>CM040090.1:23265042-23865042 GCA_022496805.1 Pohlia nutans
GTTATATACAAAATATTATGATTATTAATTTTACTTTGTAATGAAAAGTGTTTGGTTAGTGTTATTTTGATGAAATACCACCGATTACAAAATATATCATAACGACCGCAAAGGGCTTTTGGGCCGTTCAAGGGGTAAGGAGTGAGCTATCAATCTTATCATGCAAGTCATTGTGAAAATTTTCAGGCAATACCTTCACCGCTTTTTACATCCTTTCACATTTATGACATGAAGGAATGGTCCGTCATAACAAGGCGGTCATTCTCAACGACAACCTGGGCCTTTTACCATCAAAAAGTGGTAGATGGGACTCGGTAGTAGAAAGAAAGCATTTGGTCAAAATAATCATATAATTTATTGTATCCCATACTTTTGTATTGCTATTATATAACTTCTCGGTCTTGTAGCCATGGGTCCATGTAGATATTGCATGAGCCATTGCATGAGCCATTGCATGAATTCAACTGTAAGTCCTAAGGCCCGGCCCGTACTGAGAAGTGCAGAAAAGATATGCCTGTGGATGTGTACACCAGTATACGTACTATGCCAGATCAGCTCCTTTGAAATTTTGATTGACCAAGTTACTGTTATCCAAGTTTATTTATTTATTGTGAAACCCAAAAAAAATTTAAATTTAAAAAAAATTAAAAATTAAATTTGATTTTTTTTTTTTGAATTTACTGTGATTTTTTGAAGTGATTGTTAAGAAAATTTATATCAATTACAAAATGTATTAAAAATAAATAAATAAAACTTTTTTAGTACAGGTGTAAATTACGATGAAGAACATTAGAGGAAATGAAATCATCCGTGTATCTAAATTTAGGTTTTTTCTTACACCGTGGCAATACGTGTCGAACTTGTAACTCCAATAAAACACTCAATTTGCAGAGTTTTCCAAATATTCATAGTAGAGTAGAAACTAAACTTAGTAAGATTCATTTTATAAGTTAAGTTCAAATGCAGTTAAACTCGTTTTCATGGCCTAAATTTTATCTAAGTAGGAAAAACAAAAGAATTCAAAATACACTACACGGTCAACCGTTTTTGCGACTCCTTTTGTAGTTGAGACCCCATATAAAATCCAAAAATAGCTTGAATGATTTGAATTCAACTTGAAGAGGTAGCATGACCAACAAAAATCCTTCACAAAAACAATCAGATGAAAAATTGTCCATGTAGCAATTGGAATTGAATAGTGAGTTACATTCATAAGCCAATTTTGGGCCTCCCAAGCGTTTAGGGGTTAAGCTCTAGACTTTGTACTCCTACTTAAGTTTCCAAAATTTTCTCCAGTGTGCATATGTGATATCTAGATGGACCCATGGCGTGGTCATAGTAAAAAGCTGAACGAATTCTTTTTTGGGTGAATTTTCTTTAGAATCTTACTTGATTTTGGAAGTAGGTGTTAGGGCATTTTTTTCCCTTACCTGGCTACATTCCAAAGTATGTGGTGCTCTACCAATAGAAAAATGAATAAATGATTGGTTGGTCCTAAGTCAATTTTGCAGCAAAAAAAAATTGTATTGATGTATAGGGATTCAATTCACAACTAAGGAGAAATTTTAGTTTAACTAACTAAGATTGTACATTTTCTTGAACCAACCAGTTTTTGAAACATTGTTTTGGTTAGCTGTTAAGAAAATGGGAAATGTTCTTTGATTTTCCCTTCAAAATGATCACTGTTCATTTTTTTCAAATACTTTAAAGGTGATTAAGGTAGGATGTCCTATAACCACCACCTCCCCCAGCTATGACATTTACAGTTTTCTTGGGGCCACCACAGTTGAGAACCAAAACCACCAATTTCATTATTCAAGCACACCAATGGCATGCCAAGCATTGCAAAGAAATAGTTGGTGGTTTTGGGTTAGCTCATGAGCGGAATTAGGAACAACAAAGTGTGAACTTAGGAAATTGGTATGTGATGTACGGGTTAGAGGTTACTTTCCACTTTGAAATTTTGTATAAAATTGACAAATACGAAATAGATGTTGCAAAGTTTTGCAATCCTCATCAAAACCTATTTTGAATGCAATCTTTTTTTTCTTTTTTCTTTTTTTTTTTGAATTTATCACTGCCAAAAATAGGCTGGATTGCTTAACCCCTAAATGACGGAGGGGGTAAGGGAAAAACATAAATGTGTTATAAAAAATTACTTCTTCAACTTTTATGAAGTTTGGTCCAAAAGAGAAAATGAGGAGCTTGATGTTTAGTAATTTTCCATACTGTCAAATATCAAAAAAATAGCTTTTTATCATCTCATAATGAATTTAGAAGCATTTAACTTCAAATATTTATAAGAATCACAAATTTTATTTTTAGAATTTGAAATTTTGTATGATTTGTTAAAACTAGACATTCTATTCTAAAATCAAAAATTTCAAATTTTTCAACGGAGAGAACATCATTACTTTCCTCAAATAGTAAGTTTTCTAACACTAGACAATGTAGGAGTGTTTTTCTTTAAAAATTTATCCCGGGTGGAGTTCAACTCGGATTGACATGATTCAAATTGGGTTGGAAAGTAGACTTGATTACCTATTTTAAAATATTTTTTTATTTTCTTTAAAAATGTTTTTTAAATTTCGGGCAGCCCATAAAAAAGGGCAGAGACCATAAAATGGTTGATCCGTCACTTAGGGGTTAACCCCTAAATGCCTAGAGCCCTCTCCAAATTCGGCAGTTTTGCAAAGATGCATTATAAAATGCAACCTAGAGGGATATTTTGAACTTGATATATGAATAAAAGTTGTACATTATGAATTTTAGATTCTATCCATACAGCTAGATCTATAATTGCTATTACCAATAATTTTGTATAAAATTTGAAACGTGAAATTCAAAATTATTTTGTAATTCAATTACGAATAAGATATTGGCAATCTATGGATGAAATTCATTGTGATTGGTTGAAATGTAATACTCTAAGTGTAGTGATTTTTGGAGATTTTTTGGTTGCTTAATTTTATGAGTTGACTTTTTTTAGAGCACTTTTACATTGAAATCTTCAAAATTTTGGGTGAATCACTACAACATGAAATGAGGCATAAAAATTTTGCAAATCATCCCCTTTCTAATCGGATCACTTATGCATGAAGCTAACTTCTCATAGAATCTACAATAAAAATTCCACACTACAAAAGTGCATGACGGATGAGAAATTTTGGATGAAATCTGTACATCGTCCAAAAACTGGACGCTTAGGCAGTTAGGGGTTAAGTGGGTGGTTTAAGGACAATCAACCTTAGGCCCTCTTTACACTAGAGGCGAGGGGTCGTGAGAAAAGAAATTTCAGCCAATGGGATGCGTAGAAATCGAGAAGACCAAGGAAGGTCACTTTACACTGGAAATTTTCAGTCCAAGGGACAAAAGGAGGAGAAAATGACATGGACAACACTTTTGTCCTTCGTGGCAAGAAAAATAGAAATTTTTGAAGGCCCCTGGATTTTCCGTTAAGTCCACCTCAAGAGATGGGTCTAACGCAAATTCCGGGGGGTTGTCAAGCCAAAATTCTCACAACCAATCATTTTTTATTTTTTAAGAAATATGTTAGAGCTTTACTTTTTAAAACCGGTATTTTATTTTGTAGCCTCTTCTCACTTTACATTATATCCAAAGGACGTCAAATTTAGAGTTTGGCTTCTCAAGAATGAGCCATGGCCCTTGGCCGGTTTTCTCCACGACTTCTCGTTTCTAGTGTAAAGAGGGCCTTAGGGCATGCCCAACAGCCAGTGCTCTCAAAACCACTTATGACATTTAGCACATGGTGCTACCTCCCACATAAATGGTAGATACTTTTGCTACCTTGTGAATGTACTACTCACGATACCTCTATAATATCCGGCAATACCCTTGATATATTAAGGTGATACTATGGTGATACCATGATGATACCATGGTGATACAATGGTGATACCCTTGCTACATATTTATAACATGATGAGCATTCTCGCTACATTTCAATTTTTTCTTCATTTTCTTTCTTTGTATGTTTAGCAGCCTCATTTTTTTGGTAGAAATCCAGCTAATATTAGCCAGTTTTGAGATCACTGCCAGCAGCATGTCTTTTGGACGGACCAACGCCAAGATTTGGTGTAGTCATCTCCATTTGCTTCGAAGTTTGGCCCAGCAACTACCCACTAACTCTAAATAATAGTTTTTCGAGCCAAAGTTTGAGGTTTCCCCGCCATCCAGAGAAGCTTTGGCGCAAACAAATTTCTCACACCAAGCAAGCAAAGATGCTCAATCAACAATTAAATAACGAGCTTGAAGACTATTCACTGGCCCGTGCTTCAAGGTCATCAAGTAACTTTATATAAAATCTTCATTTTATAAGTTGCCTTGGTGTTCGCTCCAGGAATGTTGCTGGGGTACTTCAAGTAATACATTCTTCCATATTAAAAATGGCCTTCAAATTGATGTTTGGCGGAAATGTTTTCTCTGTAACTGCTGGGCTTGCTCTTAGGCAATTCCAAATTCAACCAATTTCAACCAGTTAATCTGCAACTAAAAGTCGATTCTCCCCAGACATCGATTCAGTTGTACAGTACACTCTGCCTGCGGCAACTATGTCTTCTATGCACAGACAAAATGTCAAAAGTAGCAAACCGGTACTATACAGTCATAAAATCTTGGAGTAAGACCTGAGTTGCCTGCCGCGTACAAGATAACGTAACTTAGATTGGTTGCATTGCACGGCCACAGATGATCATGATGATGATACATTGCACGGAAGAACCAGTATTATTTTGGGCAAAATAGTGCCAGATTGCACCACAATAAAACAATTTGTTAAGAAATGGTCAGTTAACAATTTTTTATTTAAAAAAATAAAAATCTTGGATGAAATCATCAGTTCTGGATGAAAACAAAATTATGGATAATTATGTGATGTTTTCTATTTGATATGTGAATGAAAGTTGAAATATGGAGCACCAAGTGCTATAACATTCTATATCGCCAAGTCTTTGGTACTTTATGAAAAATGAAAAAAAAATTGCCTTAATTAGAAGTTCTAACACAAGTATGGAATTCAATTTTGGGCACAAGAGAAACCATAATGTTGAATGTCACGTGTCATAATCAAAGACGAAAAAGTCAAAAGATTGTCAAAACCAAAGACCAAAATGCCAAAGGTAGCAAAGTAAGTCGTGTATGCCATGTAGGCCAAGTATGTTATGTAGGCAACATGTGTTACGTAGGCTAACTATGCATGCTTTGACATTTTGGTTTTTGGCTATGTCATAAGGTTCTTTAGCCTTGTAAGATGTACCTAGGAAAAAGAATCGTTGCACAAGAATTGATGTAGCGGATTTTGGAATTTTGGACATGCCACTTAATCTTTAGTTAAAAAATGATGGGAAGTCCACAATAGCCTTGCCTCAAGAATCGTATGTTTTGTATATTTTATCTTTCATGCAATGTGAGCAAAACCTAAGAGAACGGCCTTTGCAAGGGTTAAAGAACTTTATGGTGTTTTTTGGTTCTAAATACGTAATCTTTGGCTTACCTGAACTATTTTGCACATCTGACTATTTTGGGATACCTAACTCTCTTAGTATATTAGCCGCATAATTTTTATCTTTGGCTATGGTTATGTAGGATTTTTGAGGGGCTGGCTAACTTGAATTGCAGACACCATAGTGTATGAGTGTGGAGTACTTGTGTGTATCTTGGAATCTTTTGTAGAATATTCTTATGAATATTCTATGTATGTCACATAATATTTCAATAAAAATTTAAATATTTGCACTTGCATTCAACACTACAGGATATATCCTCTATATCCTTGGAATATTCCAATAAAATATTCCAAAATTTGCATTCTGATGTGTGTAGTTCGTGTAGGACAACCTCGATTTTTGACTTCATCTATGTGGTCTTGCCTTTAGCTACCTAGTCTATTTAGAGCACCTCGGTTACGCCATGTGTGCTACTTCACCTAATTGCAACTTCTGGAAGGTGATATTCTTATTGTCGTTAGGGGAGTGGGCCATAAATTGACACTTTGAGCACTGCGCCTATTTATAGTAATTTGAGATAGTGCATAATTATGACAATTTGAATGGATTAACAAATCGGTTCTTAATTTATCCCAAGTTAAATCATAATTTTTGGATTTATATTGAATAATTCATGCCTTTTCAAAGTTCAAGGTCTCGGTCGCCTATTTGTGGCAAGAGTCATGGGTTGAAATTTGACAGTGAATATGCCTTGAAGGATCACAAAGAAACTAAAAATAAAGATAGTTCCCACAAATGAGGCAAGTCCAAGTCTAATGTTTCAAAGTCAACAATCACTAAATTGTTTCGTTTATTGTTGGTTTATAACACAAAGGAGTATTATTGATGAATTAAATACATGTATTTTGTTACAATTTATTGGCCCATTCGTGACGTATTCACACCAGTCACCCAACAATAAATGAAACAAAGAATTTGAGTTTTTCAAGTAAGTTTTTAGTAGCTACACTAGGCTCGTTTAAAACTTATTCATTTAAACTTGACGCATGTAAGAAACTGCTCCAACGCATTTTCGATGCTACAAGAAATTTGCGCCCCACCAACACACATGCATTTGGCCAAAAACAGGAAGAGACAAAAGCTTCGACATTACAAGAAATTGTAACTATATTTGAGTTAACCGAAATCATAACATGTGATTTGACCAAGAAACTAGAGCTATGCCCTCTTTTAGTGTAACGGAAATAAAAGCAAACAGTGAACTCAACACCCTCCAACTTCAAATTTAGACATGATCAAGCCAACGAGTCACCTAATTATATCTCAAGTTTGCCATATGCGTTGCCATTGGATGTGAACCATCGCCTCCGAGCCTTGGCTCTTTTTGAACTCACCTTAGTCTTAGTTTTGCCTCCTTTGCGACGACAAAACTAATTCACACTCCTTTCATTTTGGGTTCTTTGAAAACCATGCCAATCCACCTTAGATACGGGTCAGACTCACCTCACCTAACACTCACCTCACCTAACATATATTTTCTCTTCTTTTCGGTTACCTCTATTATTTTTCGAAATTTTACCTCGCAGCATTACAAGAATGCAACTTCTTTGGTGTGCGAATGGGCCAGCAATGACCTTCTTCAACATTGGACTCCGTCACTCACCTGCCTGGGATTGTACCTTCACTTTTCTTTCTTTCTTTTTCATTAATTTCAATAGACATAGTTTATAGAAATAACGGGAACTAGTGCAGGCAGCAACCGAAGCCAAATTGCCACCTTGCACTCCACCCGTGCCCCATGCAAAGCCCCACGCTCATCACTCCGGCTCTCGCTTGCTTCCGTCACCCAAGCACGCCCCCGAACGATGACGATTCTCCTCCGTCGTTCTGACAACTCAGAATTTGCATTTTACTACAATAAAATAAAAATAAAAAACCCACAGTTGTTCATCAGAACTGGCAACTACCTATATATTCATGCATCACTCTCATTCTTCCAGCAAACCAGACTGCAACCTTCGATCTTATTAAGCATTGTTAGTGCACAGTTGTAGAGATCGATAATCATGGGCTCCATGAAGCTTTCCGTGGCTGTGTGTTTGTTGTTGTTGTTGGGACTCGTGAGCCATGGAGCAGCCACCGGCGGCAATGACATCGAGTACAAGTGCAAGAAGGGCAACAAGACGACGGTCTACGACAAGGAGCTCGCGCAAGTCGCGTTGAACTTGGAGTATTTCGAGGCGGAGTATTTCCTCTGGGCTGCTTACGGCTATGGCTTGGATGTCATTGCGGAGTATTTGGTCGGCGGCGGCCCTGCTCCCATCGGCGCCCAGAAGGCCAATTTGGATCCTTACTACACCGACATCTACCAACAGATGGGCCTCCAAGAAGTCGGC
Source organism: Pohlia nutans (assembly GCA_022496805.1). Taxonomy (NCBI): domain Eukaryota; kingdom Viridiplantae; phylum Streptophyta; class Bryopsida; order Bryales; family Mniaceae; genus Pohlia; species Pohlia nutans. Next base: position 23,272,904 of record CM040090.1, read on the forward strand.
CACCTTCGGTATACATCCATCTCGATCACCTGCAACTCTGGCATTTTGTAACTGCAGGGTGAGAGGAATGTTGCGTGCATGGCATTGTTTATTGACTCGGTGGAATTGGTTGCAGGGCGATTAAGACGGCGTTGGGTGACGCGCCCTACTGTGCATTTCCCCGGACGCTGCTCAATCTGACGAAGGAGAACTGGGCCACTGCAATGGACAAGGCGTTCTTGGCTTACTTCGGCACCAAGCTCAGCCCTTCTTTCGACCCGTACGCCAACAGCTTGAACTACCTCATCTCCACCTACTTCATTCCCTACGTCGGCTTGACTGGCTATGTCGGTGCTAGCCCGCTCCTCAAAGGCTACAGCGCCAAGAAGGTAGAATTGAGTTTTTCAACTGCATGTTGCTCTACAGACACTGTTTGTCAATCCCTCTGTTCCAAAGCCCCTTGTCAATCTTTCTGCTCCGTTTCTCTTGTTAATTGAACAGTGAGAATCAATCTTCGAGCAGGAATAGGACATGGTTTTGCACTACTAAATGGTCTGTAACTTGTTACAATTGAACTTGTTACAATATTACTTCCAGAAAATCAAGAACCCTGAATTGAGTCTCTTGTTCCTTTTAGCATTTCAAAGCATGTTCTATGTCAAGTTCATGTCAAGTTTTATGCAAGTTCTATGTTAAGTTTTATGCAAGTTCTATGTTAAGTTTTATGCAAGTTTTTTTCGTTCAAGATTTGTATCTGTACATGCAGTGTTCTTGATTGATTCCGGTGATATAAGATTTGGTTTCATCTGAATTCTACTTTTCACAAGATGGTTTTTCTAAAACCCTGAGCCTTTGAATCTTTAGGGGTTAAGCATTAATGGCTCCTTTGGTTGCAGCTTGTGGCGGGATTGTTGGGAGTGGAGGCGGGTCAAGATGCGGTGATTCGGACTGAGATGTACAGGCAGAAGGACGTGAAGGTCTCCCCATACAACTACACCGTAGCAGATTTCAGTAACGCCATTTCCACATTGCGCAACGACCTGACGGGCAACTTCGTTGACGAGGGTTTAGTTGTGCCGCTCAAGTACGGCGCGGAGATGAAAGTCACAGGAAACATTCTTGCGGGAAACAACGAGTCGGTGGCGTATGGGCGCACTGCGGAGCAAGTGTTCCAGACTGTTTACGGCACCGGCAATGCTTCCATTCCCGGAGGCTTTTACCCCAAGGGCGCACAGGGCGTCATTGCTGCTTCCTTTTTGGGCGAGGAGGATTAAGCTTCAAGTAACTTTGAGTGTATATTTTGTGGGATATTATGCATTGTTTCTGTGAAGGCATGCAAAGCTTCCTTCCTTTTCATGATGTGTGTTGAAAATCCACATCTAGAGTTGTAGAGAAAATATTAGGCTCCTTGGAACATAGGTGTCTCCAATAAGTGCATTTGTTCTATTTGTGAATCCTGTTTTTTTTTTTCCATTTGAAAGGAATTCAATGTTTTGTTTTTGGGAGTATGAATTATTGTCCCTCTCTCTATTATGACATGTTGTGAAATGAGTTAATGCATTGATATGAGTTGTTACATGCATAAAATCTTCGCAATATGGAGTGTAGACTGTTTGTGCGCAGCTTTGTTTTGACTATGTGGGCTTCTTTTGGAATTGCTTTTGTCATTGAGTCATGAAAGCGGTGACTATTGTGTATGCATGCGGTGGAAGAAGGTGACTGTATCTGTGTCTGCATGATAAAAAGCTCTGAAGTGTCTCTGAGAGTGACACCTGTTGAGTAGTTTATGAATATTGTACTTGTTCAAACCATATTTTTGCTCGTACAGCTTAAAAACTGTGAAAGTTGAATACTGTTTCCTAGTTTGACAACTTTGAATTTGAATGTTGTAAAGTGAAGAAGAGCTTAACCCCTAACTTGAACATCCTCACTCATCCAGATTTGGAGAATCAATAAGATGTCTAATAAAATGTACTCCCTCTGTCCCAATATAAAGCACACGTCATAAAATTTAGCATAGTGTCCAATATTGTGTTGAATTTTAGAACGTGTACTTTATATTGGGATAGAAGGAGTAATGAAAAAGGATAAATTAGATTTTGAATTTGATATATGAATAAAACTTGTTTGTTATGATTTTTTGATACTATCCATACCGTTAGAGCTATGATTGCTATCATCAATACGAATAAGATAATGACAATTTGTACATGAAACCTAAGTGCATTGATTTTTGGAGATTTTTTGATTGGTTAATATTATGAGTAGACCTTTTTAAGAGCACTTTTGGGTGAATCACTCCAACATGAAATGAGGTATTAAAGTTTCACAAATTATCCCTTTTCTAATTGGATTAGGCATACACGAAATTAACTTGCCATATAATATGTAGTAAAAAATCCACGTTGCAAAAACTCAACGATGGATGAGAAAAGTGTGTTTGATTAAGTTATGTACATTGTCCACTTTTTAGATGGTTGGACATTTAACCCCTAAACGTCACAGCGTCCAGAAATTGGACGACGAATGATTTCAAAGCCTTCTCACGTTCTCATCAACGCTTGGATGATACTCATCCAATTTTTTGGAGATTCTTCACCAAGTTGTTGTCCTATCTAATGGCTGGATTTAGTCATACTAGAGTACATATTTTTCTAAAATTGCAAATGTAGAAGTATGTCAAGTCGTTGACCAAGCCAAAATTGCATTGACTCTAGTTCAAAGTGGAATCGTGAAAAATGAGGTCATAAATTTAAGAAACACAAAAATTTCAAAGTATCACCACACTTAAGAGTATCTCATTTCAAACTCATTCCAAAAAAATTTACTCAAAAAATATTGAAATTTAGTTTGTAATCGAATTTAGAAGGAATTTTTAATTTTAACTTTCAAATTTTATAATTAAATATTGGTGATTGTATTAGTGAATGGAACCGTACGGATGGAATCTAAAATTCAAGATCTAGAACTTTCATATGTATATCAATTCCAGAATATTCTTCTAAATGTTAGTTTATAATGTTTTTTCTCAAATTGTCAATTCCAGGGACACCCTGGTACGTTAAGGGGTTAAGGGGTTCAGTTGATATGTTCTATGAGTCATTTAGCATGAAGTTCACATGCATGGGTTACAAATTTTGAGCATTTAATTATCATTACTCACAGTGTACACAAGGTTATATGTACTCAAATTAAGTTCTAATTTCTGTTTCCTTGAAGAAAACCTGATGATGCATAGTACACACAAAAATGTACATTCTAAAGCTGTGTCACTTCCTGTTAGAATGTAAAATGTACTCGCTACAAGTTTTGTTAGTTTCTGTTGTAATAAAAATAAAATAGAGTGTTCATGAGAAAATCACACACCACTGTAGAGTAGAAAATGAGACGGTGTAAAAAGTCTTGAGATGGTGATATTTACCTGCTGTGTTTTTTTGGGTACAATTCATGTATCTTGTAAGGTAGGAACCCCTATTCCCGGGTGTAAAAAGTCTTGAGATGGTGATGTTTATCTACCAGCTCTGTGTGTGTGTGTGTTTTTTTTTTTTTTTAATTTTCTTTTTCTTTTTCTTTTCCTTCTTCTTTTCCTTCTTCTTTTCCTTCTTCTTTTCCTTTGGGTACAATTCGTGTATCTTGTAACTCGCAGTGCTTTTCCTGTGTTTTTTTTCCTCGAAGTCTAACTGGCAATGTAAATAGAATTGGGAAAGAATATTTGGTGAAATCTTAAGTTTATAATCATATTTTGATAGAATTTTTTCATATTTTGATAGTTTTTCTTCACAAAATCTGATTACCTTCACAAAAAGATACAGAGAAAATCTAGCAAAAATTATTCAAATATTTCTCCTTTTTTTTCCTCAACAAAAGAGAAATGCCATACTTTGTAGAGAAGTTTGGTGAGATATAAAAATAAAATAAAATAAAATAAAATAAAAATCGCTGGTACGAAACCGCTATTCCTAACAATTTCAGCAACTTCACATAGAAGATACTAACACGCAATTCGCTATTTATGCACTTGGTCAAGTGCGCTCATTTCATAAACATATTTGAATTTTAAAAAAACCGGTGAAAAAGTTCTCTAAAAAACATCAATGTTGTCTTTTTACAATCACTTAAATTGTAAATAAATAATTATTTTAATTATTTTTTTATTCTTATCTTTATCTTTTCTTTCATCTTTTCTTTTTCAACTTGATTTCTTTCTTGTCTTCTTTCTTGTCTCCCTCTTGTCTTTCTTTTGTCTTTCTTCTTGTCTTCCTTTTTGTCTTCCATGTCTTTTTTTTCTTCTACTTTTTCTTCAGTTGTGGCCGCTGAACCCGAAACAATGGGAGCAAACCCAAACAAAATTAAAAATTAAAAATAAATAAATAAATAAAAATAAAAATAAAAAAACTTTTTTTATTTTTTATTTTATTTTATTTTATTTTATTTTTCGGGTTGGCTATAAGGTACTGCTGAACCCTAAATGACAGCCGCCAAAAAAAAAAAAAAAAAAAAAGAAAATCTTCTTTTGGTTGGCCGTGGGGTGCTGCTAAACCCTAAATGGCGGCCGCCAAAAAAAAAAAAAAAAAAAAAAAAAGTTTTTTTTTTCTTTTTTTGACTTTTTTCAAAATTTACTATTTTTAGGCTCTGGGTGCGCGGCCGCGCACCCAAAGACCCTCCCATCTCCCTCTCATCTTCTTCTCCTCTCGTCACATATATAGAGGAGAGGAGAGGAGAGGGATGGGAGAGGGAGTGGGAGAATGATGAGATAGACCCTCTCCTCTCCCCTATATATATGAGGAGAGGGGAGAGAGATGGAGAGGAGATGAACGTAGAGAGGGAGATGAAGATGGAAAGAGAGATGTAGAGGGAGATTGAAGGGTCTTTGGGTGCGCGGCCGCGCACCCAGAGCCTAAAAATAGTAAATTTTGAAAAAAGTCAAAAAAAAAAAACTTTTTTTTTTTTTTTTTTTTTTTTGGGCGGCTGCCATTTAGGGTTCAGCAGCACCTTGTAGCCAACCCGAATTTTTTTAAAATTTTTTTTTACTGTTTTTTTTTGGGTTTGCTTCCATTGTTTCGGGTTCAGCGGCCACAACTGAAGAAAAAGTAGAAGAAAGAAAAGACAAGGAAGACAAAAAGGAAGACAAGAAGAAAGACAAAAGAAAGACAAGAGGGAGACAAGAAAGAAGACAAGAAAGAAATCAAGTTGAAAAGAAAAGATGAAAGAAAAGATAAAAGAATATATAAAAGAAAAGATAAAGATAAGAATAAAAAATAATTAAAATAATTATTTGTTTACAATGTAAGGGATTGAAGAAAGACAATAATTGTTGTTTTAAAAAAGAAAAGTTAGACCAAAAAAATTATGCGCCCGAGAACCAAGTGCATGATTATATGGCCAAGTGGGTAAATAGCGAATTGTGTGTTTATTGTGCATTCAGCTTGAAAGAATTGGGAATGTTCATGTAGTACGGGAATGAAGTGCTCAATTTTTTGTGAAATTTTGATTTTATTGTGAATTTTGGAAGTATACTTACATAGGTTCCCATGTTTGTTAGTAGATTTCATCTTGATCCATTTCATACTTTCTAAATGTAGTGAACTTATACCCCAATGACACGTGTCTCCGCATGCTCCACTAAATCAACACATTTATGTACTTGCATCAGAAAAGTTGGGCCAGCCTATTTTGGTGCCATTTTGACACCAAAGGCCATATACATGTCATTCTAGTTTCATTTTATTTATACTAAGGTAACTATACCTTAAAGCATTCATCTTATCAACTGAGCCTATTTAAACACATAAAATAGAAAACATTTTCAATAGGTCTTATTAGCAAGTTCAAGAGGATTCCAACGCACTTTAGCATGCATTATTTGAACACCGTATGAATAAGATATGAATTTATAAAGTGTTGACTATAAGTTGACCATAAAGCGACCCAAAACTATGATGTTCAGATTTTGCACATTCTCATCAATAGTAGGGTGTTAAAATCTACTTATTATGGAAGATTGAGCTATAAACACTTTAAGGAAATGGTCGTTTATAAATATAGTTACCTTAGGTTGGTACGGAGGTTGGCACCAAATTATATTAATTGCATTTCAATGCACCATCATGACACCATGTTCACATGCCCTGAAGTTCTTGATGTGAGAAACTACATAAGGTTTATTTGTGAATGCCAAGAATGGGAAACAAATGGATATTGGGTGTCCTACTTTAACCCTGAAGTACCTAGAGGGTTTGGACGATACCCAAAATGTATTATAAAATGAGTTTTTTTTTTTTTTTTTTTTTTTTTTTTTTTTTTTTTTTTTTTTTTGAGCTTCAACTATAAAGAGCACATGTAAGACATTCTTGTTAGAAGACATCCGTATGGTTGAATTTGAAATAAAATGTTTGGAAATTTTTCAACTAAATTTACACGGAAAACTTTGAAAATTCGCTAAAATTACAATTTTAACCCTTTGATGTCCCAATTCAACATTCTTTTTGAAGATTTGTTGTAAGATGTTTGATGAAAAACAAAAATGGAGTTGATGTACAAAGCAAAGTTGTAAATGTTAATGTGAAGATCACATGTGTACGATTGAATTCATCATATTTTTTATTGATATTTTAAATTAATTTTGTAAGGTCTTCTCTTGCAATTGAATTAAAATCCCAAATCAATACAAAAAATAAAAATAAAATATGGTAATGAAACCGGATTAATATGCACTATGAGTTGGTATGGTTTTCATTATTTTGTTCTACTTATTTAAGAAAATCATATTTAAGGTCTCACTTTTTGAACTATGAATGAAACTTGACATATTAAATCAATTGTGTTATTTTTTCAAAAAATCACAATATCTTATTCTGAGGATCCATACCATACAAATGATAGTCAAATAGCACAAAAACCAAAAGAAATATGGATGGATGAAAAACTGTACGTGGTGTAGTGTTTGAGAACTTAGGTTGTAATTTGTTCATCATCCAATATACGGACGCAAGTGTGACAAAGGGTTAATAATCTCATCTTGTAATTGATTATGATTGGTTGAAATCATTCTGCTTCAATAGTGATGAAGTTGTTTATTTAAAATTTATTATGGTGCAATAGAAGTGTCCTGAGATCTCTTTACATAGATTGAAATATTGCACATAATGGAAAAGATGATTTGATGTTTTACATTATGCACTTTTGGCTAATCATTGAAAATTCATGAGATAATGAGTATTTATGTATTTTTTTAATAATTAAAACAATAATCTCTTTTAAAATCAAATTAAACATAATTTGACACTGTTACTTATTCCATCCGTATGTATGTTATGGAAAAGTCATCATCTGCAACTTTCATTTGTATGTCACCCTCAAAGAATAGATTTAGAGCACATTTTATAGCTCAAAACCTTAAATTACTTTTAGGTCAAAATAAAAGCTCACGTGGAATAGAAGGAGCTAGGAAATTCAGTTTTGATTTTAATCCTAATTGGATATCACTTATCTCAAGGTAAAAAAATTTAAAATTCATGAAAAAAAGGGGGATGAAAAAACATTAGTGGGGATGAAAATCATCACAGTGAATTTGTACATTGTCCAAAAAATGGACGCTTCGGCTTTTAGAGGTTAAAAAACCTTAATGATGAATTCAAACAAAAGAGTAAATTGTGCATTCACTATTTGTTTGTTTTTATTGTCATCATTTAATCCTTACAGGATAAAGAAGCTTGAAATGGGTCACATAGTTCTTTCAGCAATTTTGAGTAAATTGCATGTAGACTTCCTTTGATTCAAAGATGAGGTTCTTAAGCCCCTTAGGAATCACACCCTTTCTCTCATGTGGTATTGTAGCTATGTTGACCTTGTGATATTATAAAACTTTGCTCACCAAACATTGTTCATCCATTCCTAAGCTTAAGTTTTCTGACAACATCTCTTATTTTCCACTAGGATGCTACTTCCATGCTTACTTCAATGAAAATAAGCATAGAAGTAGCATCTTAGCATCCTAGCTAAAAACAACATGAAGCTTGATTTGGGCATATTGGAGTTTTAGGGGTTTACCCCTAAAACACCAAAAAGCTTGAATCATCCCTCATGTTGTTTTTAGCTAATAGTTTTGAGTATGCCCTATGTGAACTTCGTTTTGTTTAAATTTATTTGTTTTTGGATCAACACATGCAATGTTCTTCACCAATTCCGATTATATAAAATTTGGTCTCATTTGAATTAAACCTAGGATCTCCATATAAAAGGAGGAACCCTAAGATAACGTCATTCTTTTATTCACAACCAATATATGCTCTCTCTTCGTACCTCCCCATAATTGCTTTATTGTGTGATGTCATCTTTCAAAAAGAATTCACAACTAAGGGGTGGTTTACACTAAAGACCAAGAGCCATGACCAAGAAAATTAAATCATTTTCATGGTCATGGCTCTTGGCCAAGAGCCGTGACCATGAAAAATCAAAAATGGATTTTTGAGTGGCTTGGTCACTCTTGTAGTGTAAAGTGGATTTGGACCGGGACAACTTTGGGCTGATATTTTTAATAATTTTTTTTAAAAAATATTAAAAATATTAATTTCGGCCAATGGCTGATTTTCAGCCTTACGGCTCCCTTGATTTCCATTGAGTCGAGCATTTTGCCTCGACTCAACGGAAAACCCGTTGGACCATGGCACATTATCCAAATGGCAGATTTTAGTAGTTTTAGGGGACCTCAAAGTTAGTGGTCATTCTCCTTTTTTCAAGGTAGTGTAAAGCCAAATGGGACCAAGAGCTCTTTTTGGGCCAATCACAGATTTTAGAATTCCATGGTCATGGCTCTTGGTCCATAGTGTAAACCGCCCCTAAAAAACAATTGTCATTTCGGAATCCGGAATTTTGAGCGGGGTGTGACTCTGAAGGCGGCATAACATTCAGTAGCCTTCTAAGGGACTGCCTTTTAAGTTTCATCCACCTTTACATACAGAGTGACCAGTGATTTCTAATTGAAAGAACTATTGAATCAAATAAACAATGACAAAACACTATTGAATTGTGCTTTCAATGACGAAACACTATTGAGTTGAGAATCAATCAAATAAACAATGAAAAAACATTGTTGAATTGTGCTTTCGATTGCTGTGCACCATGGCTGCTTGCTCTTGCTTAATGCCACGTGCCCCCATAGCTACTAATGGGATGTGGAATATCCCACATCATTTCGTTGGAAGGATGAAATGATGTGGGATATTCCACATCATTCCATGCAAGGGAGGGCAGCAGGCTCAAAGACTACTGAATGTTATGGGGGCGTAGTTCAGTTGGCGCCACGAGAAATTCAAATGGACTGAAAAGGACGTCACGTCGTCACGCAAGGCCGCCACGCCACCGACGTCACGGCTGCCACTCATCTCACGTCGTCATAACCCACCTTCTTATCCTCATCCACTTGTCCTCGCAACCCTCCCGTAGTGTTTCCCCCACATCGCTCTGACTCTCAAATTTGCTGGGCTTTGGGTTTGTTCAATTTTGGTCGTAATGGCGCAGTGTGCAATGCAGATGCGGGCTGTCACCACCACTAGTTCTTCGTTCGCCACTGACGCCGCGCGAGGCGACACTACTCATCACGCTGCTGCTGCTGCGTCTCGATTAGCGAGCGTGTCGCAGGGGTGGCGCTCACTCAATGTAGCGCACCTGCGCGTCTCTGCCGCTCCCGGGCGTGCGAAGTACCTCCATTTGGTCGCAGGTAGGTTTCACTTCCCTCTTTCGTTTGTGCAGCATCTGTTGTTGAATGCGATTCCTCCAATCTTTCGTGAGACTTTTTTCTAGTGTTTAAAGCCATACCTACTACATTGCCTTTTTCCCAATAGGTTTGTTTAGAATGAGAAAACCCTCATTTCACATTCTGTCTGGAGTGGTGCATTTAAGGTTAGTGAATTCGTACAATTTTCTTGTGAAAACAATGAATTGAGAAAGATTGGAATCTTGTAAAATTAGTTATGATTTTAAGGCAGTCGTTTCTTATTCTTGTTTAAAATGCTTTCGAATCAGAATGCATTTCGTCTCTGGCAATCCGGCACATTGAGTTTTCATTTGTGCAAGAAATTCTTCCGTATTGATATGAGACCTAAATCAAGCATCAATTCAACCAAGATGTAGGAATGTGCATTCACTGGGAGATTAGAGCCAAACACTCTTATGATCAAATTTTTATTTGTATGTATGTATGTATGAATCTCTAATGCAATCATTTAAAGTGAGGTTATAGGAAGGGACAATCGACAACTCCATTTGTATTTAAAGATCGGTGGCAATAAATTTACCAATCCCTAGTAGTTGTAGTATCCTCTACCTGAGTATCGCTGATTCTCGTTGTACTTGATCTCAGCTCAATTGCATGTAGGGATTTGAATTAAACATAGATATGACTCAAACGTTGTTTTCGCTAAATTTCATGTTTTTTGCTATGTGGCAGTGAGGGCTTCGGAAGAACCCAAGGTAGAGGGAGAGGACATGAGTGGATTTGGGCTGGGAGGCAAGGGCTCCTTTTTTGGGTTTGGGCGTTTCCAAGAGCTTCAAGTGGGTCGGCTTGCTATGATCGGATGGACGGTATCCTACTCACCCTTTCCTTTTATTATTCTGTAGATTAACTTAGTTCATTCCTACTTATCTGTCTTTTCTTTCCATTGATACATAAACAAGATTCAAATTCTGTTATCCTCATGAAGTGATGTAGATTGCTTCATGAGTTGACAGCTTGTTCTGAGAGATGCTCGTTCGATAATCGATATCAACTAAGGTGGTGTCCCTATGCCTGCTCATTTTACTTTGCACCTTTGTACCCATGATTGCTCGCCAAAATCAATTAGGAGCAATAATGGAATTAAGAGCAAGAAGAGGGACCGGCAATAAAATTCTGAGCAACAATAGGAACAATGAAATTAAACGCCTATTTTGAGCAATGTGCACAAGGAGGCAATTTCAAATTACTTTCACTTGTAAAAGGAACACTCTATTGAATGAAAGTAGAAATTAACTTGATTTTTGAGGTTGCCTGAATTTTTTTTGTAAGAAACCTTTTTTTTAATGTGAAATAGGGGCACTGTAATAGTTGTGAGCAATAATAGGACAGGTGCCCTATTATTGTTTTTCAAGTCTTATCTTGAGAAGTGGTCTTGGCTCTTGGGTTAACGTTTTAAGTCTCTCATCCTCAACCAGGTCTAGCAAGACAATATTTTACCTGGAATTCCATCGTGTTCACAATACTCTTAGTTTTCACCTTCGCCCTATTTGCGGTCAGCTACAGGTGCTAAATTCATGTCTTGAATAAACCGACTGTGGCGTGTTTTTTTATTACCGAAAGAGCACCTGACCTAAATCCATGTCTTATCCCTGAAGGAGGACGAAGAGGCCCAGTATGTGAACTTTCCACAGTCTGATTTTATTTGTTTCTGTTCTTCACTGATGCCGGTGATATAATATTGTTACTTTTGTCTCCAGGGAGTTCTCTGCTTGACAAAAAACTGAATTCGATGAGAATGGAAATCCAATTCTCGGTCGAGTGGAAATTCATTTTTTTTCATTAAAATCTTAATGGACTTCTAGATTGCCCACTCAAGCAGAGTTGGCGAAGGCCTGCTCAACCAAATGATCATAATGTGAACCGGGCATGAACTATACTTTTCATGGCATGATCAATTGAATTAGAGTCATTTTTAAACCATGAATCCTTGGTCCTCTAGGGTTTAAGCAGACTTTATCGTGACATTCTTTGCTACCTGGGGCTCTTACTAGTATGCACCTAAGATAGCTCTAATCCTTACAAGCTGTCATTACTGAATGCTCCTTTACCTGGAAAATATGTGCTTGGTATTGATCTGGTGTACAAGTTAAATATTAACCTCTAAAGGACCAAGAAGCGCAAATTGGGCCTCATGTTTCTACAGGCCCTAAGTAGACTTCCTTTTATTCAAATTTATTTGTCTTTTAATCAACAAATGCAACGTTCTTCACTGATACAAAATCTGGTTCTATCTGAATTATTGATTTTTGTTCTTCACTGATACAGAATCTGGTCCTGTCTGAACTATTGATTTTTCACAATATGATCAATTGACTTTCTCATTTTAAAACTATGAATCATTGGTTAACCTGAAGTGACTACTTGTTGTGACAGGCTGCTGTTGTGATGGAGGTGATAACAGGGAAGGGTGTTCTGGGGCAACTAGGAATCAACCCCGTGGCCGTCAAGGGACCTCTCCTTGCAGGTCTTGTGTTTCTGTTGATCGGTGGACTTCTTGGTGGTTACGTTGTCATTAACAACCCCCCGGACACTAGCAAGGCTCCTCCCAATGAAGGTGATGGCTTGCCCCGAAATCCTCTCAAGACCTACGATGCCCAAAACTTGGACCCTCTCACAACTTACACTCGAGGTGGAGTAGTGGAACGACCCAGTGGACAGGTAATAAGACTCTCTTATTTTTCTCTCAAATTGATCCGTATCCATTTTATTTTTTCTTTCAGTTTATTTATTTATGGAGTGACGAATGATGTAATTGAATGGACTATTGAATCAAATAAATAATTATAGAACATTGTTGAATTGTGATTGAGGAGTGCTTTGAATTACTGCTCACCACGATTGATTGATCTTGCTTAATGCCATGTGCCCCTATAGCTACTGATGTGGTGTGGAATATCCCACATCATTTCATTGGGGGATGAAATGATGTGGATATTCTACATCATTCTCTTGGGAAAAGGTAGCAGTCACAGAGGCTACTGAATGTTATGAGCAGTCAAGGATATATTGGTTATATTAGCCAATCCCTATTATTTCCTAGTGTAATAGGTTACAAGTTACACTAGAAAATAACAAGGATTGACCGAAATAACCAATATGACATTTTCGCTACCCATGTACAGTCGGGCACAACATGCTTCCAAATTTTTTCGTAAGCATTGAAAGTAGGTAGATCCTATGTCAAGTGGTTGCATTGATTCTGAAGATTGCAAATATGGTAAGGAAAAAATTCAAGACTAGAGTAGTAATGTCCCTTTCAATTTGTAGGTCCATGGGTGCCATATTGAGCACATTACAATTTAGGGAAGGGACTTGTTTTTTTATGAGGGAGGAGACAAAGTTTGTAAGCAACTTGTACCCGACTGTACTTGAGGCATAGATAAATGAATTACCTCTAACACTATGGTCTTTTCGCCAATGTTATGATTTTGAGTAGTAGGTCTGTTGATTGTGAAACGCGATGGTCTTTACGCCAATGTTATGATTAAGGTAGAGACACCTGTTCATGACAATATAAGAGATGTGGTACCTTGGGAGTGCAAGCAATATGGAATGAAATCATGAATGTCTTAGCAAATCTAAGAGGAAGTGTTGGGCATTGGAATTAAATTTGGAAGCATGAGCAATTTTACATGAATTTTTGAAGCAAGGTTGTTGTAGACACCTATTCTAAGTTGTAGGCTTACCCAAAAGAAACAAAGGACTAACTGTGAAGCAACACTGAACTGGACCAATTGTGAAGCAACAAGTGGGAAGCTGCCGGCAGCTTTCAAACTTATCAGGGTTCATTTTTGGTTCAAAAGTAGCTGGCCACAATGGGTCGTTGTCCATTTTAGATGCTGCTACCTTACGTGTAGGAGGTTTGTTAATTGTGAAATGGCTTTTGTGCAGAAGGGCAAGGAGCCATATGTGTCTGACCTGGATCTTCCTCCACCAAAGAAGTAGGCAAGCGTGAACTTACTAGTGGAAAATCCCACTGATTTCCAATGCATGTAACATATTGTTAGGGTGCTCTGCTGCAACAGATCTGTTGTCTCGAGTGCTCGTAAAGCTGTCTAGTATATGATGTACTTTGTGCTCTAGGCGTGATAGAATAGTTACCCTCTACATTGCTTACTTCTTTCTGTACAAGTAGTGTAAGTTAATTGGACATCAATGTGGATGTTTTTTTGGCAAGAGAGTAATGTTTAGGGATTACGTGGTCAGCAACGAATTGAGCAAAGCCACAGAACGTTTGAGCAAGCATGTGCCAAGCCTTGCATCTCTTTTTTATTGGCAGCTACGAGTGTGCAGCTTATTATACACTCTCTCCGTTTCAAAATAAGAGCAATTTTTTTTCCCTAGTTTTGTCCTATGTTTTAAATTTCAAACTTGAGCCCTGTCCGCTTCAAACGGGGTGGACAATGAGAGTGATAAAAAAATTGGGTCTTGCGGTCATCTAGGGATTAAGATATGAAAAACGAAGTACAGTTGGATCTTCAAAATGGTTACCTTGTTATAAGTTGAAAATTTTATAAATTATGTCTTTTCCACCCTGCGATAAATATGCAAGAGAAAGTTAAGTGTTGAATAAACAAAAATTCAAATTTCATAGGTTGTAGTGATAAATGCATACACATTGTACATTTCATATATTTTGCATAAGTTTTGAAAGGAAATTGGAATTCTTGAAGTTTTCTTGGCAACATTGTTGGCAAAATCATCATATTTGTGTTTTCAAAATATTGCAATTAATTTCAAATGAAAATAAGTTATAATAAATACAAAATACAATTAATACAAATTTTTTGTGAACGTATATTACAATATAGATCATCATTGATAATTCAAACCAAACATCCATCACATTGGAGTTATCCGCAAAGTAAGCTTGTGTTTTTCACATTTTTGAGTGCACTATTCACATAAACCCAGAGAAACGCAAAGTAAGGCGCTATAATTCCGGGGCATTATTCACAAGGCCAAGTTGACGCTGCAGAGGTGGTCTGTGTTTATTTGGATGTGTGCTTGGTCATAAAGTGTTTGGTCAGCAGATCTTCGAAGCCTCGAGCTGCCTGGTCAACGGATCTTCAGGAGCGTGGTCTATCCAAGTTTGGGAGGCTGGAGCTGCTCCGTTTTTGCCACATCTCTCCCTTCCTCCCTAGAGCTCAGGGCACGCTCCAAACAGCGGCCCAAAAAAATTTTGTGATCATTTTCAATGGTTCAAAACTTTCCTACCTGTGTTTTTTTTAAGGTTCCTCTTTCACTATTAGGGGCTGATCCTCTCTTTTGTTAAATCCAGGCCCTAAACCCTCTCTTCATAAGACTTTATGAATAATTCCATTGTATATTAAAGATTTACAAGAGCTTCATAATACAATTATATAGACATATTCTTTCAGGGTTAATATTTCAAAAGTGAGTTACCCCTAAGCTCCCAAGAGACCATTTTTTGATCATTGCTCATTTTTAACGAGCTGCCTGGAACAAAAGATTAGTTTTTGAAAAAAATAAAAATATTTTAAAATACTAAATTAAGTTGACTTTTCAATGTAATTTGAATTATGTCAATTCGAGTTAAACTCCACCTGAGAGAAATTTTCAAAGTGAATCACCTCAACATTGTCTTAGTGTTATAAAAATTTCTAATTGGAGAAAGTAATGATGTTCCCTCCATGAATTTTTTTTAGTTTTCTTGAAGTTTACAATAGATAAACCAATTTTAACTAATCATGCTAAATTTTAAACTCTAAAAGTGAAAATTACAATTTATACAATTTTTCAAAGGTTAATGCATTTAAATTCATTAAAAGAGATCTAAAGTTGTTTTTGGAAGTTTGACTGTATAGATAATTTGTAGAGATGATGCCCTACATTTTGTTTATTGATAATATGGAAGACTTTAAGTGAATAAGTGAATATCACATTTATGTTTTGTTCAATACTCCTTGTGCTTTTAGGAGTTAACTTCTAAATGCTTGGGACTTTTGAACACCCTAGATGTGTTCTAAATGTGGCTTCCCCCAAAAAATTGAGTTTTAAGTTCAAAGAACAATTGTTTTGTACATAAGGTTCTTAAACCCTTTGGAGATCACATCCTTTCCCTCATGTGGTAGTGTACATAGATCGACCTTGTAATATTATAAAACATTGAAACTTTGCTCACTTTGCCTTATAATATCATTGTAAAAACGAGGACATCTACCTTTGCCTAGCTAAAATTCTCTGACTAAATCCCTTATTTTCTCACTAAGATGCCATTTCTTAATATACTATGCATTAGGAGAAAAATGGGGTCTCAAAGGGGCCATGTAAGCTTGCCCGGGTTAGGTGAACCGGCTGCCCAAGCACCATTTTCTATGTAAACCCATTGGTGCAGTTGCTGCCCGCTAACAGCGTCGGAAGCCGCAGTGCTGGCAGTGTCGGCAGCGTCGATTGGCGCGACCCACGGAACTGCACTGTTGGCAGCCACGGTGGCACCATTGGTGCCCTCATGTAGAGTGCATGGTTTGACCTAAATTTCTCAGCACGTGCGAAAGGCCAAGGCCCCTTTGTGACTACAAATTTCTCCTAATGGCTGAATTTGGAGGTGAGTAGCGGGGCTCAAGAACCTTATATAAAACACAAATACTAGAAGACATTTGTATGGCCGAATTTTAATAATTTAAAAATTAATAATAATAACAATAATAATAATTTAAAAAAAAAATCAATTCAATATAAAAGTTCACCTATACACTTTCGACTTGAAATTCATTACACTTTCCCATTTGTGATGTAGCACGGAGAAGGGTCTTCCCGAGGCGCGCAGTGCAATTAGAGAGAATGAGGTATACCACCAAGTACACACACACCAAAAGGGGTCTTCCGAGGCAGTGCAATTAGAGAGGTACGGTACGCTGGATGCAAAAGAGGCCATTCCTGTTCTTCGATCAAAGCGAAACCGATGGGGCGAGAGTTTCCTCGAAGGATTGAAGCATTTGGCGGAGCAATTCACGAGGCAATTGTTGCGAATGATCTCTCGGGTAAGTCAAAAATCACACACACACACTAACTTTACTACGATGGCGTCCTTGTTGGGGTGAGGATTTCGAGTCTAGGGTTTTTAGGGTTTTAGGGTTTTAGCGTTCTGTTTGGTGTCTGGTTTCCGGAATGTTTTGCGGTTGTGAATCGGTTTGTCTTGATCAAACATCAGAAACGAGTTTTCTGTCACAAACCTCTTGATGATCTGTTTGCAAAGTAACTTATAATGTTGTTGGGGATAGACTACTCTCATTCTGATTAGGCCTACTACAATATTGGCTCTCATATTGACAGAGCCTAATCGTCATTAGCTCTGAAAGCTTTCTTGTGTTTGGGATACCTGGAAACAATTTGAGCATAGTCCATAACATAACATTCAGGAGCCTTCTAAGAGGGTGCCTTTTAGTTTCATCCACCTTTATATATGGAGTGACCAGTGATTAGTAATTGAATGAACTATTGAATCAAATAAACAATTACAAAACACTATTGAATTGTGCTTGAATGAGTGCTTTCCATGACTATTCACCATGGTTGATTGCTCTTGCTTAATGCCACGTGCCCCCATAGCTACTGATTTGATGTGGAATATCCCACATCATTTCATTGGGAGGATGAAATGATGTGAGATATTCCACATGATGGATCTCTATTCTTGACCACCGTGCAAGCGATACAGGTTTCTGGATTTAACTCCTAAAGGACCAAGGATTCATGTTTTTAAAATGACAATTTCAACTAATCATATTGTGAAATATATAATTCAGATGAGACTAAATTTTGTATCACCCGAATTAGTGAAGAATAATGCGTATGATGGTCGAGGAACAAACAATTTGAACAAAAGGAAGTCCACATAGAACCTACTCAAAACTGCTAAAAAAAAAAAAACGTGAACTTCTTGGTTTTTAGGGGTTAAGCAGGGCTACGTTCATTGTAGAAGTTTTAATACTGACTGTTCCGAAGTGCACAGATAGTGATTTGTATGGGAACAGAAGCTACCCACTCACAGACTTTTGACTCTTTTGGTTTGCCATCTAGATGAGTTTTCATAATCACTAAAGAATGTTTTGTTTTGGGACTGTTTCCAATGGATTATTAACCCCTAAAGGACTAAGAAGCTCAAATTGGGTCTCATGTATTTTTTAGCATTTTTTAGCAAGTCTTGTATGGACTTCCTTTAGTTCAAATTTATTTGTGTTTTGACCAACATATACAATGTTCTTCACTGATTCCGATGATATCAAACTCGACCCCATCTGAATTGCATTTTTCACAATACAACCATTTAAATTTGTCATTTTGAAACCATGAATCCTTGGTCCTTTAGGCAAGGGCTATGTTACTACACTAACCATTTGTGGATATAAAATTATCCTGGGTCATTGTAGTTGTTAATAGTGTACGAAAACCTTGTGTTGATTTGTAAATACTGTGACTCACAGTAATTAATTCAAGTATGATTATTTTTGTATCTTCTAATGCATGGACTTTCAAAGTTGTCGATGACTTGCAGCAGAGGGGGGAACTTTTTAAGTTAGTCATGAAAATGATGCAGTGGAGCACTGTATGGTTGGAGGTTTCCATTTGATTCCTATCCTCAACAGTTTTAATCTTTCGTGGCAGTCAGTAGTCAGTACAAATGAAAAAAATAAATCAAAATCAAAATTATTTTGGGTGGGTACTGTACAGTACAGTAAGAGACATGTTACTTGATGGAGAGACTACCTTTTCTCATGTGATAGACAAAGGTTGTCGCCTTTGGAGGAACCGCCCCTCACACATAGTCAATCTGGTCTCTCCACTATTCCACATGTTTTATTGTTATTATTATTATTAGTATTATTATTATGCACTCATTTCATTGCAAGCACTACTGTATAATTTCACTTTAACCCTTAACCCTTAAACGTCAAGGTAAGCCCCATGGGCTTATTTATGAGAGAATAATGAAGAAAAAGGTGGATTTTCTCAACCAAGGATTGGTGCATTGGAAAACTACTAAAAAGTGATCTAAATTCCTAATTTGCGCCTCATTTGGGAGATTGTGGAAACATTGGCAAGCAATTGAAGTTATCTAAATGAGCAAGATTTGAGGTTGGGACAGTTGAGGTCATTTTTTGATAAGTGCCGGAGTGCTACAGTGCCGCAACAATGCTACCCAGTAGAGTTGTTTTTTCAAACCAAAAAGAAAAAAAAAAAATTTAAATTTAAAAAAATGTAAAAAAAATTTTAAAAAAATCTCCTCCAAAAATTTAGATGCCTTTCGGGCTGCCCCGCCTAGGCCCTCTTGACGTTTAAGGGTTAAACGCCATATGATTTCTTAGTACCACACCCAAAATCTCTTTTAAATTCCATTTTAAGTATGATTTTGTTTTTAATTTACTTTGGCTCTATTCTAAAGAAGTATAGATCTCTCTAAGGTGCTTAGTTTGGCATTTGAAAATCCCCATTTGGTGCAATGGAGTAGAAGTTATGAGCAAGATTCTCCCAAAATATAACCAAGCCCGTGAGGCTTGCATTGTCCTTTAAGGGTTAACCCTTTAACGTCCCAATTCAACACTGTTTTCAAAGAAGTGTTTTAAAATGTTTGATGGAAACCAAAAATGGAGTTGATGTACAAAGAAAATTTGTAAATGCCAATGTGAAGATCGCATCTGTACGGTTAAATGTACCATTTTTTTTATTAATAATTTTAAAATAATTTTGCAAGGTTTTCTCTTGAAATTTGATTAAAAATCCCGAATTAATACAAAAAATTTGAAAAATATTGGAATGAAATTGGAATAACATGCACTACACGATGGTATGGTTTCCATTATTTGATTCTACTTATTTTGAAAAATCATGTCTAAGGTCTCATTTTTTCAACTAAGAATGAAACTTGACATAAACCAATTGTGTTATTTTTCCAAAAATCATGATAACCTATTTGAAGATCCACACTGTACAAAAGATAGTCAATTTACACAATAACCCAAAAAAAATTGGTGGATGAAAACTGTCTACTTTGGATGGAAATCAAACAGCTTTAATCTATTTGTTGTTCAATATATAGACCCTGACGCGCTTAACGGTTAATTGTTTCAAAACAAGCGGCTAGTCTATGCCTTAGTATTTACCCAAAATTTGTTTTTATGGCGTGTAATTCTTGAAAACAAAACATTTTTATAGTCTCTCCCTTTGTAGGGCAGAGACAATAAAAAGAAAATGAAGAATCCATGCCTTTCTTGTGAGGGAGAAAAGAGAATTAACCCCTAAACGTCCTCACCTATGTCCAATTTGGGCAGTTTTGCAAAGATGCATTATAAAATGCAACTAACATGAATATTTGAAACTTGATGTATGAATAAAAGTTATACATTTTGAAATTTGGATTCAAACTATACGGTTAGATCTTTGATTGCTATCACTAACATTTTTCTATAAATTTTGAAACATAAAATAAAAAATTATTTTTTAATTCAATTACGAATAAGATATTGACAATATGGGGATGAAATTTATCGTGATGGGTTATAATGTAGTACTCTAGGTGTAGTGATTTTTGGAGATATTTTGGATGCTTGATTTTATGAGTTTATTTTTTCAATAACACTTTTAGACTAAAATCTTCAAAATTTTGGGTGAAACACTACAACACGAAATGAGGCATAAATTTTTCAAAAATTGTTTCCTTTTTGATCGGATCACACATACATGAAGCTATCTTCCCATAAAAAATTCAGTAAAAAAATCACACTACAAAAAGTGCATGACGGATGAGAAACTGCTGATGAAATCTGTACATCATGCAATATGCATGGTTGGGCAGTTAGGGGTTAACAACACAAGCTCCAGACAAAACAAGCCAAGATAAAAGCACCCATAACCAACGATAAATTTGAAACCAACATGTAGACTGACCAAACTCATCCAAACTCAATGCTATTTGCGTCAAAATTTGGTTTCAGATGCATCGTTGGTTATGGTTGTTAATTCATTCAAATTTAATGCTACTTGTGTCGAAATTTTTGTCAACCAATCAATTTCTTGCATTATTACTTATATTAGTCAATTCCAAAAAGAAATTTGGGCATGTTTGTGAAATCATATGTTCACGGATTTGTAATAGTCTGATTATCGTTTTTGGGCGATGACTAACTTTTCACTTTGAAAATTTGTAGAAATTTCATTTTATTTTTTAAACAAAGTTATGAGAAAAATTACATTCTTTGTGGTTTCTATTTTCATATGAAGGAAAAATACTATCCGCCTTCTACACCTACTACACGTATGCTAGAAAGCTTAACTTATTGGTTATCGGGGTGCTTCTAACTAAGTCAACACCTTAAAAGTTGAAACAAAGTTTAACTTTTGAATGTTGGAGTAGAAGAATTCCATTCTTTCATTTTTCTTTTGGAACTTGGATTTATTAATCTTTTATTTCCCACATCAATTTTGACCTTCTGGATTTTGAAAATGTTGATTTCAAGTTTGTAAAAATAAAATGGATGAAAATCCAACTATATCATTTTTTTGGATGAAAATTAATTCCAAAATTCAATATTATCCACTATATGTTTTAATATTAAAGAAGGTAGGTTGTTTGTTTTGTTTGTAAGGTTGAGATTTCCCCGATCATGCAACATGTTAGTCATGTTCTTGGTACCTTCGAAAAGCTTTCTATCAGGAGGAGTGCACCAAAGTTGTTTTGGACCATTGATGTGAAAGTTATGCATTTTTAATCAAATTTTGTCACCATACATTGAATTAAATTATGGCTAAGTTATTCTTAAAATTAAATTAAATTAAAATGCATGACTAAATCTCGGGGAACACAGGGCCAACAATACATGGCCAGTCTAGTGGGGTTTATTTATAAATTGAAATTATACAATATGCACTACACAAAGAATTGCATTCTAATTGTATTTGAACTAAAATTCAAAAGATACTCTCTATATCCCATAATATCTAATCACTGTGGGTTAAAGAAAAATATTGAGTAAGTTTCACTTATATTATGTAATTATAGAAATTTTCCTTACCCAATTTGCTTGATTGGCATGAAATTTTGCACCTAATGAGTATATTCTATGAAAACCGAACAAGCAAAAAAAATATAGGCTTCTATTGTAGTTGTTTTGTGGAACTATATAATTAGCACATTGTTCATAATGCACAATCTGCTATAAAGACACTTTATTCTCGCCGGCCTTGAAAGAGGTCCGGAGTTTCTATCTACGCAATTTGCTTGGACTCAAAAGAATGAGTTTAGGATTTTGAAATCCTCCCTAAAATGTACTACAAGATAGAGTGTTTCTTTGTTGCATATAGTGGAAAAAATGTGCAAGACATTGAGAGTCAAAATCTAAACATGTTCCATAGTCCTACTCTAATGGAAGGAGATTTTGAACTTGAATATCTTGTAAAATGAATTTACCAAATGAAACAAAAAATCCTCTCAAGTTTGTAGTTCATCTTGAGAGGATTTCAAAAGAGTTTAAGCTCATTTACTAACTTCCAACGATTTACACTACGAGCATTTGAAAAAAAAAAATTAAAAAAAAAATCATCTAGTTTAGGGTACTAAATTAATTAACTAGTTAAACTTTTTAAAAATTAATTAATTTTTTAAGAAAAACCAAAGTGCTCATGAAGTATGAAAAAGACGGGGTTATATATTATGGGATGGAGTGAGTACTTTTGGAAGATTCTAATGAGCCAAAATTTGCATTTACACAACTTTTTCAAAAGTTATGGCTTCGAAAGTTTTGATTTACTTAAAATTGTATATGGTTCAAATTGTCAAATACAAGCCTTGTCATTTCAAAGAAATGTGAAATGGCATATTCAACAAGGTGAATTCTTTAAAAAATGCTTAAGCAATATTCAAACTTCAATTGATTTCAACTTAACACCTCAAATGACTTCAAACTATAGTACTAATTAAAATTGAATTCATGGGCTTTGGTTGAAATTCTTTTTTTTTAGATTCATTGTTTGTTTACCACATAATCCACATTTTTTGTGAAATATATAATTCCATGTTTTATCAATTTGTTAATCATATGGTTTACAATATTCACATATTTCAATTGGTAATTCACCATTATCTAGAGCTCTAGGCTTCCGATTTCAAATCCCATTTTTCCCAATTGATTTTTGGTTTAATCGCCTCTTGTTTATTATCGAACATGGAAAACCAAATTCTTTGCATTTTGATGGCAAACAGGTAATTCAGCTTTGACAAATCCATTTTTTTTTATTGAAAGTGAAAGGTAAAATTAATCCATAAAAGACCAAGGTTTTTCAACATTAAAAAAGAAATTAAAATCATCATTTTCCTAAACAAGGTTGAAGTCATTTGTATTTTATTTGTTTATTTTATTTGGATCTTATTTACATAATTTCATCTTTCAAAGTTTTGTGTACTTATCATTGTTGCATGAAGTTTTGGAATTGTTAATCTATGAATAGAACTAGTATGTGAATCATATGAAAGTCCCTTGCGTCAAATTCATAAAATTTGTAAAAAAATTTGGAAAAAACATGATATAATTGCAAAAGTCTTTGGAAACATGTTGAAGTGTATATTGATGTTGAAGTTGGATTTAATAAGAAAAACAGTGTCTCCACTCTCTATTTTGATCAAATGAAATAAATTTTTGATATTTTCATTATCTCTACAAATCATACTTCTACAAATATATATATATATATATATATATATATATATATATATATATATATATATACATACACTCAAAACAAATGCAGGTATGAGTAGGTAGTGGAAATGTCTTGGAAAATAACTCATATTTGAGTTTACAAATTTGTAATTTCTTTTTGAAGTGACCACACTATGATCAATCATGGGAAAAACGCATATATATATTTGTATAAGCTACAAAATGAAGAATGCACCAAGAACATTCTTGAGCTCATCTCTTGAAATTATATATTGCATATCAGCCCTTTTTAGGCAAAATGTAGCCATAGTGGTAGAAAAAAAATTCAAAAAAAAAACATAGCGAAATTTTCCTAAATGGAAAAATGAATGGTCAAAATAGTCACTTTCAGATAATCACCAATTTTTGGATGAAAATAGCATATATGGATGCAAAAATTGAAATCTTGGATGAAAATAATACATAATATTGTATGAGAATCATCATCCCTTGCCACTAAGACTATAATAAAAAAATAAAAAACTCATTGCAAATCTTACTAGTAGAAAAGGTGCCTTTGTCAAGGCAAATGTTACCCGGCTCTAGACAAGTGCTGCCCATTTATTTGAGCATCTCCCTCGGCACATGCACCTTTTCTACCAGTGTTCGGGTATTATCAAAATATCAAAAACAAAACATTGTTCTACATCCTTGGAATAGTCAAATTTCTTAGTAATTCATAGTGATCTGAATTTTAAAAAATTAGTATAGGCCACACTATACCTACATTACTACAATTATTGTGAGTTATCTCAATTACTCCGACTCAAACTTCCTTCTAATTTTTTATTTTTTATTTTTTGGACACAATATGACATAATCTATTGCAATAAAAAAAAAAGACATACAAATACACACCCCAGCCAGGTCCAGCCAGGGCTCAAGGAAACAAAGACTAGAAACTAGCTAAGGGACAAGTGAGTTGCCACATAGGGCTCTCACCTTCTTCTTTCTAATTCCACAATTAAACCGAGTTGGACTAAAGATGATAATGTAGTGAACGAAGACTTCACCAAGGTTTGACACCCGCCATAGAACAACTTACATTCATCCAAATCAATAGGATTATCTAAAGGCCTCTTTACACTAGAGGCGAGAAGCAGTGAGGAGAGAAATTTCAGCCAATGGGAGGCCTAGAAACCGAGAAGACCAATTTCTCATTGGCTGAAATTTCTCTCCGCACGGCTTCTTGCTTCTAGTGTAAAGAAGCCCTAAGTAAAAAAATAAAATCACCCTCTACGTAAATCCAAATAGCAAAATCCTTGTACATTCATTTGTTCGGTTAGGACTACTACTCCCCTATCATTATTGGCAACCACAGCCTTCACTCTTCAAGTACTACTACACATTTGGTAGAAATAATCTTTTGGTGTTCGTGGAGTACAGGCTGAGTTTTTTTCCGTCCATTATTGCTTCTGTTTAATATTTGGTGATGGAATTTGGACGAGACCCATTATGACACGCATTCCATTCGGTTCACTAACAAACAGCAACGAAGTTATTTATTTTTTTCAATAAAGAAACCGGTCAATTCATCTCATAAGAAGAAGAATATGTTCTTGGTCAAAGGCAATTTTGACACACTTAGCCAGTAATTAATTAGTAGTTATTACAGCTATCAACTTAAACATCAGGTCTGCTATGAATTCGCGTTCAATCGCACAAATATATTCCTAAAAATATGCGGACCACTCACACATTTGGATATTATGATGAAATGATTCCTTACGTGAGAATGATCATACGTGAAAGTCATTATGCCGTTGAATAATTATTTATGGATTTTCTTTTTTTCTTTTTATTGGGGAGAAACATGAAAACCCAAATTGTATGCTCATGGGACAATGATAGACGAGTGGCATGATTCATCAAGTGTT
The DNA here is from genome assembly GCA_022496805.1 of Pohlia nutans. Lineage (NCBI taxonomy): Eukaryota > Viridiplantae > Streptophyta > Bryopsida > Bryales > Mniaceae > Pohlia > Pohlia nutans. Next base: position 23,298,250 of record CM040090.1, read on the forward strand.
GATGGATGGATGGACGCAAAAAGTGAGGCTCGCCATGCGAAAGCTTACAACAATGTAAGTTAGTTGGGGTGCATGGCAGACTCTACCAAATGGGCTTGCCAGATGTTTAGATTTTTCATTGATGAGAGCATGTTGACAACGAGATTTTCTTGTTGGATTTGGATACGGTAGCGTACAAGGCCAGGCAGCTGAATTTTCTCCTGCTTCGCTCATCCACGACTTAGTCATGAATTCATTCCACAGGGCATCATTTTTCTCTGGCTTGGATAAAAGATACCCTTTCCGCGTTACTTGTTTCCATTTGCAGTTCAGGCCAAGGAAGAAGAATTTCGCCATTAGTAGAAACACCGCTTCCGTAGACTACACTAATTATTTCCATTTTGTGCGTGCGGTACTAATTCCTAAAACATGCACTATTTTAATCCCTATACGTCCCATGGAGATAGTATTTACATTGTAGTATGATTGGGATTTGCTACCAACAAGAAACTCTAAATTGGGATCTCAAGAACTCACTAGAACCGCATTGATCTAAATACCAACTTCTCTTTTGAACTCAAACCCATTAAAGGTGTGGATTCATTTCAAATACAACCAAAATACACTATATTCTACTGGCCGCAAAGGCACATTCAGACATTTAGAGGTTTACCAATCTCTAAATTAGTGAAGACTGAAATCTTTACTGAGTGGCTGAAATCTTCATATCACGCTAATTTTACATCATAATGATATTTAGTATCACATAATTAGTGCAGAGAAGCCGGGGTGCCCAAAAAGACCCATGACTTGTTTTGTTCATCATGTACGGGGTGTTTTACTAATACAGAGTCTTTCTACTTACTAGTATTAGTAAAGTGAGACATGATTACTGTACCCCCAAAAGCAAGGTTGGCAAAATAAAATAAAATATTATAATATATATATATATATATATATATATATATATATATATATATATATATAATTATTCCAAAATTGAAAATGAAATTTTGAGAAATTGTTTTCATAGACATAATCTTTGAGAATACTATCAAAATATAGCATTAGTAGAATGAAATTTTCCCCAAAAAAAACATTGATACACATGAACTGAATCTACTACCGTACTCGGTTGTCACGGTATGCATGCCAAATTCATTTTTTTTTAAATAGACAGATGATTTTCAACAAATGCCAAATTATGTGGATTCTCGTTTTCACCATACAAAATAGTTTTTTATTTTTATTTTTTAAATGATTTCATAGGTAAAAATTTGAGCTTCTCTCTTTATAATTTCTTTTTGCAGACCTGATGGCCGGATAGGGTATGTGAATACAATATCACTAGTAGAAAAGATGGCGCTCCCCATAGACATGCCCAGGAAAAATCATTGTGCATGCGTAGAATTGGGCATACTTGCCTGGGCATCTCCCAGGGCAGTGCCACCTTTTCTACTAGTGTATGTTGGTTTGAGACCATTGACATACAAGAATCATTTTGGCACCCTTATGAGACAAACAAAATTTAACTCTTGCATCCCTAATTGGTGATTTTAGGAATTGATGATTTTAGGTTGATGCATGATACTTTTGGCGTCAATCATCTTGATCTTTCATCCATTTGGTCACAACTCACAAGTCATTGATAGGATTCTGAATTATTTTGTGGTCTCTTGTTCAAACTCTTAAAGATTTTGGGATAGTTACATTTTCATTAAAGTGAAAATGTATTATGAATTGCATCTTCAAAGAATAATGTAGTGTTAAATTTCAAACTAAAGGGGTAAATTATGATATCAGTACGTTAGATTTACCATGGCATTAATCAATCGTTTAAAATCATAGTTTTTTTTTAAATGATTGTAGATTGAATACTATTAATTTTTACAGGTTTTCTATAAATATATATGCTAAAAAATGTTATATAACTAGTCTAAAAATTTTATTTATTTATTTATTGGTTGGGGGTTTGAACAAAATTATCATTTTTACTACATACCGGTACTATGGCGCTTGAATGGAACGGATAAAATCATAATGAATTTATCAAGTGGTTCAAGGTTTAAATGAGGTTAATGAATACCACGAGGTTGGAGGTTCAAATCTCCATTCTATTGTATTTAATAGAGTTAAGTGAAAAGAGTGTCACAAAGTGAAAATAAACCTTAACCCTTAAACGTCAAGAGGGCTTGAGCGAGGTAGCCCAAAAGGCATCTAAATTTTTGGAGGAAAAATAATGGTTTTTTTGGAAAAACGGCTCTACTGGCCAACATTGTTGCAGCACTGTAGCACTACGGCACTTTTCAAAAAACGACCTCAAGTGCCCCAACCTCAAATCCTGCTCATTTTGATAACTTTGATTGCTTGCCAATGTTTCCACAATCTCCGAAATCAAGCGCAAATTTGGAATTTAGAATGCTTTTTAAGTAGTTTTCCAATGCACCAATCCTCGCTTGATTTGGTTGAGAAAATCCACTTTTTCCTTATTCTCTCATAAATGAGCCCATAGGGCTTTCTTTGATGTTTCAGGGTTAAAACTCATCTATACTCGTTTTGAGTTCAAAAGGACTGCAAAATTAGTCTATAGTGAGTTGAAGAATAATCTAAAGCAAGGCCCTACATCACCATGGGGTGTGGAATTTGTGACCTCCCCAATGTTAAAGGAGAGTTCCCACACGTTCCCTCAAGTCAAGAAGCCCTACGTATGGAAACTATCTATGAACAATGCTTATCAAAAATTATAATTATAGGAAGAGAACTCCACTTGAACTCGTTTAGAAAACCAATTATGTTTTCAGATAACTCTACTAGTGCATTTATTGACCTTCAAGCATCAATGAGTATTGTTGGGAGTTTTCAATGAGTATTGTTGGGAGTTTTCAAAGTGACAACAAATTGTCAATTTTTCTAAATTGTTGTTGAACCAAACAATTTTTAAATACTTTTTTGGAGTATTGTTTACAAGATTTTTGCAATTAGGGGATTGATATGCTCTTGGTATAATTCATTCACACCAAAATGAAAAAAGAGATGCATCAAGAGTTTTTTTCTATATATAAATAGTTGCACAATTTGTAATAATTCTCAAACACATGTTTATGTTTGAATACAATTACAAATGTTGGTAGGTACAATATCCTACTTAAAGGTTGTATTTATCACTTTATTGCAGAAATGCAATTTTCACTTCGCCTTTGAATGCGGGTCAACCAAACAACCAATCAAGGATGATACATATACATATATATATATATATATATATATATATATATATATGTATGTATGTATGTATGTATGTATATGTATATGTGTGTGAAAATTTTGTTAAAACTTGATCCTTTTTATAACACTTTATTATATTACTCTTACAAATTTTTAAGTTCATATTTAGCTCATTAAAGTTCTTATGGCATCTCTACTGCATCTCAACAATAAGGCACAAAATATTCAACTCAAACTCCTTAGAAAAAAACAAAAAATAAAAAATAGTTCTACAATGCTTTAGTTAAAAACCTAAACTCTCTGCATTGCACTAAAGGAGCCCCTTGTATCAAATACAAAGGCTATGGATGAATATCAAAGAATGGGACATTCATGGAAAAAGGTTCGATCCTCATTTTTTCACATAGCAATTACCTGTAGCTTTTAATAAGAAACTATGTCAAATGTTTGAGGTTTTGTTATGTGAACCATTTTCAATTTGAACTATTGTATAAAGAGCTTGCATTTTCTAGCCTTTGAATTTGAGATTTTTTTTTTTTTGGCATCTTCTTTATAGTCATGTTATTGCAAAAAAACTTGTATTCTCTAATGTCATTTTTCAAAGTAAAGCTTTCCTTGAGAGCTTACAATCTATTACCCGATCTATTACGTTCAAGGCTATTATATATTTGTCATAAAATAGAGGACAAAGATGAAAACTTGCTCCCATCATTAAAAGGAAATAACATGATAAGATGGCAGCATGAGAAGAAATGAGGTGTGCATTTTTACTCACAAATTATTTCATCATGATTTTCTATATAATTGTTGTATGCACATTTGAACTTTGTGTATGCAAACATTGGAGTAAAAAATGAATACCCTTATTGTGATGTGTAATTTATTGTCCTTCTAAGTTAACCCTTAAAGGACACACTAAGCTCTTAGGGCTTACTTTTTTGGGGAATAATTTTGCTTATAACTTCTACTCCGTTGAACCAAATGGGGATTTTTTAATGCCAAAAAAAACATATTTAAGGCATCTATATTTCTTTAGAACATAGAAAAAGATTTTTTTTTAAATCTTGCTTATAATGGAGTTTAAAAGAGATTTTGGGTGTAGAAATCAAGATTTTTTTAATTTTTTTTTTGAAATCCTCAAAAATAATTTGTTTTGTTAAATCTCACATAAAAGTACAAAAAAATTATGCATTGCAGTTAATACATTCATTCAACTTTGAAAAATAAAAGAAAGGTAAATAATATCATTCATTTATAATGATAATATGAAAAGTTCAAATGGATACAAACTATAGTTTGACTCCACAGCCATAGGCCCATGCATTAAGGGGTTAACCATTAAAAATCAAAGAGACCATGAGAGGGGTTTAGGTCAAAAAAATTGTATTTTGAGCTCTAAAATGATGTTTTAAAGAGTTTTAAAAACCGCCGTCCTCAAAAAAATACCAACCCGTATACTGAAATTGTTTATTTATTAAAATAGTCAATACTAAGTGAGATATACACATTCAAAAATTTGCATATCCTAAAGTGAACTAAACTGTGACGATGCATAATTCATTGAGTTTTTTTTTAGTCACGTTGTTTATTTTTTTCAAAGTATGTCAAAGGGATATTTTGTTGTTTCGGTCTTTCAATTTTCACGTTCATCCCGTCATCCAAATTGTGGAAAAACCAAGAATATAGTCTCAAGAGCACTTTTTGATGACCTACTTTGTACCAATGACTTTTTTGCTAATTTGATCAATTAAGGTAATAAACTACCCATTGAAATGTAAATTCATTGCGAAATGAAGATTCCAGCCACTCATTCAAAATTTCAGCATTCGCCTATTTTAGGATTTAGCAAAATAGAGCATGTCTTTGGAATTAGTGCCACATGCAATATTAGCACAAAGTACACTGAAATCACCATATATTGTGGGTAGATGAGTGACGTGGGTACATTCATCCATTTGGGAAAATTTTGATCTATCTAAACATATTTTCATACAAGTTTTAATCCAATTTGGATGAATTTTACCACGGTACTTTGAACCCGGGGGGTGCACTCTATATCATGTGCGTTCATGACCCCTTCTAAAAACCCCTTTGTATACGAGAGGATATATGTCTTAATACCTTTGTATACACACACACATTTAATGTGAATATTTTCAGTTCTAAATGTGTTTATTGTATGTATATGTAATACGGCAGTACTCAAATTAATACCCTTCGGTGCAATCACGTATACTCGTACATGTTTAGTACAGTGCAACCCTCAGACTTTGAAAAAATAATTATTAGGAAACCCTCTCGTAAATACCATGGGCCACAGTATATGGTGATTTCGGTGTAAAACTGCATGGCCTTTTAATTGTAAGTTATTCATGAAGAGCTGAGGATCCCAACACGGCATGGGGGGACCAAATGTAGTATCCACAAAAGCCATCAATCAAGTTCAGATATCAAGATGGGTCTGTCCTGCATAAAGAAGGGAATGCTTTTCTTGTGCTTTGTAAACTTGTGGGCTTTGCAAACTTCCTTGTATGTGTATTCACAATACTTTGTTCACTAGTGCCTGATCCCATCATGGGAGACCAAATGTTGTTTCCACTTTACCCATCAATCAAATGCCACATGTAGTACTGCTATATCTCTCAAGGTTTGCGCAAGTGAAAAAAAAGAGGCGAACTTTTCTACGTGTGTACTTTCTACGTGCGTTATTATAAATGGTGGTAGTCATGGTTTCTTTTTTGGACGATACAACCTATAAAAGAATCATTGTGTAGCACTCTCTCTCCAACATACATAACATTCAGTAGCATGTAATTTGGCTCTAGAGTAGATAATGCCGAATATTTCACACCCAATAGCACTTCATCAGTAGCTTAGTGGACAGGTGGAGGCTGAAGGTGATGAGAAAGTGCATGAAGGAAAGGCATTGGGTATGAAGGCTACTTAATGTTTTGTATTGGAATACAAATGATCCTCCTGTAGGTTGTATCGTAAAAAAAAAAAAAATCCCTTTATTGGTAGTAGGGGTCTATCTCAGGGAAGTCATTTAGTGTAAATTTTGGGTACATATGAGTGAACAGAGGGTATTTAATGGAGGGCTATGAAACAATTAGAACATTCTATTATTTATAGTACATTTAGGATATATTCTACTTATATTATAGGAATATTCCTAAAATATTTCCAAATTGGTTTTATAACACCCTATATTACTTTTATAAATTTATAATTTTTATCTCAAATGAATAAAAGACACCCTATATTTATTCTCTCATAGTATTTAAATTCTTGACAATGACTTCCCTAGGGGGTCTATACAACCACAAAATTCTGAAAAGAGAGGGGGGCATGTTTATATTGTGGAAGTGTTAGTTTGCTTTTATTATAAGTCTAGGAGGGAAGAGTTAGCCAGATAGATAGATAGAAACTTTGATTTTCTATTTCAAGGCTAGTGTGAATAATGTGTTTGTTCATCTTAACAATAAATTAGTGGCCACCGAACAAGGTTTGCTACTATATTGAGGGTTTTGTTTTAGATGTGTACAATAAGAAGAATAAAAGATGCATCAATCAAATGCAGATATATTGGTATTTCAAGATTGGTGTTGCATATACATAGAAGAATGTGAACTTTTTTTATGTTTGTATTTTCTACGTGCATTGAAACGGCATTGCCATTAAAAGTAGGGGTCTATACAATCACAAAAATAGGAGGGGGAAGTTTACATCATGGAGCTCATTTCCTCAAAAGATGCCAGGTATTTGTTGGTTTGCTTCTCTTAAAAAAATTTCATGAGTGTGTACGGTAAGAAGAGTAAAAAAAATGATTGACGTGAACATAAAGCATATCTAAAACTTGATTGGATAGAAGAGTTAGTGTATTTTTACAAAGATTATGGTAATAGAAGGAAATTAAAATGGTATAGTTATCACATGTAGAATGTGGAGTGCAATGTTGTTTGCGTGTGTCACATAGAAGATGAAACCATGTGTGTATATAATGAATAATAAAAGTGAGTTTATAATCACAACGAAAGATTGTTTTATGACAATAAAATTTTAAAATTTCATTATAATTTTAATCCTAATTTTGACACTAATTGCAAGGATACACTCTAATTTCATTAATTTGGGATTTAAGGGGTTAATTTTTTTTACTATATGACGCTAATTGCCATTAATATGTGCCATTAACCTTTATTTGTAACAAAATTAGTTTATGTTTATTAAATATGAAAATGGATGGATTTCTAATAATCTTATTTTAAAAATTGATTTTTGTATGTGAGATCATACATAAAAGAACATTTCCATTCAAGTCAATTCTCATCACACAATATAAAGTCTACAATTGGTATACAAACATATAACCACCGTAGTCACCATAGCTAGGTAGCTAAAAACTAATTCCAAAAAAAACTTTAAAAAATAGAAATTATGAGGACAAAAAACGAAAATAGAATAAATTACTTTCAGCTATATTTTGGTATTTGTAAGATATTTTGGGCCTTTTTTTTTGCTTGTGAACAAAAATCAAGAAATTCATTTTTTGAGGAACAAACCTTATTTTTTTCACATATTAAATATTTGTATGTGGAGTGGCGATCCAACCATGGTACTACGAAATGTGATAATTCTTCTAAAAATCCAACAAGCTCTTTAAGTGCTATATTTCAAATTCATCCCTAAAAATCTATTTTCTAATTATAAAAACAAACAATTAAAACAAGTCAACTAATTTCAAAGTTTACAAATAGTGCCACACACAATAATTATTTGTCAAATTCACAAATTGTGTCACATGCACTAATTTCTTAAGACACTAATTGCCCACATACTAATGAGCCGGTTTAGAATATAGTGGAGGAGTCCACTAATCAAGAATTTAAGGGAAATGGAGCAATATGATTGGAACAAACCATAAAGAACGAATTTTGCTCCAATCATATGCTCCAATTTCTTGAAATTCTTGACTTGTGAACTTCTCCACTGTAGTCTAAATATGCCCTAATAGTCATAATCATTGTTGTTTATATACATTGTACCGCACAAGATGAGCTGAACTCTCAACTTTTAAGGACATGGTAAGCCCGAGGGGCTTTGTTTTGAACGAAAAATACAAAAAACTTTGAAAACAATAAATCAAAAATCAAGAGAATTGGTGATTTGAAAGAGATATGAATTACAGTTTGTGATTCCTTCAAAGCCACAATCAAGAGACTTGCAGATTCTTCCCTCATGCGCATAAAATCGTTGGACTCTGTAGAGAGAGCTTTTGGGGGAACTCAATGAAGCGCGTTGTGGGAAAGACGTGCGAATATGAAAAACAATCAAAGCTTGACATCAAAAGACAACATCACACATGTCATAAAGACGTGTGGAGGGAGTCTTGAGCTCTAGTTTTTGACTGGCTGAGAGGGCTGCTACCGGTTATATTCCTTTGGACTTCCCCCTTTGTACCTTTGTGTCCTTTAAGGGTTAAACGACACACCCAACTCAATGGTGTTTTTTCATTTTCAAAGTACTTTGACTACGAATATTTAATAATGAAGAAGGATTTTTACATATTTTATTTTCAAGCATCATACACATAACAAAGATAGTATGTATTTCCTTTTTTAAAATACAAATAACTCTCTATTTACAAGTGAAAACTAAAAAATGCTCCAAATTTTATAATCTTAGATTTTTCTTTTAATGGTTAACCTTTAAAGGACGGACCAAACACCATGAGCTTAAGTTTTGAAATAATAATGTAGAAAACTTTACATTTTGTCAACCAAAAATTCTATGAATTAATGCTTTGGAAAATTGTTGAAGAAACAAGCTATATTCTAAAACAGAATTAGAATTAGACTATTGTGAAAGGATCTTCGTGCATTTGAACGTTTGAGGGGAAGCATCTACTCGCTACTGGGCACCAAGGAATTGGGTCTCGAACATGACTTCTATCTCCTAGCTCACATGATTGTGCTCATGCCAAAAAATGAGTGGATTGGCTCTACTCATGCTTGGAGGGCTTGTAAGGTTCTTCACGTTGCCATGTATCACAACGTAGGAAGGCCTAACAACCATGAGTAAGGAGATGAATCTTTGCAATAATCGTTTGAGGTGCCTACTAGATGATTCTAGCGCTCCAACTCGATTTTTCATAAATGGGTAGGCATGACGAGCACAATTTTTCTTTATTATTTTGGGTTGCCCCTCCAACATCCCAAGGACGTTTAAGAGTTAATCCTTAAACATTAAGAGGGTCCTAAATGGAAACCCCAAAGGAATAATAAAAATTAGAGAGTTGCTTCCAACATAGTCCCTTGAGTAACGTGAACAACCAATGATAAATAGAGTGAACAGTGTCAGTTCAAAAACAAATTTTAAAAATACAATGAGATTATTGCAATACAATAAGATTATGGCTCTACAACGAGCTCTGCAATTCTGGATTTAAAATCTATTACAATAAATTCAAAATAAATATAAAAATAATATATTTTTAAAAAACCACATTGTTGAATAGCATTATTCAGCACTGACAGCTTTGGTATTCATCAAGATCTCAAACTACATGACTCCCTCTCCTCCCCTCTTACCAATTTTCTTGGAATGTACAATTTACTAAAACATGTGTATTTGCTAAATTTAGAATCATTTTTTCATCACCTTTCCATAGGACCAACCCATTTCAATTTTGGTTGAGAAAATCCACTTTTTTCTTGATTATTCTCTCAAAAAAACCATGAAATGTTTTTTGACGTTTAAGGATTAAACCCTCGAGGAGCCAAAAATCTTCAACTACTTGGAAAGAGTATTCAATTTTGCAACGACACATCTTCATTTTTGTTAAAAAACAAAGTTGTCAAGCACATCTGAGCAACTAAAAAGACCTGAATAACTAAAATTTTCACTAGGATGTAGCTCACATGATGGTCAAAATACCTTATAAAAATATTTTCATTTCGGGGAAAACAAAAATTTTAAATTTAAAAAAAATTAAAATCTATGTATATGTAAATTTATTTATTTATTTATATATTTATATTTATATTTATATTTACATATATATATATATATATATATATATATATATATATATATATATATATATATATATATATATATATATATATATATATATATATATATATATAAAAGTATAAGTGATACATTTTTGTTATTTTTGAGAGGAAAAAATTACATTAGATTTATTAGTATGGCAATTATTTTGTTTTTGTTGAACAGTAATTGGTATATTTTTACAAATTTATAAAACATTCCTCGTTGAATACTGCAAGTAGTAATAAAATGTTTGCCACTTACATCGAAAGAACCTCGATACATAAAAACACATCATTCAACCAATATTTAATTTGATAAATTCAAACATTTCTTATAATTATTTTTTGTTTCATATTACTAATAGAAAGGCTAGGTGTAGCTTGATGTTCAAATTATCATGCTCTAACATTACAGCCTGATGTCCCAAGTACCTCTCTTTCTTACCACAATAAACCAGTTTTTTTTTTTTTAATTTTTTTTTTTTTTTTTTAATTTTTTTTTTTTAATATTTTGATTTTGAAACAACAATGCAAATCAATTCAAAGAACAAACGTTCCTATGGGAAAACAAAGGTGTCTCGAAAGGTGTTAACCGTTTAAGAACCAAACAACCAAAAAAATGATGGTTGATTTTTAAGAATGTTCATTGCAAAAAATGATTCCTTGAATAAAAAATTGATTGCATTTTGTTGAAAGCATAGGCTACATCAATATTATTGAATTCATGATCATTATTATCATTTTTTTTTATAAATTACAAGCACTTAACTTTAAACTTTACTGTAAATAATATATATTGTTTTATAAATGAATTTTGGGAACCTCACTAGGAGCCTTCAAGATCTTGATTTAACTGTGGATTGATGCTTGTTTAAAATGTTAATTAAAAATGATTTATTTACTATAAAACCATAATTTGGACATTTATACCAAAGAAAATAATTATAATATAAAAAAACACATATAATTATACAAAGAGAGTTCAATCTTTAACCCCTAAACGTTCAACCATTTGTTTTTTGGATGGTTTTTGGTCAAAGGCTCAAATAATCAAGTGTTTTAGCTTTGTTTGAATTGGTGTTTTCATTAAATGTTTAAGTTACATTATGATAAACCTTAAAATCATTCGGGGGTTGGAGAATAGACATTGTTTGAGAAATTTGAAATTTGATTGTTCAAAATACAAACTTTTATTTACTTTAAATGTAAAATTTTGATACTCTTTTTAATGTCTTTTATACTTATCTTGGTTTTTTATGTTTTCTACATGATAAAATTTGTAAATGTTTCAAATAATTTCCAATCATGTTGAAATTTTTGTCATACCTCCTTAATGTTGATGACTATTTATAAAAAAATTACAAATCATACATTGTAATGTGTGTAATAAATTAATTGTGTAGATTGTAGGGCTTGGACCTTTACAAAAAATGTGAGGATCTTTAGAAGTTAAGTATACTAGAATTGTGATTTACACTATTTCTCAAATGTACATCAAGTAAACCTTTGGATGTAGTGTTCTAATGACTAATGGCAACTTTATAATAAACATGGCATGTTAGCTCATGTCACTCTTATCACTTGGAAGGAATATGGAACTGTGGTAAGAGACATCAATTCTTAGTAAACACTAAGTCACAAATTTTAGTGTAGTTGAAGTTAAACAACTTTTACATTGCCAATTCTAAAATGTCATCAAGTTTGTGATTCAAATTTTCAATCAAGAGAGATAACTATAAAGCAATGGGAATATTCATGCCGAATTTCTTATCCGACCATGTATTCAATTTGATAATAAAAAACTCTTTCATGTAAAGTATGTCTGCTTTGACATAGTACCGGACATGGTATCCATTTGGGTTGATTTTGTGGTGAATCGCGAATATGTCTATGATAGCTTTCTTATCCAACCATGCATTTAGAGTGAAAATTAGAAAGTATTTATGTAAAGTGTGTCTGCCTTGATATACTACTCATTTGTGCTAACTGTGTAGTCAGTCATTGGTATATTTATGTTGGCTTTCGTACATGACAACCATGTATTTAATGTGACAATCAGAAAGCCTTCATGTAAAGTGTGTCAACTTAACATAGTACCCATTTGGGTTGATTTTGTGGTGAATCATGGATATATTTATGTTGGCTTTTTCGCCAAACCTATGTATTTGATGTGACAATCAAAAAGCTTTATTATAAAGTGTGTCTGTCCTAACTTAGTAAATATTTGAGCTGATTTTGTGGTGAGTCATAGGTATATTTATGTTGGCTTTCTCAATGAACTATGTATTTGATGTGACAATTCAAAAGCCTTATTGTAAAGTGTGTTTGCTTTAACATAGTCGCTATCGGGTTGATTTAATGGTAAAGAACAACCGTTGACAAATCAAACTCAAAGTCCGGTGAAACTTTTAGGGCGCATTTCTTCATTTTATTATTACATATCATCATATTGTTGGACGCAGAAAGGGACCCCATTTTTGGATTCAATCTACACTTGGCTTGGGACATCCTTTGACCCGCGACACCCTGACAACTTTTGGTGCGCTAGGAATTGCTTCATCTTCCAACATGAGCCAATCAACGTCCTCCAAATTTTCCACCTGATATGACTGAACACCATCCATGTCGGTATGGCCCGTAGTTATGCTACCCTCAAATATATTAACAAGTGTAGCGAGAAGAATCAAGCCACATTGGCTAAAGAGTTCTTTACACTTGGTGCGTGAACCATGTTCTTTGCACTAGTAGCATCTACGTTGCTAAATAGAAGTTAGCTCCTACTCTCACTACTTTCTCGTCCCTCCCCTCTTTTGGGGCCTCGGTTGACTGTTATTTTTCTTTGCACTTTAATCTTATGGCCCACATCTTTCAAAGAAAAAAGATAGTTCAATCTTTAATCCCTAAAGAACCAAGAAACCCGAATGTTTTTATCATCACTTTTGAGTATGTTCTATGTGGACTTCCTTTTGTTCAAATTTGTTTGTTTTTGGACAACATATACACTGTTGTTCACTGATTCTAGTCATATGAAATTCAGTCATTTATCATGATATGATCAATTGAATTTTTCATTTTAAAACCATGAATCCTTGGTCTTTTAGGGATTAAGTAGTCAAATATTAAAATCTTATAGTTTTTATAATGTTCAATCCTGAGAGGGTGAGTAGTTTTGTCCCAATAACCCTTTATTTGGTGAGCAATAGGTTATTGACATCACAAACAAACACTTTATTCACGCTGGCCTCTTATGAATAGAGCCCGATGTTTCTATCCATCTATCTATTTAAAATCTTATAAATTAAGCTAGAGTTATAAATTAAGCAAGAGATAAGATATTCTTGGAAGAAAAACATTCAAAAATTCCACCCTCATTTATATATGAACTGATAATTAATTAAAATTCTCTCTCACTCACACACACACGCACACAATGCATGATTAGAGCTTCCTTAATATGAGCAAGTTGGGGTTTTTAGTAAATAGCCGGACAATGTTGCCTTTTTATACCCAAATTGGAGAGCCATGATCCAATGCCAGTGGAAGCAGGCAGTTAGTTGAGACATGATGCAGCCAATCAGTGGTAATGGTGATGATAGATTTGGATGATTGGATCGTGGCCCCAAAGAATTTGGTGGGAACACCCCCCACCCCAACCCAACTGGAGTCATTTTTAGTGAATTGCCTAAAAGCAACCAGACTGCAAATAAAACAATTTGGAAGAGGCGACATGGAAATCGAATCTGTGTTGGATTGATAAGCTCAACTCAACTGGGGGCACTCCACTCACTACTTACTGACTGACTAATCTACGAGAGGTGAAGATTACCCGGGTCAATAAATATATATACCCAATTAGAAGATACATGCAAACAACGCCGTATCTGGCCGTGGTAGGGCACTGCAATCCAAAGGACAACACAACATCCCCTCCACCTGTGGTATTTAAAATAGCAACACCAAATCATTCCCAGCCTACTTTATAATACCGGTCTTTCCATAACTTCCCACCTCCCGGGGGTAAAAAGAGTGTTTGACTGGCCTGTACGTCCGGAAGCGACAATTTTAGAGCCTACCCAAAATAAAAACCCTACTGCTCTATCCCCCTTCATTATTATTACACCATATACTGTGGGTGGGTGAATGGCGTGGGTACATTGAACATTGAACATTGGATAAATTTCATCGTGGGTTGTTTGCAATTTTTTTATTTATTTAAAAATTACTCCCTCAATTCCAATTTGATTAACCCCTACTGGAGGTAGCATGCCAAAAAGGGTTTAAGATGTTCTTTCAGATGGTATTTCACCACATCTCAAATTCACCTTAGAGTCGGTCCGATACATTTCCGACACTTTTTTTGTATATGTCCAATTTAAATTAGGTTTTCATAAAACCCGATATCGTTCCAACATTTAATCATTGTCAATACTACAACAGTTGATTCAATAGAAAAACTGCATCATATGAATAGTGAAACGATATCAATAATATGCCATTGATTTAGCAACAATACGATACAAAATCAACATTCACTGGAACAATGCTGGTTTTGTATTGTAAAAACGATAATACGATTACTATCGATTTTGTGTCAAAACACAATTGGTATAATGTTGAAACATTATCAACGCAATATAAAATCAATTGCTCAAATAAATACTATGCAAAAAATTAAAAAAATTAAAAAAATCTTCAGGATCCATGATGTACACCCCTCCACCACACGGCAACTTCTCGTGTAGCCAGATGGCAGCATATCTCTGACTTATTCACCACTCACTCCTTCTCCATACACTCTGACATGAGGATCGAACCCTGAACTACAGCATCAGTAATGTAACACTCTAAGTTATCTTTAAGGGCCTGTTGACTCACACTGAACTCAGTTCCTAGATATGCTTAATCCAATGAGCTATGTTCCAGATAAGCTCAGTTAGAGCAAAAGTCCTTTATACTAGCAGTTCAGTTTGACTGAGCTCACAAAAGAAAGAAAGGAAAGCATTCCTTTTGTACTTAAATAGCTTTCCTTCCATTTTTTTCCTTTGTGAGGTTAAACGTTCTCACCCTTTTCAAATTCGGTTTGGCACTTTTTCAAAGATGCATTATAGAATGCAACTAAGAGGGATATTTTGAACTTGGTGAATGATTAAAAGTTGTACATTATGGATTTTTGATTCTATCCATATGGTTAAATTTGTAATTGCTATCACCAATATTTTTCTATGAATTTTCAAACTTAAAATTTCGAGCTCTTTTGTAATATAATTACAAATAAGATATTGACAATCTAATAATGATTTTTTTTGGAATAGGTTGAAATGTAATACTCTAACTGTAGTGAGTTTTTAAGTTTTTTGGTTGCTTAATTTTAGTAGTTTACTTTTTCAAGAGCACTTTTAGACTAAAATCTTTGAAATTTTGAATGGAACACTGCAACATGAAATGAGGCATACAAATTTCACAAATCATTCTCTTTTCATCTTCTTTTCTAATTGGATCACACATGCACAAAGCTAACTTTCCATAAAAAAATTCAATAAAAAATCCACACTGCAAAAAGTGCACGATGGATGAGAAATCGGAGTTCAAATCCGTACATCATGCAAAATATGTGTGGTTGGGCGGTTAGGGGTTAACCCTTTAAGGACCAGAGCGTTTTTCTTCCAAAAACATTCCAATGCCACTATTTTTACTCCCTCTTGCAAATTTTCCAACCTCCTAACAATGGAAAAAATACCCCAAAAAAACACATCCCTGAAAATTTCAAATGTGTTTGACCGTGACTAAATAAAATAAACCTTACTACGGAAACCTTTTGCACTTCATTTTCACATTCTATATGATGTTACTTAGTTGCGTACAATTTTTTGTTGCGTTTAAAGATGTTAAGTATGTTGAAGATCACCTTGCACTTGTTGAGGGTTTAAAAATTTAGAAAAGGCTCTTTGTTTTTGGAATTGCAATATTTTTTATTTTCGTTATTTAAAATACGAATCCAAGTAGTGAAACACAAGTACATTCCATCTTCTATAGAATGGCAAAAACAATTTGAAAAAAATATAAATCTCCAAGTTGTATTTGTGCAATAAACTTATATAACTTACAAGTAACTAACATGGTCTACTTTGTGGAGGTCAAAAAAATTTCAAATATAATTACACAAAGAATCTTGAAGTTTTTCTGACTTCCACAAAGTGTACCATGTTAGTTACTTGTAAGTTGTATAAGTTAAATTATTATTATGTTGTTGTTTCGTTTACTAGCTTTTTTAATACATTTATTTACGTGGTAGAATAAATTGTCATCAATCATTTATATGTCGCCTTTATCATTATTAAATGGTTGATTTTTTTAGGAAAGAAGTTTAAAATACAATTATTATTGCAACGATATTGTTTTAATATTAATTTAATGCAATTTTTACAAAAATTGCATAATACATCAATGTCGTTTCAACATTGTTTTAGCATCGTTTCAACACTAGTCGAACCTATGTCAACTTATCATCGTAACGACAAATGTAGTGACTTTAACATAAAAACACTATCGTTTTATCATTGGTCCGATGGTTATCGAACCGGTGTCGAAACAATGTTATATTTTTTTAAATATATAATTTGCTTAAACGATGTCGTTTTAACATTAAGTCATTAATACCAATGGTATGATGTCAAAACTATGTTAAATCAATAAGATAAAACCCAATGTTGTTCCAACGCAAATACAATGCCCATTGTTACGAAGCTTATCCGATACATTTCCGACACCAATTGGATGTCAATTTTGTATCAAAAACCGATAGGCATAAGTAAACCATTGGAAAAGTGTCGGACCGACTCTAAGGTAAATTTGAGATGCTCCTCAAAAAATCTCCCCTCCAAATTCACCCTTAGCATCACATGTATGCTGATACTACCAATGTATAAAACACCCCAAAATGTTTTAAGGTAACTACACCTAAAAGGGAGCATTTACCTTAAAGAATGCATATCTATTACAGTGTGACATTTCAGCTGCAAAATGTCACACTTCAGTAGATATGCACGTTTTAAGGTAAATGTTCCCTTTTAGGTATAGTTACCTTAGGGGTTAAGAAAGGAAGAAAGAAAATAGTGTTAGTTTTACGGCAATCAAAATTGGAATAGAGAGTAGCAGTAGTATATACCGTGGGCCACAGTATATGGTGATGTTCGGTACAACGATTAAAGAAAAGAGAAAAGGAGACCATGGAAAACGCTGCACGCATTGATGGCCCCGGGCGCCGACCGGTGGACGGCGACCGGCCACGCCCCGACGTCGTGGTACCTGGCGGCCCCCCAATCATCTGCTGGGCCAGCCCCAGATTGGCCCAACCCGACCCCGGCGTTTCCGCGGGTTGGGTCCGGGCTGGCCGGCCCCGACCCGACCCGGCCCGTCACAGCCCCGTCTGTCTCCCCGCTAGCTTATACTTCCCCTGCTCCTTCAGATATTCCTCCATCACTCCGCCTTTTCATGATCTGGGTGAGCGAGTTCCTTCAGCGCAATTGGAAGCAATTCCTTCGAGGATATGGCGCCCCTTGTATTGTAAACAGAACCGAGATTGGCGAGTTAGAGAACCGAGAAAGAGAAGAATACGATGATGATAATGGACGTGAGTGACAGGGCGCGGAGCGAGGAGGTGCACAGGATGCGAGCTATGGCGAGCTCGGGGGCGAGCTTGGGACTCGGGGTGGAGTTTTCGATGGTCACGCGCGATGGGAATGAGCCTCGCGCCTGTTTGGATCTTTTGCCGCTACGCCCTTCCTCCCAGTCGAATTCGAACTCGCAGCAAGCCCCCTCCAGCACCTCCCACCGGGGGTTTGCGTGGCAGCCGCTGTTCGGCTCGCGGACGAACTCCGGCTCCGGGAACGAGGACGGCGAGGTCACGACGTACACGTCCGGCGGGCGCGCGGTCATCGACGTGAACCAGATACCGTCCACCGACGGGGAGGAAGAGGTCGTGGTGTCCTCCCCGTCCTCCATAGGCATGAAGCGCAAGATTCAGCACGAGTTCGACCTCGAGCGCAACACGACGTGCGAGATGAGCTCGCGCGGCGGGAGCGACGACGAAGACGAAGGCACGACGCGCAAGAAGCTGCGGTTGTCGAAAGAGCAGTCGGCGCTTCTCGAGGAGAGCTTCAAGGAGCACAGCACTTTGAACCCGAAGCAGAAGAACGCATTGGCGAAGCAACTCAGCCTTCGTCCCCGTCAGGTTGAGGTTTGGTTTCAGAACAGACGAGCCAGGACGAAGCTGAAACAAACAGAGGTGGACTGTGAGCTTCTCAAGCGTTGCTGCGAAACGTTAACCGAGGAGAATAGGAGACTGCAGAAGGAGTTACAGGAGCTTCGTGCTATCAAAGTGGCGCCTCCCTGCGTAATCTCGCACGACTTTTACATGCCGTTGCCTGCCGCGACGCTCACCATGTGCCCTTCCTGTGAGAGAGTTGCGACCGTCGACAACAGGTCGTTAACATTCGCCAAGCCTGGATTCTCCCATTTTTCACAGTCAAGTGCAGCTTGCTAACTTCTTAGAATAGACACAGAACAGGCGCCTCTCCTTTTTTTCCATTCAAGAAAAAACTCTGCCTCTGTGTGATGGATCATTATGTAGATTAGTTTCTAGAAGGTTCTGCCGAGTGACGTTTTCTGTTGTACATTCAGTAGGCAGACCTTCAACAAGAACTCTTGTGTTCCGATTTATTGAAAAGAAAACGCACTCATTTTTTGAGCATTTTTGAATTCCATACATACGTGTTGCGTGAACAAACCCATGTCCCCTGGAATTTTAGAATCTGTCTTCTAAAAGCCCACAAGAATGTTGGGACATGTTGGTGGTTGTTGTTGTTGCTTTGGATGCTCTCTCCTTCCTTCTTGCCTGCAAAGGTGGTTAATAATAATATGTAATAAGAGTTAATAAGAAGGAGAGCCTGATCCTTTGGTTTTCCTTCGTATTCAAGTCAACACAATGGGAGGAAGAATAATACCTATCTTTTGCAGGTAGCTACTAACAGCTAGCTAGCCTGGTAACTTGGGGAGCTCTAATAATTATTATGATTCCGTTATAAAAGACAAATTCTAGGGGCCCAAGTCCCTACAGAATCGGTAGAAGATTTCGCTTGACTCTCCAGATGATTGTCAACACAGGAAGCATGTCCTCACACCTGCTGCAATGGATTGCCAGCCAGCTTCACCCTTCTCGGGATCATATCAGCTTCTCTTGGAACTCACTCACTCTCCTAGCTAGCGGATCACCCTCCCTCACTCACCCGGTCCATTATTATATACCCTGCCCACTTGTATAGAAAAGTATTATCATACCACTCAACATACACAATCTTAGCCCCCCTCCTCCCCCATTTCTGCGAAACTTTCAGTATATATTTGAACTTGTAGAAAGTAATTTTTATGTTATTAAAATTATTTTGTGGGGTATGTTGAACGTAAGAGCATTCCCACCCATGCACGCTAGGACTAACCCTCTCAAATTATTCATCTACATGTGAAGGGCCCTTGCACTCACACTCCCCCACCCTTGCACACCCTTCCCGTATCAAAAGTGCGCATCAAATAGTCAATGGACCAATCACAAGTAGAATGAGAGGAATAATCATCGAATAGTCAACTCAATAGCGATTTCAAGGGCCAATTTCTAACACGCTAGAATCCAGAGTCAAGAAGCATTTTGAAAGGCCCCTTGAAACTTTTCATCCACTTCTTGAGGTCAGAGACCCTCTGAGGCCATGCTCTAAGGGGTTTTCAAAGTCATATGGATTTACATTGAATCAAAATTCATCGAAATTACTTATTTGAACTTTAGTATCATTTTTTATTTTATTTTTATTGCAGCCATTAAGAAGGGAAGGGAATTTCTTTTGCATAATTTTCTTTATATATAATTTTTAAGTTAACCCTTAAACCTCAAGAGGGCCTGGGCGGGGTAGCACGGAAGGCATCTAAATTTTCGGAGGGAGGAAAAAAAAAAAAAAAGCAAAAACGGCTCTGCTGGGCACTGCTGGCTAGCATTGTAGCACTGCTAAACCTTAGCTGCACCAACCTCAAAATCTGTTCAAGTTCATAACTTTGATTGCTTGCCAACGATTCCACAATCTCTCAAACGAGGCGCAAATTTGGAATCAAGATCGCTTTTTCATTAGCTTTTCAACGCATCAATCCTCGCTTAATTTGGTTGAGAAAACTCACTTTTTTTTTTGTCATTATTCTCTTTTAAATAAGCCATGGGGCTTACCTTGATGTTTAAGGGTTAAGGAGCATTGGATGTAGTTTGGCAAGGTGTAAAGAAAAACGTTATCTCTTTCTTTTTTAAAAATAAAATTTTGCAGCCTATGTGGTCAAAGTTGTTGAGATTTTTTCCACATATTTACATACTACTCTTGTACAAGATCCTACAATTAAACATGATTTTTTTTGTAAATAAATAAATTAAATAAATAAAAAACATGGTTTAATGTTATTTTGCCTCAGTGCATTGAAAATGACTTTTCTACGAGGAAAAAACACCTCGAGTCCTTTACGGATAAATAAATATGGTTTGGTTCACATGTGGAATGGGATGGAGCCTATGAATTGATCATTATTACTCCCAAAAACTTTTATTTTTCAAAAAAGAAAACTTTCATTACCGTAGGTTCAACACTAATTATTGTCAAATAATTATTATTACTTTTAAATTTATACTAAGAGTATTCCTAAAGATTCTCTTTTTCTAAGAGAACATTAATTTTGGAAAAAAGAATTTCCAACTGTCAAACCAGCTATTACCCTAAGGTAGACACGAGCTGCTTTTTAATTTTAAAAGGAAAAGAAGAAAAGACAGTATTACACTGATTACAATATATTGTATTACACTTATTACACCAGATATTGTGTACCATAGTGATAACTGACCAATAGTACTAAAGATGTCATACAATGATAGAAATGCCTATCAATTTGTATGTTTGCAACAATCTAGACCCACATGATCATTTGGTATATACATATTTTGTGTACCAAAACAAAGTAGTAGACTTCTCATTTTTGAATTCGTTTCTTTAAGAATAAATTACAGTAGCAAGTGGTGTAAACTGTCAACTGTTCATTGAGTTCCGTCACGGGCTTTAATTTTAGTATCCTGTCAATGCAAAAGCATCATTAGCGTCGGATAGAGATGCTTGACAGAAGTGGCGGGGGGTGGGCGAGCCCAATAAATGAATGGGTTTTCATGACGGAAAAACCAGTTTTCAATCACTGCGGACGGGTCAGCCATTTTGTTGCCGGTAGATGCTTATTGCAAACTGAACTGCGTGATCATGTGTGGAGCTACCCCAACAGACACTCACTGTGGCTGTGAGTGAGTGATCCTGATCATCATCATTATTAAGTTATGTGTGCTGTCTTTGATCAGCGAAATAATTAAAAACTGTATGGCACAAACAACTTATTGTACGTAAACATTCTTCTGATCATACTAACGTTGATTGCCTTCTACGCTTAACCCCTAAACATACCAATCTTTGAACAGAATGTAGATCCTAGCCTCAAAAGTAGATATTAGCATGGCTCAGATGTACAGTGGGGTCCAAGGTAGAATGGCGTTTTTGGTTTCGCAGTGAGAAATGTTTCAGTACTGCCAGCTTTGAAAGCCTCCCGAGAGCTCAAAAATTGGTATTTTACCACGAAAGTTTTACCAAAGACTTATCTTTAAGTTAATTATGTGTATGCCAAATTTCAAGACCAAAAGATTCACCGAAAAAAAGTTATACAAAATCTACCAACATTGGTAGCTGTGGAAATTTTTTCACTGCTACCGCCTCCCAAAGATTGAATTTTATTTTTTTTGCCATGAAATTCTTGGATCGAAAACCTCTTTATGTTAATAACATATGATAAAAAAATTAAGGCAAAAAGATTAATGCAAAAAAAGATATTAACAATCTACCAGCATGTGTAGTTGTGAGAAACAATGGGGGAAACTTTGCTACCAACTTTGACACCCTCCCAACGGTTGAGAAATTGTCTATTTACCATGAAATTTTTGGCACAACATGATTTTTATGATAACAACATTCATGCCAACTTTCAAGGTCAAAAAATCTATACAAAGAAAAATATTTACAATCTACCAATGTGTGTAGTTTCCCCCGTTGTTTCCCACAACTACACATGTTGGTAGATTGTTATTATCTTTTTTTGTATTAATCTTTTGGCCTTGAATTTTTTATCATATGTCATTAACATAAAGAGGTTTTGTTTCCAAGAATTTCATGGCAAAAAAAAGAATTCAATCTTTGGGAGGCTGTCAAAGTTGGCAGCAGTGAAAACATTTCCACAGCTACCAATGTTGGTAGATTTTGAATAACTTTTTTTTGGCAAATCTTTTGGCCTTGAAATTTGGCATACATATAATTAACTTAAAGATAAGTCTTCGATAAAACTTTCGTGGTAAAATACCAATTTTTGAGCTCTCGGGAGGCTTTCAAAGTGGGCAGACTTGAATTCTTTTCCACTTTGAAACCAAAAACGCCATTCTACCTTGGACCCCACTGTACATTAGGTGCACATGAGAGGACCATTGCAAGTCTAAAATCTACACAACAAATTTGACAAACTTGTAGTCCTGGGGAGGTCATTGTCAAAATTTTATTAAACCACGTGAGAAAAAATATAGGGTACATTTAATTCATTAGACCAAAAATTTATACAAATTTTAGAAATACCATAGCCTGAATGAAATGGCCTATATGGTATTATATCTAAAGTAGGGTAGTTGAAAAGCATAGGTAGTATTCTATTTTTATTAATAAAGTAGGGTCTCAAATATTTAGAGGAACGAAGAATTTATGTGAGTTCTAATGAAAATCCTTGGATCGAATGAGAATTGCCTCAATTGACTAATAATGGTTGAAGTTAGCCAATGGTTAGGAATGAACCACAAATGAAGGTTGAATTATTTGGCTTCATGGGAAAGTCTCGTTATGATGAATTTTAGCATTAGGTGACCAATGAGATTCACGAGGCTAGGGTGGGGTGGTAGTGCCGTATGCTTCATCTCACAACATGCATTTCTTACTTATCATACCTTTGGACATTTAAGGCACTAAGCACAATCGTTATTCTTTGAAAATTATATTCATGTATTGTTGTCGGTTTTTTATGTCCGATTAAGTTCAATTTATGCTAAAATTCCAGAATTTTGATAAATAGTCCACTTTATAAATAAAATAGGGTCTAAAAAATAACTTAATAGTGGAAATTATATTTACCTATAGGGTCTTGAAAAATACCTCAAAGTATCATTTTATCTACTAATAGGGTGCAAATTATTTAGGAAATTTAGATAAATAGCCCACCTATAATTGACCCCCGACCGCACGTGGTTTACAAAAGTATGTAGTATGTAACCTCCCCGTGCTTGTAGTTGGAGGCCTCTCCAATATTATCAACAACTCCCCATGACAAGAGATTTATTATAAGTCGTAGAGAATTCAACAGGCTTACAAAGACGACTTGGATGAAAGTAATGCGAGGTTGTATGAAAAAGTTGCAAAGCTCTGAACTTGTTCGTGACCCATTTTCTGGACTCTGGGACGTTTAGGGGTCAAACGTCAAAGTAACCCCCTGGGCTTATTTATGAGAGAATGATGAAGAAAAGAACTCAACCGAACTTTGTTCAACATAATTATGTCAATAATGTCAAAGCCCTTTTTGAACTTATCCTATCTTCAATATTGACAAAGTTCTTAACCAATGTACCCCCCCCCCCCCCCCCCCCAAAAGAAAAAAAACACTATAACAACTTCTACATTAACTCCTATAATGTAGAAAAAGAAATGTTGCAATTTTGCCACGCTTTTCTAATGTGAAGTGGGCCTGTTGTAGCTTGTCTTTAGCAATGAAATATACACAAATAAAACTACACCACTTGCATAAATCAGAGAAGCATGCCCAAAAGGGCCAATAACTAATTCACTTTGCCATGTGGAGTCTTTTCGCTAGTTTACGTAAGTAGTGCTTCTAAGGGCCTCTTTACACTAAAGACGAGAAGTCGTGAGGAGAGAAATTTCAGCCAATGGGAGGCCTAAGTACCGAGAAGACCAAAGAATGTCACTTTACACCAGAAAATTTCAGTCCAATGGACGGAAGGAGGAGAAAATGACATGAACAACACTTTTGTCCTTTGTGGCAACAAAAGTGCACATTTTTCAAGGCCTTCGGATTTTGCGTCGAGCCCACCTCAACAGGTGAATCTAACACAAAATCTGAGGATGTTTGGCCAAAATTCTCCTAGCCAATCATTTTTTATTTATAAAGAATGTAAGAACTTTATTTTTAAAAATTGGTACTTTATTTTGTGGCCCCTTCTCATTTTACACTATATCCAAAGGCCGTCAAGTTCAAAGGTTGACTTCTCAAGAATGAGCCATGGCCCTTGTGAGGTTTTCTCCACGGCTTCTCGCCTCTAGTGTAAAGAGGCCCTAAATTCGTTTCTTCAACAAAAGCTCGAAAATACATATCAAACATTTTCTTTTCTTTTTAATCCCATTTGAGACTTGTGGTAATGCATTTGACCGAATTATCATTATTCTTTTAGCCAATGAAGAGAAATTATCATGTTACGGATACACGTTGCCTGAATTTTTATTTTATTTTTTATGTACTGACATGCGACCGTAGTGTCCAACGAGACTCATAATTAATAACCATTCAGCTCAAGCTTGCCTATGTACTAAAGGGGGTGGTAAGGTTGTGACAACAATGTTATGCGGATCGGACTTTCACTTGTTGACTATAGTACCAACTAATTAGAATTGATGGCTCAATGGAATTACATCAGAGTTTATTGGGAGTAGCGGAGGTAGGTCGAGCATCGACCTCCGGATACATACATCAATCAGACTGTTTCAAATCACCCAGTACATTGTTGGTTGAATAATAAATTATTATTATTAGTGTTCGTATTATTATTAGTCTTGTAGAATACATGACCGCCCCCTGCAATAGTATAATCTGGATGATCATTTATGCATTATTTAACAGTATTTGCTCTCTGGCCTCTGTCGATGGTTCGATCGCAGTAATCGCACTCTTCCTGTTGTTTAGGGCTGTGTCATAGATTGCTTAGATTTTCTGCTGCGAGAATGTCCTGCCATGGAAGGAATGGGGGATCCATCGAGGTGAGGAAACAAAAGCATTTTTGCTTATGGGGTTCCGCGGCCATTTCCTCGGTCTTTATTATTGCAAGGATGGTAAGTCACCCTATTTGTGTGTACATGTAAAAAAAATTAACCCCTAAAGGACCAAGAATTCATGGTTTTAAAATGAAAAATTCAATTGATCGTATTATGAAACATATAATTCATATGGGACCAAATTTTATATTTTTAGAATCAATGAAGAACAATGCATTTGTTGGTAAAAGAACAAACAAATTTGAACAAAAGGAAGTCCATGTAGAACCTACTCAAAAATCCTAAAAAAAATGAGGTCCAATTTGGGCTTTTTGGTCCCTGAGGAGTTAAATGCAAGAGCATGAGACACCTTACGCCTTCAATTCATCCTTTAATTTTCTTTGGTTTTTTTCTTTTAAACAAGAGCATCAAACCCCCATTGAATTAACACCAGTAGAAAATGTGGCGCAAGGCTCATGCAAAATCACTATGCATGCGTGGAATTGGGCATTACTTTCCTGGGCATCTCCCTTGGCAATGCTACCTTTTCTACTAGTGTAATGAAGGTTGCACACAGTGAAAAACAAAGGAGACAAGCCTCCCCGGCAAGAATATTTAGATTTTTCAGAGAGTAAGAAATTTTATATTATTTTTCAAACTACACTAAAGCTAAAATAAGGCCTAGTAGAATCGGTTGGGCTTCAGCTGAGCCAAATGCCACATAAGGTCGAGCCACCCATAACCGATCACTTAAGGATTTTAGCATATGATATTAAGGTATATAATTTTTTAAGGATTTTTCATGTGAGCAAACATAAGGTTCTTGTTGAATGCAAAAAGTTCCATGATTTTATTCCCACTATTCAAATAGTTATAATTATTTGAAGTGAAAAGTTGCTCGTAACCCATAACCAATCTATAGAGTGCTACATAACCGCTCACTGTAGGAGTAGTTTGTAATCATCCTGGTACATATAATTGTGGACAGAGAAAGTCAGAATTTCTTTAACACAAATCTGCAAGAACCACTAAGAGTGAACCACCTATGCATGTTTATAACTATCCAGAAAAATCGGAAATGATCGGAAATGCGTCCAGCCCATGACTGTTTCTATGTACCCTACATGCTGCAGATGGGGTCCTGGTTGGTAATGGGTGGCTCAACCTTAACTAGTCCTCAATTCTTATACCAAAGAATGGAGTCCTAAACCATAAACTATCAAACGTTGCCATGAACTTGGACGCATAGCTCATTGAGCTTTTGACTGCAGTGCCATGATGCACACCCGTGATTGAAAATGAGGCCCTACAAAACTTTGTTTAATGCGAGTCGTCGACCAATTTTCCTCATGGAAACAACGAGCGTTGCGAGTAATCCAGCACGTCCAGACGGTCAATTCACCTTTTCACGACTATAATCACATTCAAGATTTGGTGTCACAAGATATCGTCTCAACAACCTTAAACCACAATGTTTCCCTCTATATAGTGTGTGAACTAATACAATCACTATACATGGATCATCGTTATTGTCCATCAATTTAGGATACGGAGCCCTTCCTTGAATTGATTATAGATGCATCATTACATGTGGCTCATGTTTTGTGGATCTCTTACCTGCTTTGTAAAAAAAAAAAAAAAAAAAACCTTAAATACAAGCATATTTCATTTAATTTCCAGAATCAAATTTATTTTTTCAACTTACCGTTAGAGATTACCTGAAAACGAAAGGGATGAATTCAACAAAATTATACCTTCCTACTGAGGTTAAAAATTCACTGTGTTGTTCTCTTCATTCAATGCACACATTGACCCAACTTAAAAATTTCACTAAATGAAATGTAAAGTGACTTCAAGTTTCTCAACCATTATGGCTACACAGTCTTTCTGACTTTTCAAAGATCCCCTTGCCTCTACATTGGACTCATTTTTGCTCTGTTTGACCCAAAAAGATTGCATTGTAACTCCCATCATAAAATCCCATTTCATACGTTTTCTGTGTTAACGAATATGAATTTACTTTCACTGCCGAAGAGTGCTTTTTGAAAGAAAGAAAAGAAAGAAAAAAGAAAAACAAATAAATAAATAGTGTCAAATAGTGTCCAAGAAGTAGTGTCAAAATAGTAGTGTAAAAAAAGTAGTGTCAAAAGTAGTGTTAAAAAACAATAGTGTCAGCGTTAAGGAAATAGTGTTAGCGTTGAGGAAATAGTGTTAGCGTTGAGGAAAGAGTGTCCTAAACACTAAATCACAATTTTAGTGTATTGAATGAATTCCTTTCATTTGTGTCAAAAAATAAAAATAAAAACCATAGTTGGAAAATTGACCATATCATTCAGTTCCTTGTATTTGACTTTATATTTCCCTCGTAGACAATATCCTTGCATCTCCCAAAAAAACTTACAAAAAGTGCACCTGAGGTGGTGTGTGATGTCAAGCATTATTTTTGTAAAGAAACTCTACTAGTAGAAAAGGTGGCGCTCCCTATAGACGTGCCCACACAAAATCATTGTGCATGTGTGGAATTGGGCACTACTAACCTGGGCATCTCCCTTGGCAATGCAACCTTTTCTACAAGTGCTCGTATCATTTGTGAAAATAATCCCCACCCCAAAAACAAATTACAAAAAAAAAATTAACTCAAAAAAGAACAAGACATAGCTTTTGGAACAAAACCCATTTTATTTGTGAAAATAACCTCCAAAAAGAAATAGAAATAGAAAATGAAACATAGTTCTGCAATGAAAACTAGTTTCAGTTGTGACAACACTACTAGCACTACTTCTTGCTAATAGTGCTTGTTGTACTAATTCCAAAGACACACTCTATTTTGCAAAATCATGAATATGGTGAGGTTTGAAATTTTTACTAAGTCACTGAAATCTTAATTTTTCTTTGATTTTACATTTTTTCACTAATTTTCTTCCCTTACTACAGACCCCACCCTCACTATTAACAAAAAGTAGTGGTAGCTTTTTTGTTAATCCCTCTCGACAATAGGGAATTATTTTGGGTCCCACGAGCGCAAAGAAGGTTTCAAAGAGGCTAACTGGATTGAGGGACTACTAACTGGTAGAGAGTAGTGTCGGACAAAGCCACTCTTTATCAGCATGCACTCAATCTATCCCATGTGAAAGAATTGGAACCACATCAATTTCAAATGATGAAGATTGCCGATTGATGTGCCCGGGTTGGTTTTTCTTTCTTTGGGTATTTTTTTTCCTTTTTCTTCCTAATTTTATGGAACGCACGCGAGTAAGTACGAGAGTCGTCGACGGGGGTGATAAATGTATGAGCCAAAATCATTGTAGATGATTGTGGTTACAGTAGTATTCTACAGGAACAGGTCTGGTTGCGTTGTTTGAGTAGTCAGCAGACCACACTATGATTGCCCTACAGTACCAGACATTCACCCATCAAGTGCTGACAGCATAAACCAGCATCACTTTTTTGTCACCAACTGATTACCTTCATCAATGTATATGAGTATTTTCCCCCGCCCCCCTTTATGATCAATAGCCATGGCCAAAAAAAATGAAACAAAAAAAGCCAATAATAAAAATGTACCATCCTTGAGGGTCATGCCCTAGTGTTTTTTTTATGTTTTATTTCTTGAAGACTAACTGGCGACGTAAAAAAAATTGGGAAAGAATATTTGGCGAAATCTTAAGCTTACAATCATATTTAAATAGAATTTCTTCATATTTTGGTAGTCTTCTTCACAAAATCTGGCTATCTTCACAAAAAATGTAGAGAAAATTTGGCGAAAAAAATCAAAATTTTCTTATTGTTTTCCTTAACAAAAGAAAAATGCCATATTTTGTAGAGAAATCTGGCGAAATATAGCTACTCAAAAAAACGCTGGTCATGCCTGCTGCTGTTGAATGTGAATTTCCACGTCATTGGGAGGCTCACGTCACCCTAACCCAATTACAAGATGGCATGTGGCACTTTTCAATTTGAAATTGACGGAATTTTCACTAGTAGAAAAGGTGGCACTATCAAGGGAGATGCCCAAGGAAATACTGTCCAATTCTATGTATGCATAGTGATTTGTTTGGGGAGCATCGCCTTTTCTACGAGTGATCATATGTAAGGATCATATTTACAAAAGCATCATGGAACAATGGGAGTCAACACCCTTTTGCAACGGGACCACAATTTAGTTTCAATTAGAAAACTAAGAGCATGCCCAACAGTGAGAGGGAAAACCCTCACTCCAACATCATTTGACTTGGGATTCAATGAGAATTAAAGGAGACGGCCAACATGCTACCCAGCAACAAGCTTATTTTCTCAAACCAAAGATATTGGCAAATATTGGAAAACCCCAAAAAATGAGCACATGTGTATGATCTAGCACATGAGGGAGTATAATAATAAGTTACTGTAGTTAGCTAATTATTGCAACACCATGTGTCACATGCTCATTCCGTGCTAGTTCCTCTCCATGCTGTGATGGTCTCCTTGCTTTGTTGGTTCCTATGCTTAGCGTCAAAAAATCAAAGTTGCCAAGAGAGGAGTATATGGCGTCATGAACTCAAATAAAAGCCACCACCAAGCTATCTCAGTGTTTGACGGATGCTTTCCTATTGCTGTTGGGATCATCTTTACCCCAAACTTCTACTAAATTGGCGTTTGACTGGTACTGTTTTCTACTGTTGGGCATGCTTTAAGTTTGTATAGCAATACGACACGGCAGTCCCAAAATTCATGGAATACAAATGGCATTTCATCATTACTTTAAAAAGTGGATCTAAGTGAAAATTTACTTTCAATCCAGTTTTCAAAAGGATACGCCATTGCACTGCACTATTATGCTATGTAATCAACTCATGTAGAAAGTGAATCCTCACGTCACCTTAAATAACCCAATTACATGAAATGGCATGTGATACTTCTTCTATTCTTGTTTTACTTTAAAAAAATGTCTAAATTGACTACAACATAGGGAATATATCGTACGAGAAGGTCGAATTTAGATAACCTCGTGTTGGAAAGTGAATTTTCACATCATATTTTGAGAAGTTCACGACACCCTAATTATCTCCAATTACAAGATGGCATGTAGCACTTCTGATTTTCAAAAATTGATTGATTTACGGCAAGATTGATCCCAATGTCTAAAGTGAATTTCATGGCCCTCTTTACACTAGAGGCAAACAACCTTGAAGAGGGAAATTTCAGCCAATAAGAATTTGGACTTCTCGGTTTCTAAGTCTATCATTGGTTGAAATTTCTCTCCTCACGGTTTCTCGCCTCTAGTGTAAAGAGGCCCTTACATGGCATTTTTTTTTTTAGTAACAAGTGGCTAGTTGCGGAGTCTCTTCCTTAATATTTATCCCAAATTTGTTTTTATGGCTTCATTTTACTATTCAGTTGCGTAACTCCTGGTAACTCCTCAAAAACAAAACGTTTCCGTAGTCTCTCCCATGGTGGGCAGAGACAATAAATTAGTTGGGTTTGGCACAACGTAGACTGTGTTGTGGGATGGACGGACTTTGTGAACAGCTGGACGGAAGATCCAAACTTTACGTGTTTTTTTTTTGGTTCTTTTTTTACTTTTACCGTCGTCATAAGAGAAAACCGTCGAAGAATTAATATCATAAAGTTGGCACTGGAGTATCCGAGGCATGAAGCAACAGACATTCAAGTAAACTGCACATGGCAAGAACTGGTCCAACAATTGATTGTGTCCCTGAGCAGGAATTGAAAGTCGACAAGCGCAGGGGATCAATCATGTTAATACAACCACCCCTGCCGCATACAATCACTGGATGTCATGCGATAGCATCCCCATCAGTCTATTTTTTGTTCTTTTAATATTATTTCTCGCTCCCCTAATAACATTAATTCCCATGCCAACCCTTGAACGGCTTCAAAGCTCTTTGCGGCCATAAAGTATATTCTGTATTCGGTGGTAAGGTAGAGGGTTCTAAACTCGCACTCTACCAAAGACAAACATTTTGAAATTTTGGATGTACCCATGGTGAAAAGCACCACTATAGAACCCATGTCATTTTAACTTCAGAAATTCATAATTAATTTTAGGAACCCCCAAATTTTTTGATTCAAAGTATGTTGGTCTTTGCTTGAATTTGTCTTTCAGTGAAAAATCATGCTCAGTTCTCCATGTATTCTCATGAATTCACAGCCCTTAAAGTGGTGGGTTTAGAGCCTCCTACCTTATTTCATCAAAATCACACTGACCAAACACTTTTCAATACAAAGTAATATCAATATGTATATCACAATTCATATATTATAGAAATTTGCAAAGGATTTGGATGAGAAAATCTTCTTTTGGTACTCTATCCAAACATGTGGAGAGAAACCGACCGTACTAGAGATTTTTCCTCAAATAGCTTAGAAATAGTGAGCTTAGTCGAGTGGGCCAATAAGTGAGCTTGAGTTGTGCGTGGATTAGCAAGCTACAAATGATTTCAATACGGCTCATGTAGTGTTAGACCCATCTCCACCTAACTTCACTTTTTGATAATAAATCTCATACTTCATTTATTTTTAAATCAAGACATAGAGTTTGTATTTGGAATTCATTTGGGTCTTTTTTGGAGACACATGCCTAGAAACCAATGTTTTTGCTACTTTACACATTTCTCTATTAAACCACAATTGAACAATTATAAGTTAAATACGGAGTTGTAGAGAGGGACCCCAAGAGCTTTTAACCCTTAAATGTCAAAGCAAGCCCCACGGGCTTGGTATAAAGGAATAATTGGAGAAAAAAGTTTCATTTCTCAACCAAATCAACCGAGACTTGTTGTGTTGGAAAGCTACTGAAAAAGCGATCTAGATTCCAAATTTTCGCCTCACTTGAGAAATTGTGGAATCGTTGTAAAGCAATCAAAGTTATCAAATTGAACAAGTTTTGAGGTTGGGGCAGCTGAAGTTCAGCAGTGCCGCAGTGCTACAGTGCTAGCCAGCAGTGCACTGCAGAGTCGTTTTTGCCCCCAAAAAAAAATCCCCAAAAAAATTTAGATTCCTTCCGGGCTGCCCCATTCAGGCCCTCTTGACGTTTAAGGGTTAAAGGGTTAACAGAATGTAGTCGATCAACTAGATCGACAATAAATAATTATAAGTGGAGAACCTAAAATCTTTAGGAATCCTTTTTTTCAAAAAAAATAAATTTGCAGGGTGAAAAGGGACTCTTGAAGAATATTCACATAATTTAGCATATGTTGAACAAAGAATAATTATTTGACATGAAATGCCACCTTGATGGCTAGGTACGGTAATAATACTATTGTAGAGGTCCATGATCTCTTGTGTGGAGGCTAATGGCCGTGCTTTTCTACCTCAATTCAAAAATTTGGATGAGGGCCGCTTCACACTATGGTTGTCCAAGTTGAGAAGCCGTGGGATTGAGAGACCAAAGAAATCTACTGAAAATAGGCAATAATTTATTTATTTATTTTATGAAAATAAATTGACGGCCTCTCGACCATAGTTTGAGTTTCCATTCCCGTCCAATCCAAACTTCCTTTCGAGAGGCCGTCGCCTTGCTCAAAAAGTAATGCCACGTAAGCATTTTGGAGAGCAAGGTTGTTGCACTTTGGCCTCTAGTGTGAAGGGTCAAGAGGCCCAACCCATGGTTTCTTGCAATTTGATTGGTGAAAATCGACGGCCTCTCGACCTCCGGCCATAGTGTGAAGTGGCTCTGAGAGTCATTTGGTGTCTTGTTATATTTTTCCTTAGAAAGAAAATGAAAGAGTTTTATTTTATTTTTAAATTGCCACATTCGACCGATTGATGACAGCCGCATGCTTTCATCAAGCAAAATTAGAAAGATGATTGAAGGCCATGGCTACCACATAGAGGTGAACCAATGACTTTGTAGGTCCTAACCATAAGTTCTATTGTTGGTTCCATCACTTGGGTTGTTTAAGGTCATTTTGAACCATATCAAAAGAGATTTCATTGCACCAAAATTGTGGATAAAACAATATTGGAGAACATGGGGACAACAAAATAGACTAAAATGAATATAACAACAAACGTTTGAAGTTTTTTGAGATGTGACAAACAATGAAAAGTTGATGCAAAGTCACCTTTTAGGTCATGCCCTTCCAACTTATGCCAACAGCACGACAAGATTGTCTAATCACAAGAGATTTCTTGTGATATTATTTAAAAGCATCTAAATTTTTCTAACAATTTTTTACTAGAGTTTCACTTAATTTTGGGAGTGGCTACTTCTACATTAGAAAAAATGGGCAAAAAAGTGAATAATTTTATGAACAAACATACACACAACATATATATACACATATACACGATATGTGTCGCTCCACCTCCCTAAACTTTAAAAAAAATTGGTTGGTTACTAGTGTAATCTTATATGATTTTGAAAGTAGCTACTTTCACACTGGAAAAAATGGGCATAAAGGTGGATGAAATTGCCACTTAAGAAAAACATAAAATGATGGCTAGTATTTGGACAAAGTACCTAATAATAGACAATTTAATGGATAAACACATATATATATATATGTATATATATATATATATATATATATGTGGACATACATACATACGATTCCATCCAATTTTTTCATGTTTGGCCACATTCCAAGGTGCGTGTAGCTCTACACTGACTATTTCATTTAGTGCAAGTGGTACTAATTCCCAAAGCACACACTTTTTTTTATAAAACCTCAAAATTAACGAGCGTTGAAATTTTTACTAAAGGTATGTTCGCACTTGGCCTTAGAGGTGGTCTTAGAAGGCGGTCTTACCACCTTAATAAAGTGTGTGTTCTCACCTACATTCTTTAGTAATTACCAATTCTACATGGATGTCTACATGGCACACTTTAAAGAATGGGTATTAGCTAACATTTAGGAGGACAAAAAATACTTGAGCGATAGTAGGCAATTGTTAAGGGAGCACCAAAATTGGAAATATTCCTAGGTTTTGAACACTTACGAATGGTCTTAACTAATATGGCTCTTGAGGGGCCATTATGTAATCCGGCTATTATTGATGACACCTTCCGAACCTCATTAATGACATCTTTTCTATAAAGAAGGTATTCCTCCCAAAATTATGGAGGTATTAAGTTTTAATTCACGTTCTTTGCAAAGGCCAGGTGCGAACGGGCCTTAAGTGGCTTAAATCTTCAATATTTGTCTAAGTAGCACCTACAGTAGCACGTGTGTATTATCCTCACATTACCCATATATAAATCCTTTAGTTCTCCTTTGTAGTGGACTAATTGTGAGCAATTTTTTGAACAATGAACGATTACATTTTTTGTCCATCAAAATTTCTCTTGGTTCTTGCACTAGTTGACTACCGTACCTTCCAAGCAGCTTCGTCATGCTTCAAGCGAATATTTAATATTTTTCAAAAAGTCATGTTCGTTTGCTATTTTTATAGATTAGTTAAATTCGTTTTCTTGAAAAAACATGATATTGTATTTTCATCATTCATCCAAATGGGCCTTGCAAGTTAGTACCACAACATGGATTACTTCACTTGCAAAGTAATGATTGAGTGTTGTGTAGTCTTGTGCTTTATACAAAATTCAGGACACTAGTGCCAACAATGAATGTGGGATATGTAGAACTCTCACTTCTTGTTCTTCTTAATCACCGGTTAAACTCCTTTACAAAAATGTGAATAACTTGAGCAAAAATACATCAAATCACAAAATTCTTTTTGGAAGTGAAAGATTACGTGAAAATGAAACTAATCTTAGTTGAACAATTCTCAAAATAAGATAGTCTACTATGTACAATTGAGCCTCAAAAGTCTGATCACAACACATGTTCTTCTCATTCAACTCATGCACGTTTTCATAGCCTTACTGAATTTTGTCTATATATCATGCATAAAAACTTCAAATCAAAAAATTCTTTTTGGAGGTGATAGAAAACTTGTCCTTCTCACTTTTCTTAGTTGAAAACATTTCAAAATAAGATCATTTGGTATGCTCAATTGTGCATCAAAGTCTACTGAAAATATGGTGTGGTGAGAATTCACATGAGCTTGCAAGTTCATATCCCATATCATTTGGGAGTGACTTGGAATGAACTTGATTACAAGGTCAGCTCTTTCTTCCCCTAAAACTCACACTCTCCTACTCTAAATAATGTTAAAATATGTGGAAAATGGTAATATTTCAACATTTCGACTATTCCAAAAAAACAATTACTATGGTATTCGGCAAAATCTACTCATAATTTCCAAAAAAATTCGTCTTGACTTTTTTGAATTAATTAAAGACGAAGCTGCTTGGAAGGTACGGTATCATTTGTACAATATTCATGTCACGCTAATGATATTTAGTATCACCTTCACTAATTTCACACACACGCACTCGATAAACCCTCCCTCACGCACTACATGGAATAAATAGTGTTACCAACGGAAAAACTATTTTTTTTTTTTTTTTTTTTTTAGGGGGCAGGATGACATGCATGGGGGGATTGTCCAACATGATGCGGGAGCATGGGGTACGAGGACGATGGAAAGTTGGACGGTTGGATTGCCCCCCTGAAATAGGAGTGTCCCCTAGTGGCCCGCTTTTTCACCTCGGAGCCCGGGCATTTGAGCCCATACTCCCAAACGGGCCATGTCCACCATGTGAGTGTTGGGTATTCTGCTATCTATCTGGCATCATCCCTTTTCCAACTGGTTTCTTGTTCATGGGGGGACATTATTAGCCTCATTCCTTGAATGTCCTTTTGTTTCTTTCTGCCCTTTGTCCCATAATTGATCATGGCCCCAATATGCTCTACCAGCCATCGTTCATTTTTTGGATATTTCTGCTACTTTTCTTTTTTTATGAGGATGCAAAAAATTAATAGGACTGAATTCTTGTTTGACAGTTGGGAATGTTCTTGCCATGACTTTTTTTCTTTTCTTTTTTTTCTTTTTTTTTTTTCTTTTTTTTTTTTTTCGTTGTTGTTGTTGTTGGCACAAATTGAAAGAATCAATTGCAAGGAGATAAAATACAGAGCAACGGGGCAAGGCTTGCCATGACGTTTGGCAATTTGTTTTATTTTTAGCTTTTTTTGGATTGATCCCTAATCTAATCCAACTTAAGGTCACTGAGGGTTTTTTTGGGGTTGGGACTAAAGAAATTGGTTTGAGGCAAAAAAACAAAAGCAAATGCTTTAACCCCTAAGTGACCGAACGACCATTTTATGGTCGCTGCCCTTTTTTACGGGCTGCCCGAGATGAAAAAAAAAACTTTTTTGAAAAATAAAAGATATTTTCAAATAGGAAATCAAGTCTACTTTCCAACCCAATTTGAATTATGTCAATCCGAGTTAAACTCCATCAAGGAGAATTTTTCAAAGACAAACACCTCAACATTGTCCTAGTGTTACAAAACTTACTATTTCGGGAAAGTAATGATGTTCCCTCTTTGAAATTTTTTGCTTTTTTGAAATTTAGAATAGAATGTCTAGTTTCAATCAATCATACCAAATTTAAAATTCTAAAAATAAAATTTGTACTTTTGGTGAATATTCAACGATAAATGCTTCTAAATTTGTTTAATGAGTATCGAAAACATTTTTTGAAAGTTGGACCGTACGGATAATTACTAAACATCGTGCTTCTCATTTTCTCTTTTGAACCAAACTTCATCGAAGTTGTAGAAGCAACATTTTATAGCACATTTAGGTTTGGCCCTTACCCCCTCTATCATTTAGGGGTTAAGGACAATAGAGTTTTCCGCAAACTCATCGGCTTTCAGAGCCTTACTTTGGCAATTTCTTGAGTATACGAAAATTGGCCCGTGGTGGGCTGTCAGGGGCTGTCAGTTACTGGTTTTTCTATTTCAGTGAATAGACCCCTCCAAAGACGCACTCCATGTAGATACGTGTCAAGCCAAGGAAGCCCATATGACAGAGCATCCACGAGAATAGAAACTGAGGTTGGGAAGTTTTTGGGCACCGTTTTTGGTGCCTTCAAACTTCAGACCTCTAGTTTATTTACAGCATCTGACATGTCTACTTTTATTGTCTTCTCAACCTCTCTTTTCACAATCTGCGGTCTAGTCACCCAACTATAGAGCACTTTGCGGATAACTCTAATGCAAGCTCCACTTGCTTGGTTTTATTTTGGGAGAATCTTGCTCATAACTTCTACTCCATTAGAGTTATTTGTAAAGAACTTCAAAACCCTTCTTTTTGACCTGTAAGTTGGAAAGGACAGGATCGACATGTAGACCCAGAATAGAACACTCGATAGACTGAAATTTTGATTCATAAAAATTTGGAGGGAGGGAGAAGAAGTGGGTAGTGGGGTGGGACCGTGAGGAGGAGTGGTGTCATATTGATGACGACTAGCTCTGGTCCATGAAAAAAGGAGGACAAAAGACCGGATGCCTTTACAAATAACTCTATGGGGTTTTTAGAATGCCAAACGGGGCACCTTTAAGAGATCGATACTTTTTTAGAATAGAGCTAAAGTAAATTAAAAACATAATCATGCTTAAAATGTTTAACCCTTTAGCGCGCCGGCGTCCAGATTCTGGACGCCGGATGAATTTCAGCAGCTCGATTTCTGTAGGTACCGGATGTTTTTCATCCAATTTTAATTTTTTTTCATTCTTGTGCTAGTTGGATACCATTTGTACGGTGTGGATTTTTCAAATAAGATAATGTGAATTTTTGAATATTTACAAAAGTGATTAATGTCAAGTTTCAATCTTAGTTCAAAAAGAAAGACCTTAAATATGATTTTCCATAGTAAGTAGAATCAAATAATGGAAACCATACCATCTCGTAGTGCATGTCATTCTAATTTCATTACAATTTTTTAAAATTTTTTTGTGTTAATTTTGGATTTTTAATTGAATTTCAAGAGAAAACCTTGCAAAATTACTTTTAAAATATTAATAATAAATATGATGAATCCAACCGTACGGATGTTATCTACACATTGACATTTACAACTTTGTTTTGTACATCAACTCCATTTCCGTTTTTCATCAACCATTTTATAACAAATCTTTGAAAACAGTGTTGAATCGGGACGTTAAAGGGTTAAAGGAAAGCATATGTCCTTTAAGGGTTGACATAATGGGAAAATGATCATGTAAGAAAGAAGAGAATTGAAAAAGAAGTATGAGGAAAAGTGTCCGAAGTATTCTAAGAAATAAATTGTTAATTTTTAATTGTGGAAGATTATGCTGTGAAATCAATACGAAAGTACTAGGTTGACACAAATTGAATGTATGAAGTGATCTTTCTCTACATCCACAACGTTCTATGATAGCTGAAAATAATAGTGGTGAATTGGCTAATACATCATACCCTAAACTGATCGTTATTGAAGGTTTAGATCCAATGAGATATTAACCATTGTATTTTTATTTTTATTTTTATTTTTTCATGTTTTTTTTTTAAGAAAGAATTCATGTTCACAACTTTTAACATAGGAGGTTGTGGAAAGCCTTTTTGCAGTTTCCCAGTTGTTCACTTTGTATTCGTGTTCATTTGAGCAATTGTTACGTTAACCCCTAAATTTTTGAGCGACATATTCTGGTTGTTCCACTTTTTGGGCAGCCTCCAGGGACCTCATATTTTTAAAATTTTCAATGAAAATTTCAGTGTAGCTCCCAAAAACTACACTCTACATGTCGCACTTCGTTTCATGTCATTCCGATAAGTATTGCAAAAGTTATAAGCATTTGAAGTTTTTGAAGCGAGATCAGGCAACAAGAACTTTTTTATTTTTTACTCTTTTTCAAAATTTCTTTTTTGATTCATGATTGGTTGATCTTTATCTACAAATGAAGCTTTAAATCTACCCATTTTGAGCAATGGGATAAAAGTTATGAGGAGATTTGTTTTTTGGGCAGTTTGGACCAAAAAAACTTTGAAGCTCATTTCTAAATTCAATTTTCAATATTTTTTAATGAAATAAAAGGCACTGGGTGAAGATTTCCAAGTACAACATTCTCACCGTTAAGATTGACATTTTACAATTCCATGTCAAACTTATTAATGATTTTCTTTTTCCTTTCACTTTGTACCCACTTCTAGTAATTGTTTTATGAAAAAATTAGTATGACCTTTTTTCTTACAAGATTTTATATTTGAAGACTTAACTCAATTGTTAACATGGCCTTGACATTCAGTGAATTTCTAACCCATTCAAAAAAAAGATATTAACTTCTAAAGTTCAAATTTGTCACCGGATTGAACCCCAAAAAATCTTCTTTTGCAACTTTGATCCTTATAATCTAAGAATCTAATGGTCATTTTGCTCTCAAATTTTGTGCTCACATGAAAATTCAAGTTGGGTACTAGATCTTACGGTTAAATGATGAAAAAAATAAAAAAAACATATGATTTCTTCTGCAACTTCCAAATGCTGCGTTTTTCATGGTTTTTTGTGAGAATACGGTCCTGGTCCTTTAGGGGTTAATACACGCCCTTGTACTACTTAGAGTTTGAAAGTTTAAGTAACCCCTAACTATCAAGGTGTCTCTAGCTTTTGAATGCACAAAACCAACTTATTCAAATCTTCAATCTTTTTGCACCTTTCACGATAGTAATCATATGATGTTGAAGATGGTTCAATTGTGCACTGCTCTTCAAAGTTTCATCAATATGAAATAACTATATCATGAAATTATAATAATTGAAGTTTGTCAATATTGTCAAAACGAGTTGTCCAAATCAAATAAAAGTGTATGAATCCAAAATTTTCTATATTGAAGTATTAAGAAATTATAATTTTTTTGGTAAAGTGGAGAATGTATGTAAGATTTCATATTAGC
Organism: Pohlia nutans; assembly: GCA_022496805.1. NCBI lineage: Eukaryota > Viridiplantae > Streptophyta > Bryopsida > Bryales > Mniaceae > Pohlia > Pohlia nutans. Next base: position 23,338,455 of record CM040090.1, read on the forward strand.
ATAGAAGAAAGAATGATACGAACTATCAAATAAACAGATATTGATACCATGCAAAACTTAGAAATAACACATGTAAGGTTTGAAATATAATCCACAACTGTTTGAAAATGTTCTTCTACATGTTTAGATTTTTCTTGATATTTTTGTAGAATTTAACAAACAATATGCATTCAATATGCCTTCTCTTTTAGAAAATTCTACAATAATATCAAGTATATTTTTAGTCTTTGAATGAAGATTAAAAGAATTAATTTCAATTTAAAGAATATGAATTGTCATTTCAAAATTTCATTAATTTTTTCTTTCTTGTTTCTTATTTTTTTAAGCACAAATAGAACGAATTCCATTGCAAAGAGAGTCAATTTGTTTTAACCCTTAAAGGTCCAAGGAGCCCTTTCCGACTAATATTATACAGTAATATTCCATTGTATTTGGCATGGTTCCACACCTCCTATAGGTTTAAGATTAAAAGTGAAGTTAAAATTCACTTCGACTTCATTTTAATTAGATGTTAGGGGTCTCAATTTGGAACTTTCTATTTACAACAAATGTCAAATATATGCCAATGTATCTACTATCCCCATCAGTCCTTTAAGGGTTAACCGCCGTTTTTTAAAATTTATTGTCTCTACCACACAGGAGGAGAGACTATGAAAACGCATCGTTTTCAATGATTAAAGAGTATAAACACAACCATAAAAGTAAATCTAGGATAAATACTAAGGCAAAGACTACGCGACTAGGCGCTTGTTTTTGAACCTATGAAAAAATAAAAATAAAGCCCCCTTTTATCAAGCACCTCAATCATACCAATCTGACCCTTCATCATCTACCTGAGTCAGACTTTGGAACCCAACAACATGGGAGGATTTCAGGTATTGCCTTTTGAGCAATGCCGGAGCCATGTTCCCAATTTTCCTTTTTACTATTCATTTTCACCCAAATAGATTCCTTGCATTTAAAATAAAATAAAATTCTCTCGTCCAAATGGGCTAAAAAAAAAATTAAAAAATTAAAAAGAAAAAGAAAAACCCAATTTGAAAAACATTATGATTATATATGCTCGTGATCATTGGGTCCTTTATTTTTGGCAAACACGAACACAAGATTCTACTAGGGGCCCTCTTTTGTTCAAATTTTCTTATAAAAGATACAAGATTCTATTACAAAAATAAAAAGGTTACTGCAGTAATTCCTTTTAGCTTTTTTCTGTTTTTCTTTTCGCAGCAAATCTGCTTATTGTGTACATTTCGAGAAATTATGTAAAGATAGATTATTATTGTTATTTTTTTATTTTAAAAATTTAATGAATTTTGGGCCAGCCCCAGTGAGCTGGAAGACAGACTGATCATTCGGCACTTCCCATTGGTTACATGATGTGCCGGTTGTGAGGAAGCCATTTTGAGATTCTGGTCCAGTTGGTGATGAGCATTAATTGGGTGGTTTTACCAATTTAGTTATTTAGTGTGGTGTCTGGTTCTGTTGGAAGTGAACAGAATATTAATTAGAAGGGCTCCCCTTTTATCTGTGTCAAAAATCAAAAGTGAAAAAGAATGCTTTGTCTGTTTCCTTGCAGTAAAGGTTCCCTTTATTTGTGAAAAATGAAAAAGAAAAGTCTGAAGTTAACCCCGAAACGTCACAGCGTCCAGAAACTGGACGACGAATGATTTCAAAGCCTTCTCACGTTCTCATCAACCCTTGGATGAAACTCATCCAATTTTTTGGAGATTCTTCACCAAGTTGTTGTCCTATCTAATGGCTGGATTTAGTCATACTAGAGTAGATATTTTTCTAAAATTGCAAATGTAGAAGTATGTCAAGTCGTTGACCAAGCCAAAATTGCATTGACTCTAGTTCAAAGTGGAATCGTGAAAAATGAGGTCATAAATTTAAGAAACACAAAAATTTCAAAGTATCACCACACTTAACCCCTAAATGCCTGGGCCTATGACCATGGAGTCATGCTTTACCTGTCACACTCAATTTGCCACTATAAATAAGACAAAAATTCAACTTTATATTTTTAGTTGATGAAACCACGTGTCTACTACAAATGATGAAATTTTCATAAAATTTGTTGAAAATTTGGAATTACTATGATTTTTTGAAGTGATTGTAAAGAAAATTCCTATCAATTACAAAATATGCTCAAATTTTTTTATTTTTTAAACAAAGAGGTAATTTACAATGAAGAACATTACAGTAGATGAAAATCATCCGTTTACTAAATTTAGAAATTTGCTACACTATGGTGATACCTACCGAACTTGTAACTACAATAAAACATGCAATTTTCAAAATTTTCCAAAAATTCAAAGTGGAGTTGAAATTAGACTTGGCAAGCTTCATTTTGTTAGTAAAGCTCAAATGCAATGGAACTCATTTTCATGGCCTAAATTTAGTTTAAGTAAAACAAGCAAAAAATTCAAAATACACTACGCGGTGAACCATTTTATTACTCTTTTTGTAGTTGGGACCCCATGTAAAATCCCAAAATGACTTGAATCACTTGAATTTAATTTAAAGAGATGGTATGACCAATGAAAACCCTTCACACAAAAAAATGAATGGAATTCAACATTCTTTCTTCATCCAGCAACTAATACAGATCATCCAAAGACCATTTTTGGGTCTCGCAGGCTGTTAGGGGTTAAGAGTATCTCATTTCAAACTCATTCCGAAAAAATTTACTCAAAAAATATTGAAATTTAGTTTGTAATCGAATTTACAAGGAATTTTTAATTTTAACTTTCAAAATTTATAATTAAATATTGGTGATTGTATTAGTGAATGGAACCGTATGGATGGAATCTAAAATTCAAGATCTAGAACTTTCATATGTATATCAATTCCAGAATATTCTTCTAAATGGTAGTTTATAATGTTTTTTCTCAAATTGTTAATTCCAGGGACACCCTGATATGTGAAGGGGTTAACCTGAAGTTAACCTGAAGGACGGAGGTTGCATGCCAAAAAGAGTTGCAAGAGTTCTTTCAGAGGGTATTTCACCATGAAGACATATAAACTGCAAATATGAAAAATGGAGCTTGGAATGGGAACTAAATATAAAAAAAATCTAATAATATGTGACACGGAAAAAAAAGATATGGCTACTCAAAGGGTGTTTTTTTACGTATTTTGAGTCATGTACTAGAAAAATACACAATTGTTCTATGATCTCACAACGGATGGAAATGCTCTTGAAAATCACCATATGCAGAGTGCATAGACATGAACCTTCTCAAAAAATCTCCCCTCCAAATTCACACTTTTACACCCCTTAGCATCACATGTATGTTGATACTACCAACGTGTAAAATACTCTAACATCCTTTAGGGGTTAACATAACATTCAATAGTCTTCATGGCCAGTGAGTGTCTTTCCTCCATGCACTTTGTTCATCACCTTGAGGCTCCACATGTCTACTTAGTTATTGATGAAGTACTGTTGGGTGTGAAATATTCTACCCCCGATTCTAAATCCGTTGGACGTTAATGCAAGCAATGTTCACCCATGGGCCCCATTTTATAAAATTTTCATTTTGAGCACTCTATGGTCTTTTTTTGGCATTTTTTTTTTTTGCAAACTTAAGGCCTATGGTCCCAAATTAGTGTAGAGAGACCCCTCGGGAATTTTAAACCCTTGGAAGATAGTGTTATTTTTTAAGGTGGGCCCCTACATGCACAAAATAAAGGGGGGGGTGACTTTACCGAAATTAGAACATGTGTTTTGACCCCCAAATTAAAGGAAATAAGAGTCTACCATCAAAGAGTGTAACCAAAATCAAAGAGATTTTATCAAATGATGAACCCAACACACTCCACCTCCAAATTCAAACGTTAGTAGACTCGATTTAGTCTAAGGAGAGCCCAATTGTCGGAGCCTCAAATAAGAACAATTCGACTAATTTTTGTCTTGCCTATTGTATGCCTTGGCTCTCTATGAACTCACTGTGGATTGAGTTTGGCCGCCTTTATGACAACAAAACTACTCTATCCTCATTTTTGTTTTCGAATTCTTTGGAAACAATGCCGGTTTGATTGGTTGTCCTTAGTCAAACTCACCTTACTCATACCATGATTCTTCTCTCTTTTTTAATTCACTTTCATATGTAAATCATACAAGGTTGAACTTGAAAAATAAATTTATCATCAATAATAATTGAAAGCGCCAAAGTAGGTATTAAAAAACAATTTAAATACTACATCAGTCTACTTTCCAATCCAATTTGAATTATGTCAATCCGAGTTAAACCCCACCCGGGAGAATTTTTCAAAGTGAATCACCTCAACATTGTCTTAGTGTCACAAAATTTTCTATTTGGAGAAAGTAATGATGTTCTCTCCGTCGTTTCTTTTTCTTTTTTGAAGTTTACAATAGAGAAACCAAATTTAACCAATCATGCTAAATTAAAAACTCTAAAAGTGAAAATTATAATTTATACAAATTTTCAAAGGTCAATGCTTTTAAATTCATTAAAGAAATATAAATTATTTTTGGAAGTTTGATTGTACAGTTTGTAGAGATGATACCCTACATTTTGTCTATTGAACCAAACTTCATCAAACATATGGAAGGCACATGTTATAACACATCTGTGTTTTGTCCAATACCCCTCGGGCTTTTAGGGCTTAAAGCAATTTATGAACTCCATGATCATATGACAAAAGGGAAGGGAAGGGAAGGGGGAGGGGAGGATGAATCTCAAAGTGTCGCAATATCAAGTGTTGTAGTTATATTATTTAAGGATTTTGTAATTTTATGTTTTTTAGAAAACGAGAACAATGTCGCACTAGTGAGGTTGTCACGTTATTGAGTGTCATAGTATCAAGGTTAGATTGTATATATAATTTCTTCTCGTGCATATAGGATGACAAACAGTTGAACGCTCTCATCGTTGTTAGTTTTCTGACTTTCCACGGTCAAATTTCAATGGTCGTACGTAACTAAATCTAAAATGGTCAAAATGACAAAATGACAAACTAAGAAAGAATATTAAACTTTAATAGAAATAAATAAATTTTTAGTGAATTTTTTTTTTGATATTGGAAGATTAAGTTATGGAATGTAGTATACCTAAAGACCCCGAGGGTGTATTGTACTAAACATGTACAAGTGTAGGTGAGTGCACATAAGGGATAATTTGAAATTTTTGGTATGACGATGCATACAATAAACATATATAGGAATGAAAATATTGATGTATACTTAAATTACACATATATTTAGATTTGTATACAAAAGTTTGCTAGACATACAACCACTCGCACACATGGGGTTTTTAGAGGGGTTTTTAAAGCGGGCTATGAATGCACGTAATTTTCAAACATAATGAAGAGTACATCCCAGAGGCTAAAACAATACTCAAGTTGACCAATGCGTCATGCAATTTAGAATTTCAACGGCCTTTGTAAAAACGTATGCATACTATATGCATACTCACACGTTAAATTTTACTCACTTTTATTTGAAGACCCTTCATCACATAATTCCCTATCTTCAGACACTAAGTGTGTACATCAAATACTCAATGTGAGATATATTCAACTAAATTCAAACTTGAAAGGTCATTACTTATTGCTTAACTTGGAAGGATTGAAGATTCAAAGACTATTTGGAAGGGCATGCAAAAAAATTCATTTAATTTGACAATGCGTCATACCCTTCCAATTACTATTAGAAAAAACATCTTCAACACCAAAGAATAGTATTAAAGGATGGTGCCCAAGGCCCCTATTGGCACCTAGCTAGTGCCAAGACAGGCCTTGGACACTATGTTATAACAATATTCTTTAGTACCCAAAGACCACTCTTTCTTCTAAAAATAACATGGGTGAGAATGATCTATGGTATCATAACGTTAAATGAACAAAATAGCAAAATGACTAAGGAAGAAGAAATATAATTGGAAAAAAAACATTTAAGAGGGGTGACTATAAAGATGGTTAAACTAGTTTCCCTTGAGTTTAGAGACCACCAAGCTCTTACACACCTAATAATGATAGACCACCAAGCTCTTCCATACTTTTTAACTATTTGGGGTGAACAAAAAAGATTACATTAAAGCAAAAATTCACAATATCTTATTCAAAAAAAAGTTGACTTTAAGAATAATTCTATTATTCAAATAAAATAATTTCACTCAATTTCTCTTTCTGCTAAAACTCCCTAGTCTATTGAAGATTTTAATTTCTTTCAAGATTGCTAGAGAGATGTGTTTAGTTACATGTGTTTGGTTAGAGTATTACGTTCTCAAAATGAAATGTTCTTTCCATTTGCTTCAAAATAATTATTTAAAAATAATAATCACCCATTGTTTTCAATTTTGGTCTCTAGATTGTGAAATTGTATTGGTTCCATCTAACTCCTAAAGGACAAAGAAGCGTGAATCAAACCTCATGTTTTAGAAATTTTAAGTAGGTCTTGCATGAACTTCATTTTGTTAAGACTTTATTTGTTTGTTAATCAATACATCTTGTGTTATCATTTTTTTATGTGATAGAAAACATGATATCATCTTAAATGTAATTTTACAATATGATCAATTGAATCTATCATTTTCACCTGTAAAGGACTGAGAAGCCCCAACCATGCCTCATGTTTTTGTTTAGGCCCTCTTTACACTAGAAACGAGAAGTCGTGGAGAAATCCGGCCAAGGGCCATGGCTCATTCTTGAGAAGCCAAACTTTGAATTTGATGTCCTTTGGATATAGTGTAAAGTCAGAAGAGGCTACAAAATAAAATACCGGTTTTAAAAAGTAAAGCTCTTACATATTTCTTAAAAAATAAAAAATGATTGGTTGTGAGAATTTTGGCTTGACGGCCCCCGGGAATTTGCGTTAGACCCACCTCTTGAGGTGGGCTTGACGGAAAATCCGGGGGCCTTCAAAAATTTCTATTTTTCTTGCCACGAAGGACAAAAGTGTTGTCCATGTCATTTTCTCCTCCTTTTGTCCCTTGGACTGAAATTTTCAAGTGTAAAGTGACCTTCCTTGGTCTTCTCGATTTCTATGCATCCTATTGGCTGAAATTTCTTTTCTCACGGCCCCTCGCCTCCAGTGTAAAGAGGGCCTTAGTACTTTTGAATATGTCCTACATAAAGTTCTTTTTGTTTTTATTATTATTTCATTTATTTATTTATTTTTAACCAACACATGCTAAGTCCTCCATTGATTTTGGTAATTTGAAATTTGGTCTTGTCAAATTATGTTTTCCACAATATAATCAATGGAAATTGTCATTTTAACTCCTAAAGGACCAAGAAGCCCCAACATGGACTCATCATTTACTTTAGCACTTTTCATTAGGTCCTATATGAACTTCCTTTTGTTCATTTTAATTTTATGACTACCACATGCTATGTTCTTCGTTGATTCCGGTAAAATAAAATTTGGTCTCATCTAATTTATGTTTTTTGCATTGACTTTGTAAATTTAAAACCACCATCTTTACTCATTTAACCTCCAAAAGACCAAGAATTCATGGTTTTAAGATGCCAAATTCCATTGATTCTATTGTGAAAATATAATTTAGATGTGATCAAATTTAATACAACCATAATTAGTAAAGAGTATTGCATATGTTGATTAAAAAAAGATACAAACAAACAAATTTGAACAAAAAGAACTTCACATAAGACCTATTCAAAACTACCAAGAAAAACATGAAGCCATGTGGCGAGGGGCTAGGAAAAAAATATGGCCTTACTCGTACCAGCCATTTCTCCAATTACATGGCCTTTTTTAGAAGTTTTAATTCTATAGTTGGAGTTTGTGACTCCAAATTAGTCAATTTAGATTCCCGTAATGTTTAGAAATAGAAAAAAGCTTTTGTGTTTGTTTTCTACCAACACGCAATTCGCTATTTACGCTATTGGCCATATAATCATGCACTTGGTCCCCGGAAGCATTAAAAATATTGTCTAAAAAACTCTCTAAAAAACAACCATTTTTGTCGTTCTACAATTACTTTCATTGTAAACAAACAATTATTTAATTTAATTTTTATTCTTATCTTTATCTTTTATCTTTTATCTTTTATTTTATTTTATATTTTATCTTTTCTTTATCTTGTTTCATTTATCTTATTTCTTTCTTGTCTTCAATTTATTTTCCTTCTTGTCTTCCTTCTTGTCTTCTTCTTTTTCTTCTATTTTTTTTCATTCCTCTTGTGGCAGCCGCAAATCCTTCGCCCGCACCACAGACAAAAAAAAAAAAAAAAAAAAAAAAAACTTTTTTTTTTTTTTTTTTTTTTTTTTTTTGATTTTGTCTTTTTTTTTGTTTGGGGCTCATGAACCCTGAAAATTGAAATTTTAAAAAATAAAAATTTAGGGTTCAGCCGCCGGCGGCTGAACCCTAAACGGCGGAGGATGCACCAAACAAAAAAACAAAAAAATAAAAAAATCTATTTTTAGTCTGCTGTGGGCTAGTGGGTGTGCGGCCGCGCACCCAATGCCTCATTTTCTCCTTTCTTCCTCTCTTCTCTCTCCCTCTCCCTCTTCCCTCTTCTTCTCTCTCCCCTCTCCCCTCTCCTCATATATAAAGGGGAGAGAGAACAAGAGGGAGAGAGAACAAGAGGGAGAGAGGGAGGGAGAGGAGGAGAGAGAACAAGAGGGAGAGAGGGAGAGAGGGAGGGAGAGGAGAGGAGGAGAGGAGAAAATGAGGCAGTGGGTGCGCGGCCGCGCACCCACTAGCCCACAGTAGACTAAAAATAGAAAAAAAAAACTTTTTTTTTGTTTTTTTTGGTGCATCCTCCGCCGTTTAGGGTTCAGCCGCCGGCGGCTGAACCCTAAATTTTTATTTTTTAAAATTTCGATTTTCAGGGTTCATAAGCCCCAAACAAAAAAGAAGACGAAATCAAAAAAAAAAAAAAAAAAGGTTTTTTTTTTTAAATTTATTTTTTATGTCTTTAGTGCGGGCGAAGGATTTGCGGCTGCCACAAGAGGAATGAAAAAAAATAGAAGAAAAAGAAGAAGACAAGAAGGAAGACAAGAAGGAAAATAAATTGAAGACAAGAAAGAAATAAGATAAATGAAACAAGATAAAGAAAAGATAAAAGAAAAAAGAAAAAAAGAAAGATAAAGATAAAAGATAAAGATAAGAATAAAAATTAAATTAAATAATTGTTTGTTTACAATGAAAGTAATTGTAGAACGACAAAATCGTTCTTTTTTAGAGAAATTTTTACACAAAAATTTTTAAGCAAGATTTGCTCATGAAATGAACGCATTTGACCAAGTGCATAAATAGCGAATTGCGTGTTTACCTCTTGTACAAACATGAGTGTAGCTTTCTACTAGGGTGGTTGTGTATTTTCTCTCTCATTGCGGTAAGAGCAAGCCCAACAGTTGGTCATTGTGCACCAAGTCGATATCCAAGATGGTGTGAGAGAATTGAGAACTTCCTCAGCAACAACCACCAAGCGTGCCTAGAATAGAGTGCATCAATCAATTTTAAATAACTACTTTTGTCACTTCTTGGGACAATCATAATGGCGGAGAATAAATTTACTAAACTTAACTTCATAAAATGAGAGCATTGTCTTGTCAGAGAGTGGGACAAATTGCTTGATATGAGAATCACCACTCGCCATATGGGCAACATTTGGTGGGCAAATATCAAACTCCACACTATAAGAGGTACTTTATCATCCATAAAAAGTGTTGGTGAGTGGAAAGTGGGTGCTGCTAGGCCTGCTCTAAGGGATTTTCTTTATTTTTTCAATTATATATATATATATATATATATATATATATATATATATATATAAGCATAAACATAAGCAAGGTTTCTTGGTCGTATACGGAATATAGATTACAACATTAATGTTTAAAGGACAATGCAAGTCCATAGTATTTTGGAAGAATCTTGCTCATAGCTTCTACTCCATTGCACCAAATGGGTATTTTTTTCAAATGCCAACTCCAACAATCATTTATTGTCTTTGCCCTTCATAGGGTGAGACTACGTAAATGCTTCGTTTTTAAGGAGTACATGGTTGAACAATACAAACAAGATGAAAAAAGTAAATATAGGGTAAATACCAGTGAAGTTAAAGTGAGCGAATTTTTGCAAGGTGGCTACATTTGAATTCATGTGGCTAATCACAACAAAGGAAAAAAAATCAATAGAATAATCGCATGATGCTTTCCACCGTCGCATGATGCGTGGCCTGATTGCTAGGTTGGCTGGATCTGCCTTAGCCCTAGTGACATCATCGTGACCTGATGCCAACTACCTTTGTTGGCTATGACGTCCGCCCCCACAACCCTAAATCGCCTCCTCTTAAATTCAAAAGGGTCATATATTGTCTAACGCTGAAGATTCAAAGTAAGTTTCAACGTACAACGTATGATCTTCACTTGTTTTGTTCTTAATAAAATCCACCACTATAGCCCACTTGTCATACTTCCACAAGGTAAGCAGCCTTCGGTATTCAATAAAAGCAGAGTGGTAGCAGCCTTTGAGGCTGCAAAAAAAAATGTCCATGCAGCCTTTTTTGCTAATGAGCCATACATTCCCCACCTTCATTGGTAAATACTAAAGCAGACACTACGCGACTAGCCGCTTGTTTAATTTATTTTGGCAGAAATGAGAAAGAATTCAACCAAGCTTCTTTGAGGAAACAACGCTTCTTTTAGAATAGAACCAACAAAAAAATTAAAATAGAAACATGCTTAAAATGGAGCATCATATCTTGTTACAAACGTTAAAAGCCTCGAAGGCTGATTCGGCCAATTTGGAGGTAGGCTTAGGACGCAGCATCGGCCCAAATTGTCGATTCTGCACGTTTGCAGAGGTAGAGTCGATTCTGAACGTTCTCCACGAGTTCCCAATAATTTTATTTGTGTTCTCTCGGCTTTTAACGCTAGAGAGCGGGCAGGGAGTAGCGTGTTGTGCCGCGTGCGCGGCTACAAGTCTCGCCCTGCCGGGCTTGACATGTAACCGCTTGCACGGCAGAACACGCTACTCCCTGTCCGCTCTCTAGTACATAAAAAATACCCATGCAATTGCATGATGAATAATACTCCAACTGCCCGGGAATCCCCACCTTGTTGCCCGACCCGGCCCGGCCCGGCGCAGCGCCCACATCTCATCAATCCAATCATAGGGGGTGTCAGAAAAGGGGGAGACAAGGGGAAGCCCCATGATGATGAGATGGGGCACGCCATCATTCGCGCCCTCCCACATGTCAGCTCATAATTGGCCGCGTCGCCGCTGGGTGGATCTGGCCCAATGGGTTGCCACGCAGCCCACGTGCGGCGGTCCCCCGGTCGCCGACCGCTCGCTGCGGTCAAGCCTGGCCGCGCCATCACGGCGGTCATGATTGCCGAGACGGCTTCCTGTCAGCCGTGGTCGGCCATGATGGCCTGGATCAAGTGGACCCGACCCGGCCCAGCCCTGACCCGGCCCGGCCCGGGCTCTCCCAATATGATATAATAGGAGTCGTCATTAAAGCGCCCTCGTAGCTGGGGCCTGTCGTTCCTGCCCCCCGTCGTCCCTTTTGCCGTCAAATGATTATGGCTCCTGTCCCACATGAAAAAGCTTTTACCAATGCTCACAAGAATCTGACTGTACTCCTGCAGTTAAGTTAGTGAGTGAGTGGGTTTACTATTCATTCAGTCAATACAACTCGTTAACTTACTCACTCAGTCCCAGGCGAATCATGTTTCTGTAATCTAGGAATGAGCGTTGATTTGTGGGTCTACACTAAATAGGTAGATTAGACTTAGATACACTAATTTACATAAACACGTTGTAAGTTTTTACTGTTGACCAATTTTTTTGCCCTCAATATTGGTCAAGATGGGGATCTTTAAGTAGTATTGGAATCAATGTATTTGGTAATTTTTTTTGTCGAGAGTAAAAATCTGTAATAGTTTCAAATCTTATAATTATCTAACACTAATCTACCTATTTAGTGTAGTTAGTTTGACCTGCCATTAGTTCTTTTGTGAATTTTCGCCATAATAATCTCATTTCACATGATCAAGGTTAACCCTTAAAGGTTTTAGGGCATAGTAGATACGTTGCCATATATTTAACATTTGTTGTACATAGAAAGTTCCAAATTGAGATCCCAATAACTTTTAAGACCAAGTAGACATATATTTTAACTTCACTTTTGATATGAAAACTCAGAGGAGGTGTAGAACCATTCCAGATACGATGAAATATAGTGATATAATATTGGCCGGAATGGCCACTATGTACCTTTAAAGGTTAATGTTGTTACCCTATTCCCAACTGAATAAGGAATACGGATATGAAAATATTGATATTAATAGTATTATTATATTTGGGAGTTAGGCAAGGAGAAACAGATTCCAACACAAGTTGAAACATAATTTTTGGATGAAGAATGAATTAGTTATAAGTTTTCAAAGGTGAAGTATGACACATCCCATTCACGTCACATAGGTACAGTTGTTTCTGTCCAAAGAAGATTTGTATTGCATACACTAAAGATGTTTAAACCAACAACAACGAATCCATAACCACGCTTACTTATACTAAAAACCAACAAGAAAGAATCCATTACCAACAGTAACTCATGCTACAACCAACATCATTGCAGCATTGGTTGTGAAAAATGCCCCTAGCTGTTAGTTTAAGGCGCCAGTTGGGAATGGGATAACCACCTTAGAGGAATCTTGAACGACCATATTACCTAAATCCACCAACTTCTACACTCCTCTTTCATTTCAGGAAGGATATGTAGCCTTCTCTAACTCTAAATCCCCTTCTTGAGCCAATGATCGAGCCTTTCCACACTATGATTCTTTTGGGGTTTGGTTTAGTAAAAATTTGTCATTGCAAAGAAACGAGAGCTTAGAGCACTGTTCAACAAGAACATGCGGCTAGAGTCTCAAGTAAACCAGTTCAATCATCCAATAAATCAATTCAAATTTGAAACCACAAGCTAATCTCCGTTTTAAAATTTAAGAATATTTTTATTTTTTGGAGCCTTTTTATACTAAAGGTGAGAAGCCATGAGGAGAGAAATTTCAGCAAGTGAAAAATTGGTCTTCTCAGTTTTTAGGCCTCGCATTGGTTGAAATTTCTCTCCTCACGACTTCTCGCCTCTAGTGTAGAAAGGCCCTTAGTTACGAACAAAGGCAAAAACCAAAGTAGCTATATGAAAAACTAATTGAATGTCAACAATGAAGGAAAATTACCGGCATTCCTCAAAATCGTCCGGAACGCTTTTTATCTTTTCATCTTTGTTGTTGGATTGAATTCTCTGGTTTTGGCTCCTTGTGGAAAGAGGATCAGACCGATTTAGAATAGAGAAAAGGCCCGGATGAACTTTAAGCATGATGATGATTACCAGACTAGCGAGGTCCCATGCAAGTTTTTGTGGGCAAACGAAAGTCGTCGCATGCACAACAACCCAAACATAAGAAAGCAGCCAATCACACTTGATATGGGTCATCCATAAGGATGGGCTGCTACAGTAGTTGATTTCCTTTGGAGACTCAAGTTCAGAGAATTGAGAGTTTCCTATGTGCTGACTGATACCGTAGTCGGTCGTCAGGATTGACCAAATTTATAAAAAATAAATTAAGAACAAGAAGCCCCAAATCTTTAGGAAAATTATTTATTATTTTTCAAGAAAAATTCTACCTTGTATGGTAAAAGAGAGAATATCTTCAAGGGATTTTCCAAAAATAATAATTACTCAAAAATTTCAGCCAATGGGAGGCTTAGAAACCGAAAAGACCAATTTCCCATTGGTTGAAATTTCTCTCCTCACGGCTTCTGGCCTCTAGTGTAACCCCTAAAAGACCAAGAAGTCCAAACTGGGCCTCGTACTTTTTTAGTAGTTTTGAGTGGGTTTTTCTGAGGACTTCCTTTTGTTCAGATTTTTTTTGTTTCTTGACCATCATATGCATTATTCTTCAGTGATTCCAATGATACAAAATTTAGTCTCATCTGAATTATATATTTCACAATATGATTAATTGAATTTGTCATTTTAAAACCATGAATTCTTAGTCCTTTAGGGCATAAAGAGGCCCTTAACCCCTAAAGGACCGGAGTGTTTTTCCTCCAAAAACACTCCAATGCTGCCATTTTTACTCCCCCATGCAAAAAATCCAAAAGAATGTTATTTTTTACCTTCTAACCGTAAGATCTTGTCCTAAACTATTTGAAAAACATACACAACAAATTTCGTTGATTTTAACTGCACGGATTGCAAGAAAATTGCGTTTGATGGAAAAAAACACCCCAAAAAAACACATACCCGAAAATTTCAGATGCGTTTGACCACAGCTACATCAAAAAAACCTCACTACCGAAACTTGTCGCACTTCACTTTCACATTCTATATGATGTTACTTAGTTGTGTACCAATTTTCGTTGCGTTTGGAGATGTTTAGGATGTTGAATAACACCTTGCACTTGTTGGGGGTTTAAAAGTTCAGAAAAGACTATATGTTTTTGGAATTGCAATATTTTTGACTTTCTTTATTTAAAATACAAATCCGAGCGGTGAAACACAAGTACATTCCACCCTCTACAAAATGGCGAAAAAAAAATTGAAAAAAAAAAAATCTCCAAGTTTTAGAAGACATGTAGCACATTTTCTAAGAATTTTGGGGGTTAGGGGGAAATAAAGGGTGGAGGAAGGGAATTGAAGTGCCAACCCATTCCAATGTTCATGACCCCACTAACTCTCAAGGTACACTGCCACGTGGCAGTCCCTCATTGGACGTTTTTTATTTTTTATTTTTTATTTTTAAAAATGATTTTATTGTTCAATTTTTTAAATAATATTTTTAATTATGAAATTGAACTTTTAGTTTAAAATAAAATTTAAAATTTAAAATAATACTCTTAAGTTTAAAATAATAATTTTTAATTTAAAAATAATAATTTTTAATTTTAAAAAAAATATTATTTTAAATTTTTTTTATGAGTTTGGGAAACGGGGTGGTCTTCTGCCCCCCACAGTCCACCCCATTTTCCACACACCGCCCATCTTGTTGCCCCCCCCTAAAATTCAACTATTTCTCTACTGCCCCGCTACCCTTTCTCCCGAAAAAAACACATTTCCCCTCATAACTTTCACATACGGTGTCGGAATTCAAAAAAAAAAAAAATCCCCATTTTTGTGGTACATTGGGGAATCTACTATTAAATTTCCTTCAAAATTCGATTAAAAATGTGTTCACCGGAACCTACCCGATTCTCTAAATGTCCTAGTTAGGACACTTGGTCCTTTAGGGGTTAAGCCCTAAACGTCCCATGGGAATAGTAGATACGTGGCCGTATAATTGGTATTAGCTACCAACAAGAAGCTTTAAATTGGAATCTCAATAGCTCACTAGAACCGCATTGATGTAAATTTCAGGTTCCATGTTGAACTCAAACCTATAAAAGGTCTAGATCCATTCCAAATACTAAAAAAATACATTGTATTCTACAGGCTGCAAAGGCACTTTTAGACGTTCAGGGCCTCTTTACATTAGAGGCGAGAAGCCATGAGGAGAGAAATTTCAGCGAATGGAAGGCCTAGAAATCGAAAAGACCAATTTCTCATTGGCTGAAATTTCTCTCCTCATGGCTTCTCACTTCTAGTGTAAAGAGGCCCTTAGGGGTTCACGTAAAAATATTGATTTTGTTCTACTGCTGAAAAAAAAAACAGCATGGGATGTAATGGAATGATTTGGGGTGCAATCAGATGGGTGATTGTGGGAGGGACAGTTCACATGCAAAGACGGGTACCAGGAGAAGGTGGGCAATGATAAAAGCCTAGTGGAGTATCGGGAGTATCCCAAGGGGGGGCCCGCCAGGCCGGGGCCTGAACTCTCTGAAAGCCCCGAGAGTACTTCCCATGAAGAAAGTGGAGTGGGTTGTCTTGGCTTTAATACCATTCAATCATTGGTTTCAATGACTGATTGAGTGGTGCTGGAGAGGTTTCTCACTTTTGTTGCCGATTGTGCTCATCATGAATCTATTTCCTTCATTCGTCTCATTTCCGAAAAGATGATGAAAAAAAAAAAACGGAAAAGAAAAAAGCAAAAACGGTGCAATTTGCTCCATATAAAACAATACAAACGAAAATTCAATATCCAATTGTCGGTCCCATGTCACTTGGATATATACATTAATACATGGATGCAACATGTTCAGGCTCTTGACAAGCCCATCTATCCATACTCAAGTACCCTCCCGGGTGTGCATTGTACAAATATACATGAGCGCGTAGATGGGGTATTAATTTGAACAGTGTTGTATACTTATACATATGATAAACGCATTTAGAGCTGAAAACATTGACGTATAATTATATTCAACATATATTTAGAGTATAATAGATTTATAGACAAAGGTTCTTAGAGGTGGTTTACACTATGTACCAAGAACTCGTCCCATGCAGCTCTAAAATCCGTTAACTCGTCCCGGGATGACTTGGGTTTAAGGTTGATTGTCCTAAAACCACTAACTTACGCAATCTGGCCTATTTTTGGCAGTTCTAAATTCAAAAAAATATGACCGCATTCGAAATAGGTTTTGATGAGGATTGCAAAAATTCACAACATCTAATTCAGATTTGTCACTTTTATACAAAATTCCAAAGTGGAAAGTAACATGTGACCCAAATCAAACCTCTAGATTTCCCCATGTTCACACCATGTGGTACTAACTTTCACTCATAATGATACCCAAAACCACCAACTATTTCTTCGCAATGCTTGGCGTGCCATTGGTCTCTTTGAATAGTGAAATTGGTGGTTTTGAGTCTCGACTGTGGTGGCCCCAAGAAAAGTCTACATGTCATAATCGGGGGAGGTGGTGGTTTTAGAACATCCTACTTTACACCACAAGGAAAAAAGAAAAGTGACCAAAGGAGTTGAGGTCTTCGAAAGGCTTAGAAAAAAGGCCTAGTGGATAATGTTGAAGGGGCCCCTGGATTGTGTGGTGAGAGAGGCAAAAATGGTTCTCTCATTGCCAAACGAGGAGACCATGAGCTTAAAATGCCGTTTCATTATTTTTTTAAAGTCATGGTTCAAGTTGGTTTGCACTTGGTGAGAGGTCCAAGGGCTTTAAAATTACATTTTTTTGAAGTGTGACCATGGAAGTGTGACCATGGAAGTGTGACCATGGAATTAATCCATTTTCATTGGTCACGGCTTTTGGTCTGTAGTGTAAACCGCCCCTTAGACATCTAACCCCTTGTATACATAGGGTTTTTAAAGGAGATCATGAACACATGTGATTCTCAAACATGATGTGAAGTGAACCCCTCGGAGATATTGTTGGTTACCTATATACAAAATACCCTTGTGCTAAAGTTTACAAATTGTCCCGTGTATAAGTTTATTAATAATAATAATAATATTATTATTATTATTATTATTATTATTATTATTATTGTTATTGTGTTTATTGTCATAATTTTGACACAAATTGAACGTAATTCAGTTGTAAGGAAAATAAAATAAAAACCTGGGCGAGAAATTTGGTGAATAGGTCAATGAAAAAAATTACAAGTACAATTAATAAAAAGGGGGAGTGAGGGTGTGGAGAGGACACAAAGGAGGCAGGGAATCATGCAATGGGTCGACCATTTTCCACTGGGGTTTGTCAAACTCGAGGACACGAACCCATTGTGGTATCGCGTAGCTTTGAACTATTTTTCCACTTTATAACACATCATGTGTGCTTTCGTCACATACATTGCCCTCCACAAGTTTGTAAATCCAACCTCATGTGCCTTGGTACAATTGAATTGGGTTTTGTAAAATTGTTGTAGTTGAGTTTCAAAACTCAACTAGAATCACTATTCCGCAGCGTGGCTTGCTTTGTTGTGTAGTGTCAAAAGTGACATTCAAACTCAACTTGTCGTCATGACTATAGTTGAGGTATGAATCTTACATACAATTAAACTATAGTTGAACCTTGTTTCCAACTCAAGCATTTGTGCAGGGCTTGATTGGGAAATCCACGCAAAAATGGATATAATTTTATTTTTTAAACTCGACTATTTGTGTGGGATCAACCATTATATCTTTTATGCACTGGGGTCATGCCCATTTGCATTAAAGAATTCACGTGGTATTCCCTCTATTTCATAATGAGCGTCCAAAACCAAATATTTCATTGTGTCAATTTAACCCCTAAACGTCCACACTACTTTTACATGGTCAAACATTGTTAATTTCTCACTTTTTTAAATATATCAAAAAATTTATGGTATTTTTTTCACATAGGTTATTGTTAAATAAAAATCTCAAATTTCCTGCAAAGTAAACTCTTATTATGAAACGAAAGGAGTATATAATTAGTGCATCTCTTGCAAGCTACTACATGTATAATCTACGAAATGAAAAGCTGTATTGTGAAATTTATGAAAAATACATACTTTTGATGAGGAGTATATAATAAAACATAAATAAATGTATGACAACTAAATAGAGCATGCACTATAAGGAAATTTGGTAAAAAAATTGCACAAGTTTGTTATGTGCAGTTTTTTAGAACACCTTGGACTACACATGTAAGACATGTGCAGAATCTTCATTTACTCCCAACAGGTGCTATTTTTGGAATCAAGGTGTATAATATATTGTTGGAAGCACATTCTTGAAACTATTCCAAAGACATAAAATATCAAATTAAGTGAGGTTGTTTAAATGAGGCAACGATAAGCTTTCGAGTACATAAAATTTTGAACTACTTGAAAATGGAATTTGCAACCTATTTTTAATAAATGAGTTTTTTAAAACCGAATATTGAAATTGAATTGTTTTCTTCCCTCAATTAGAGTTTCGGTCACACTTTTATATCATTCTAACTCTAAACTTCTACAAATTTTCTCTTCAAATTATTGTTCAATCCATACTTCAATTTCAATTGACCTAATCACACTCTTTATATGTGCTCGATAAATAATCAATGAACCAACTACAACGACCACTTATTTAGAGTATATGACATGATTTCATCACATGTGTAATCAAGCACAAGAATTCACCTACACTTAGAAAATGGTTTGGAGAGCTTGGCTCACTCTCTAAATGTTCAATGTCTACTTCAACTCCACAACACAAGAGGTTATTTTAAAACACTTTTCATTCATTTTGCTAGTAATCAAATGGTTTGTAGGCTTAGATTAAGGATACGCTCCCATGCTTCACATGTCCCTATTTTTTTTAATGAAGCTCTCACATGCTATCTACCTGGAACTTTGTGGATAAAGTGTGGATGGATATTTGCGTGTATAACCCATAATCTTAAAATTTAAAATAGACGTACGAGATCTAATCTAAATGAATCAAATTAATGAACAAATGTTTTCATTGGTTGAAAGTAATAAATTAAGAGAAAACACAAATTTCAAAGATTTAAAATGGACATTGTGGGAACCCACTCACTTTTGTGGGTTGGCCACCCCCTTTGTTCCAAAACCTTCCAAGTAAGATTTTGATTCTAGGCTACAATAGTCTTATCTCCTAACAACTAACATGGTTTGCCCCGCCCATGCAAACAGAGTCACTCTCACAATGAAACAAGTCCTTAAACTGAATGAATGTAAAAAATAAAAATAAAACCTTCAAAGATTGTGGATATCCTCTATTAGGTCATCCTCCCGACTGCATAGAAGTGACTTGTCCCTGCTCAAAATGGTGCAACGGATGGAGCATGTAAAAAAGTCCTAGGGATGTCCTTACAACTTTGGGACCAAATTGTTTTTTGCATCTCAATGATTGCTGAAATGTATTTGGTCCCAGTTGTTTTGCATTGATTGCTTTTTGTCCAAAACTACACTCAGAGAACGACTTCAATTCCATTCGGTGCATCTGTCCTAACTGAGAACAGTCCTATGCTCGTTTCGTTTTCCTTTACGATCACTCCAAATATCTGTCTTTCTCTACGCATACATTTCCAAAAGTTATTCAACATTACTCTGCCCAACTGCACAACTCAGGCTTTCCCAATGTACATATTATACGGATAGAGCAGAGCATATGGTTATAGTACCAGGTGGTTGAGCACGAGAAGATTGCTGCCTGCAATTCACAGCACATAAAGTGCTAAAAAACACTTCTTAGCAGTCCAAACATAACCACGTTCAGTTCTAATTAAGCGAGGAGATTTGAATTCAGCACCTACAAGATTAACACAGCAAACACTACGAGTACCTGAATCGGCTCAACTGCAATGTAATTCATAATTTTCAACTACAGCAATGCAGTCATGGTTACCAGTCTCCAAGGGAAACAAACAACAGTTGAAAGTTCAATTTAAAAAAACTACAGCACCGATTCTTGCAGGTCGCTGAAGTAAATTATGACATGACGTACAAAACATTGCGAAAACATTGCGTCCTAATTACTTTGGATACAGGACTTTTCTAGCAACATTTGAAGCTTTGCAGAAACCCTCGACAATAGACAGGAATACAATATAGGGAGGACGCCTCTAATGATTTCCAGGCAATAAATCACCCGTGGTACGAATTGCAGTGAAACCAGAAAGCAAAGCAAAACTAGTTTCCAGCAAGGAATATGATTAAGAGCGTTTGGTCTTGGGGTCCATGTCTGGCCTACAGTTCAGTAGTAAACACACGAAACCATCAGGACAAAGGTTGTGAAATATAATTAAAGTTTTTCATCAGGATCTGTTTTGTTTCTCCTTTTTATTCATTCACTGTAGCAGAAGTAAATGTCCATACTCCAACCAAGAGTGGCTAAAGACCTCTCACTACACAAAAACAAAACTACGTGTCCGCGCCCCTCACATATCTTTCTGGAGAATGGTTGGCTCACGCACTACAGTACGTCTGCAATCACATGCATGCAAGGACAGGAAGAGTGTATTTAATCAATCACTTCAACAACTAGAATCCCTTCACTTCTTCACAGGTCGTCCAATAGAGATTATGCATACGCAGAAATTTGATTTAAAACCATGAGATGTAAGGCATGAAAACTTACTGAGCGCTATACCATCGGTACCAACGCTGGAATTGGTACAACTGCACGGCCTCGTTGGAGACATGAACACCAAAAAGCAGATAATTTCGTGGCTGCACCATCCAGGCAAACCTCATGAAAAGGCACGAGTACACGCACATCACGCCAGTCATGTTTCCCGAAATCATTTCAGGCGGCTTCTGCGTGTCCACCAAACCCTACAACATAGCAGCAGATTTGTAAGACACTTGCAAGTGCTGATCAACGTTTTACTCGCATACTAAACAAGGCATTTCCGCACAGATCAACTTGGAGACCTCGATGAAGACTAGCCAGAATGCGAACACCAAGAAATTACTGGCGTAACACTCCAATTTGGAATAACAATACGACGCATTCATCTCCTTCAAAATTCACACTGTAAGGAGATACTCCCTCCGTCCCAAAGTTATTGTCATGTTTGAAAGTCATGTTTGAAACTGCTTGTTTAAGTAGGTCAAAAAAATACTTCCTTGTGGCTAATTTTATTTAGGTTGAAATGAACACATGCAATGTTCTTCAATCATCTAGTGACATAATTTGGAACCTTTTTTAATCTTGTTTCTTACAATATGACCTACTTTAAAAAGCACTTTCAAACATGCCTTTCAAACATAACAATAACTTTGGGACGGAGGGAGTATGCTGAAGGCATACTTGACCCAATTTCACTCAAATGACCCTTGCAGTACACCTGACTGGAACGACGATTATAATGGGTGTACTTGGCAAGGATTTCACGTATATTCATGATAAGAAATCATATGAACAGCCTACAAAGTGGATGACAACAAGGACAGACAGAACGACGTCGAGGCTGAACCTGCGCACGTCAACGTGTAAAGAGCCTCAATTTCCGAGGATCTTCAGGGTCAGCCCTGTCAACGGACCTTCTTGTTGAAGGCCCACGCCTTATTCAAGTAGCTGGAATTCTTTGAATTTACAAAATTGTCCTCTTCAGGTTGAGAAATCAAAAACTACTGTTTACCAGTCACTATTGTGAACAGTTCATCAAACGGAATGCTACCCTGAAAATGCCGTTATAATGTGCATGTACATTCCTTACATGTCGAACGCATACATTAAGTGAACCTTAAGACCTACTTAAAAGAGAGGCCAGTGACATTCAAATCGATGTACATGAAAGTGTAAACACTAATTCGAATCCTTCACATCAGGGCAATTGAAGAAATCTCACAATGACAACACATTAACTGAACCTGAATTGTATTAAGACCAGTCGTAACTGTTCACAAACCTAGAATTTCACGATCCACCAATTAAAGAGCTTACCGCAGCTACGAAACCCCAATTCGCCACAGGGCCCCAGAAATGCGTGGTTTTCGGCCCCACGGGACTGTTCCAGAACGCTCTCAAGGCGGCCATGATCCTTCACCCTGCATGAAAACAGAATTAAAAATTTGTATAAAAACCACGTCAAATAAGCCATTGTACCGGAAGGTTAAAGATCTCCATCATCCGTAACCCTAAAGGACACAAACAAGCGATCCACGGTACGAGACGAGGCGAGAAAGAGACCGATGGAAAGAGAATTCAAAAAACCAGACGGAGAAGGGAGAACCTGGAAGCGCTGGGGGTGATTCGACGAGGTGAAGGCGCGATCGGAAGGCAAACAGGGGGCAAGTACTACTGTGCAGCCTTGGGGCGAGGAGCGAGACGAAGATGCAGACCGAATGGGGCTCCCTTGGCCGTCTTTGGCCCGATGACCGCGTCAATACTGTATTCTTGGGTGTTTCCACGGGTTTAGGGTGCGTCGGCTGTGTGACTGGCAAGTGGACTAAGTGGGGCCGGCTGATTTTATTTTATTTTTTAGTGAAGGTGAACTACCACAATTCGGAAGTCCTTAACCCCTAAAGGTCCTCACCTCTTTTGCAAAAGTCAAAGCACTATAATTTGCATACTTTAAATATCACATTGAATGATATATAATTTTTCATAGATAATCATCGACATTATGAAGGTATGACAAAATTTTCAACATGATTGGAAGATATTTTGAATATTTACAAATTTTATGATGTAAACAAGATAAAAATTCAAAATAAATATGTTTTTGTCAAATCTAATATCAAAAATTATATTTAAGGTAGATAAAAGTTATATTTACATGGAGTAAAAAATTGAAGGTGAAGAAATTAAAAGAGACTTATGATTGAAGCATCTTTAGAAAGCCCTTTGTATTTGGGACACTCAAAATTCAAAGTTCTCAACGGTGGAAAAGCTTCAAATGAAGTTTATTCTCCAATCCCAACGGTCAAAAGATGTATCATAACTTAACTTAAACATCTAATGAAAACACCAACTACAATAAAGCTAAGACACTTGATTTTTGGGGCCTTTGACCAAAAATCAAGCATAATTGGGTTGATTGGTCTTTTAGGGGTTAACCCCTAAACGTCCTCACCTATGTCCAGTTTGGGCACTTTTGCAAAGATGCATTATAAAACGCAACTGACATGAATATTTGGAACTTGATATATGAATAAAGGTTATACATTTTGAATTTTAGATTCTATTCATACGGTTAGATCTATGATTGTTATCATTAATTTTTTTTCCACAAATTTTGAAACATTAAATAAACAATTATTTTGAAATTTGATTACGAATAAGATATTGATAGTCTGTGGATGAAATTTGTTGTGATGGGTTATAATGTAGTACTCTAGGTGTAGTGATTTTTGGAGATATTTTGGATGCTTGATTTTATGAGTTTATTTCTTCAAGAACACTTTTAGACTAAAATCTTCAATATTTTGGGTGAAACACTGCAACACAAAATGGGGCATAACTTTTTCAAAAATTGTTTCCTTTTTGACCAAACCACACATACATGAAGCCAACTTTTCATAAAAAATTCAGTAAAAAATCACACTGCAAAAAGTGCATGACGGATGAGAAACTATGGATGAAATATGTACATCATGCAAAATATGCATGGTTGGGCAGTTAGGGGTTAACTCTTAACCCCTAAAGGACCAAGTGGACACATTGTGTTCAAAAATAATTTCATTACTTTAATAACTTGTTTGGATTTCATAATTTTCACTCAATGTTAACTAGAGAATTGAAAATGTCCGTTACAAGAACACAAAAATCTTTCAAGATTTGCAATTACGTTGATTGATTCATCGGGAAAAAACGTAACGTCAACGTAGGTGAATTTGGGACATGGTAGTTAGGGCGGTTGATAACTTGGAAGGCGTTTTCACACTTGGACTTCACATTCGTTAGAAAAAAAGAGTATACAACATGTAAAATATTTGCCATTATTGCATCATTAACACTATATAATAATTACGGAAAATGTTTAAATATATTTAAAATGGAATATTTTCAAAATAATTGGAATCTTTTTAACATATTTTATATTGTTTTGGAATATTTTGGAATATTCCAACTATATATTTGAATTCTTTAAAACATTTCATGCAATGTAAAAATCAACAACGATCATAAACACCGGCTCAACGAGTTACCAACAAGTCACTTCACTCAAACATTAATCTTTGAGAATCAATCATTGTTTAGGGTTTAGTTTTAGAACACCATTTTTTGTGAGCACTCGTGTGAGCACCTAGATATACAGTGACTCACAAAAGTTATGGGCCGCCCTAAAAATTGCTCTCATGAATTGAGAAATTAAAATTATGAAGTGAAATTTGGACATGTTGTAGTACATAAGGGAATCTACCTTCATGTGAAATTTCACTTTAAATAGACTATTTTTAGACCCATTATTATTTGAATGAAATTTCTATGGAAAAAGAAACTTTTTGTGAAAAGTCAAAATGTCTCATTTCTTTTTATAGGAAGAATGTACATCTTAACTTGAGTCACATGTTAAAGTTTCATGAATTTTGGAGTTTTTATTCATTGAGATCTTATTGATTGAAAAATGACCCCAAAATTTTGAAATTTTTATTTTTCACTCCATAAATTGCAAAAAAAATAAAATAATAATGCACAATCACATCAAATAACTATGTGTATTTTTTTATTTATTTTTTGCAATTTATGAAGTGAAAATAATAATTTCAAAATTTTGGGGTCATTTTTCAATCAATAAGATCTCAATGAATAAAAACTCCAAAATTCATGAAACTTTAACATGTGACTCAAGTCAAGATGTACATTCTTCCTATAAAAAGAAATGAGACATTTTGACTTTTCACAAAAAGTTTTTTTTTCCATAGAAATTTCATTCAAATAATAATGGGTCTAAAAATAGTCTATTTTAAGTGAAATTTCACATGAAGGTAGATTCCCTTATGTACTACAACATGTCCAAATTTCACTTCATAATTTTAATTTCTCAATTTATGAGAGCAATTTTTAGGGCGGCCCACAACTTTTGTGAGTCACTGTAGTACATCTTGGTATGCTCCTAAATTTCAAACGCTAATCATGGTTCTTAATTTTATGAAAGTTTTTGCAGTAAATGACCTGTTGGTTTTGTTCAAAAATTTCAAAAATCAACTTATGATCAAACCTTATAATCATGTAATATATGCGGTAGATTGTTTTGAAAATTGACATACAGTCTCATGACTAAGTCCTCTTTGAGCTTCAACGGTGAAGTTTTCTACATGAATACCAATCAAGAGATACAATTGCCTTTTTGAAAGCATCATAAGAAAGTGATAAAATTTTAGGAATGAGCAAGGTCCTTTAGGGGTTAAAAGGACCACGAAGCCCTCATGTTTTTTTAAGCATTTTTTAGTAGGTCCAATGTGGAGTTCCATTTGCTTAATTTATTTGTTTTTGGACCAACACATTCAATGTTCTTCATTTATTGTGGTGATATAAAATTTGATCCGGTCTTAAAATTTTCATTTCACAATATGATCAATTGAATTTGATATTTTTAAACCATGTATCCTTGGTCCTTTAGGGATTAAAGCTTTCCGACTAGTATTATACTATAATATTCAATTTTATTTGACATGGTTCCACACCTCCTATGGGTTTAAGATAAAAAGTGAAGTTAAAATTCAGGTTGACATGATTTTAATGAGCTATTGGGGTCTCAATTTGGAACTTTCTATTCACAACAAATGTCAAATATACGCCAACGTATTTACTATCCCCATTAGCCCTTTAAAGGTTAATTGTGCCGCTATGTACTAGATGTGTACATATCAAAATTTTGAATATAAGACATTCATACATAGTAATTATAAAGTAGCATAAATAATAATGTAGCACTACCATACTCGACTGTCATGGTTGGCAAAAATTTATTTTAAAAAGAGATGTCCAAATTTGTAGTATTTTATTTCAAAATTTATTTATTGGTGAAAAAGAAAATCTTGTTAAAAAAAATTGATTTTTTTCAAGGTTAGTAAGCCCATGAAAAGGCTTTTGGGCCAAAAATATATATATTTTGAGGTCCAAAATGAGTTTTAGAGCATAAAAATAAGGAAATCGTCTCTTTTCAAAAGTTACCCAACCCATTTACGAAAGTTGTTTATTTCTCATAGTCAGTACTAAATGAGATATATACATCAAAAAAATTGAATATTTTGAAAATAACTAAATTTTGACAATGCATAATTCTATGAGGTTTTGTTCCATCGTGTTGTTTTTTTTCAAAGTGTGTAAAATAAATATTAAATTCATTTGGTTATTTTAATTTCTAATTTTACATTCATTTAGTCATTCAAATTAAGGAAAAACCAAAAAATGTTCATAGGAATACTTTATGATGATATACTTTGTAGCAACGATGATCTAATTTGTAACAAAAAATTTAGCAAACTTAAAAAGTCCATAAATAATTAAAAAATTAAAAAATTTGAACATGGTTTTTTTCACTTGTAGATATTGAAACCGATCGACCTTTTCAAAAAGAAATTTTGGAAAAAGGTTTATTGATTTTTTTCTAAAGCCGGCTCAAAGTAACAATAATTCAAAATTCACAATTTTAAAAATCTATCCGGGATGAGACATTTAAATTATTTTATAAGATAATATTTCCGTACCCTTGGGTCAAATTCATTAGGTCCAATACAAAGCTAATTATTTTTTAAAGTTAATTTTTGTTCATTGAGTAAAATCGTATTTCTTCAAATTTCATTTTTTGTGATATTTAATAATTCTCCGTGACTTTTGATCCTAAATCATTGCGCTTTTCATTGTTAAATTTTTAGGACATTAATATAGCACAATTTTTTTTTATTATCTTGCTTTGGCAATTTGTGATGATTTTTTTGATGGATAGTGTTGTCATTTATACTTTGGTAGGTTGTTTGCAAAAAAACTTTGTATTTTTAGTAGATGGAGCCACGTGTCTGCTACATATCATGAACATTTGGGTGTCACTTTATATCCTCGTATTTTCTTCCTTACACTTCTAAATTACGTCAATTGTTTTCACATGTACAAATGATGATTTCTACGCATGGTAAAAGTTTTAGAATTTCTGGTGCTCTTTTGATCAATCTAATTTGAACATATGTACAATTTGCTATGAACAAGTTCCATTGATTCTCTCAAAAAAACATTTTTGCAAAAATTGTTGATCCTTTTTTCATATGAAAGCTATGTAAATCTTCTTTAATTTTAATGTTGATTGTCAGAATTTCCCCACACCAATGAGGAATTGAGCTCAATCCAAGACCCCGGTCCTTTAGGGGTAACACCTAAATGCCCTGGAAATAAAATACTGGCTTAGGACTAAAGTTGAGTGTTCAATTCCAACTGCTATGTGGATGATTTTCATCCAATTCTATATGTGAAGGGCTTTTTTTGGGGATGCTACCCCTTCAAGTGAAATTCAAATCATTCAAGCTATTTTTTTTTTCATTTTACATGGGGTCCCAACTACAAAAAGAGTTGTAAAAACCGTTCACCATGTAGTGTATTTTGAAATTTTTTTGGTTGTTATCTTTAAACTAAATTTAGGCCATGAAAATGAGTTCCATTGCATTTGAGCTCAATTATCAAAATGAAGCTTGCCAAGTCTAGTTTCTGCTCGACTTTGAATTTTTGGAAAAATTTGAAAGTTTAATGTTTTATTGTAGTTTCAAGTTTGGTAGGTATCACCAAGGTGTAGAAAATATTGAATGCTTTATGAGATGAGACAATTGAGAAAACAAAAAGATAGAAATCCTTACAATGCAAATAATGATAGAGAGGTTTGTTGCAAAGTGTAGGAAGTTTAGTGTGCTTCCCAAAAAATATATTTAAAGATGTGTACATGTGTAGCAAACGATCTATTTATCACATACCATGACTAGCTTTTAGTTTACCAATTACTATTATAGGACAATTCAAATTGATTATCACTTTCTCTAAAATTAAAACCAAACCTTCACTATAGTTAAGTTTCCATTTTAAGCAATTTTTCTAAATTTAAATACATTGATGATTTTCATTAACTAAACTTTTCTTCATTGAAAATTTTGATTTAGACCTTAGGTAAAAAAATCTGAATTTTCTAATACATTTTGTAATTGATATAGATTTTCTTTACAATCACTTCATAAAACCATAGTAATTTCAAATTTTCACCAAAATTTATGAAAAATTTATGATTTGTAATAGACATATGACTTTGACTACCAAAAATATAAATTTGAATTCTTATATTCTTTTTAGTAGTAAAATTGAGTGTAGCAAATAAAACATGATTCCATGGTCATAGGCCCAACCTTTTAGGGGTTAAGGATTTTTATCCCATTGCTCCCATGAATGGACGGGGAGATGAATGTTGTCTGGTATTGACGGACAGACGTCCCATACGTGGATGAATTTCATCCAATCCCCATCACGGAGCTTTCCCCAAGACGGAGGGACTTGAATTGGCGCCTTTGCTCGGGACGAAAGACGGAGCTCCTTGAATTCGAGATCACCAGGTTCAATTCAATTGTACCGACGGAAGTGCATCATCAATCGCCGGAGAGGAGCGGGAATCGTTCTTTTGCGTTGCCTGCTTTGTGTTCATGGCGGACTGCTTGTTGATTTGAGCCGAGGTTTTAGGGTTTGTAGCGATGGGTTTGAAGGAGAAAGGGACGGACGGGGGGGAGGCTGCTGGACCAAGCGGAGGTGGAGCTGCACACGATGACGACGAACACGGCGGCGAGAGCGCTCATCGCAGCAAGGATGGAGACGAGGTGAGCCGATGGCCGACAAATCACGAAATGCTGATTTTCTTGAACAGAGGAAAATAATTTTGTCGAGAGTGAATTCGGCGTCGAGTTTATGCGGTTCAAACAAATTGAGAGTGCTTTCGGTGTCGTAGTTTTTTTCGCAGTGATTTTTCATGTCGGAATGGAATGCCGTGAGCAGACTGTGATCAGTTGTCATTGTCTGGATTGGCTGAATTGAGCTCGTTAGGGTTTACTCTAGAATCTCTTGCCGCTGGCCGACGAGAGTTTTTAAATTTTGCAATGCTGCGCGGTGATGCGGTTCTTGAACAGAGGAGATCATTGCAACTTAAGTAATTGAGAGTGCTTTCAGTGTCGCTAGTTTGACATCGCGGTTCTGTTTTCGTTGATTTCGATAGTCAGGATGCTGTGATTATTTGTTATTGTCTGGACTGGCTGAATTGAGCTGGTTAGGGTTTACTCTGTATCCTTTGGCAGGAGGCTCTTGCGCGCGCAGAGGAGCTGAAAAGATCGGCGGAAGCGAAGCATCTGTTGCGTCAAGCCAATTTAGCGCCGGATAGACCTGGTAATTGAATTGAATTGAATTGAATCGAATTGAATTCTACTTTAGGTGAAGCTTCTGTCATGTATTAGATCATGTTAGAGGAAGTAAGGAAGGGAGCCGTTCTTTTTGAAATTCGCCTGGTATTTCCTTTTTGAATCTGTTTCCACAGCTGTGCAAAGTCTTTTAGGCAAGTTTTTGGCATGGATTGTCTCAGATTGTAGGTTTTCTCAGAAGCACTTGTTACTTTAACTTGCGAGTGGGATCAAGCCCTAGTGCTTATTAGTGCGGAGAACTTGGGAATAACAAATTTAGGTTTAGACACATTGAAGTGCGCATACGTGTCACTTTTTTGATCTATTGACGTAATTATGTTAATATCCTGTCTAAAGATATTTTAGTCACAATCTTTGCTTGGTTGACTACGGCTGTCAGATGCCAGTTTCTTCAAAACTTTAGATTCAAGCATCAAGCGCAATACAGCGGTGATCAAGAAGTTGAAACAGATCAATGAAGAGCAGAGAGAAGGTCTGCTTGAGGAGCTTCGGGTTGTGAATTTGAGCAAGTTCGTCAGTGAAGCAGTGACTGCAATTTTGGATGCAAAGCTGAAAAGCTCAGATATCAATGCAGCTGTGCAGGTACCTACTTGTTCTTCTTTCCTATGCTGCTCTGGTGATTGCATTATCTGTAGTCCTAGATGAGAGGACTCAAAACTACTGCAAGGACACTGATTCCTCACTGGGACATGTGGATTCAATTTTGACAAAACCAATTGTGTAGGTCATTGTGATCTGTCTCTGACATTACATTACATGAATGTAGGTCTGCTCTTTACTTCACCAAAGATACAAAGACTTTGCACCAACCCTTCTGGCAGGGCTGTTGAAAGTTTTTTTTCCTGCTAAAGGAGATGAAATCGACAGTGATCGTAGCTCGCGGGCAATGAAGAAACGTAGCACACTCAGGCTGTTGATGGAGCTTTACTTCTGTGGAGTATTGGAGGATGGAAGCGTGTTTGTCAGCATCATTAAGGATCTCGCAAGCAGTGAGCACTTGAAGGACCGGGAAGCCACTCAAACCAATCTTTCTCTTCTGGTTAGCTTCGCAAGGCAAGGTCGGGGTCTTCTTGGCCTTTCTCTAAATGGGCAAGATGGACAAGAGGAGGTGATTTCCACAGCCACTTAGTTTGAATTGATAAGGGGGTTATGGTGATATCTTTTTAGTTTGAAACAGATAAAGCTTTGTCTACTTGAATTGTTTGTGTACCTTGCCACGTGTTGTTAGGTTAGGTTTGGTTCATAATTTAAAGCACATTCAATAGTTTGCTCATCTACTGGCTAGATTTGTTGGAAACGTCGAGACAGTCGTATTTGAGATACAATACGGAGAGAAACAAAACCACATCCGTACGCTTTGCGTATTGGCAGCGTGTGACAGCAGATAATAGGAATGACTTGTCAACTAACATATTGTGCGCTGAGGCACATAGAGTTGATGGGCTAAAGCATCCACATCATATGTTGTTCACTGTTGAACTCTTGAGATTTGTGCAGCTTTACAAGGAGCTCAGTATGACTACTGATCAGAAGAAACATTTGCGCAAGCTCTTTCAATCATTTCTTGATGCAGTGGTGGAACTTCTTCAGACTGAGCATGCGGTAATGATTTTAGTTCTCTTATATTTCACGGTTTGTCTATTTTTCATTTCTGTTAACCTGGGATGTTAATGAGTTGGGCTATCAGATTGTGTCTTGCTGTTAACTTTTATTTTACTGAGCGAGTCTGGCATCAGCTCCTAAATCAAGCACCATACTGCAGTCCTAGGTTCTCTCATTTTTGTCTTTTGTTGGGACCATTTATATCTTAAGTAGCATCAGCAGGGTGAGCTCATAATATGTGCTCAAAGTCTTGATCTTGAACCATGAGAAGAAAAATAAGCTTTTGATTGTTTTTTTGGTATGTCTGGGGCTGGAATTACAACATCTGATACGTGTGTGAAATTCTGGCAGGCATTGCGGCAGTTGGAATTAGAGAATGCACGAATGCTTAATGCAAAGGGAGAGCTAAGTGAGGAGAATGCTGCTGCGTATGAAAAGCTTCGAAAGTCTTATGAGCATCTCTTTCGTAATATCTCATCGTAAGTTTTTGTTTTTAGTCGCTGTAGAGCAGTTCATAAACAATCAAACAGTGGAGCTGAGTTTGTCTAAACATACACTTAATGTTGTTGTTTTACTTTTTAGACTTGCGTTTTGGTGATTTGTCTGATTCTGATCAACCGTGACTCTCCTTTGTGCAGATTGGCAGAAGCAATGGATATGCAGCCTCCAGTAACGCCGGAAGATGGTCACACCACACGTGTTACTACCGGAGACGATGGGGCCTCGCAAGCGGCTGGAAAGGAGCCTGCTTCTCCAGAGCCTATTTGGGATGATGAAGATACACGCTCTTTCTATGAAAGCCTGCCTGATCTACGGTACGTACTTTCTTTACCTCTGTACTTCCTTTCTTTGGGTTAATCAACTGGTTCAACAACCTTTTAACGGCAAATGACCTAATGAAATTCCTCTTATTGTCCCTTTC
Source organism: Pohlia nutans (assembly GCA_022496805.1). Taxonomy (NCBI): domain Eukaryota; kingdom Viridiplantae; phylum Streptophyta; class Bryopsida; order Bryales; family Mniaceae; genus Pohlia; species Pohlia nutans. The sequence goes on from CM040090.1 coordinate 23,370,675, forward strand.
AATTTTTTTCTGAACTTGCTGATTCACAGGGTTTGTGTAGGGTTGGTGTTTTAAATGTGTCAAATATTGTTGTGTCATCTTAGTGATGAAAATGCCCCATGTTGCTAGTGCATTTGTCCCTGCTGTTTTACTTGGAGAGTCTGAACCAAAGGGGGTAGCAGAAGCTTCACAAAAGGCTGCAGAGCAAGTGGTGAGTATGGATCCTCTTTTGTCTTCATATTATATCCTGATATGGTGCATGATGTAGTTGGAATTATGTCCCTAATTTTATGTTTATGGTGTTGAATGTGCTTCTGTCCAAGTATGATCGTCATTGGTTTGTTGTTGACAGGAACCTGAACAAACTGTTGGTCCAGTAGCAGAAACTCCTGATGTTATTCTGGAAACAGAGACTCAAGCTTTGGAAACACCAACTGTTTTCGATGATAAGTCATCCTCTACTGCTGCTGAGAAGCTCAAAGATAAAGATAAGGATGACAAAGATAGAACTCGAGATCCAGAGAAGGAGAAGCTGAAAGAGAAAGACAAGGATGGTGAAAAGAATTTGGACAAAGAAACTGAGAAGGAAAAGGTGAAAGGCGCTGAAGGTGCTAGTCTCGACAGTCTTCTTCAAAGGCTTCCTGGCTGTGTTAGTCGAGACCTCATCGACCAACTCACGGTAATCCTCACGAGGCTTTAATGTTTTTGTGAGATTTTAAGTCTGTAAGAGGGCATCTTCCTCTTATGATATTTCTATTTACGTATTCTCAGTTCTATGCTTGTGGATATCTTATCTTTGTGCAGGTAGATTTCTGCTATTTGAACTCAAAGAGCAGCCGAAAGAAGCTTGTGCGCACACTTTTTAATGTTCCACGAAGTTCTTTGGAGCTTATACCATATTATTCTCGAATGATCGCCACCCTGTCAACATGCATGAAGGATGTAGCCCCCATGATCCTACAATTACTCGAGGAGGAATTTAATTTTCTAATGAGCAAAAAGGTATGATGCCAAATTTCTCTGCTTGAGACTGCTTGGCATGCTTATTAATGTGGATGCTAGAAATATCATTGTTTGATAGGTTTGAATCTAGATAGGAATTTGGGCATTCTTGATTGTGTGCAAGGTTCAAAGACGTGCTTCTGATAGTACTCTTGTAGATGTGTGCTTCTCTTTTGCTGTAGTAATATTTGAGCAGCAATTGAGAAGTGCAAAGCATACAATTCCAGTGCCATGTTCTCCTACGAGACATTTCATATCAACGGCTTGCAAATGATCCTCACAGTTTACCGTTGAAATTGACAATGTTATGTAGGACCAAATGAACATTGAAACCAAGATTAGGAATATCCGTTTCTTAGGTGAACTTGCAAAGTTCAAGGTGGCATCGCCAGGCCTCATATTCAGCTGTTTGAAGGTGCGTCACTAAAGTTTGAAACCAAGTGTTAATCTTGTTCGAAGTTGGCCAATAATAGGACTGAACGCTCATTTTGACTATGGTTAGCGTCAAGTTGCCCCATGCATCCAGGATCTATGTCACGTGTCCGTTTATTTTGCAACCTCACTATCTTTGGATTTTACAATACCGTTAGTAGACCCTCTCAAATACCATACATAGCAATTGCATGTTGCTGACTTCTCTAATAATTACGCGTGTGCTTCTCAGTCATGTTTAGACGATTTCACACACCACAACATTGATGTGGCGTGCAACTTGCTAGAAACTTGCGGGCGTTTCCTGTATCGGTTTCCAGAGACATCCTTACGTATGGGAAATATGCTAGAGATCATAATGCGCCTCAAGAATGTCAAGAATCTGGATGCTCGACATAGCACTCTTGTAGAGAATGCTTATTACCAATGTAAGCCTCCTGAGAGGTCTGCTCGTGTCTCTAAAGTTCGCCCACCGTTACATCAGGTAGATAAGCCTCTTCCTTCTCTTATGTCATTTGCTTGTTCTGTGTACACTTTTTACCTTTTTATTCCACTGGCTTTGGTTCTTAATGCAAATGCATACAAAAACTTTGATACTCATATTCACATCATGCTTTGCAGTACATCCGGAAGCTGCTGTTTGCAGATCTTGATAAAACAACAATTGAGCGAGTTCTTCGGCAATTGAGAAAGCTACCATGGAGCGAGTGTGAAACGTATTTGTTGAAGTGCTTCATGAAGGTCTACAAAGGAAAATACAGTCAAGTTCACCTAATAGCCTCTTTAACTGCTGGTCTAAGCCGATATCACGATGCATTTGCAGTTGCTGTGGTTGATGAGGTAATGATTCTCCACCTGACAAAGCCGTCACATTATATTAGTGCTAAGTTCTTATCAGCATTCCACAAAGTTTTACATTATCCACGAGAGACAGCCTGCGTTGCTGTTGGCCAGTTTCATTCATAGAATTTGAATAGTTTGCTGTAGCTTGGGATGAGTATTTGTTGCATCAATTTTCATTTTTCACGTCTTTTCACAGATTTGATACACGGATAATCAAGAGAGATCGCTAATCCTCGTTCTTAAGATGATTCCAGGTTCTAGAAGCTATTAGAGTGGGTTTGGAGCTGAACGAGTACGGGATGCAGCAGCGACGCATTGCATACATGCGGTTTCTTGGAGAACTTTATAGCTACCGCCTCATTGACTCTCCTGTTATCTTTGATACTCTCTATCTGATCATTGGTTATGGTCATGGAACCTCAGAGGTAAACAGCTCCACTCTACCTTTTCTGAGTTCCATAACTTTAAAGGACATACTGATTGATGGGGACTGTTGCCACGACGTACATTTTAGATGATATGACGAGTTTCCAGGATGCATAGTAGCAACTGTGAAGATATAAATATGGTTGTTTCTGGGCTTTACAAATTCCTCAGTCTGTTTCGTGGTGCTCTTCAGCAGCTTCGTTCCTGAACGTTTATTAGCGTTATTGCAGTCTAGTTTTCATAGTCTAGGATATGCGTTTGTGTGAAGTCCATGACAATACTGATGAAAATTCTTATGGGATTCGAGAATGAATGCTGTTGGGTAATTATGTTCTCCATTCATTCAATTTGAAAGATTTTACGATGTGGTACTCTCTGCTGTCGCTGTGTTGACAACATTGAGATTTGGATCATCATATCAGAGATTCCATGTCTGTACAACTTGCAAGGTTTTTCATTTGTTCATACCCCTTTACTTTTGCATGTACAATTCAGCAAGATGTGCTGGATCCTCCAGAAGACTGCTTTCGACTACGGATGGTCATCACGCTCCTTGAGACCTGTGGACAATTCTTTGATCGAGGTTCATCCAAGCGCCGGCTGGATCGATTTCTACTCTATTTCCAAAGATACGTTCTTAGTAAGGGAGTGATTCCTTTGGACGTAGAATTCGACCTTCAGGTAGTGCAGCAATGAACAAAATACCTCCCCTCCTGGTTTTCATAAATACTGCAAACTTAGCTATACTCACGCAATTAGTATCGGTACTGTTGTTATGACTTGATTAATAATGTCGTAAGATTTGGACCGCAGATTACTACTGCTGTTTAGGGTGCCGCCGGGAAGTGGGGTGTGGGGAAGCAATACGTAGAATATAACGATGTATTATTGTTTACAGGATCTATTCGCAGATCTTCGTCCCAAGATGGTACGTTATGCTACGTATGACGAGGCTAATCAAGTATTGCTTGAGTTAGAAGAGGTTGATCGCAACTTAGCAGCTTCTGAGAAGGAGCGGAGTTCTCGTCCTTCAAATACAACAACACAAGGAGATGGAGAGGTGCATGCCAACAATCAAGCATCGGAATATGGTAAGGATGCGCAAAATACTGGAGCTGCACCACATGGAACAAGAGCTGCAGGAGTTCATGGAACTGGATTGGCAGATGACGGGGACAGTGAATCAGAGACAGAAAGTGGTAGTATGGAGGCTGATGGCCAGGAGGAAGAGGAAGAGGAAGAAGACAAGTATTTTCATGAGGATGAAGGTAGGAATCTCACATTTTGTTTGTTTGTTTGTTTGCTTGTTTTTGTTTTGTTTTTAACGTTGAGATCTCCACATCGTTGAACCTACGATTTGGTGTACCTCTTTCCAACGATGCCAAGTACGACATAAAAACTCCCATATTCCATTTTTCATAATTTAATTCAACGATGTGGAAAATATCAGATTTCGTCACCATGAATTGAATTAAATTATCGATGAATTAGTCTAAAAAGAAAAAGGAAAAGCACGGGGAATGCACAGGGAATGCACGGGGAACACGGTGAGCATGAGGACAAGAGGAGCACGGGGAGCACGGGGAACATCTGGGCCATACTAGTGGGAAACTACTTATCTGCTTAATCTACTTTGAGTCATCGGCTTAATCTACTAGATAATTGCTGGATAATTGTTGGATCGGGATTGTTAATCCCTAAACGTCCCAGCGTCCAGTTTATGGACAATGAACAGATTCCAACTCACACTACACTCACATTACTTCATGAGTGAAACTCATTAAATTTTTCAAAAATACTTTATGAAGTTATTGTCCTATCTAACAGTTAGATTTGGTGTTACTAGCGTACATATTTTTTTAAGATTACAAATGTCGAAGTATGTCAAGCAGTTGACCAAGCCAAAATTGCATTAACTTTAGTTTAAAAGTGAGCTTGCTAAAATGATGTCATAAATTGAAGAAACACAAAATTTTCAAAAAATCACCATTTCAAGAGTATCTCATTTCAAATCCATCCATTCCACTCAAAAAATATCAATATTTTGTTTGTAATCAAATTTAGAAGGAAATTATAATTATAACTTTGAAATTTTATAATAAAATATCAGTGATGGCGTTGGTGAATCTAACCGTACGGATGGAACCTAAAATTCAATATCTACAACTTTCATTTGTATAACAATTCTGAAATAGCATTTTATAATGGTTTTTCTCAAACTGTCAATTTTGGGGATACCCTGGGACGTTTAGGGGTTAATAAGTTGTTGCTCTGTTATTTCCATTTACTCCAGGTTTTGCAGGGGTGTGTATTTTCAGCTATTGTTGTTCATGATATTCACCTGTGTACCATTGCAGGTGACGATGAGCTGGAAGCAGAGGAGCTGGAAGGTGGAGCCGACACTGCAGGTTCAGAAGAAGACGAGAAAGTAAAGGTGATGCAGAAGAAGATGCCAGAGTCAGACCCTGCTGAAGAAGCCGAATTCGATCGAGAATATCGTGCTCTCATGCAAGAAAGCATAGATTCTCGCAAACTTGAAATGAGATCTCGCCCAACCCTAAACATGACAATACCTCTCAACTTATTCGATTCCAAGGATCACGGCCGAGGTGGCACGGACATAGAGTCTGGTGACGAGGTCGTGGATGATCAAACGAGCGGAACTAGTGTCCAGTTTCGAGTTTTGGTAAAGAAAGGCAACAAACAACAGACGAAACAGCTCCGTATTCCACGTGATTGTTCTCTTGTTCTGAGCACAAAGCAGAAGGAAGCCGCGGAGCTGGAGGAGAAACAAGACATTAAGCGACTGGTGTTGGAGTACAATGAGAGGGATGAGGAGGATCGGGCAGGCACTGCACCGCAGCCTATGAACTGGGCCACGCATCAAGGAGCGCCTGGGTTGGGCCGTGGCAGGGGGGGACATTGGGGGGAAGGGGGCGGCAGAGTAGGAAATGCTGCTAGGCAGAGACGCCCCATTGCAGCTGGCGGCTATGGAAGGCGACGATAGGCATACAATGTCAAGGTACTCTGTCATTAAATTTGGGTTTTGTAGCAACAAGCGGCTGCTACCCTGTAAGCAAAATCTAGAGTAAGAAAGTGCGACCTCTGGGTGCCTGTTGTTGCTAGGAGACCTTTGGATGGAGTATCACAGAGTTATCACTTGCCACGCCGACTTCCCTGGTAAGTCATTTCCAATGGATTGTAATGTGCTACTTTGGGTTCTCTGTGAATATTGGTCTAGTGGAAACAGTGTCACAGTGGGGTACTCCCTCCGTCCCAAAATTGTTGTCATGTTTGAAAGTCATGTTTGAAAGTGCTTTTTTCAGTAGGTCAAAAAAACACTTCCTTGTGGCTAATTTTATTTAGGTTGCAATGAACACATGCAATGTTCTTCAATCATTCTAGTGACATAATTTGGAACCTTTTTTAATCATGTTTCTTACAATATGATCAATGAAATTGGCTCAAAGAAATACCAAACAAATTTGTATGACAATAACTTTGGGGCGGAGGGAGTATTACGATAATGGTCTCCGAAGAGAATGGTTTCTGGGCCGCAAGGGCAATTTAGGATTGTGAAGTGGATTTTGATAAACGAGCTTTACCTTCCGAATTATATTTTGGGCGTGAATTTGGAATGTTCGCAATTAATTAGTGTCCTAATCGTCCTGGTTGTAGCTAACTTAGTACTTTTCGCTTTGGCAGGCTGTTTTGGATGCATGGTGAGGGAGTCTACTCCTAACCTTCTTTGCAGTTCAAGACCACCACCAGGACTCAGAAACCATGATGTATCTTCCAGAACATGTGAAGCCTTATCATTCATGTCAGCGCAGAGGCACTATCGATAACCCGGAGCTTCCATTGTTCAGAGACCGTTTTTGGCAGGGTGTATACATCTGTTGGTCAAATGTAATTCTAGTTCGTGCTTCTTTGATGTTGCAATATGTAATATTTTTGGATGCAGTTTCATTTACATTCAACGGAGATACTTTTACAGTATCATGTATTGTCACATTTTGTTCAACTTTAGTGCCTATCTTTGATAATCCAATAATTATAGCAAACTAGCCAAAAAGACTATACTCTTCTTAATATTCTTGAACAATCTTCTCTGACAACCTTGCAGAATGAACCTTGCACAAAGTGATAAGTTTAATATTGAAAACTTTGCCAATATCAATAATATTTAAGTCTTTCAAACATACGCTCTGCACAGCCATAACATTATTAGGAAATTAAAGTATTATTTGAACTAGCAAGTCTTTTCTATTTTGAAATCATTCTATCATGGTCTATCAAGATGCATTAGTTGTGTTGTTTGTTTTCACAACCAATTAAAATATGACCTGTGCCACTTTTCATAAGAATTTATCAGTTTTTTTCCGATTAGAGTCAAGTGTTAACCTCTAAATGCCTACAATCCTCTTCAAATCGGGTGGTTTTGCGAAAATGCATTAAGATGCAATTAAAAGGGATATTTTAAACTTGATGTATGAATAAAAGTTATGCATAATGAATTTTAAATTCTATCTATATGGTTAAATTTATGATTGCAATCACCAATATTTTTGTATAAAATTTGAAACTTAAAATTAAAAATTATTTTGTAATTCAATTACAAATAAGATATTGACAATCGATGGATGAAATTTGTTATGATGGGTTGAACTGTAATATTCTAATTGTAAAGATTTTTTGGTTGCTTAATTTTATGAGTTGACTTTTTCAAGAGCACCGTTGAACACTTTTGAATTAGATCTTATAATTTTTTGATGAATCACTACAATATGACATGAGGCATAAAAAATCGACAAATCATCCCCTTTCTAATTGGTTCTCATATGCGTGAAGCTAACTTCCCATAATGCCTAAAGTAAAAAATTCACAATACAAATTAAAAGTGCATGACGGATGAAAAAACGTGAATGAAATCTGTACATCGTCCAAAAGACAAGCGTTTATGTAGTTGAGGGTTAATTTGATTGATCAATCTACAACTAGAGGTTGGTTCTTCCCATTCATTAATCTACTAGTGGTTTAACCCTTTAACCCCTAAAAGCCCGAGGGGTATTGGACAAAACATAGATGTGTTATAATATGTGCCTTCCATATGTTCGATGAAGGTTGGTTCAATAGACAAAATGTAGAGTATCATCTTTACAAATTATCCATACGGTCAAATTTCCAAAATAATCGTTAGATCATTTTTTAATGAATTTAAAAGCATTAACCTTCGAAAATTTGTATAAATTATAATTTTCAATTTTAGAGTTCAAAATTTAGTACGATTGGTTAAAGTTGGGCTATCTATCGTAAACTTCAAAAAAGCAAGAGAAATGATGGAGGAATGATCATTACTTTCCCCAAATAGCAAATTTTGTAACACTAAGACAATGTTGAGGTGATCTACTTTGAAAAATTCTCCCGGGTGGAGTTTAACTCGGATTGCCATAATTCAAATTGGGTTGGAAAGCAGACTTGATGTAGTATTTTTAAATATTTTTTTATTTTTTCTATTAAAATATTTTTTGTTCCGGGCAGCCCGTTTTTCCGGGCAGCGACCAGAAATTGGTCGCTTGGGAGCTTAGGGGTTAAGGACAATCATTCATGTAATGGATATTGGCTAGTAAAACTCAATTTTAACCTTGAAGATGAGATTCTTTTGCCTTCAAAGCGAACCAAGAAAATGAAACTTATGAAGTCTGATTTCTGTATTAATTTCTAATTTTGAAAAATTTCAAATATTAAACATTTTATCACATTTGCAAACTCGAAAGGTTAACCTTTTGAAGTTTAGATGATGCATTGATTTCAAAGATATGTCATGAAATGTTTGATGAATCAAAAAATGAAGTCGATATACAAAGAAAAGGTGCATATCTCAATGTGTAGATCACATCTGTACAGTTGGATTTATCATATTTTTTTGTTGATATTTTATAATTAAAATTTGAAGGTTTTCTTTTGAAATTCAATTTAAAATCTCAAATTCAAAATTTTTAGCTAAAAATTGTTGTAATGAATTTGGAATAATATACACTATAGATGGTATACTCTCCATTATTTGATTCTACTTATTTTGGAAAACAATGTTTAAAAACTCATTTTTTGAATTGAAAATGAAACTAGACCTAAACCACTTTTGTTATTTTAAAAAAATCACAATATCAAATATTGTACAAATGGTAATCAATCAACACAAGAACCAAGAAAAATTTGGATGGTTAACAAACATCATTGTGTGTGGTGAAAAAACAATCATATCAAAAATCATCCAACGTACACTATGTGAATGCATGCTGTGCATGTCAAAAGGTTAAGGTCCTTATTACACTACTTGCTTATTCACTTATCAAACCTTCAAATTTTAACATTTTTTGTTTTGTTTTGAGTACACCATATAGTTTCTATATACGTCTAAAATTCCCAACCAAGAATAGAGATCATTTGGAGTATTTGTTTAATTAACATTATGATTTGTTTTGAATAAAAGATCTCAAAAACCATATTTAATTCATTTTTTAAAATTTCTTGAAAAAATAGGATGAAAAGAAGACATATAGACCCATTTATTTAAAATATTTCAAAATTAAATTTACAAAGTTTTATTAAAAAATTGCTCATATCAAGGGAAGTAAGGAAGTTTGACCATTCTACAAAGGATTTGGTTAAAATTCAACAAAGTAAATCTCATGATAAGAGAAAGTGGTTCCAAAGATTCATTGAAGACTAAGTTGGAAAGGCAAAGATAGGTGGCTTGAAAAGGCACCCATCTAGCAACCAACCCTCATTAAACCTCTTGTTGTGAAAAAAACCCAAAACACCCCAAATTTCAAGCTCAAATACCAAGCGCTCAGATAAAAAAGTGAAATCAATGTAAAAACTATTAGAAATAATAGAAACTCCATTAAAATATATATGGTATCAATTTATGTACATTCTTTCTTTTTTCCATTGATATATTTTACAACCTTCTTTAAAGTTCCTTAGTCAATATCAATTGGATGAAGTAAACTTTTGAAAACATTGACCATTCACTTGGTAGATGGTTGAGCACTTAAGAGTTAATAATGTTATAGCAATATAACCCTAAAAGTGATACTAAAAGCTTTGCTGATATTTACAAATTGTTATTTCATTCATCTCTGTAGTCTACAATTTCTCATTGGGCGCTCCGATACCCTCTATATTGCTATTTGCCATGCACAAAAATGTTCTAGGTAGTATATACCCGTAAGGTGTACACTACTACAGTAATGTGCATGTAAGGGACCAAGGATCTCCATGAGAGACATGCGTCCGCTCTATGCATAGAAAAGAAACCAATCTTAGTTCTTGCTTTGGATTAGAGGACGGGTGCTAAAGCGGTTGAATGGGCTTAGAAATTCTTCAAATCAGAGCGGTTTTCTTTCACAGACATGTTCTCACTTTTATTGAAGGAGAATCATAGGAGATTGAATAGTGAACTAGTTGTTTAGAGCTAGGTGCTTCATGGGGAGCGGCTCTAAAAAGACCTCTTACTCTACCAATAACCCTGCACAAAAATGTGCACTTACCCCAAAGAAAATCTCACTTTGTGGATATGCAGTTGTACGATACTGATTGTGATCGATACTGTATGCTTGGAGTTCCTAGTTTCATACAATTTAGAAAAATAATCAGATCTCTACGGATCCATTTCCTAATGCACAGATTATATTGTCTAATATAATAGATTTGACATCTCTTATATTAGATGCACATTGTCACGCAATCTATGACAACCCCGTTGTCACGTAAACGGACAATCACTTTTTCATCCGTGAGGATGATGAGGTTTTCATTAACACATTTTTTCATCCATATCAATGATACAATGTCTAAGGCATCCCACTACATTCTTGCATGCATTGATGTTGTTGCATTGCAACGAGCACCTTTCTATATTTTCTTATATTGCAACAAGTCTGTGCTAGTAATTCTAGAATTATATATATCCTGCACACTTGTGATTGTAGTCGTACACTTCTTGTCAACACATTTATGCTATAGTGGTAGGAAAAGCTGGGACCCAAGTTAAGGTGCTCAGATTCAACTTAAGGAGAATGGCCAGAAAAGGAGTACGCACGGCCAAACAAACTGATGGACCAGTTGTATCAAAGAGAAACGTGACATGAGACAGCCGGGAGGTCGGCATGACAATGCACTTCTGCAGTGAAGTACTGCACAGGGAACCAGGGCCAGAAAGTGAAGCTAATAATTAGACACCTGCATGTAGTCACCGAGCTGCATCAACAAGACAGATCGAGCGGGGACAATCAATTAAGGTGGACATCATGTATACATTGCATTCACATACAGTAACCAGAAGGAAGGAACACCATGCACGTACGTACAAGACCACATGCAAGAGGGCTACCACCACGTACGTATACTGTACTGTACACCTCGCGGTCCATCGGTTCTACATACTGCCAAGATATATCATGAACTTACAGCATATATTTGAATGCAAGCAAATTAAGAGCCAGCTGCAGCGTTAATTGAGAAATATAAGCCTCTAGTTCCTTTCAAAACCAAAAATACAGATGATTGCTATATAAATTATATATAGTTCACGATCGTACGTATGAGTACGTCGGCACAGGAAAATACCAGTTCACTCACTAGTGCGTGAGAAGTTAAGGCCACGAAAGTACATCGATCATCGACCGGGTAGCTTACAACCTTTACTTACATCGATCTACGCACACATCGATAGATATAGCCTGTACAATATTACGTATATGCAGCAGTATATCAAGATCATGCGCACATAATTATTCTTGGATCAGACACAACTCGATCAGTAGTTTAATTTACATGACCTAGCTGGCTACACAAACACCTTCATTGGCATTAATATATCCTGCTAGCTGCAAGCTCACGGAGCTAGAAGGTCCACTTTGAAGCATTTGGGCTCCACGAGAGAAAACTGGAGCTTGTCTCCGAGTTGCAGCCGATTGGCATCGAAGAAGGCTTTCCACCCACGCTCCAGACGCACGCTCAGCTTTGGCTCTTCTTCGTCTTCCAGGTGGTACGTGCTCACCGCCTTCACCATCATATCGTGCTTGCATTTCGGTCCTTGCAGGCGGAGCTCATCACCATTAAGCATGTCGCGGTGGTGGTCCCAAAAACTTGCTGGAACCTCCTGCATTAATTCGATCATGCCGCCAAGCAACAATGTATCAATCATCGATCACAAATATATCCATCGTGCACACATCATCACGTTGGGTAAGAAACTGTATACTGTAAATAATTCTGCAGATTTAGTGGCTTACGTACCAAGCTTAGAGATTCGTGCTGCCCATTCTCAGCCTGATCGGGGCTGTCATGTGAAGGGCGTACCACTGTGACCGCAAACTGAGGACAGTGGGACGCACGGTCGACGTTCTCCAAGCATTCTTCAAGTGTTTGCACAAGGAAGCGTGACTTCTTGAGCAAGGTGAAGAACAGGACGTCGCCCACTTCAATTTTGTTGTCTATTAGAAATTCCTTCCATCCACCCTTTCCATACGCAAACAGTCGTGATTGAACTCCACAGCCATTCTTGAACTCCTGCAATGTGAGCTTGATCGGCCAACGTCGATCACAGCTCTGCCTCTCGAAAGTAACATCGAAACAGAAATATTCCCCATACTCTTGCGCAAACGGGAACGGAATCTCCTGCAATTTTCAACGTCTACTGTAAGTATCGATCCCAAGCTTTAAAAAAAACAGAAAGAATCAACTGTGGAAACAGTAATGTACCAGTGAGTAGGCCCAGGCCCCTTGAATATTCCCGGTGGCCGCCGATTTCGTGATCATCTTGTGGAAAAAGATTTTTTCCTCCCTCTCGAATTGCGTAACTATACTCAAGATTTTCATCTCGAGTGGCTGTTCTTCGGCGCCCGGAAACGATGAGGATGCTTGAGCCATCGTGCAAACTAGACTGTAACAACAACTGAGAAGCTCAATCACTAGCCTCAGTCTAACAACCTGGGCGCTGTGCAAAATGGTGCAAAACGGTGCGGGAGAATTGTAGAAGAAGAAGGCGTCCTGGGGTGTGCAAAATGGTGCAAAATGGTGTGAGAGAATTGTAGAAGAAGAAGGAGACCTTGGGTGGTGCAAAATGGTGCAAAATGGTGTGAGAGAATTGTAGAAGAAGGCCTGGGGTGGCAGCCAGCCAGCGCAGTCTGCCAGTGGACAGGCTCCATCGCTCTCAACAGCGGCACGTCTGCTGCACGTTTTTTTGCAATGAATTTCAAGCTCTTCAATTCGATCAAGTTCCTAGACTATTCGATCTTCTAGAGGCATTTTCAGGTTCACGAAAGTGATCAAATGTCCATTGCTATCGACTGCTCCATCGCTCACATCGGCATGATCAGGTACTCTCTAGACTCTCTTGTGATCGTGAGTTTATCATTTTTTTCTTTTTCTTTTTGATTCACTGTAACTGAGCTAACTGTCTCTCAGAATGTGTGTTGATAGTATGTGACATATACTGTATTGCTGGGTGATCTTGTACGTGTATGTGTTCCGACCAAACGTCTTGAGTACCATATTCGTTATTTTGGCCAATTCCTAATTTTTTTTTCTATTGTAACATATAATGAGTTACACTAGAAAGTAATTATAGGGATTGGCCAAAATGACGAATATGTGTTCTTGTTTTTTTTTTTGGGGGGGGGGGGGGGGCGCGCGCGCTTTAGACAGTGGAAGCTTTTGAACTTTTAGCCCCCCGGCTAAAACGGCTGAACCCGAATCTCTCTTTTTTAGCCCCGGCTAATATGTGTTTTAGCCCTGGCTAGTGATACGAAAAGGGGGCTAATGGTACAAAAAATTTAGCCCCCCTCATTTTTCACATAGTGCTAACGAGGACTAAAGAGGGGGTTAAACTACTCGAGTTTAGTCCCGGCTAAACTGATCAAAGTTTCCAGTGAGAGTTAGGGCATCAATCAATATCAGCTAGCTAGCAGTCCTACAATAGGCATAAATATGATAAGTAACGCAATGGGACGATATAGGTATCACTTTCTAGACTCTCTGGACTTTAGATTTGGACTCTCCGGACTCTTTTGGATTCGGCAAGAATTTCATTTTTTTTTTGGAGGGGGACTTTTAAAATTAGGACACCAATCAGTATGAGCTAGCTAGCACCCCTACAATGGGCATAAATTTGATAAGTAGGGCAATGGTACAATATGGATATCACTTTCTAGACTCTCCGAACTTTAGAAAAATGTCCTTTTGAAAATGAAAAAAATATTGGAAAATTACAAAAAATTACATGGTGTTATAGAAGGCATGTTCGTATACTACAATCATGTGCTATATATGTTAACTTATTAGGAAGAACATGAGATATTACGGATCTTTATTAGTTTCTTCTATTAAAATTTTAGAAGAAGTTCATTTTGTTTAATAGTATCATTGTTTAGGAAAATAATCTCACTATTGGATGGATTGGTGTGACTATTGAGAATAATAATGGAACTTTTGAGTTGAGTAGTGGTTGAAAATAATAACATATTTAACCACTGTTAATAGCATGTTTAAATAGTTTAATTTCTTGGAACATTTCGTTTTAGTAAATGCCAAATTTGGAGAATGGTTTTCAAAATACTGTTTTCACAATATGAATTTATTCTAAAAACTCAACTTTTTTTACTTTTATTTCTAAAGTCGTTTTTGTTTACTTTTTCCAAACATACTATCAAACTACGGACTAGTAAGAAGTCATCCCATGCTCGTCTAAAATCTATGATTGGCCTATGAACTCATCCCACGACAACTTGTCTTTATACAGAGAAAAATGAAAATGATCATGCATCTTGATGTCCCCAAAAGGCTTATAAAGTAATCAGTAGATAATGTTTCACAGTTCAATGGTTGCTTTGCAACTGTCAAGGGAAAAAGACTCTCTCAACACAAAATTAGTAGACCATGGCAGAAAAATGCCGTTTTAATTTATTTTAAAAAAATCAATTAATTTTCACTCAACATTATTTTAGTTACCACGATTACAATACATTAAGAAAATCATTTCAATTGTTTTTTGGGTGCGTGTTCACTTCTCTCAGTCCAAACTTTATTTACATCTAGTACGAGGTCCGAGAGCCTTAAAAATTACATTTTTATGAAGTATGACCATGGAAGTGTGTTCATGAGAAATTGAAAATAATCCATTTTTCTTCGTCACGGCTCTTGGTCCATAGTTTAATCTCGCTCTTGATTAGGAATTGAGTATTTGTAGTATATCACATCCACAAGGCAGAATTGACACATAAGTTTGAAATATATATTTTTTAAGAATAAAGTTTGAAAAATGCCAAAATTTGAAAACATTTTTCCACTAGATTATTCTTCTCATATTCATTCTTCTTTGGCAAAAAAAATTCTAAAAATTTGGACACTTTTTTTTAGAATTATTTTCCACTAGCCTTGTACACAACTAGGAACATGTGCTTAGAACGACATTTCTACAAAACATGTTAAAACGTCATTTTGACTTATTGCAACAACATTGAAATGTTGTTTTGAATGTTCCTCTACTGAATTGCTCTACCCACTTGTGGTAGATATGGTCTATGGTTTGGATTGTAGAGCTCATATCAATGTAAAGGCAACCTCAATGAAGAGTCCATGCTCGCTCTCACAAGTTGGGCTCGATAAAGAACAAACTTATTTTAGTTCATGATGTTTTAAATTAGAGGACGGGTGTTTGATGGGTTGGATTGACTTGTAGCTTCTTCATTACATGGCTGATGTCTTTTACGGGATTTTCTCTCACTTCTATTAGAAGAGATTGAACTGTAAACCCGTCATCTATTTTAATGAGGACGGAGCCTTAAGTGCTTCATGGAGAGGGGTTCTAACATATACAATAGAAGTACCTTAATCTTTTAGTGTTTGAAGTGGTTCCGGAAAAACCACAACTTTTTGGGTGGTTTTTTTAAAATTTTCTCCATTGAATTTAGAGATATTAATAATAATATTCAACTATATTAGGTATAACTGTAAACATAGCTTAATGAAACAAGTGTTGCTTAAATCTTGGTAAGATTATAGTATGTCTTTAAACTATACAATGCACATTCAATCAAAAATGAGATTTTAGAAAGTTTGTGACTTCAAAGTAAAACATAATATGGATTAAATTTTCAAAAATGAAAATGAAGTTGTGCAGCAATGACCTGTATTAACACCTCTCCATTGCAATCTTTTATGTCAAAATCATAGTCACATAATTATTGTGAATTTTATGTAAGTAAGAGTGGTTTATCCATATACGTTTTGGACAATAAGTATACGTTAAAATATGAAACGAGTTGGTACATTGATCAAGATCAAAAGACATACATTAATGGAATTTAAACATGAGAACACGATCCAAAAAAAATAAAACAAGATAACAAAACTTCCAAACACAAGAAATACCGCGTAGTACAGGTGTTGTATTTATAAGTATTTGCAATATTTTGGTGTTTTGTACATGGGTATTTGGATATCTAATAAAGTTGGATCCCAAATTATTATTTTTGGATCATGTGCAGAATCAAAAGTTACACATTTGAACTTTAGACACCGGATTGAGATGGTTCACATATCTTACAACATTTTATTTTTTATGACCCAGTGATCACTTACTAGTTAGCTGGGCACTAAAAGGTTAAATTGATCAAGCACAATAGGTGCCGACACTACTAACAAAGGCATTGCCTCTCATTCAGAACAATCAGGCACTTTCACCCATTTATTTTGGTTTTCTTGCTTAAATACCTACTTAGTATGTGGCACAAACACCAAATGCTGAATGTGTTGAGTGTTCACCGGTTTTGATTTAACTGTAGGCAATTTTTTGAACTTCATGGTAAGGAATTCACGGGTTCTGTTGATCAAATTGGGTCTCTAGGTCGTTTCGACTTTTAAATATTGTACTAATTTCAATATTGGGAAACAAATTGAGAATTTTTTGCACTCATCGCAAAAACCCCCGGTGAAAAATAACTTCCAACATAAGAAAACTATATCCCTATTATTAATGGGTGGTCCATAGGTAGGTTAAGTTATCGCTTTTAGGTACAGTACTTCTACCTTAGTAGGATGGAACAATGCACTGTGACTATTTTTGATAATTTATCATCAGAGCCCAAGCTAGAGTTATGCATCCTGGTATTGTACCTGCAAGCTTAGCGGTTATTCAACCTTACATTCACAATTGAGTTTAACACTTTTCACATGAGAGAACACGCTGCTACAGTAAAAGATTTTGTCGCTGAATGATACCTTGGATCAGGATGTAGAATTAGCTTGCGATGAGAGAAAACTTCTAACTAAAAAGAATTCCCAGTTCTACGTTATTAAATAGCAAGACACTACAATACTGATCGATGAGGTTGACTGTAGTTCAGAAATTCAAAGTGAACAAACTGAACTGTGGAGTAATGACCTTGTTCTGGCGAATCCTGTGGTTGCAGGCAAGGAGGACAAGCTAGGTGAACACGTACTAACTGTAGTCGTTCCGGCTGGTGAGGTACTGAGGTTATCTCTCCGCGAGTTCTTCAGCAGTTGCTTGATCAACATGATGAGTTGAGATCGGGCTGTGGCAGCTTGCTGGGTCGGAATCCGGATATGTCTTAGAATCTGGACATTTCTTCAACCATAGTCCTTGAGAAAAGGGAATCAAAAGCTGATGGAGAGTGGGTTTCGGAGCGGAGCTTTCTTCTCTTCTTTTCGCAAAAAGATGGCTGGGCATCTCAACAGCGCCATGCTCGGCAACTGGACGCACCACAGCTTGGTCAGCAGCGGCACCCTTTCCCGTTGCTTGTAAAGAGAGCTTGTGGTAGATTACTCGGAAGTAGTGTACATAGTGGAACAAGAATGCTGCATACATTTGGGTCCAAATCCTTGTCAATCATCCACAGCAACTGGAGGAAGGGCGAGGCGAGGGAGGACCGAACCCCAATATACTATTGTGCTGTGAGCTAGGCGTATCACCTAATTATGCTGCTAATTTCATACGAAGTTTATATGATACCTGATAGACTCAACTTATATAATATTTTATTTGTTAAATTCGTAAACCTGGCCATTCTCTGCTTTCATGCATCGACTCATCTTTGTACTTCATTGCTATCGATCTCCTCGTTCTTTGCCAAGTTTCCATATTATATTGTGTATATATCTTGTTTCGTTTCTGTTCCTATCTGTGACCATTAATATATCGCTTCAAAGTCTTTGAATTCCGTTATAAATTGTAATTCTGCAATTTCACAGCACACGGGTTCGTTCAGTTGATTCTTTCGGACTGCATGTTTACATTTTCTTAGGACCATGCCCATTCCGTACCTGGATTTTGTGCCGTCACTTGCTCGACTTGCTGAGGCGTCAAGAGTTGTTGCAGGTAGTAAAAAGGTTGGAAACACGGCAGCTCATTGCGGTCGGCAAGATCCATGAAATATCCTGGGTGAGAATACTCTATTGGGAGTGGCTGCTGATCATCAAAACACCTCGGAGCGGCTACGGCAAGGAACGAACTCCAGTTGTGAGGTCTCTTCTTGTAAGGAAATTGAAACACGCTTGGGCCAGACCCATATTCTGGACTGCTAAGGAACTCATTGTCGACACCAAACTGCGTGACTGGAGCTTCACTTCCTTGCAGAACGCTACCATTTGAATTTTCAAAGGTCTCCACTCTTGTCTTTAACAGCACGTCAGGATCGCCCCTGCATTGGGAATTGAATATGATTGTAGCCGATGACGTTTTGGTTTTCTTTGTTCTCTCAGCTGTGACTTCTGTCCCAAGACAGTCTGCAATTGAGAACCTTGATTCAAAGGGATACCCACGATTTCCACGATTTCCACACGCATCGTCACTCTCGTGCTGCTGTGAGGGACCATCTTGTCTCACTGAGATCTCTTCCAGCAAAGGCTGTATTATTGTAGGATCTGGAACGTCACAAGAGACCTGCTCTTGATCCCTGCGTTCGGGGAAGGCTTTTTGATACGTACATTGCGCGTAGTTATTCATCAATCCAGCGCAATTGTGATCATCCTGTACAGCACTGGAGACCTCTGTGACCTGAGAATTAGACACGATGTGACGAGGCCGTTTTGGGATGCTGGTTGGGGTGCTGAAACATGGATGTTGGCAGCAAGCTAGTCGTGAGGCAGAGAACGGTTCAATTTCGTCTTCGTTGCTATCCGAGAATTTTCTCTTAGATCTTCTGGAAATTTCGTTTCCATTCTCCAGCAGCCTCTCAGAGCCTGTGGTCGGTACTGCCAAATGCTGAGAACGTTGGATCGAATTGTTGGCATATGCGTCATCGCATTGGTAACTCTCATTTGCAGATTCACAAGTGAAATCTCTCCTTCTCGCCGTCGGATATTTTGAGGATCTCAAGTAGTGTGGGGCGCTGCCATGAACCTCACTTTGCATGGTAGACCCTGCTGCAATCATCAAACAATCCCTTGTGAAGACAAAATAAAGCTCAATTCTTCTATACCAAACCATACCCTGTGAAGTCAGTTTATGGCTATGGCTAAGCTGAAGGAGTAGCTGTATTGCAGTAATCTTTGACACAATTGGTATACATCCACCATGTCACCCATGCCACAATTTATTTTTAAAGAAATAACTAAAGGGCGCGATCGAGCTGGTCTATGTGTAGACCTTCTACGTTTCATGCTCTTGCAAAGATCACAATTTGAGATTCTCGAGGTTCTCCTGAATCCACGAAGATTGCGCACTCTACTTAGGGGTCATATTAAAGTGTGTGAGTATTTATGGTCTGCTTGCCTGAGAGTCCGTTTAGGTAATTTATCACTGCTTCCGCACCAACCCAGTGGTAGGTGCTAGATGCTGAATATCTGCGGGGTACACACCGCTTGACCAGGTGCAGAGTTCCAAAAATTCTCAATATCTCTAGTAGTCTCCTTCCTTTCACTGAATGTCAAAAAACAAAGAAGCAGTTAGCTTGCGAATACAGAGTCGGTGACAAAAATTTCTCGCCGTCCTCAAATTGACAAGGTGACGTATTACTTAGTAGAACCATTGTTAATACTTAGTGAAAGAAAATCCTAAGATCTGTTAATGAAGCATGCACAGAAAAATCTCACAGCGAAGTTCTTCAGCATCATTGTTATAATCGTTGTCTTGGAAGATTGTCAATGCTTGGTCCCACGAGACAGGAGTAGTCTGCATAGGTGAAACACATGCATTTTGAGAGCAGGGAAACATACGCAGAGATGGCACTAGCCATCCAATGGTCCATGTCTGTTTGCAGCTGCTCTCATGGAGAGCAACTTTCCTGCAGCGTCTACAGTAAGTCTGTAGTGGAATCCTTTTTCAGTAAGAGGAAAGATAATTTAGAATGCTTTGACACTTACCACATCAACTAAAAACAGTCGAAGGAGTCTCTTGCTGAGACCACATATTGAATTATCCATCGTCTCGTCCTCTGATGCATCTACACCAGGAGCAGGAGTAATAGTTAATTACGGATCTTTTTGTTGAAGCTTTTGACCTACTAAGGAAAAAAGTTAGAAACACTGTTCTGCTTCTTCGTTCCTTCTATTAAAAATTGTGTGCTTCGGCATAGGATATCATTGACATGGTCAGTTCACATAATTTTCTGTGATATTGTACACATGCAGTTCTGGTGCACTCACGTTGAAAAGTTCGCTGTTGTATGATAGACGTATTTGAACCGTTTCTAGATCCTGCACTTTGCGCCGTTGATTTTCTTCTCGAGTTCGGGTTTATTTCCTGAAATAATTCCAAGTGGAAGGGTTTGGCTTTAACATCGTCACTTAAATACGTACAGTCCAGATGTTATCCGGAGAAATGTTGCCGTACTAGCATGAAGGCTATCATACATGGGATCTGAGGTGACAATTCTAACAATCTCTAAAGGAACAATACATTGACCGTGTGTATCACTAGTGAAAAATTCCTCATGAATATGATTCAATCAAAATAGAATCGCACTGTTATAATATACAAAAAAACATTTATTTTTTGAATCATTTTTCCTTGGAGATGACTAGCACCTTAGACAATGATGTGAGAGTGGACATGATTGACGAACTACCAAGCCATCTGTACTTTTCTTTCTCATGCTGATGCACCACTCCAACGCTCTGAAGAACACTGAGGATTTCAGCCACGACCCCTCGTTTAGAACCTGTTCGAACTAAGCAAATTAGTTCACCTCATGTAGAGCCATCAAAATCAGACCGAATAGACAGCGTCTACTAAAGACGATGACCCTCTCAAAGCTGAGGAGGGCTGCTGAACGCTACATCCGAGAATATTGAAGTATCGGGGGATAAGCCTTTGGATGCTCACCAACAATCTTTGCTAACGTCCTCAAGGAAACGATAGACTCAACGGGCTTTACGGAACAGGATTCCAAAACCCTGCCAAGTCCAACAGAGTTTCTGGAAATTGAGTGATCGAGGATAGAAAAAAGTTCAGAATGTACATCAGCTGACTGAAGGAATGAATTGAACATTTGCAATTCAATCAATTCATCGTCAATCATCCTCAAATTTTAGTTTCATTTCCATGTGATTGATTTCTTTTTTGGTTTGCTTACCTGCCGGTGACATGAGCCACAGCATGTTCGTTGACATCGCTCTGAAGGCCGTCAAAAGCAGGGTTCTTCCGCTGTTCCTCACCTCTTATATCAACCACCTGAAAGATGAAACTGACTAAGAATACCATCTTTATAAATCGAACCTCGTGCATGTTACGCATGGTGACCAAATATAGTAACAGCATTTTTTAGCGAATTATTAAATGCCCTTCAAATTTTCGATTTTAATTTCGAGTATCCAGGTTATGTAAAGCTTCGACCGCAGATTGTATTCACTTCCCAAGGGAGCAGAAACTCGTAGCTCAAAGGTGGAAATCCTCAGAATGTCTGGTTCACCTGCTTGTTTGAGGATTCACTTGCTGTGTGAGGCTTAAATAATCCAGTTACATTAGAGGTAGATGAATCGCTTTTCGGTATCTCCTCTGTTGCTGTTGTTTTAGACCTTGAGGGGCTCGTATTTGGAGGAAGAGCTGTCGAGTAACAGAATACAGCCGTCAGTGCCGGTTTTCACACCTACAGGTTTATGCAGGTCCTCACCGGTTCCTCTTAAGGGAACTTGATTCTGAAGCGTAGTAGCTATCTGCTGCTGCTGAAAACTCAGGATTAGTCCACAAAGCCGACTAGAGTATTTCAGGGTCATCACATGCACAGACTCGAAATTGAACAACACAAAGTTCCCTCCAAGTAAAAGAGAAAGTAGCGGAAGCTCCACCCTGAAGAGGTAAGCGGCATTGAGCTGGAATTTGATGGTCACTCAATTGGAGCCTGCTACTTCGAATTGGTGACGGACCTTTAAGTGCACCTGTCATGAAGAACCATGCACACATTTTAGGAGTAGTTTAACCTCTGCTACATCAGCGAAATTTTCAAAACTCGCAGCTACAATGCCGTACACTCTAGAGCCATTTGTCGGTCTCTGCAACAGCTGTGCATAGCTTCTGAAGTATTAGTTCTTCACCAATCTATCAATACTTAAATTGACATGCAAAGTCGTCGACGTTTGGAATTGTGCTGGAATATTTCTCGAACTATACAGTATTTGGCTTCTAGTATTGATGAGATTGGGAAACGAAATAAAACTCAAATGAAGCGAAAGGGATAACTATCCATTTGTGTACCGGAGGCACTAATTGTCTCAAAACCCTACGTCCACGTGTGTCGAACGTGGTTTTCTAGACCACTTGGATACTCTGTGTGAGAGAATTTAGATAAACAACGGCCCAATCTATCAAGAGGATATCTTCGGTTTTGGCTCTGCTTTAATTGCCAAAAAACATGTCCTAATTATCGGTCCCTACCTTTCAAGTGGCAATGTAGTTTAAACGAAGCAGCACCAAGGGGAGCATCATTATTAGCTAGAACTCGAATGCTGCTGGAGACTGTTGTTCCAAGTAACTGATGTCTATCGTCGTAGGCAGCAACGAGCAGTCTGAATTTAGAGGTCTCGTGCCGGGGACAAACGTGAGTGCTGGCTTCGTCAATTGCGATGTACAGATGCCGAGGCTCTTTCCACGTGTCCTCTCCATCGACTGCCGCGGCTCCTCTTCGTGGCATTCTACCAAATCGTTGTAGACCTCGAATTACAGAACCAGTACATCCTTTCCTGCACTTGGAGCGTGTGACAGGCATCCAATGATACAACACGGTATGCTTATCGGGTCTCGTTGTTCCATAGGGACTCGAGTAAACCACGTAAATGTACAACTGAATGCATGTGTTGTTGACAAATCGCACATGAAATTTCAGGCAACTTTCGCGAAGCTGCTCCTCCACTTCAGTTCCCACGATTGTCTCGATCGCCTCTGACACCCGCAGCTCTGACACTTTGCCGCCACTTATATCTTTAATTACCAGCTCAACCTGATTGTAAGAGCATTTCTGCTTTCCGAGTTTGTATGCTCTGCACGAAATCCGAATGGCAGTTAGCAACATCGTCAATCTTCACAAGCATTGGGAATGAAGGGAACAAATTAAAATGCTCGCGCGGCAGTCGGAGAATATTAGATTAATCAGCACCGGTGATCGAACCGCACGGCTGATCTCAAATCTGCTGCGGACCTAAGACCCCTGGGAATCCCTAATGCTATTCAACCCTTGAACGACCGTTACTCCCGTTCTGCGTGCGTGGAGGGGTGTGTTTCGAAGGTCAACGGCGTAAGTTCAAACTCTCTTTGCAGAGTTCCATTTGGCTTGAACCGATTTCTTTCAAGAACCAGATGCACGTGCACGTGCACATCGATTACAAATCTTGCACACATGGTGACGCCAACACGTTCTGGCCTACAGAAAAGCAGCTATGGACATACACAAACATACCTTAGTTCCGGCTGTTCAACAATCGCTACCGCAGTACTCGTTGACTCAGGGCAGAGAATCTCCGAGGTCCTAAGACAATTTCTTCCAGCGGAGTTTTCCTTGCCATTACTTAGCCGAAGCTCCTCATCGCAGACCATTTGCCTCCTCGTAGGCATCATTGGAGAGCTTTTTTTGGAAGCAGAGGTTGTACACTACTTGCAGCCTCAATGGTAACTCAAACTTAGGCAGATTATTCTTGAGAATTTACAGATCTCCTCAGAATAGCCACCGCCTAATCCAAGTCCATCAATCTCACAATTACATAATTATCAATAAGGTAATTAAATTGCTCTGTATTTTCGCCAATTGAAAGAGCCGAGGTTTGTGGTCTATTTCTTCCAAGTTGAACGACATCGATCAATCGTACGTAGCAACCTCCGCTTGAGCTTGAGTTATCGTAACGCGTCAAAATTTGCTTCATTCGGCAGCCACGGAAGACTGTAGACTAAAACCCTACGAGAATTGGCATTTGGAACATACGATCGCGTTTATTTAAAACTGTTGCAGACTGCGTTCCATTTCCGAAAATTCCATCGATTCTAATCTCAAAATCCAAAGCCGCCTTATCAGAGGACAGCAATCCGAAACAATAGTGTCGCAATTAGTCTAATCATGTATATCCTCAATCACAACAAGATAAATAAATAAATTTAAATAGACTAATCTCCATCATTAAGCAGCGCGCAGTATCCGCAGATCATCTCCTTCTTGAATTGCACTTCTCTAATTCTTTTTCTCTGTCAATTTGACGGATCAATTACTTACAAACTAGAAAGGCCACCAAATCATCAAAGGAATGCACTCATCCACCCGCGCAATATTGGAACTCGTGTTTACAACATGAAAAAAAAAATTCAAAATCCGAATAATCTCACAACGACATCGGGCTTATCAAATCTCGAAACAATGGATCAGCAGAAACGAGCGAGCGATTGATCGGTCCCCTTCGGAATCCAACGGTTCCATGCCAGCTACTACTCCAAATGAAATGTTGAAGCGAGCATTTATGCATCAGCGAGCATGTGCAAGAAGCAGAAAGAAACGTCCATATTAAGCAGAGCGGCAAAGACGCATAGCAAGGCATGGCAAAGAAAAAGCAGAGAGAGACAAAGCAGAGCAGTTACAGCAGCCATGGAAGGCACCAAGAAAAGCAGAGTAATGCAAATGGCTTCAGTTTACGGTAATCTTCGTTCGGCAAAGCATGGGGAAGGAAACGGGCAGCGTGCTGCCCGGGGCAGGGGTTTAGAAATTTCTTACTCTGCCCTTGCATCCTCTTGGCATGTGGGCAGTTTCGTTCGGGCACTGGACAAAAAGAACCGGGTAATGTAAGGTAGGGAATCTAAAACAAACAAATACGTGTAGTTTGTATTGTTAAATTGATCAAATTTATGTGGATTGAATTTATTTTGTGATAATATTATTTTATTGTATCTTATGTATTAACCCAAAAAGGACCAATAATTCATGGTTTTAAAATGAAAAAATTCAATAAATCATATTGTGAAAAATATAGTTTAAATGGGACCAAATTTTTTATCACTGGAATCTGTGAAGAACATTACACATGTTGATAAAAAAATAAATAATTGGACAAAAAGAAGTTCACATATGACCTATTCAAAATTGTTGCAAAAAACGTGAAATCCCATTCAGGCTTCTTGGTCCTTTACTAGTTAAAGAGGCCCAAGAGGTTTGAATTAGGCCACATGTATTTTTAGCAATTTTGAGTAGGTCATATGTGACTTTTCTTTTGTTTAAATTCTTCTTCTTTTTTGACCAAGACATGCAATGTTCTTCAGTGATAATGGTGATAAAAAGCTTGGTTCCATCTTAATTATATTTTCAGAGTATGATTGATGAAATTTGTCATTTAAAAATGATGAATCTTTTGTCATTAAGAGGTTACTTAATTGATTATGTGAAAAATTTATGAAGGTTTGGAATTTTATTGGTATGTGATTTCAATCCAATTGACATATGATGGAATCCTTTCAATTCTTTTTATTATGTTTCACCAAAAGACAATCAAAAAGTGTCATTTCTAGTACCAAGAGAAAAAACATTTTCAATAATTAAAAAAATGGGTTTAATCATAGGATCTTATTTTTATTTTATTTTTCTATTGAGGCACACGAGTTGCTTTGCAACTTGCGGCAAAGCTGACGAGTTTCTTTTCGCAACTCATCGCCAAGATTTTTCCATTCAGTAGAGTGGTGATTTTACGGCTGGAATCGAACCGCCAACCCCTTGGGTACCCCGGCAACACCTCAACCCCTAAAGGACCATGCTCATTTTTAAAATTTTATCACTTTCTCGTGATGCTTTCAGAAAGGCAATTGTATCTCTTGATTGGTATTCATGTAGAAAACTTCACCGTTGAAGTTCAAAAAGGACTTAGTCATAAGACTGTACATTAATTTTTAGAAAAATCTACCGTAAATATTACATGATTATAAGGTTTGATCATAAGTTGATTTTTGAAAATTTTGAATAAAACCAACAGGTCATTCATTGCAAACTTTCTCATAAATTTAAAAACCATGATTAGCACTTGAAAGTTTAGGAGCATACAAAGATGTACTATATCTAGGTGCCCACAAAAATTAATGTTCTAAAACTAAATACAACAACGATGATTGATTCTCAAAGATTTATGTTTGTGTGAAGTGACTTGTTGGTGACTCGTTGAGCCGGTGTTTGTGATCGTTATTAATTATTACATTGCAAAAATGTTTTAAATAATTCAAATATATATTTGGAATATTCCAAAATATTCCAAAATAATATAAAATATATAAAAAGATTCTAATTATTTTGAAAAGATTCCATTTAATATATATTTGAACATTTTCCGTAATTATTTTATAGTGTTAATGATGCAATAATGGCAAATATTTTACATATTGGACGCTTGTTTTTTTTACGATTGTGACATCCAAGTGTGAAAACGCCCTTCAAGTCATCAACCACCCTAACTACTATGTCCCAAGTTCACCTATGTTAACGTTTTAATTTTTCCCGATGAATCAATCAACGTAATTGCAAATCTTGAAGGATTTTTGTGTTCTTGAAACAAACATTTTCAATTCTCTAGTTAACATTGAGTGAAAATTATGAAATCCAAACAAATTATTAAAGTAATGAAATTATTCGAGGACACAATGTGTCTACCTGGTCCTTTAGGGGTTAAGGATACCCCTCTCCATCATCTGATAGTTTAAAGTCACTCCAGACTACATAGGATCTTATTTTAGACTATCAAAAGAATTTATGAAAAATTTTAAAATCTTGTATTGCATAGATGGCAAGATTAACGTTTGAAGTAAGAGAATTTTTTTGTCAAACTAGGCTAGCAACTTTGAATCTTTATTGCATAATTGTCAAAGAATTGGAGGTGCTTTTGCAACAAATACACACAAAAGTTCCCTTTCGCCTATTTCTAGTGCATTGAGTCAAAACCACTATGATAGAATAAATCAAAGATTTACATTCAAATATGAATATATGTGGAAAATGATAACTCCAATTTTTGAGACTTTTTTGGTGTAATAAAATGACACATCATATGCTAATATATTATTTAAAATATCAAGTGAAAATTTATACAACAAGATTAGTTTTCCAAATAGTTTTCATTGTGCTACCACTAGTAGAAAACTATGCCAAAAAAAACCGTAGCCGAAATTGGTTGCGGTTCTTTTAACCAGTTTGATTTGTAGTGGATAAACGACTACAGGTTTTTTTTGGTTTAGCAACTACAATTTTAAGAACTTCGGGGCGTGTAATACGTTGTTGGAAAGGTCTTAAAAACACCTTTCCAATAGTATATTACATGCCCCAAATTCTCACAATTGCAGTTGCAAAACAAATAAAATAACTAAATAAACATTTAACGAACACAACTCATGCTTGTTAAAAGAACCGCACCCGATTTTAGTTGCGGTTCTTTTGGCATAGTTTTCTCCTAGTGTACCTTATGACTTTTATTCTTTAAAACCATAAAGTATGAGTAAAAATAAAAGGAATTAAATTTGTTTTAAAAATATTATGATTTTAGAGATTCTAAAATTGACCCCAAATTGATTCTACTACCACTTAATTCTACTACCAATTGATTCTACCAATCAATAATACTTTAGTGATACTATCAACAATACTAAGCAATTACACAATACATGTCAAAAATAATAGGTTAGTCAACATGGCGTGACACTTTTCTTGCTCACTCATATTTATAAAATTATTTCAAGAAGTACAAACAATGATTTGGAATTTCTTAACCCTTTAACGTCCCAGTTCAACACTATTTTCAAAGAT
Organism: Pohlia nutans; assembly: GCA_022496805.1. Taxonomy (NCBI): domain Eukaryota; kingdom Viridiplantae; phylum Streptophyta; class Bryopsida; order Bryales; family Mniaceae; genus Pohlia; species Pohlia nutans. Next base: position 23,398,631 of record CM040090.1, read on the forward strand.
TCGTTATACAATGTCTGATGAAAACCAAAATTGGAGTTGGTATATAGAGCAAAGTTGTAGTTGTCAATGTCAAGATCACATCAGTACGGTTGGATTTATCATATATTCATTTAATATTTTTTTATTAATTTTGCAAGGTTTTCTCTTGAAAATCAATTAAAAATCATGAATAATCAAAATTAAAAATAAGAAATTGTAATGAAATTGGAATAACATGCACTGCGAGATGGTATGGTTTCTATTATTTGATTCTACTTATTTTGGAAAATCATTTTTGAGGTCTCACTTTTTGAACTAAGAATGAAATTTGACTTAAACTAATTGTGTTGTTTTTCCAAAAATCATAGTAACCTATTTTGAAGATCCAAACCGTACAAACACTAGTAGAAATCTTGTCTTATGTGACAAGTCTTTAATGACTCAATGTCGGGAATGACAAGTCCGTAATGACACAAAGTCCCACTTTGTATCATTACGGACATGTCATTCCCGACATTGAGTCATTAAAGACTTGTCACATAAGACAAGATTTCTACTAGTGAAAAGATAGTCAACTTGCACAAGAACTATGAAAAAAAATTGATGGATGAAAACTGTCCAATTTGGATTGAATTCGAACAATTTGAATCTGTTTAGCGTCCACTATGTGGACGCTGGCGCCTGAAAGGGTTAAATACCCAGAAGTTTACTATGTCAATCACATTTTCTGGCTTCTCATCCACATTCTACACCTCATTTTAAAATTCATAAACGGTGGCCAGAATCAAACCTATGACCTCCTAACACCAAACAAGCACTAAACCACCATACAACGTGGATATCTTCATGCAAGTCAATAAAATGTTTTCTAAATTATAAATGAACATAACCATTGGGGATTTTTTGTCATGTAAATTTATTTATTTTTTAAAATTTATTTGTTTGTGGTAAACCATGCAAGAATTTTTTTATATCTACAAAAAATTAAAAAAAAATTAATTTTTTTTTAACAAAATCACGATCGTTGGAGCTATTTTTTTTAGCGGACTTTAGATATTTTTAACTACGCTAGAAACTTTTTTCCAAAACTTTTCGGTAGTAGAACATGCTAGTTTTTTTTTCCTATATCTACAAAAAGATTTCAAAATATTTATATTTTTTTTGACAAAATTGTGATGGCTAGAGTTGTTTTTTTTCCTTACATTATTATTTTTTACTACATTATTATCATGCAAGCGTTTGTGTACATCTAGAAAAAAATCAGTATTTTTGAAAATGATTTTTTTTGATAACAATTCCTGTCTACATTGAAAACAAATTTATTAAAAGCAAAACAAAAACGTAGTGTAAATTGCCTTTCTTACAATTGGGATTGACATTTTTCAAAACAAACTTTAATCTAGAACTTCAAAATGAAACTTCAGAATAAGTACTATGGTATTTATAATATTATAATATTATTGTATTATTTTAATAATAAATATTATTATTATTTCTATTGAATCGGTCACAATTTTTCTTGTAATACTAAAACCAACAAAATCTAAGGGACGTCTATTGAACCCTTTACAAGAAGTTGTTAAATATATCAAGTCATGATCACTATCGTACATGGAAGGTAGGGTCGGCACTTTCATGTCGAATAATTAATAAAAGTTGAAACAGTGGAGGTCCGTAATTTCAAAAGTAATTATTAAAAAATTGGCTATTAATAACTAACATAAAAAAATTGGCGCCTAAACGTTTTATTTAATTTTTTGTTTGATTTTTGTTGAGTGTTATGTTTTTTTTTGGCTTGTTGTTGACTTTATTTTTGTTGATTTTGACAAAATACTTAATAAATACATTTATTTATTTGGCATATTTTTGGGGAATTATTTTCTACCGACCCTGCCTTCTATGTACGGTAGTGCCTAAAATAAAAGGGCCTTCAAATGGTGGTTTCGTTTTCACAAATGAATAATGTAAATAAAAACACATACATGTGTCTATACAAAAATGCATCTCCAAATTTGAAAAAAGAAGGTTGTAAATGGAATCTGGAGTTGATTGGATTTTTTAAAGACAACTAAATTATGTGATATTACTAGAATTTTTTATTTATTATGTGCTAAAAAAAACCTTTTTTGGACTTTTAATCAAATCTACATATGCTTTAGAATAATAAGGTGTGACAGTATAGAGATTGATAGGGATATCAAAGGGGACTGTTTGAACTTAGGAAGTTTATTCTAGGCCTTTTGGTGGTGTAAAGGAGATTTGATAGTACCAAGAGTGATATCAGAGACAATAGAGTGTACGATATAACAATACTCGTAGAAAACATGGTAAAAAAAAACTGAAAAAATTGACTGCACTTCTTTTGACCAGCATGTCGTGCAATCGTTTAGCAACTACAATTTTTTCTTTTTCAATTTACAATTGCAATTTTAATAATATAGGGGTGTGAAATATACCATTAGAAAGGTATTTTCAAGACCTTTCCAACGGTATATTACATTCCTTAAAAAAAATTAAATTTTAGCTGCTAATTAAAAAAGAAATCTGAGGGTGGTCTAAAGAATCATAGCCAATTTTGGCTGCGATTTTTTTTACCATGTCTTTAATATTGCAAGTAGAATTTTTAAGAAGTTAACTCTTGTGAATTGGTTTTACACGAGCTCGTTTACTTCAATTGCATGGTTTTTCCAATTGAATGTACCAAACTATAATATGATACTAGTAGGCATTATACGTGTTGATAAGCAAGGAATAAAATTGTCGTTCTATACGGTGTATTTTACAGTCAAGGGTGTCCCTCTACATCAAAAAAAAAATGTTGTCTTCCAGGACTTCCAAATTTTTTAAAAGGTGTCTTTTTACACAAAATAAAATAAAATAGGGGCTTGCCGGAGGACATCTAAAAATATTATGACAAAAAAGAAAAAAAATAGAGTGTCCCTGGGGACATCCAAAATTTTAGGGATTGTCTTTTGTTCCTCCTTCTCCACCAACTACTCCACCTAGTTATAGAAGGCAAAGGCAACAAGAAGATACCTTTGAAAGAATTGAAAAGACCCCCTTCGTAAAGATCCCCGTTTGAAAAGATCTTGACATAGGCATTTTGAGGGTCTATGTCGAGACATTTTGAGGGTCTGTGTCGAGACATTTTGAGGGTCTCTTGCAAACCCATTTTTTCTTTAACCCCTAAAGGACCAACTGTTCATTTTTTGAACGGTGTATAGATTTCATCCACTTTTTCTCATCCGTCATGCACTTCTTGGAAGGAAACAAAATGCAATAAAATTCTATGGCAAGATAGCTTCATGCGTGTGAGATTTGATTAGAAACGGAATGATTTGTGAAAATTTTATGCCTCATTGGATGTTGCAGTGATTCACCAAAAAATCTGATTTTAGTCTAAATGTGCTCTTAAAAAAATAAACTCATAAAACTAAGCAATTAAAAAATCTCCTAAAATCACTACATTTAGAGTACTGATTACATTTCAACCCATCTCAACAAATTTCATTCACAATTTGTCAATATCTTATTTGTAATTGAATTACAAAAATAATTTGAATTTTGAGTTTTAATTTTTTTACAAAAGTATTGGTTATAGCAATTGCAGATCTAACCGTATGGATAGAATCTGAAATTTATTATGTACAACTTTTATTCATACATCAAGTTCAAAATATCCATCTTGGTTGCCATTTGTGATGCATTTCTACAAAAATGTTGATTTTGAAAAGGAATGAGGACATTTAGGGGTTAATGTCATGTTTTTCATTTACACAAGTAAACTACTCAAGTACATTGAGTGATCTTGAGATAAATTCTTTTCTTCCTTTATTAAAGAAAAGCTCTACTGGTCGTGAGGATAATGTTTTTTCTTCCTTTCTTTACACAACAAAGCTATATTGGTCGTTACATTCATAACACTTGTAAATTGCTTACTCATAGGCCCTCTCAATCACATGTAAGGACCCAACCTCATATAAGGGTCCAATCATGTATCTCATACCACTCGGTAATCTCAGTTTAACCTCCAAAGAACCACAACTATGTTTCTCTCTAAACACTCCAAAGTATCCCTTCTTATAAAAAGATAAATGTTTTTTGATCTAAAACCTTTTTGACCGATCCAACCGTACTATATTTTAACCAATTTGAGTTTATTACAACCTAAAAATTTCAACCGTTCAAGGTTCTTCAATAGTAAGATTATAAGCTTCATAGTTGATTGCGTTTTTTTTTTGGCTTGTTGCCCAAGTTTGAAACTTTTTGAAAATACCCAAAATGCAAAGTTTAGTCTCAAATTTGGTAAAATGGATTTTTGGCAGTTGTGTATATGGGAGCGTTAGCTCATTGTATACAAAAATTCAGATTCATAGCTCATTGTATGAAAATTTTCAAGAGTTGCCCGCAATTAGGTTTTTCACCTTTGCATGATTGTATCCTTTGATCTATACATCATCTACGTGCGCAAATTACCACCCCATCTTTGTTACAAAGAGTAGAATCACCACAAAAATCTCAATAATTGAGGATCAATACTCATTCCATATTGAGCTGACCGAACTTGGAAAATCAGCGTTGGTCCTTTAGGGGTAACTTCTAAACCAAACCCAAGGAAGGTCTTGACTGCCTACAAAAACACCTTCATACATCATCTTTATACTCCTAATCATATTTTCCTCCAAAAATATCACTACCCGCCGTGAAGCTGATCTCTCTTCATTCGTCACTCACACATCAACTTAGCGCATGATCTATAATGTAGAATATGACGAACCACTGACATTAGATCATTATCAACCAAATCCACACCACTTTTAGGAACTACAAAAGCTTGATCCATCTGCAAAAATAAAGAACAACTAAAGCAAACTATCGGTAAATAAAATCAAGACACCAAACCAACACAAATTAAATTACTCAAACAATAAAAGGGGGCGGAGTGCACTTATAATCAGTTAATGAAACGTAACTTTAGCTCACAAAGATAACACCACTATCTATACCTAAATATATTCAAGTTTTTGTCACAACATCAAATTTCTCAAATAACATCCTATGTCGGGTATCAATACCAAATAAATATCACACGCCACTCAAGGGAATCAAACCCGGACTTGCATTCAATCAACTACATTGACACTAAACAACATTGCTAAGTATATCCACAGATGGATGTACAAATATCCCCAACTCAATATTTAAAAACATACACACAAACATTCAATCATCATAAATATTTTTTACAATACCCTATATCAATACAAGGTAGAAATAACATAATCGTATTCATATATTATATTTAGGATTAGTAGTATATTTTATTTATATCACTTACAATAGGTAGATTGTAATTTATAAAGTCCTACCACTGAAAAGTGACAGCACTCCAAAGAAGGATCTATTTAAACCACGGGAGTCTACCAACATCACTCTTATGAACAACGGACTTTTTATTCACGCCGGTTGTAGTACCAGAGTTCTATAGAGTTCTCTATATAGACATATACATACATACACATATATACCTTCATATTTCTATCATGTAACAAATAGACTGCTACACTAAATAGGTAGATTAGTGTTAGCTAATTATAAGATTTGAAAATATTATAGATTTTGACTCTCGACAAATTTTTTTACCAAAGATATTGATTCCAATACTATTGAAAAATCCCCATCTTAACCAATATAGAGGGTAAAAAAATTGGTCAACAGTAAAAACTCACAACATGTTTATGTAAATTAATGTATCTAACACTAATCTACCTATTTAGTGTACCGTATACGTGTGCTGGCATTTGAAAGTGTCAATAGTGAGAGCTTGTAAACCTAGTCAAAGGGCAGACGGCCAATTCAGAGGGTGAGACCAAACTCAACAACTGAACAAACCAGCCGATTCAAAGGGTCACCCTTTACAGGATCCACGATTCCGGGAACACGTTCCCAAAAGTTCCCTGACACGTCACAAGTCCAGTCACAGGCCACAGCGAGGGAACGAAAAAGGATTCGCGTTCGAAAAGGCGCGAAAAACCCAAAGGAACAGGCCGGCCCAACAATAGAGAACGGGGCCCGCCCGGCGAAATCCCGGGCGGCCCTGCGTTTCGGAGGTTGAAAGCCCTATTCCAGAGACAGGCAAAGTCCTTTTGTGTTTGTTCCTGCGCCGTCGTCTTCGACGCACCTCCTCCTCCCTCGCGCTTCCCAGATCGGTGAGTTTCTTCCCGCATCCTGTCGAAATCTCTTCTACCAATCTTCCTCTCTCTTTTCTCTCTCATTTGAGCTCTTTTGTGGTATTTTTGGCTCTGTATCGGAACTTTTAGGGTAAGCGATGTGCGTGGTTGGTTTCCTCGGTTCCGGCTTCAGTCTAGAGCTCTTTGCGTTCCGTGAGGTCAAAATTTAAGGTTGGAAAGTCGCAGTCAGGGTTAGGGGAAGTTTTCTTTGGTTTAGAGGTGTGGCGGTTGCAGCAGGTGTGCGTGGTGAGTTTTAGGAGTCTTTTTTTGTACGCAGAGGCATTGGTTCGATGCTTGTGAGCAGCCGTTAGGGTTGGCCGGATTTTGGTTGTTTTCACGATATCTGTTCCGGCAGTGTTGAGTTTCACTGATGCCATGGGAGTCAGCATCGTAGCTTTTGGAAGCTCCGCTAATTGCTCTAGTGCATACTTTCTTGTTACACAAAATGGCCATCTTTTTCTCGCAAACGATCCGCGTTAATTAGATACATGTCCCGATGGTCGCTTACAAGACAGTTGTTAGGGGCTTTCTTGGAAGTGTGGTACGTTGCAGCATCTGCTGAAAAGCCACTGAGGGTTTCGGAGTAAAAGCGGATTTGTAGTGTTCATCTGTACTTTCTTCCTTGTTCTGTAAGGTGACTGAATTAGAAGAAAATTTTGTTAGTTTCGATGATAGCTTATCAGGCCGGCCGCGGGCACTTTTACTTTATTTTACTTATTTTTCAATAGTTTTACTTTATTTTCGCAGCGTGGAGCAGAGTATAAATTGGTTTGGTCGCTGAATATATTTTTATTTATTCAATCTCATCCTTTCGCATTGTCTTTGTCTGTGCAGTTTTGAAATAGTATGGCTGGTTCTGCTCCCGAAGGTTCCCAGTTCGATGGTCGCCAGTATGACGCCAAGATGGAGAATATGTAAGCATGAATCACTTTAGTTGCCGGTTTTCTCCTTCTGTGCAAGTCTTCGTTATATTAGGGATTTGCTATTTGATTCTGGGTGCTTATCGTGCTGTGTGCTTACAAGCTGTATCTTGCTATGAGGCACTGCTCACAAACGTTTAATTCGTCTTCTCTTCAGCTTGGCCGGCGAGGGTGAAGACTTCATTTCCACATGGGAAGAGGTTCACGAGACCTTCGATGTGATGGGACTTCATGAGAATCTATTGAGAGGCATTTATGCATATGGTATGATACTATATTTTTTTTTATGAATTCCATTTCCTGAGTATGCTTTTGGTTTTGTGCTTGGAACATCATTATTAGGTTTAACGAACTTGTTACCGTCGTTGAGTGGGTTGGTTGGGTTTCCCTTAAAACTCTCAGATATTTTCTTGTTGCTTTATCACCCGTTTCTGAGCGTCTCTTGTGTGTTTACTTATGTCTTTTGGTCTGGTATCCCTATGGTCGTTTCCGTTTAGGGTATTTTTTATGATTTTAAGGTTACTTTACATAATTCAGCCTCTATGCTGTTGCTTCAAGTAGATTTTGGTTGTTTCTTTCAGGTTTTGAGAAGCCATCTGCTATTCAACAGCGTGGAATCGTTCCCTTCACTAAGGGTCTTGATGTTATTCAACAAGCACAATCAGGAACTGGCAAGACAGCCACGTTTTGCTCTGGTATCCTCCAGCAATTGGACTACCAGCTTCTTGAGTGCCAAGCTTTGGTCTTGGCACCTACTCGTGAGCTTGCCCAGCAGATTGAAAAGGTTATGCGTGCCTTAGGTGATTACCTCCAGGTCAAGGTTCATGCCTGTGTCGGAGGTACCAGTGTCAGAGAGGACCAGCGAATTTTGCAAGCTGGTGTTCATGTGGTGGTCGGAACTCCCGGCCGTGTGTACGATATGTTGCGGAGAAACGCCCTCCGTGCTGATTCTATTAAATGCTTTGTATTGGACGAGGCTGATGAAATGCTCTCCAGGGGATTCAAGGATCAGGTATGTAGCTTTTCAAGAGAGAAACGTAATTTTTTTTTTCTGATGGTTGGAAGGCAGCTTCAGTTTAGGGTTTTCCTCCTTGGTAGCTCAGAAAGGATGCATTCCTGCTGAACTCGTTGGCTTGCGTATTGATTACAAGTGTACGTGTGGTGCAGATCTATGACATTTTTCAGCTTCTACCTCAAAAGCTCCAAGTGGGTGTGTTCTCGGCTACCATGCCACCAGAAGCTCTTGAAATTACCAGGAAGTTCATGAACAAGCCTGTGAAGATTTTGGTCAAGAGAGATGAGCTCACTCTTGAGGGTATCAAGCAGTTTTACGTGAATGTAGACAGAGAGGAATGGAAACTGGATACCTTGTGCGATCTTTACGAAACTCTGGCCATCACCCAGAGTGTCATTTTCATTAACACCCGCCGGAAGGTCGACTGGCTTACCGATAAGATGCGAGGTAAGTCCATACACCAAATCTTTAGACTTTCAGAAATCATTGTTGGGCTTTTGGAACTTGACTTCCTCTTGCCCATAGTATTGACGTTGGCTTTCTATTTTTCTGAGTCCTTGTGCTACGTATCACATGAATCTATTAAGATGCTTAGAATTGGTATCACATAGTTGGAACGTAACTCTTCTAGATAGTACCCTCAGTGTTCGATCCTCAGTGAATTTTTTGTTTGCAATCCTGTCTGTTCAGCTCGCGACCACACCGTTTCTGCAACGCACGGAGATATGGACCAGAACACGCGTGATATCATCATGCGTGAGTTCCGCTCTGGCTCATCTCGGGTCCTGATCACCACCGATCTCTTGGCCCGTGGTATTGACGTCCAGCAGGTTTCCCTGGTGATCAACTACGACCTGCCTACTCAGCCTGAGAACTACCTTCATCGTATTGGACGCAGTGGACGTTTCGGACGTAAGGGAGTAGCCATCAACTTCGTCACAAGGGACGATGAGCGTATGCTTCAGGATATCCAGCGGTTTTATAACACTGTGGTTGAGGAGCTGCCGTCCAATGTTGCAGATCTTTTGTGAGTTGTTGATAGTTGTGTCTCCTATAGCACCAGGAAGAGGGGGTTCATAGATGTGCCTTTCTCAGTGCTGGTCGCGGAAGTAGAGTGTGTAATGGAGTCAATGGCCAGTTTATTGGGTCCAATGATTGTTTGGGGGAGATTCTGTATCACAGGTCAGGCATTTATTTAAGCCTGCACCGTTCCGAAGTGTCTTGATCAGATCTGGACGATAGGACGTTCTAGGGCACTTCACTTAATGAAGAAAATATTTTGGGGGTTCTCACGCACTTGTTGTGGCCGATTGTGTTCATTCGGTTACGTTCTATATCATTGGTAGATCATTTCTGTGTTTAAGCTTTTGCACAATTGATTGTGCGGCAGTACTAATTTGTTTGTATGCGATCATTCTGCAACGGTTGGTATTACTCTGGAATCTTAATTAAGTGCCTATCCCAGGATATCTACAGGTGGAAGATAAAGGAATCGATCTCCACTGGTATATAAGGTTCTCATTCTTCCCATTCAACCTGTGAGTTTTGTGTGAGGTGTAGTAAACATTCTCGACTGTGTCGTTGTTTTAAGAGCGGTGTTTTCGTAGTACAGAGATGGATACGCAGGCCGAAACTGTGTCTGTTCCCGAGCATCAGGACGAGGTGCAAACCACGATTCCAAGCTCCGGTACCGGTAGAACTTCTTCACCTTTTTTTCACGAATTCAGGGATCACTTGCGATCTGTGGTGCTTATGGCTGAACACTACTGCGACGAAATGAAGCACGTGGACAATCGCATCTGTGACTTGCAGGATGATGTCAAAGCGTTCCAAGACGGAACCAGGAGGAATGAAAACGCAGAACTCGTACTTGATTATTTTGAAGTCGTCTTCCAGTGTATTTTTCTGCAGGAGAAGTTGTATGAGACAAACATCCACGTGAATAAGCTCATAAGTGACTTACTCGCCATAATCAGACAGGGCTGAAGGGCGTCCCTATAATTAACCTGTGAGCTTGAACAGGCGTCCCTATGAAAGCCTCAGAAATGGTCGTTAGCTAAGCAGACCCAAAGTGGAGATCAGCCATAGACCATCATTTCCAAGTCACTTTGCAAAGAGATGGATCTGAATAAATGAAAATCCAGTTCACTCTTTTGTAACTATGCACAATTGGACAACCGTAATAGACGCTGAGATCCTTCATGTATATTTATTATGCGCTTTCAGTTTCTTACAGTCATACACTCCATAGTTTGACACTACATACTATGACAATATTCTTGTTTCGGGCAATACACATGTGACAAGTCATTTGTGTGCCATCTTGAAGTCAGGGCTTTCCAAACATGTCATCATAGAGAGGGACAATTGTATTGGTGTGGTCCTAATGTTGAGTTGGATTTTTTCGAGTTATTTGAATGGAAGTTTGCAGTAAGATATGAGAACCACTTATCCTATTTAGTTTGAGATGCACTACTTGTCTTATAACCCCTAAACATACGGATCCTTTGAACACAAGTAGATGCAGGGTCAAAGATAGATATTAGCATGGCTCAGATGTACATGTACATGAAGTGGACATGAGAGGAACATTGCAAGCATAAAATCTACCCAACAAATTAGACATATTTGTAGTTGGAGGCCTCTCCAATAATATCAATAGCTCTTCATCACAAGATATTTATTGTAATTGGTAGAGAATTTAAAAGGCTTTCAAAGGTGACTTGGATGAAAATCATCCGAGGTTGTATGAGAAAGTTACAAGGCTTTGAATCTGTTTGTGATCTCTGGGATGTTTAGGGGATAATGACTATTGTTTTACGTAAGATGAATATTTCTACCAAGTATGTTTATAGATGTTCTCTTGCATGAGTAATACCAAAATATTCAATCTTGGTAAAAATAATTGCATTGCGCAAAAATTTATAGCCTTGAGTAAATAGTTGAGGTTAGATGTCCTAAAACCAACACCTCTTCCAAACTATGACATGTAGAATTTTCTTGGGGCCACCACAATTGAGACTCAAAACCACCAATTTCACTATTCAAGCTAACCAATGGCATGCCAAGCAGTGCAAAAAAGTAGTTGGTGGTTTTGGGTATTATTATGAGTGAAAATTAGTACCACATAGTGTGGACATGGGAAAACTAAGAGGTCTGATTTGGGTCATGAAGTTCACTTCACTTTGAAAATTTATATCAATTTGAATATTGGGAATTAAATTGTGAAAATTTGTGCATTTTGTGAGAAATCTTCTTCCAAATGACCGAAAAACATTTCTCATAAATAACCTTGTTAAAATGAGGCCATATTTCTAAAGTTGGTAGTTTTAGGATATCCAACCATTGTTTAGCTTAGATTGAAGAGGATAATAGGTGTAGGGTCCTAATTTCAACACAACTAACTACTGTATTCTTTTTTTTTTTTTTAGCAGTGAGCACATTTTGATTTTGAGATCACCAAGTATATATTATATAGTTGGAAAGTTGGAGTGCGTTTTGGGAAGTAAACCTCTTTGGTCCACATTGATCAAATGCCAATAATTTTTTTGGAATGATTGCATGCTTGATTTTGTAATTTTTGGAATGATAACAACTCGTAGTTGCATGTAATCTAATAATATGGAATTGGTTTCTTTCGCAAATTGGAATTTTGTAACACTTTGCAATTTTAACCCTTAAACGTCAAGAGGGCCTGGACGGGGCAGTCCGGAAGGCATCTAAATTTTTTGAGGATTTATTTATTTATTTATTTTTGGCAAAAACGGCTATGCCGTGCACTGCTGGCTAGTACTGTAGCACTGCTGAACTTCAGCTGCCCTAACCTCAAAACCTGTTCAATTTGATAACTTTGATTGCTTACCAACAATTCCACAATCTCTCAAATGAGGCAAAAATTTGGAATCTAGATCGCCTTTTCAGTAGCTTTCCAACACACCAAGTCTCGCTTGATTTGGTTGAGAAAATCCACTTTTTTCTTGATTATTCTCTTTTAAATCAGCCCATGGGGCTTACCTTGAGAAAATCCACTTTTTTCTTGATTATTCTCTTTTAAATAAGCCCATAGGGCTTACCTTGACGTTTAAGGGTTAAGTCAAATCAAGGGGTCAATTTCTTTTTTCCACCTCATGAGTTGCAAAAATGTGTTCAATGGTCACTTTGTTTTCCATTAGTTTTTCCAAAAAACACACACACATACATACATACACACATTTACACGCACACATACATACATAAAATTTATAATAAAAAATCCACACTTCAAAAAATACAAAACGGATGAGAAAACAGAGTTACTTTGCTTCTATAAGGTAGGAGCACCCAATTCCAACAGTGTACTCGATGCCGATAATTTCTACACAAGGTAGTCATTTCAAAATGCAAATCTAAGCACATTGTAGGGCCCTTATTGTTTGTTGACCAAAATAATAAGCTCTCTATGGTCTACCTAGATTTACGTTCTAGGATGACTACCATGTCAAGAAATTATTAGCATTGGGTACACCGTTGGAATTGGGTGCTCCTACCTTACATCATCCAAAATTTGTATGGTTGGACGTTTAGGGGTTAATGAGTCTAATCACAAGAAACATGTTCATGCATAATGTGTTGATAAGTGCCACCAAAAATTGCATCCCTCCCATTTTTATCACAAGTAAGGTAGGAAAACCAAAAACGGTTAATGCCCTCAAGGCGAGCACTAGAGTTGCACTAAAACAGGGAGGTGGTAGACCGAAAATGGAGAATTTTTTCATGACCATGATTGCTAAAAATTTACTAAAAATTACTATTTTTTTTTGAATTTTTAGTAGCCTTGTGTGCGGTTTTCTATGATATTAGTTAACCGTTTTAAGTATTTTCATGTGTAGAAAAGAAAGAGTCTAGTATACAAGAAGGGGGTTTGACAAACTTCCCACTTTGAGAAATTGTAGATAATTATTTACGGGGAATAAAAATACGAAACAACTTGCATTCTTCATCATTTCTTCTTCTTCATCTCAAAAAAATTTCACACAATTTCTAACTCCATTCCTTCTGGTCAAATCACCTTATTTTCACCGTTTTTGGTTTTCCTACCTTATGTCAGATCTGGACAATAGGACGTTAGTTCTGGCGAGCACTTCACTTAATGAAGTAAATATTTTGGGGTTCTCAAGCACTTGTTGTGGCCGATTGTATTTATCCGGCTACGTTCTATATCACTGGTAGACCATTTCTCCATGCTATCTACAATTGATTTGATTGTTCAATGACTCGTGTTGGTACTAATTTGTTTGTATCCGATCGATGCACAACGGTTGGAATTACTGCACCAGTGGTGGTACGTTTTCATATAATTCTAGAATTTTAACCGAAGCGCCTATCGATCCCAGAATCTCTACAGTTGGAAGACGAAAGAAATCGATCTCCACCGGTATATAAGTTTCTCATTCTTCCCATTGAGCCTGTGAGTTTCGTGTGAAGTAACATTCTTGAGTGTCACTACTACAAGACGTGCATATTTAAATACTTTTATGACACTTGCAGAACGGAGAGGAAAAAACAGCTCAGTCACTTTTATGTTCTTAACATGTCATCAAATTCATTTTTGGAGAGAATTTTGATCTGTTACAACAATGTCATAAAAAGCGTTATAAATCCAGGCTTCTGTAGTTGTGTGGGTCAGTGAGTCGCAGGCGGAATCCAGGGATGTTTAACTTTAGTTCCAGTTGCAATGTGAGCTTGAATGGCCAACGTCGATCACAGCTCTGCCTCTCGAAAGTGACATTGAAACAGAAATTTGTTGGATCCCTGGCATCCATCAAAAAGAAAAAAAGAAAAAATGATGAACTTACGATCACAAGACTAGTTCCATATTTCCATAACATAAGTTATTAAAATGATCACTGATCTTTGAATGGAAAATTGGTGTTGTTCACTATCACTTATGGGTAGTCTACAAACTCCCACTATGAAACTACATACATAATGATAAAAACGTTCCCACAGTTAATCAAAGTTAGAGAACATGATGTAGATCAATGGCGTTGGTATACGATTGTGGCAGATCCAGCATGCACAGAAGAACGATTCTAGCTCAGACGTTATAGAAACATTCCTCATTGGTTCAATTACAGTCTGAACGTATGTCAATTAAGAGGCCACACATCATACGATTCGCGCAACATTTGGACATGAACCTGAAAACTTGACCTCTGGTAGATCGAATAGAGGAACTTCATGCATGTCCAAGACAATTTCTTCAAATTCATTGTCAAAGACGTGCAGCAGATTTCATCGGTGAGCTGATTGGAGCGATGGTCTCATCCCTGACGACCACTGCCAGACTGCGCCTCGCCTGCTCCATCGCTCACATCGACATGATCAGGTACTCGCCAGCTAGCCTCAGTCTAATTAACAACCTGGGCGCTGCGCAAAATGGTGCAGATGGTTGTTGCTTTGTGTTTGAGGGAGAGATAACTGTGAATTTGGAGAATTCAAGCATGCACAAGTTGAGCAACGCCTGCAATAGAATTGTCCCAAAATCTACGTAAAAAAAAACAGTGTCCACGGTAACAACTATTGGTCTTCTATGTGGTACGTCCTCACCGCCTTCACCATCATGTAGGGCTGCATTTTGGTCCTTGCAGACGGAGCTCGTCACCTTTAAGCATGTCGTGATGGCGCTCCCAGAAATTTCCTGGAACCTCCTGCATCAATTGGATCATGCCGACAACAATGTATCAATCATTGATCACAAATCCATCGTGCACACTTCATCACGTTGGGTAAGAAACTGTATAAATAATTTCAAGCTTAGTGCGAACAACCTAATAAAGTGGCTTACGTGCGAAGCTTAGAGATTTGTGCTGCCCATTCTCATTGTGATCGGGACCGTCGTGTGAAGGGCGTACTACTGTGACCACAAACTGAGGACAGTGGGACGCACCGTCGACGCTCTTCAAGCATTCTTCAAGTGTTTGCATAGGGAAGCGTGACTTCTTGAGCAAGGTGAAGAGCAGGACGTCGCCACTTCAATTTTGTTGTCTATTAGAAAATTCTATTTACAAGCATTTCAATTTGGTTGCTGCTCCATGGTCTTGCAATGTGAAGAATTTGTATGTGTGTCCATGAACACATCAATATAATCGGCCAACAAGATCAAACATTCCGCTAGTTCAAAAGACGTGCAGCAGAAGACGTGCCAGTGTTGATCTGAGCGATGGAGATGTCCACTGGCAGACTGCGCTGCGCTTGCGCCATCGCTCACATCGACGGCAAGTACTCGCCTCGCCAGCTGGCTGCCACCCTAGGACGCCCCTCTTCAACTCTCTCACACAACACCCTTCTTCTTCAACTCTCCCACACCGAAATCATAATCTGCACCATTTCGCACAGCTCGCCATTGCTAGATTTCGGCAATCAAGCAGCTTCATTCAGCTTCTAAGTAGTTGCTACCGTGGGCACTAGCTAGTATGCACGATGGCTCTAGCATCCTCACTAGCTAGTGCCCACGGTAGCAACTACTTAGAAGATGAATGAAGTTGCTTCATGGCCGAAATCTAGCAATGGCGAGCTGTGCGAAATGGTGCAGATTATGATTTCGGTGTGGGAGAGTTGAAGAAGAAGGGTGTTGTGTGAGAGAGTTGAAGAGGGGCGTCCTAGGGTGGCAGCCAGCTGGCGAGGCGAGTACTTGCCGTCGATGTGAGCGATGGCGCAAGCGCAGCGCAGTCTGCCAGTGGACATCTCCATCGCTCAGATCAACACTGGCACGTCTTCTGCTGCACGTCTTTTGAACTAGCGGAATGTTTGATCTTGTTGGCCGATTATATTGATGTGTTCATGGACACACATACAAATTCTTCACATTGCAAGACCATGGAGCAGCAACCAAATTGAAATGCTTGTAAATAGAATTTTCTAATAGACAACAAAATTGAAGTGGCGACGTCCTGCTCTTCACCTTGCTCAAGAAGTCACGCTTCCCTATGCAAACACTTGAAGAATGCTTGAAGAGCGTCGACGGTGCGTCCCACTGTCCTCAGTTTGTGGTCACAGTAGTACGCCCTTCACACGACGGTCCCGATCACAATGAGAATGGGCAGCACAAATCTCTAAGCTTCGCACGTAAGCCACTTTATTAGGTTGTTCGCACTAAGCTTGAAATTATTTATACAGTTTCTTACCCAACGTGATGAAGTGTGCACGATGGATTTGTGATCAATGATTGATACATTGTTGTCGGCATGATCCAATTGATGCAGGAGGTTCCAGGAAATTTCTGGGAGCGCCATCACGACATGCTTAAAGGTGACGAGCTCCGTCTGCAAGGACCAAAATGCAGCCCTACATGATGGTGAAGGCGGTGAGGACGTACCACATAGAAGACCAATAGTTGTTACCGTGGACACTGTTTTTTTTTACGTAGATTTTGGGACAATTCTATTGCAGGCGTTGCTCAACTTGTGCATGCTTGAATTCTCCAAATTCACAGTTATCTCTCCCTCAAACACAAAGCAACAACCATCTGCACCATTTTGCGCAGCGCCCAGGTTGTTAATTAGACTGAGGCTAGCTGGCGAGTACCTGATCATGTCGATGTGAGCGATGGAGCAGGCGAGGCGCAGTCTGGCAGTGGTCGTCAGGGATGAGACCATCGCTCCAATCAGCTCACCGATGAAATCTGCTGCACGTCTTTGACAATGAATTTGAAGAAATTGTCTTGGACATGCATGAAGTTCCTCTATTCGATCTACCAGAGGTCAAGTTTTCAGGTTCATGTCCAAATGTTGCGCGAATCGTATGATGTGTGGCCTCTTAATTGACATACGTTCAGACTGTAATTGAACCAATGAGGAATGTTTCTATAACGTCTGAGCTAGAATCGTTCTTCTGTGCATGCTGGATCTGCCACAATCGTATACCAACGCCATTGATCTACATCATGTTCTCTAACTTTGATTAACTGTGGGAACGTTTTTATCATTATGTATGTAGTTTCATAGTGGGAGTTTGTAGACTACCCATAAGTGATAGTGAACAACACCAATTTTCCATTCAAAGATCAGTGATCATTTTAATAACTTATGTTATGGAAATATGGAACTAGTCTTGTGATCGTAAGTTCATCATTTTTTCTTTTTTTCTTTTTGATGGATGCCAGGGATCCAACAAATTTCTGTTTCAATGTCACTTTCGAGAGGCAGAGCTGTGATCGACGTTGGCCATTCAAGCTCACATTCCAAATTTTTTGGAATCATGTTTTATCTATCACACTCAATTTTGCGTCTAAAAACAATACAAGAATTCCAGGGATCCAACAAATTTCTGTTTCAATGTCACTTTCGAGGGATCGAACAAATTCGTGGGATCCAACAAATTTCATTGGTAGATCATAAGCACCGCTCTTAAAACAAGAATGTTGTACTACACCTCACACAAAACTCACAGGTTGAATGAGAAGAATGAGAACCTTATATACCGGTGGTAATCGATTCCTTTCATCTTCCACCTGTAGATATTCTGGAATAGGCACTAGGTTAAGATTCTAGCGTAATACCAACCGTTGCAGAATGATCGCATTACAAACAAATTAGTACTGACGCACACTAAACAATAAAATCAATTGTGCAAAAGTTTAAACACAGAAATGAGACAAATATCCACCTGAATAAGCTCATTATTTGGTGAATTACTCGCCACAATCAAACAGGGCTGACCTATAATTAACCTGTGAGCTTGAACAGGCGGCCAACCGTTATAAAAGCCTGAGAAATGGTCGTTAGCTAAGGTTGGATAACCTATTACCACCAACTAAAGCAATCTGGCCTATTTTTGGCAGTGCTAAATTCCCAAAAAAAATATGACTGCATTAGGTTTTGATGAGGATTGCAAAAATTGCAACATCTAATTCGCATTTGTCAATTTTATACAAAATTCCAAAGTGGAAAGTAACCTTTTACCCATACATCACATACCAATTTCCTAAGTTCACACTTTGTTGTTCCTAGATCCGCTCATGAGCTAACCCAAAACCACCAGCTATTTCTTCGCAATTCTTGGCATGCCATTGGTCTACTTGAATAGTGAAATTGGTGGTTTTGGGTCTCAATTGTGGTGGCTCCAAGAAAGTTGTACATGTCATAATTGGGGGAGGTGGTGATAATAGGTTGTTCAACCCTAAGCAGACCTAAAGTGGAGATCAGCCATAGACCATCATTTCCAAGTCACTTTGCAAAGAGATGGATCTGAAATAATGAAAATCCAGTTCACTTTTCTGTAACTATGCACAATTGGACAATCGTGATAAGCGCTGAGATCCTTCATGTATATTTATTATGCGCTTTCAGTTTCTTACAGTCATACACTCCATAATTTGACACTACATACTATGACAATATTCTTGTTTCGGGCAATACACATGTGACAAGTCATTTGTGTGCCATCTTGAAGTTAGGGCTTTCCAAACATGTCATAATATAGAGGGACAATTGTATTGGTGCGGTCCTAATGTTGAGTTGGATTTTTTCAAGCTATTTGAATGGAGGTTTGCAGTAAGATATGAGAACCTCTACACCACTTATCCTATTTAGTATGAGATGCACTACTTGTTTTATAATGACTAATGTTTTACGTAGGATGAATATTTTTACAAAGTATGTTTGTGGATGTTCTCTTGCATGAGTAATACCAAAATATTCAATCTTGGTAAAAATAATTGCCTTGCGCAAAGATTTATAGCCTTGAGTAAATAGTTAAGGTTAGATGTCCTAAAACCACCACCTTCCCCAACTATGAAATGTAGAGTTTTCTTGGGGCCACTACAATTGAGACTCAAAACCACCAATTTCACTATTCAAGCTAACCAATGGCATGCCAAGCATTGCAAAGAAGTAGTTCGTGGTTTTGGGAACTATCATTATGAGTGAAAATTAGTACCACGTGGTGTGGACATGGGAGAACCTAAAGGTCTGATTTGGATTACGAAGTTCATTTCACTTTGAAAATTTGTAAAGTTTCGAATATTGGGAATTAAATTGTGAAAATTTGTGCATTCCGTGAGAAATCTTCTTCCAAATGACCGAAAAACATTTCTCATAAATAACCTTGTTAAAAGGAGGCTATATTTCTTAAATTGGTAGTTTTAGGACACCAACCTTAGTGTAGCTTAGACTAAAGAGAAATGAACGCAACTTACTACCGTATTCTTTTTTTAGAAGTGAGCACATTATGATTTTGAGAACATACACCAAGTATATATTAGATAGTTGGAAAGTTCGAGTGTGTTTTAGGAAGTAATCCTCTTTGGTTCACATTGATGAAATGCCAATAATTTTTTTGAATTGATTACATGTTTGATTTTGTAATTTTCGGAATGATAGCAACTCATAGTTGCATGTAATTTAATAACATGGTTTCTTTCTCAAATTGGGATTTTAGTAACACTTTGTAATTTCAAGCCAAATCGAGGGGTCAATTTCTTTTTTGCACCTCAAGAGTTGCAAAAATGTGTTTGGTCCCTTTGTTTTCCATTAGTTTACCCAAAAAAAACACATACATACGTATATACACACACACACATACATACATACACACATACACACATACACACATACACACATACATATGTATGTTTTATAAATAAAATCCACACTTTCAAAATACAAAACCGAGGAGAAAACAGAGTTACTTTGCTTCTGTACATCATCTAAAAATTGTATGGCCGGACGTTTAAGGGTTAATGAGTCCAATCACAAGAAACATGTTCATGCAAAACGTGTTGATAAGTGCCACCAAAAATTGCATCCCTCCCATTTTTATCACAAGCATATCACATCTGGACAATAGGACGTTCTCCACTTAATGACTTAGTAAATATTTTGGGGTCTCAACTCGCAAGCACTTGTTGTGGCCGATTGTATTTATCCGGTTACATTCTATATCACTGACCGTAGACCATTTCTCGGTGCTATCTACGATGAATTTGATTGTTCAATGACTCGTGTCGGTACAAATTTGTTTGTATCCGATCGATGCACAACGGTTGGAATTAATTACTGCACCAGTGGTGGTACGTTTTCATATAACTTAATTCTAGAATCTCAACCGAAGTGCATATCCCAGAATAATCTCTACAGACCGTGGAAGACGAAAGGAATCGATCTCCACCGGTACAGTATGTAAGATTCTCATTCTTCTTTTAGGACACTTGCAGAACGGAAAAAAAAACAGCTCAGTCACTTTTTTGTTCGTAACATGTCATAAAATCCGTTTTTGGAGAGAATTTAATCTGTTACAAAAGTGTCGGTCATAAAAAGCGTTTCAAATCCAGGCTTGCTTCTGTAGTTGTGTACGTGTGTCGGTACAGCACTGGAAGCTTTGGAGAGTTTAGCCCCGGGGCTAAACTGGCTTGGGGGGCTAAACCACCCCAGTTTAGCCCCGGCTAAACCCGAATCTTTCATTTTAGCCCCGGTTAATTTGTGTTTTAGCCCTGGCTAATGGTACAAAAAGAGGGCTAAAAAGGGGGCTAAAGGTACAAAAATTTAGCCCCCCATTTTTCACATAGTGCTAAGGGGGGCTAAAGGGGGGGCTAAACCTCCCCAGTTTAGCCCCGGCTAAACCAGTCAAAGTTCCCAGTGCAGGGGGCTTGTACAGATCGAGATGCAAACCGCGATTGTGTCGCCGCTAGTCGAACTCAGGAATCATTTGCGTCGTCTTGTGGATCGAACTAAACACGCACTACTGCGACGACATGGAGCACAGGGACGACGACGACAAGTGGATCAGTGAGCTGCAGGTTGAATCCAGGGCGTTTCTCGATGCAGCCCGGAGGAATGGAATCATCGAACTCACACTTGACTGTTACGAAGTCGATCGTGTTGCGGAGTGATTCTGTGATGGAGAAGTTGAAAGAGACGGAGGTGAAGCTCATCGCTGAGTTGCCAGATAATCTTCGCCGGAATCAGCAATCCAATATTCAGACTGGGCTGCGGTGGGCTGAAGAGCGTAACTGCGCGCTTGAGCTCCGGAAGGGCCAGCTCGAACAGGTCGCTGAAACTCTGGAAGCTGGGATTGAACGCAAACTGAAATATGGTCGTTACTGCTAAGCTTAGCCTTCACTGGAGTTATCCGTAAAGTCACCTTGAGTTTGATGAATCTACAAAGAATTTTGCTTTACTACACTCTTATTTGTTCACTCTAAATAGTTAAAAGGTGTGGAAGATCTTGGTGGTTTATCATTATTAAGTGTGTAAGAGCTTGGTGGTCTTCAAAAGTTTTTAAAAGTTTTTTAGCTCCTTTCTTGGTGCTAAAAAACTTTTGAAAACTTTTGAAGACCACCAAGCTCTTACACACCTCTTGCACACCTAATAATGAAAGACCACCAAAATCTTCCACACCTTTTAACTATTTAGAGTGAACAAATAAGAGTATAGTAAAGCAAAATTCTTTGTAGATTCATCAAACTCAAGGTGACTTTACGGATAGCTCTGTCTTTCTCTTGAGGAGGATGTGCAGCATATCATTCTGCATTATCATCCAAGTAGCTACTAACCTATGTTTTCTCACATATGAAGGTTTTGATAAACTAAAAGGGAAGGTAACCATGCATGGTCTTTACTAACACATTCCCACATGTTCCTCATTTTTAACTCTTAACCCCTAAATGTCCTCACCTATTCTGAAAAAGTCAAATCACTACAATTTGCATACTTGAAATATCACATTGGATGATTTATAATTTTTCATTGATAGTCATCAGCACTATGAAGGTATGACGAAAATTTCAACATGATTGGAAGATATTTTGAATATTTACAAATTTTATTATGTAAACAAGATAAAAAATCAAAATAAATATATTTTTGTCAAATTTTATATCAATTTTTTTATTCAAGGTAGATAAAAGTTACATTTACAAGTAGTAAAAATATGAAAGTGAAAAAAAGAAAAGAGACCTATGATTGGAGCATTCTTAAAAAGCCCTTTGTATTTTGGACACTCAAATTTCAAATTTCTCAATGGTGGAAAAACTTCAAATGAATTCTATTTTCCAATCCCAACGGTCAAAAGATGTATCATAACTTAACTTAAACATCTAATGAAAACGCCAACCACAATAAAGCTAAAACACTTGATTTTTTGAACGTTTGACTAAAAATCAAGCATAATATGGTTGATTGGGCACTTAGGGGTTAAATGGCTGATGGTGATAATAGGTACATTGGCGTATATTTGACTATGACCCCAATTTTTTTTTTCGGAAGTGGTCCGGAAAACCCGGGGCCCCCGAAATGCGGAAAACCCCAAACTTTTTATTTGACATTCGTTATAAATAAAAAGTTCGGAATTGAGACCCTAATAGCTCATTTAAACCATTTCAATGTGAATTTTAATTTCATTTTTGATCTTAAACCCATAGGCGATGTGGAACTCTGCCAAATACAATAGAATCTTGTTGTATAATACTAGTTGGAAAGGGCTAGAGCTCTGGACCTTTAAGGATCAATCTCTAAACATTCCATGGGGATAGTATATATTATGTTGTATAATTGGGATTTGCTACCAATAAGAAACTCTAAATTGGGATCGATCTCAATTTAGCTCACTAAAACCGTATTGATTTAAATTTCAACTTCTTTTTTGCACTCAAACCTGTTAAAGGTGTGGATCCATTCCAAATACAACCAAAATATATGGTATTCTACTGGTCGTAAAGGCACATTCAAACGTTTAAGGGTTAGAGTGAGCAACATTATAAGTAATAATACTTTAACCGTGGGGGCTGAACTATACTAAACATGTACGAGTATACATGAGTGCACAAAAAAAGTATTAATTTGAGCACTGCCATATTACGTATACATACAATATACACATTTAGAACAGAAAACATTCTTGTATGCTTACGTTAAACATATATTTAAAATGGAATATAATTGTATACAAAGGGTTTTTTAGAAGGGGTAACATCCTTCTGAACATGGTGGTCCCTGGATGTCCAAAGCGGCTATGCCATAGCTTTGTCTTGACTAGAGTGGTCACAGAGAATACCTTCACTCCTCCTGGGCCTTGCGTCCTTAGGGCTCTAATGTTCCTATTCATAGCTCTAGGACTCAGCTCTAGTAGGTTGGTGTTCTGGGCACTACACTAAATAGGTAGATTAGTGTTAGATACACTAATTTACATAAACATGTTGTAAGTTTTTACTGTTGACCAATTTTTTTACCCTCTAAGATGGGGATCTTTCAATAGTATTGGAATCAATGTTTTTGGTAATTTTTTTTTGTCGAGAGTAAAAATCTATAATATTTTCAAATCTTATAATTATCTAACACTAATCTACCTATTTAGTGTAGCAATTTCCAGTCTGTAAAGGCTATTGACTCATCCTTGAGCAGTGGTAAGGAATTTCTCTTCATTCTTGAGTTCAAGGACTTCTTCACCATTTCTCACCGCAGTGTGAAGGTGGATACCATTTGCTCTAAGGTCTCGGTAGGTGATCAATTTCCGGGGAGCATTTGGTGCATACAACGCATGTATGCATTTGAGGGGGGTCCCCCCAAGCAAGACTATCTTTTGTAGATAAGAGTGCCCTAACATTTCCTCACCACTCCATGTAGTCCCTCCATCAATTCGTAGGACATTAAACGACCAAGGTTGTACCCTAGTATTTTCTATCAATTCTTTGGATGCTGTCAAAGCCATAACCATAGAGAAATGGTAAAGATCCTTAATACTACTATATAATAGCGCAAGGAAAGGTCCTTCAGAATATCACCTGAACTTTTAAAATCTCTAACAACAATCACTTTTGTATATAAGAGCTTTGGTATAACCCTTAAACGTCCCATGGGGATGGTATATACTCTGTTGTATGATTGAGATTTGCTACCAACAAGAGATTCAAAATTGAGATCTCAATAGTTCATTAGAATCGCATTGATGTAAATTTCAACTTCTCTTTTGCACCCAAATCTATTAAATGTGTGGATCCGGTCTAAATACAACCAAAATACACCGTATTCTATTGGTCGCCATGGCACGTTTAGACGTTTAGGGGATAACCAGACAAAATCCTATAATAACAAGAACATGAAAGAGAAATATATAAATACATTGCTATAGAGAGCTAAGTCATGCAAATAACGTGTTGAGACAAAACTATATATTCTAATAAATTAAAAAAAGGCATAGAGAAAATATTATATATATATATATATATATATATATATATATATATATATATAAAAGAGCTCTATAGAAGAGGAAGAAAAAGAAGTGTGTCAACCCAAAAAAGGGTTGCCTTTATATACTTTTCTGTCCACCATAGAAGTTGAAGTTAACTAAGAGTTAATAAGGTATAAGTCATTCTTTCACCTTAATAGAAATAGAAACTTCAAATCGTTTCTAATTTGGCTACAGTTAACTACACTAAATAGGTAGATTAGTGTTAAATACACTAATTTACATAAACATGTTGTAAGTTTTTACTATTGACCAATTTTTTTACCCTCTATATTGGTCAAGATGGGGATCTTTCAATAGTATTGGAATCAATGTCTTTGGTAATTTTTTTTGTCAAGAGTAAAAATCTATAATATTTTCAAATCTTATAATTATCTAACACTAATCTACCTATTTAGTGTACTGGTTAACTGTTTGTGACTTTTACTTTCACAAATTTAACAAATTTAAACGTTTAGACTCTCTCTTAGATTCATTGATTGAAGCGTAGATTCCAAAAACAACTCATTCCGTGATTTGTGCTCTAACTTCCAGATTTGGGGTTTAGGGGTTTAGCTGCAGTGAGCGAGGTCGGGTGACGCCCCGTGACGCCATGAATTCGTCAAAGAGAGCAGGCGTTGGACCTGCGACGCTCCCGTTTGAGATCATCGAGCAAGTGCTCTCGTTTTTGACTGTGCCGGAGTTGTGTAGAATACGGTCCGTTTGCAAGTCATGGAACTAGATTGTAACGAAGCCAAGCTTTCACGACCTCTGTGACGTGAACGGGAGAAACCAGGCCGATGAAAATTTATACTTGTTCATGTGCGGTGGTAGCGGATCAGTTAGCCGTCTTCTCGCAGACACAGTGAGCTTTCTGGACGTCAATGCGAGGCGATGGTACTCAATTCCAACTGCGGATCTCCCTAGGGTCTGTGGTTGCGGCCATGAAGTCGTTGAGAGTCGGTTCGTGGCGATGAACGACGGGCTTGTTTGCGAATTGACGTATGGGAAACACTGCGCGGACGAGAAGTTTTACTTGGCCGTTTTGGATCCGGTTTCCAAGACGAGAAGGATGTTGCCAGCTCCACCCAAAGTATTTGACCACACCTTTCAAATTGTTACTGCTGTAAACGATGCCACTTCCAGCTTCAAGGTTTTCCTCTTTGGCAACCCGTATCCTGCACTGAGAGCCCAATCTAGGGTGCATGTACATGATTCATTTACCGATGAGTGGCGTGCACTGAGAACTGTACCAAACGGGGTTGATGAGGAATATTGGGCATGGTCGGCCGTTGTTTTACACGAATCCCTATTTGTACTTGAGTCCGATGTCAACTTCATAATCGACTTTGACGGATTTAACAGTCTTAGACTTTTCAGGTACAGATTCCAGGAAGATACAGGGGCGGAAGCTTACCGAATGCACTTCCCTTGGAGTCTTCAATACGCTCATCTTGCTGTAAGTGGCAATCGCTTGTTTTTGAACATGTGGTTAGAAGGTTCCTGTTCTTCGGACCCCTTGTTGAATCCCCGTGCTTTCGACGACCCTTACTGGCGCCCCCACCCCAATTGGCCAGAAACAGACACATGGTTTGAGATGTATGAGGTACAGATTGGTGATTATAGGAGAATTCCAGTGGTCCAACTTACTGGTTCTCAGCTTGCGCATATCTTTGGGATGGACAGTTCTGAACTCGTTGTTCAACGCGCATTTCCTTGTGTTGGTTCCAATGGGATTTGTAGCTCTGTTGTGCTGGTGCACTGGTCGAGTTCTATAGGATTTGAGTTTCGGAAGTACGACTTGGCAACCGGTTCAGTGGATGTCTTGCCTCCATACCCTTTCTCAGACGCTAAGCCCGCATCAAAGCCCACCGAAGCGTATTTTGATGCGGTAAATATGAAGTTGAGTTTGAGGAACTTGCTGGCACAGAGCCCCAAGAGGTGAAAACTCTTGCAATGATCGAGGATGTCAACATGTAACTTCAAAGGTGTGTTGGCGGTGTCGCATGACTGCTTAAACTGTGTCTTGCATCGTCAGTTTCTTGTTGTACAGATGATGCCGTGTTTGTTATAATTGTTTGTTATCAGATGTAGACATGAGGTTTGTTCAGAGTGAGGTCATTTTTTCAGGCATGTCGGTTGACCTGCAAACTCTTGCAAATTCATCTCTATCTGCACAGGCAAGGCAACGTTTGGCTAGAGGAGACAACCATTGTTCAGTGTAGAATGCGTACCGACGGAGCTGAGACGAAGAAGTATAGAAGACTGGATGGAAGACTTTCTCATTAGGAGGCGGTTCTCTAAATTCTAGCTACTTTTGAGGAGGGTCAATTTTTTTATTTTTTTGAAGAATCCGGTTTTCACAAAAAACTATTAAAGGTGGAAGGACTTTGGTATGAATGTTTTCTCTATCTCCTATCACCTCTCCTTTCACTTTTTTCTTGTACAACTGCATGATTAATCGTTTGGGATGCCAAGCTTCAACTTGATTTTTGATTGTGAATCCTAAACCCCAAACCAGAATTTGAAAACCAAAACCAAATTCCAGCCTCGACACCTGGCACTAAATTGCGTTATAGTAGGGTTACGCACAAAGTGTGGGAGTTTTGTTAGAGTTGTCTGTCGTGATGTTAGGGTTTTTGGAACATCGCATGCATGTGACTCTGTTATTGATTAGTGGAATTACTTGTTGATCGTTTCAGTTTGTCGAATGTGTGAACGTTCGGATATCTCCCATCAGGATACTATGGAATCAGTAGGAATTTGTGTGAGTTTGAGATTGGGTTTAGTTTCTTCAACTTGCTTAATGCATGAGGAGAGATGAGGCAGCATTGTAAGAAACAAGGATGCCAGATTGGGATTCTTCACCTGTAAGGTAAGCCGGCCTATTGTGGAGCATTTGACCACTAAATTAGAAGTAAGTAAGCCACTCACAAGTCACCACACATGGATTGTGCAATATGCAATTACGAAGAGAAGATACACAAGCGTGAGTCTTTTTGAGTGCCTTGAAGTGGGTTTTACGATGAATTCAACGTCTCCTTCCAAAGAAACTCTTGATCAACCCATGCACATCAATTTTTCCAGAGCCAAAGAGCTATCCAGAGTGTTGGTGAAGAATGATGCTCTCACTAGTGACAAAATTCGGTTACAGATACGTCAAAATACCACTGTGTTATCGATACCAAAAATAACGTAAAAATAGTGTTTACAACTAAATTGTGTTATTGACAACACAAACGAAGTGGAGTTTTGACGTAGACCATCTCTAACTAAAATTTCTACTAGAGTCTGGAATCTTAACCAAAGTGTTTGTGGTTGAGTATCAATGGCATTCAATGGCTGTGTGCCTGCTCCAGAACATGAACAGGCTGCGGAAGACGAACGGAACAGACAGACTTTTGTCTCCCCCGATATATAAAGGTTTAATTTCATCAATTCCTCCCATTCATTCACATGTAAAATAATTGTGATCGAGTTCCCTGTGAGATCCACCATACATATATACAATCCATTCTCGACTCTCTGCAAAGACTGAGCGGCGCTTCCATAATATATACATGCACGGAAGAATTAATGAACATGTCCCCAGCCTGAAGGTGTTCAACTGTACTAGCTACGGTCCCTTTAATGAGCATCTGAAACCATCATGAATAACCCAAGCTCCGAGACTCCAGTGTTACCGATTCTCCAACTCAGGGCACAGTCATTGCATATCGTGTTGGCCCAAACTGTGCTTTACTGCAACAACTTCGCATTCAAATCGTCTCTCGTCG
This sequence comes from Pohlia nutans, assembly GCA_022496805.1. Lineage (NCBI taxonomy): Eukaryota > Viridiplantae > Streptophyta > Bryopsida > Bryales > Mniaceae > Pohlia > Pohlia nutans. The sequence continues at coordinate 23,426,754 of CM040090.1, forward strand.
ACTTGTAACTCCTATTTTCCTAAACAAAATCTTCAAAATCTTTGAATCTGACCACCTTTTTAATCAGTTACCCTTTTGACGAGTATAATCGGTTCACCCAACCCATTGTGAACATACTCCATTTCTGGTCAACATTGATGGTCACTTCGAACTATGGTCATATAATTTTGTTAGAGGGGAATGGCCTAATATGGGTACCACTTTTACCCGTCTCACAAACTGTGATTTATGTCTAACTCATATTATGTGTGGTAGAAATCCTGTCTTTTACACCATGTATATAGTTGCAGACATGGTGCCTATAACACTCTCTATTTTTTATAAATTTCCAATGTTTTTTTCTTACAAAAAAAGACATTTCTAGAAAATCACACTATTATTTTTGGAGGGGTACCCATGTCAAGCCATCACCCTAAAATGGAATACATGTAGTAGAAATTGATTTCAGATGAAGGACTGTCAGGAAAGTGTTGCCATTTTGCGGAATTCATACCTCGAGGGGTGCACTGTACTAAACATGTACAAGTATACGTGAGTGCACAGAAGGGGTATTAATTTGAACACTGGCGTTTTACATATACATACAATAAACACATTTAATTAGAACTGAAAATATTCACGTATACTTACTATAAACATATGTTTAAAATGGAATATATTTGTATACAAAGGTATTTAATTAGACATATAACCTCTCGTATACAAGGGGGTTTTTAGAAGGGGTCATGAATGCACGTGATTCTCGAACATAATGTAGAGTGCACCCCCAAGATTCATACATGTGATGATTTTGATGAATGTTCAGTCACTAGTATCAAACCTGTCGTTTTTCATTCCCTATCTTGTGGAAACAATGAATAGTGGTTGAATATTGTGTTTATAGTTTTGTCTTCTTATGACCAAAACTACTAACTCACCAACATTGACACAGACCATGTGCTAGGCGCGGTTTCATTCCTTTTTCATTTTTAGTGATTGAAAAACGACACATTTCCTTCTAGTGAGTTTTGTGTGTACTGTGCAGATATTTGAGTTTACGGAACCGAAGACTGCTGATCCCGAGAAGACTGCAGTATGCGGTGATCTGGGAGTGGCCGCGGCGGGCGATGAATGTCACCGACATCGCGGACGTGGAGGCTGCAATCACGGCGTTCCAAGTTGCAGTTATCGAGTGCGGAAACGATTTCAAAGCTCTCGCGCGGACTTGTGAAGCCGTGGTGTGGAACAGTTTGGCGCTACTGGAGCAGCTGAAACAGACGCTGCGAGATCAGGAATCCCAAGTGCTCATTCATCATCGTCCTTGCATTGCACCTGCGCGTCGCCACATTCTCAGCCTCTTGAGGTCCATTCAAATTCGTGTCGCCGCGCGCGCTTCCAATAGCACATAATTCTCACTACACTAAATAGGTACATTAGTGTTAGATAATTATAAGATTTGAAAACATTATAGATTTTTACTCTCGACAAAAAAATTACCAAAGACATTGATTCCAATCTCGGGGGGTTCATTGGCAAAAATTTTAGAAACAACGTGCGATAAAAAAATAGGGTCTAATATATTCATTGTAGATAAATTTTGTGAAAGATGTACATGTAAAATAGGGGATTTCAAAAAAATGAAACATGTTTACATGTAAAATACCATCACATATAATATTCTCAGGCTTTTTACATGTAAAATACCATCACCTTATAATATCTTTTGCAAGGTAAATAACCCCCCAAATAAATAGGTCATTATCGCACGTGTATGCAAAATATACAAAGGAGTGCCTCCCCCGAGATTCCAATACTATTGAAAGATCCCCATCTTGACCAATATAGAGGGTAAAAAAATTGGTCAACAGTAAAAACTTTCAACATGTTTATGTAAATTAGTGTATCTAACACTAATCTACCTATTTAGTGTACATTAAATAGGTAGATTAGTGTTAGATAATTATATAAGATTTGAAAACATTATACATTTTTACTCTCGACAAAAAAAATTATCAAAGATATTGATTCCAATACTATTGAAAGATTCCCATCTTGACCAATATAGAGGGTAAAAAAATTGGTCAACAGTAAAAACTTACAATATGTTTATGTAAATTAGTGTATCTAACACTAATCTACCTATTTAGTGTAGTAGCAGACCTGGGTACATTCAGTGTTGGAATGCAATTAGTAACGACATATATTATATGTCATTCTACAATATACTAAAGTTTGACAATGTTTGAGAAGTTATTGATACTCCAAAACGATTAAAATATGGTCGTAACCAGTCGTTAATAACGACTAAAATGCACTATAAACGTTCATGATATGTCGCAAAATGTCCTAATTTTTTTTTAATATCTACATAAATTGAAGATATGGTTTTCTAAGCACTCATCAAGAGTCGTTAGATTTGGGTGGGGTTGGCTTGTTTTATTGTAAATGCATCCACCCGTTGTTTTTCATTCCTAACTTTGTGGAAATAGTGAATAGTGACTGAATACTATGTTTGTATATTTGTCTTTTTGTGACAAAAGTTACTCACCAGCATTGACACAGCCCATGTGTTTGGCGCGATTTCGTTCCTTTTTCAATTTTAGAAAGTGAAAAACGACACGTTTTCTACTAAAACGACACGTTTTCTACTAAAACGACACGTTTTAGTAAGTGTCTAGATGGTGTCTACAGCTCAGATTGTTAGACTCGGGACAAGATCACATCAATCCAACCGTGTCTACGGAGAATCAATAACAAAACAATGTTTAGAACTTTGTGTTTGAATAAGATACCATGTGTAGCTTTGCTTTAAGCCCGAATATAACCTCATGTTCTTTTATTTTTTTGCAGTTTTGATGTGGACTTCCTTTTGTTTTTTATCAACACATGCAATGCTTTTTTTTTTACTAATTGTGATGATTGAAAATCTGGTCACTTTTAACCTTCAAGCGTTCACACTACATTTATCCAGTCAAACCTCATCAATTTCTCATGTTTGAAAATGTATTATATTTTTTGGGTATTTTTCTCATATATTGTATCCTTATACTAATTTTTCCATAATTATTTAAACGAAAATGAATTTTATAAGATTTAAAAAAAAAATCTCTTGAAATAGCCATAGTAATTACAAAAATGCCTAAAATAGTTAGAATTGTTTAGGAAATATGTAAATAATAGCGATGAACAACAAGGTGTAGGTTGCATGCTTCTCGAGCGTACACTCGGGGAGTTCACTAGACATGTACATATGTATACACCTACATGACAAAGGTATTTATTCAACGGGTATTTAACCTTAACTTCCTGAACCATTTTCAACGCGTTTTGGACCCTAATTTTTTCGGTTAGGAATACATGTTGCTCAAACTTATGTAGTTCACTTTTTTACAAAATCAACCGTAAGATCTTGTAGATATACAAATCACCTTCATCTTTACAAAGTTTGGTGTCAATCCGAGTTATAGGTTGCTTGGATGGAACACAAAAGTGAAGGGTACTCCAAGAAATTCACTGTTTTCTCACTCCTGAAAATGAGCTTTGACCGACTCTCTTGGGCACATACTATTTTAGAAAGTTGGTGCCGTCTGGAATTCTGAAGATAATTAAGTTCCCTACGCATGACAACAAGTTTTGTATTTTTAGGATAAAAAATGAGTAAAAAAGAGGCCTTGACATGACATCCACTTTTTACTAGTTCACTTGTGACTTTGAGAGAAATCTTACAAATTCCTACAAATCTGATCTTCTATTGCAAAATCAGATACGGTAGGTTGAAAGTACACAAAAGAACACATATAGTAGGAAAAAGAATTTTGGAAAAAAAGATGAAATCCAAGTGCAAGATTTGCATTTCACTAGCTACGCCCACCCACAAGTTGCCCTGCCCAACTGGAACACGTGGCAACTTGTCATTCGCCCGTCACTCTCTTTTGTTGACTTTTCTTCCTCAGTTTTGTGACCACCCAGCACTTGTGGATTTTTGTAAAATTGACAATGTGCATTTCTACAAATCAGACTAGACCATTGGATAGCTAACTTGTTTCTACACAAAATTGGCCCAAAATTTTCCTCATTCAGGCACTCCTTCCTCAAGATATTTTCAGTTCTAAAAATAGAGCGACCCATTTTGGGTCGCCTAGGAAGTTAAGGGTTAATTATCCATTCTTAATTTTTTGTACCATATTATTATATAATTTGCTAATTTCTTGTTTTTTAAATGACCCTATAATTACTTTTAAATTTTATGAAGCTCTAATTTAAAGCTAGGTATATTCATTATGATTATTTGGTTTTGCTCTAAAGGGTTCAGGAGCATTCAAAGTACTAAGTCAAAGAAAAAACTCTCAAAACCTAATCCTCCAGCAACGTTCTCTCCCAATTTTTCCTAAACCCTAACCTGTCATCCACCCTCATTGATCTTTAATCCCATTTTTCCAACTGAATCAACGTAGTTTTTCATCCAAAATCTTCCTGCCTCTGAACACAAAGGACACCCTATTTCAAAACAAAACCTAGGATCCTTAACTCCTACAGTATATTTTTACAAATATATAAAAAATATGTGTTGTTTATATCAATCCTATATTATTTATAATACACATTTTATCATACATACTCACCTATGTTACTTCTAAAAAAATTCTAAGTTTTTCCTTTTGTGAATATAAATTACCCTATATTTTCCCGCACGTTGTTTTCTAATATTATTGGAGTGAACTCCCCAAGAGCATATATAAAAAGAAATTCAATTGAAAATCTTATTCTACAATGTATATTGGAATTTTAGGGCTGTGAGCTTTAATCCCTAAACATCCTAGGGTGTACCCAGAAGAATATTTTGGAATTGTTATACAAATGAAAGTTGTAGATATTGAATTTTAGGTTCCATCCGTATGGTTAGATTCACCAATGCCATCACTAATATTTTATTATTATAATTATAAAATTTCAAAGTTATAATTAAAAATTCCTTCTAAATTTGATTACAAACAAAATATTGATATTTTTTTAGTAAAATTTGTTGAAATGAATTTGAAATGAGACACTCTTGAAATGGTGATCTTTTGAAAATTTTGTGTTACTTCAATTTATGACCTCATTTTAGCAAGCCCACTTTCAAACTAAGGTCAATGCAATTTTGGCTTGGTCAATTGCTTGACATACTTCCACATTTGTAGTCTAAAAACAAATGTACCTTAGTAACATCAAATCCAACTATTAGATAGGACAACGACTTTATAAAGTATTTTCAAAAAATTGAATGAGTTTCATCCATGAAGTAATGTGAGTGTAGTGTGAGTTGGAATCTATTCGTCCTGTAGAAACTGGACGCTAGGACGTTTAGGGGTTAAAGTGCTATAAAGAACGCAATTTTAATAATTTTGAAGAGCTGTAAATTGGAATAGAAAGTAGAAAACAACTCCCACGCATACTTAGTTGGGACCAATTTCATTTGAAATTAGCAACTAGGTAAAAATCAGCGTTTGTCAAAAAAAGCAATCAAACATGGCCCCACAAGGCTCCTTGCACACGTAAGGGTTAATCAATTAAACTTGTCATTTTAAAACCATGAATCCTTTGTCCATTGGGGGTTTATCTAGTACATAATTCTTTCCTCCAAACTAAATCAAGACTGTCAAAATAATTATGACTCTCGGAGGAGGTTATGACTCTAGACCCTCGGGTTTTCCAACTGCAATGAAAGGAAAGGAGAGGGTTATGGTTCAAAAAGGAAAAAAAAAAAAATTTAGGATAAAAAGTTTGGCATGAAGACATAGCATAACATAACAAAGGAAGCCAACACCCTTTTGCAATGGGACCACAGTCTAGTTACAATTAGAAACTAAGTTAACCTTTTAGTGCCCAGGGTACTGTAGCTTAGAGCCCTAGATTTCAGTAGATTTTTTCACTGTAGTTGAGAATACCAAAAATAGAATGGGTTAAATTAGAAAGTAACCGTACAATTCTATTCTCAACTCGAGAGTACACATTTTATTAAAATTTGAGAATCATCCGATGGTGGGATCGGAAGATTATAGTATGTATTTGAACTGTATAATGCACGCTCAAAAACGAGATTTTGGGGGGTGTGTGACTTCAAAGTTAAATATAATTTGAGATAAATTTTCAAAAATAAAAGCAAAGAAGTTCAGCTATGCCCTATGTCAACACCTCTCCGTTGCAATCTTTCATATCAAAAATAGACTCACACATAATTATTGTGAGATTTATAAGTGAAAGTGACTTGTCCATGTATGGTTTAGGACAAAATTTTATACGTTGAAAATTGACAGGAGTAGGTACATTAGTCAAGATCGGATTACACACACTAATGGAAGATGAAGAGAACACAATCCAAAATAAAAAAACAAGATAACAAACTTCCAAACACAAGAAATACTATACAATACATATGTTGTATTTGTAAGTATTTACTGTATTTTCAAGTATTTGCAGTATTTTCGCATTCTGTTGATAGGTATTTTGATAGTTGTGTAGTTCCAAATTGAAAATTTCTTTTTCTGGAAGGTGCGTAATGTATGTGGGCAAATCTGAACTTCAAAACTGAAGTTCCAATTCTTCACAGATTCTCTGCTAATTGCATTTCGGACATTGTAGTGACCATAATGTGGTTTGCTGGGCACTAAAGGGTTAACGTGGCAATAGAGTTATCCGCAAAGTCCTTCAAACTTTGAAAGAAATACCTAAAATTTTGTTTTAATACAGTCTTATTTGGTCTCTCCAAATAGTTAAAAGGTATAGAATTTTGTTATATAACTTTGAAGAACTTTGCGGATAACTCTAATGACACGACAATCCCAAAATTCATGAAATACAAATGGCATTCCTTCATTACTTAAAACAGTGGATGTCAGTGAAGATTCTCTTTCAATCCAGTTTTCAAAAGGGTGCTCCATTGCACTGCTCTATTATGCTATGGGAAGAGAGGTAGAAACCAAATACCAAAACAGTGTAGCAATCCATGTAGTATTCAAGGTGAGAAAGAAGACCATTGGGGAGGAAATGGAAACATTGAAACTATGCAGGTCCTGACAAGAATCAAGCAATATCAACATGGCAGTGGCTCTGATAGTACAGTACAGAGTTAGCTCTGGTTGAGTTCTAAGCTACAAAGATGATCTAAAATACAAGGCACTCACTCCCCATGACAGAGCAGGTCTCCCAAGGGACCCGCTTCCAATGATCATTTGCTGCACTATGTGATGAATTAAATCAGCTTGCACTTGTGTGCAGCTATTCAGCTCCTGCTGGTCTCAGACTTGTTGTTTCATGGGTGGTTGTTCCATGTGTTTGACTCTCTTCTGAAGCTCCTGTACATTACATGAGAAACCAAAACAATCAGATCATTATTGGCTCCTCAATGAATCTCTCTTGCTGATATCTGGGTTCAACTAATGCGTGACTTACGAGCCAATTTAAGAGCCTTTATATAAAGAGCTGGTTGGAAAAGCACAAAGTTGAGCCTGCAAGACATAGCTATTTGGAGCCCGTGGGACAAGATGGCAAGACAGTTAAAAAAACCAGACAACGTGATCTTGTCCATTTGACCGTTTTGTCATCTTGAAACAAACCGACAAGACCACTCTCAAAAAGAGTTGCCATGTCATGTTATCATCCATTGTCAAGATTCTTTCTCCGTGAAGCCTTTAAAGACAACGTAATGCTAGATTTTTTAAATTGGGGTGGAAATTTAAACAGAGACAAAAAAGGGAGGGGGGGGGGGGGGTTTATGTAGAATCCTCACTCGCTTGCTCACTCACCTCCACAGGGCAAAGCCACAATGCCGGCGGTCCGAGACAAAGATTTGGATGCAAGACTTAATGCTGAGATGGAGTTGCCGGCACCATTCATGTCATCTGGTTTTGAACCTAGATCACTGGTGGCTTCTTTTGTGCCTGGTGGTGTCAATTCTAAATCCGCCCCCTGCGGAAACCACCCACATTATTAATAAGTTCTGAATCAACACAGCCTACAATCATCAAACTAGACAATAATAGGGAAGTTGTCCCTATGACTGCTCATGCACCAAAATCAATTCTAAACAGTAATAATAGGAACAAACACTCTTTTTGACTCATGTGCAAAAGAAAGCAGGTTCGGATTACATGCGCTTGCAAAAGTAACAAGAGTAAATATTAGCTTGATTTTTGAGATTGTGGTGAGTGTTAAAGCTTTTAAAAACTAGGGGCACCATAATAGTTTTGAGCAATAATATGAACTGCTACCCTATTTGTCCAAAGTGCAAAAATGAAATCTGCGAGACATACATAGTGACACTGGACAGTAGGTCTGTGAGTTACCTCAGGGGTTTTACTTTCGCCATTGCCTTGACTAGAACGAGTCTCCGAGGCCGGAGACCGAGAGGACCCTCCTGGAGTCTGAAGTTGCAAGCTGGTTTCCACGCCCTGCGGCTCGGGTGATGCAGCAGCTTGAGGCCCATGCAGGGGAGGGTAAGGAGGGCCTCTTGTTGGGCCCGGAGGAACAAGGGCCAAGCCTGGAACACCATACGGTGGCGGCGCAGGCCGGAACATTGGCACAGCGGCTGCATTTGGGGAGCCTTGTGGAGGTTGCATTTGCACCAACTGATAGCCGGACATCGGCGATGGGTACTGCGCATACGGCCTCTCCACATGGGAATGGTTGGCAGCGTAAGGAGGGTAGGCCATGTAAGGATGGCTTCCTTCTGGAGGCCGTGCACCGTACATGGCATATGGGTGCATGTATACCCCTGGCGGTGCCAGGGAGAGGAACGGCGACGGTCCTACAACCGGGGACTGCGAGGTTGGTGCTGCTTGTGGAGCCTCAGTTGCTGTTGCTGTTGTTGTTGTTGTTGCTGATGTTGTTGTTGTCGTTGGTGGTGGTGGTGGTGGTGGAGTACTGGCAGACGACGGGGGTTGTGGTACCGGCATAGGGTAAGGGTAAGGAGAAGCTCCCATCAAAGCTGCTGTTGGATCCATGGATATCCATGGCATCATTCCTCGCAGACGCTGTTGCAGTTGGCTTTGCAGGTGCTCAGTCTCTGTCTTGAGAGCGGCTTTTTCCTCCCGAAGCTCCGTCTTCTCTTGTTGAAGCTGTTGTATCAGCAAGACAAGTCAGCCACAGACTCCATCCTTGATGTGCGTGCGTTTAAAATAATCTTGTTATGAAAGCAAAGAGGGTTCCAATGCATTATTTGGTAGATGATCTAAAATCAACACACGTTTTGATGTTGAGAAGGTGTCCATTCTCAAAACCAATATGCACTGATTGTGCAAGACTTTCAAGTCTCGCATTTCGGTAGGTGTGGTTACCTTTAATATACATTCAGACAGGAAATCATGTACGATGAGGTAAATCTATGGGTGCTAAATTCACTCACATCACGTGACTCATCTTGGAGAGATGCCTGCTCACACTTGAGGCGTTTGACATCCGACCGGAGCTCCTTCACCACTTGCACACTGTCGCCAAGAATGGTGGCTTTGTCATTCTTAGGTCGATCCGGATCTGCTCACACACAACCAGTCAGTTTAGCACTTTTCATACTGACAAAATGGTGGCACACTAGTCAGCAGAGAATGTAATCAATTGCAGAAGTCAGGGTTATATACAGCTACTTTGATTGATCATACTATGAAAATATGGAGCCAAAATTTAATATCACCAGAATCAGTGAAGAATATTGCGTGTTATGCAATAAAGTGATAGAATTAGACATAGTTTGATTGTATGACAAGTGTGCTACAGAGTGACAAGTGTGCAGGATATTCTAGAATGTTGTTTTGGGGGTCATATGAACCTCTAAAGGACCAAGAAGCCCAAATTGGGCCTCGTGTTACTTGTTTTAGCAATTTTGAGTAGGTCCTCTGAGGACGTCCTTTAGTTCAAATTCATTTGTTTCTCGATCAACACATGCAATATTTTTCAGTAATTCCTGTGAAATAAAATTTGGTACCGTTTAAACTATATTTCTCACAATATGGTCAATTGAATTTTTCATTTAAAAACCATGAATCTGTGATGTTTTTGGTATCATGCTTACCAAGGACACCTGCCAGCTCCACAAACTGTTCATTTAACCGATCCCTCCGAAGCTTTTCCCGGTCGGCCTTGTGCACTTTCCTCACGGAAGCAGCATCTCCATTTTCGATTGGGCCTCCAGCTCGTCCACTGCCGCTCAGATGCTTAGTAAACACATGGACTGGTGATATGAAATACACTCCCTCTGTCCGGAAACAATTGTCCTAGTTTTTGGCAATATTTGTCCAATGTTTTATACTTCAAAAGTGAGCCCTGTTCACTTCAACGCGGCGGACAATGAGAGTGACACAAAAACTACATACTACTATTCCATTTTATTTCCGGACAGAGGGAGTATGTTTTAATATTTTTTTAACTTTTTTTGACCAACACATGAACAATGAGATAAGACAAACCTGTTTGCAGTCCCTTGAACAGGGAGGTGAGAGTGCGGGTGCGGTGGCGGCGGCTGCAAGTCTGCTGGAATGTGGAGGGCAGAATGCATGCTGTGGTGGTGGTGAAGAGAGGGATGCGAATCCAAGCCATGAAAAGAAGGAGGGGAGGGGCCTGCATGAAGAGGAAGCTCCGCATGATGAAACAAAGAGTGGGTGGAATGGCTCTGTTGCTGGGAACTATGCTGAGGGAGAAGGTTCTGATGAAGCCACGAGTTGCCGGAGGCCGCCATTCCTAAACATTCAAACTGCTCCTGGCTATTCGAAATCTCGCCAGTGCCACAATAATTCGAATTCATTGGTCGTGCAAATCGCCATATCCACTACACCCTCCTCATCTGCACAAGAAAAAGAAAAAAAACACACGCTCATCTCATTCAGTAACTGCTTTGCAGCTTAACCCCTAAATCCCAATTTGAGCTCATGTTTTTTACTCCCTCCGTCCCAAAGTTATTGTCATGTTTGAAAGTCATGTTTGAAAGTGCTTTTTTAAGTAGGTCAAAAAAATACTTCCTTGTGGCTAATTTTATTTAGGTTGCAATGAACACATGCAATGTTCTTCAATCATTCTAGTGACATAATTTGGAACCCTTTTTAATCATGTTTCTTACAATATGACCTACTTAAAAAAGCACTTTCAAACATGACAATAACTTTGGGACGGAGGGAGTAGCAGTTTTGAGTAGTTTCAACCAGCATATGCAATGTTCTTCACTAATTCCAGCAATATGAAATTTGGTCCCATCTGAATTATTGATTTTTCACAATATGATCGGTTGGATTTGTCAATTTAAAACCATGAATCCTCGGTTAAAAACGAATAAGGTAGCTCCCTTAAAATTGTGGGCTAAACTATCTCTTAAACCAATGAAAGCTAGGGTTTCCGTTTGTGGAAACGTAGCCTTCTCATGCCAGGCTTTTAAAGGATTCAGGAAGGAAGAGTCTAGTGCTTGACGACTATGGGAAAGACATAACTGCAATTTCCTCTTAAAAATTACACCTTCTTTTTCCAGTCATTTCAGAGGAATAGTACCTGAATCCAGCCAACATGCTGTGGAATTGCAAGGAGAGCAAGTTCATCGACATACCTGGGTCGGTCTTTCCGTTTTCTAATGCGAGTTGATGAAGGAAAGAGATGATGATGAGCCGGGTTCTCGAAAAATCCGAACGACAGGTTGTTTGAAATCGCTCGAGCATTCATCAGGTTGTGCTGAAATCCCTTGCAAGTTGAAGACCTTCGATCGTACCCGTCTTCTCACAATATTCTGCAACACAGCCATTTCAATCGATCTCTTTCTGTAAAAACAACCGTAAGAACATGACAAGAAAAAGAAAAAGAAAAACACAGAACGTGAGCTTCTTGGCTCTATCTGTATTCAGTTTTCCTCACCAGAGCTTTTTAGTTACATCGAGCCCTAAAACGTGCAACCAAATTTCAGGATCATGACCACACCAATTCATGAATTGAAGAATAAATACCTTATTCTTCACAGGAAAGAGTGCCTCGAAACCCTAGATGGCGAAAACCCCAACCAGAAACGAATGATTCTTTCTCTCCACTGCTGACGGTACTAATTAAACAAGACGAAAAAAATGAATATATGCACCGAGAAGAGTGAGGAAGAGTAGTTCGGGTAACTTACCTGGGACATCCCGGCCATGGCCATGGTCACTACACAAGAACCGGGAATCCGGCGCTCGAAAAATCCGCATTCATGCCACATACACTGAAGAATCTCGTTGCTTACGAAAACGAAGCTTGAAAACAAATAAGAAAGCGGGGAACGGAGGAGACCAGCTGGCTATGGCGATGGCGACGACGACTACGAAGACCCCTACTACAATACCGTAGGCTCCACCTAATCCCTCATTATTCGCTGCCTAATTTGCACTTAGCTTTGGTTTTATGCTACTTAAGTTAGGTACACTCAGATTGACGTGCTTCTTCCAGAGTCCAGATCAAAAGGGTGCGTGTGCCACTCACGTGGTGAGCGCGGGGTCTGCAGGTGCGCAATGATCCTGTCATCCTGACATCTTTGTTTTTACTCTTTTTTAGAGCACTGTACACTAAGCTTAGTACTTGTACTGCACTTGTACTTACTGCTTGATGATGTGATGCCACACGAGCACTAGGGTTTATTGCCGGAATTCCATCGATGAGTTAGACACACAATTGTTGTTGCCATTGTGAAGCTGTGAAATTGCTGTAACAGTAAATGTGATGCGGAATTCATTTCAGTTTCAGGCGACAACGAGAAGAGAGCAAGTGCTGGACAGAGGACTTAGAATTAGGGTTTCTGCCCAATCAGTTGAGAAACCCTAATTTAGTTGAGCTCTAATTACAACAAGTATAGGCCCACCGTTTGTCACCAGTTGCTAAGTTACTGAGGGTGTTTCTGTCACCTGGTAATGGTTTCGAAGGTGACTAATACACAACAAATTATTATTAGTGAGTGAGTACCGGCAGGTAGGGTGATTGTTGTATAGAAAACCCCAAAGCCATTCATGCTTGATGTTCACTGTATTCATTCCACAATTAAGGTCGAAGAAGGAACTCAGTAGGTACTATGTAGACTTCTCTTTTGTTTCATTTTTTTTCATGTAATGTATGTTCTTCACTGATTTGAGCAGTGATCTCAGAACCACTTTATGACATTTAGAACATTATGCGACCTCCCACATAAAGAGAGTATCTACTTTTGCTACCCTGTGCATACAATACTCACGATACCTCTATAATATCCGGCAATACCCTTGAAATATTAAGCTGATACCATGTTGATATCCGCGGATATCACCTCATGAAGTTGCTACATATTTATATCATGATGAGCATTCTCGCTACATTTCCAATTTTTTTTCATTTTCTTTCTTTGTGTGTTTAGCAGCCCCATTCTTTGGTAGAAATCCGGCTAATTTTAGCCAGTTTTGAGATCACTGCTTAGTAGGTACTATGTAGACTTCTCTTTTGTTTCATTTTCTTTTCATGTAATGTATGTTCTTCACTGATTCGAGTGATATAAAATTTGGTCCCACCTGAATTCTCTGTCACAATATACCGGTATGATCATTTGAAAACCATGAATCTTTGGTCCCTTCGGGATTCATCTGTCATTTCCTTGAGAAAACGGTTCTTGTTGCTTCTTGGACATTACATTTTCTTGCAGTTTGCTGCTCCTGTTCTTTGTTAGGTTTGTCTTCCTGAGCACGATTAGGGTTTGTTGTACCTGCAGTGATAGAATCTTTGGGGCCCGTTCCAGATGCTCCATTGTTGAGTGACTCATGCTGCAATGACGTACAATGTTGGCGCGAGCATTCCGAGCCGGTGTGGCAACAAATCGCCGTCGCCAATTCTCTCAGAATGCAAAAAATCCGCCATCACGACGACCACGGCCATGGGGATCCTCCATAGCCCGCACTCTCATTCTCAGCAGCGCCATCAGTTCCGGCCTCTGGGTTGGGTCCGGCGACCATCCCCACCGCAGGATGAAGCTCCTGTACATTATGCCTCTCAGAATGGCCCGCAATGTTGTTGCCGCCATTGAAATGGTCACAGGTGATGATCAAGCTCAGCTGAATTAACCAACAAGCACATGTTTTATAGCAGTTTTGAATAGGTCCTATGTAGACTTCCTTTCATTCAAATTTCTTTCTGTCTCGATCAACACATGCATTGTTCTTCACTGATTCCAGTGATATAAAATACTCCCTCCGTCCCAAAGTTATTGTCATGTTTGAAAGTGCTTTTTTAAGTAGGTCAAAAAAATACTTCCTTGTGACTAATTTTATTTAGGTTGCAATGAACACATGCAATGTAATGTTCTTCAATCATTAGAGTTATTTGTTAAGGCATCCAGTCTTTTGTCCTCCTTTTTTCATGGACCACATTTGGTCTGACACCACTCCTCCTCACGGTCCCACCCCACTACCCAATTCTTCTCCCTCCCTCCAAATTTTTATGAATAAAATCTTCAATCTGTCCAGTGTTCTATTATGGGTCTACAGTGAGATGATCATGCCGATCCTGTCCTTTCCAAATTACAGGTCAAAAACTCAGGTTTTGAGGGAGGGACTTTACAAATAACTCTATTCTAGTGACATAATTTGGAACCTTTTTTTAATCATGTTTCTTACAATATGATCAATGAAATTGGCTCAAAGAAATACCAAGCCAAACAAGTTGGACAATAACTTTGGGACGGAGGGAGTATGGTTTTATCTGAATTCAGATAAAGTATTTTGCACAATATGATCGATTGAATTTTCATTCTAAAACTATGAATCCTTGGTCCTTTTAAGATGAAGGACAAAATTAGATCTCAAGCAGAGCGATGGTTGTGGCTTGATATGTACAGATTATATCGTGACATTGTATGGGATACCGGAAGGAAGCGCTAAAATGCAGGATGCCAGACATCAAGTTCACGTTCGAAACGCCGAGCGTTTGAAGAATCTGTGTTTCAAAAACGGAGGGATTTATATCAAGCTGGGCCAGCACATCGGTCAACTGGTAATATTAAGATTTTTTTCATTGTCAAAAGTCATTATACACTTATCAAGAGACTCATCTGTCATGCTGTAAACCAAAATTCTCCAGGGTTTGTGCAATAGTGAACAATACAGGAACTAAATGAGTGTGGAAGTTCTTCTACTTTAAAATGCGTTTCAATTACCTTTTGAATACAGAAGCTTGAGTTCTTTCTGTGATTTTATTGAATGTTGAAAACCTGATTCAATGCGGCATGAGCTACTGTGTTAATCTTCAGGACTATTTGGTGCCGCGTGAGTTTGTACAAACCATGCGAGCTTCAACATTGAACAGGTGTCCAATTCAGACATTCGCTCAAGTTCGGGATGTGTTTTTGGCTGAGCTTGGTCTTTACCCAAGTGAGGTATATCTCTACTGCATGCTCATCAAGTGTTATTTCCTGGATGTAAAAAATCTTTACATCATGACATTAAGTACTCCCTCCGTCTCAAAGTTATTTGTCATGTTTGAAAGTCATGTTTGAAAGTGCTTTTTTAAGTAGGTCAAAATAATACTTCCTTGTGGTTAATTTTATTTAGGTTGCAATGAACACATGCAATGTTCTTCAATCATTCTAGTGACACAATTTGGAACCTTTTTTGATCATGTTTCTTACAATATGACCTACTTAAAAAGGCACTTTCAAACATGACTTTCAAACATGACAATAACTTTGGGACGGAGGGAGTATAAATCACATATAATAGACAACAATTGAATACAGTAGTGTGGTCACACACTCCCTGAGCAGTGACCGAGTTGCCCTTTTTTTTTGTGAAGGTTTTTGCGGAGTTCTCGGAGGTTCCAATGGCCAGTGCATCGCTGGCCCAAGTTCATGAAGCCCGCACTCACGATGGTAGAAAAGTTGCTGTCAAGGTACAAATCAAAATATCACAACTAATTCCTGGAATCACTGAACATGTCTTATTTTCAGATGGTAAAACTCACATAGAGCAAAATGAGGACACACATGTATCTACGGCTTGTATCATGCTTCTGTAACCAGCGTGTTGACAGGTGCAACACACACATCTGACAGACACATCAGATGCGGATATCTACACGGTGAACTTCATTGTTCATGTCGGTCACTGGCTGTTCCCTGCCTTCGATTACAGGTTTGTGACTGTCCTCATGGATTCTGCTTTCAGACATTATTATTATTGTATATGTTAACTCCAAGTTTCTGAGACTGAAACGGGTTCACTTGCATTGACAACAGGTGGTTGGTGGCTGAAATGCGCGAGAGTTTGCCAAATGTGAGCTCTACACCCTTTGTTGATTGGTAGTCAGTCATAACTTATACTCCCTTTGTCCCAAAGTTATTGTCATGTTTGAAAGTGTTTTTTTAATTAGGTCATATTGTAAGAAACATGGTTAACAAAAGGTTCCAACTTATGTCACTAGAATGATTGAAGAACATTGCATGTGTTCATTGAAACCTAAATAAAATTAGCCACAAGGAAGTATTTTTTTGACCTACTTAAAAAAGCACTTTCAAACATGACTTTCAAACACGACAATAACTTTGGGACGGAGGGAGTACCTTGCAGGAATGTTGAATCTGGTTTTGGTCTCCCTTTATAATTTCATGTACCTATGAAATAAAAACAGTGCTCTCATCGTAACATTTTTAGCAGTTGTGAGAGAACTCACCCTTCTCCATTGTACAAAAGTTTGTAGAGAGCACTTAGTGGCCAGTGCCTGAGTTGTTTGTGTGGCTTTGGTTACCTCCCAAAAAGGATTTTAGATTACTTTCCCCAAGGGTAGGTTCTCAACTTAGAAGAATGGTATGATCGTGTGCAGGAGTTGGATTTCATGAAGGAGGGAAAGAATTCAGAGCGATGTGTAGAGAATTTTGCGAGGATGTCTCCTCACATTGCTCCTTACATTGCTGTTCCGCAAGTGTACTGGGAAATAAGCACCCCTCGTCTCATGTGCATGGAGTTCATGGAAGGTATAGGCGTAACCGATGTGAAAGCCATGAAAGAGCTTGGAATCGAACCTAAAGAGGTGGCCCACTTGGTACGCCCCTCCCTCGTTAAGACTTTAATTTATCCATGTTCCTCATCTCTCATAATGTTCAATTCCTTCTTTATTATTTTTTGTGTTGTTGTCGCCGACATCTTGGCTGTTCTGAATCGACCTGCAGATTAGCGAAACCTTTGCAGAGATGATTTTTCACCATGGATTTGTGCATTGTGACCCTCATGCAGCAAATATGATGCTTCAAGTTAAGCCTGGTACGTTTCTTTTGCCACAATCACAAGCAAAACCATATGTACTACTACTTTTAGCAGTTCTCCTTAACCCCCAAAAGAACCAAGCATTCATGGTTTTAAAAGGAGAAATTCAATTAATCATACTGTGAAAGATATATTCCAAAATGATACCTCCAGAATCAGTGAAGAACATGCATTGCATGTAGTGTTGGTCCAAAATAATGTTTTTAAATTCCACACAGGACCTACTTAAAATGCTAAAAAAATACATGAGGCCCAATTCGGGCTTCTTGGTCCTTTAGGGGTTAAAGATCTGGGAGTTTTATTTAATTTGATGGATACCTTTTCGTCACTTGTGCAAAAGTGATAAGGCCAAGCCAAGGAAGTGTCTCGTACTAATCAGTACCATCAAGCTCGGCAGGTACCAAAAACGAACCACAGTTAATATTGTTGGACCACGGCTTGTACAAGACTTTGGGTCCT
The DNA here is from genome assembly GCA_022496805.1 of Pohlia nutans. Classification (NCBI taxonomy): domain Eukaryota; kingdom Viridiplantae; phylum Streptophyta; class Bryopsida; order Bryales; family Mniaceae; genus Pohlia; species Pohlia nutans. The sequence goes on from CM040090.1 coordinate 23,444,441, forward strand.
TCTCTTCGTGGCAACTACGCAGCTTTATGGAAGGTTTGTCATGTCCTGCTTCATTTAAAATCTCTGAGCCCTTTACAGTGTGATATGTTCCGTTGATGCACATTCCATCTATTCCAAAACTGTGAATAAAGGTTGTGACTAAAGGACCAAGGATTCACGACTTTAAAAATGACCAATTCTCGGGGGGTACACTGTACTAAACATGTACGAGTATACGAGAGTGCATAGAAGGGGTATTAATTTGAACACTGCCATATTACGTTTACATACAATAAACACATTTAGAACTGAAAATATTATTCACGTATATTTACACTAAACATATATTTAAAACAAAATACATCTGTATACAAAGGTATTTAGATATATAACCTCTCGTATACAAGGGGGTTTTTAGAAGGGGTCATGAACGCACGTGATTCTTAAACATAATGTAGAGTGCACCCCCCGAGGACCAATTCAGTTGATCATATCGTGAAAAACGGGGCCAAAACTTTCATCACCGGAATCAATGAAGAACATTGCATGTGTTTTGGTCATTAAAACAAAATAAAGTTGAACAAACGAAGGTCCACTCAGAAGTGCTGAAAAATCATGAGGCCCAATTTGGGTCTCTTGGCCCGTTAGGGGTTAATATAGGCCGCTACTGTAGCTTAAATCAGGATAAAAAGAAAAGAAAAAAATTGGCATCCTGGTTTTTTAAGCAGTTTTGAGTAGGTCCTATGTAGATTTCCTTTTGGTTTCTTGATCAGCACATGCAACGTTCTTCACTGATTCTGGTGAGATAAAATTTGATCCCATTGGAATTTTTTTATTTTTCACCATATGATCGATGAAATATGTCATTTGAAAACCATGAATCCTTGGTCCTTTAGAAATTGCATGACTGAGCACTTTCCATTGGTACTCCTGGCAGTCTTTGGTGTTTGCCGATGCAGACGGGATCAAGGAGTACAGCCTCAAAATGGGAGCTGGAGAAGACTTGTACACATTGTTTGCATCCATCTTGACGATGCGGCCATGGCGGAAAGTGGTAGCGAAATCTCACGACCACCTGAAATTCTCGATTGAGCCTGAGGATGTGGGCGAGATCCAGGACTATGCTGCCACCTCGTTGCTCAAAATCACGGAGTTACTCCGGCGATTGCCGCGCGTCATTCTGCTTCTCTTGAAAACCAACGATTGTCTCCGAGCAGTTGATAATGCACTGGTATGTATGTATGATAATGCTCTGATATGGTATGATATGGCTATGATATGATATGGTATGTATGTATGATAATGCTCTGATATGGTATGATATGGCTATGATATGCTATGGTATGGTATGTATGTATGATAATGCTCTGATATGGTATGATATGGCTATGATATGATATGGTATGGTCCCGGGTACGCAACTCCCGTATTATATGGACCTGATTATAATCACTTATAATGCATTTTAGTCCAATCTCAAGTGATATAATTTTTTTTAATACGGGAATTTCTTGTAGACCTTCTAACAAGGAATCCAAAAATGTAATTATATATAAAAAATGAATACTCCTTGAAGCATATAATAGCATTAAAAACCTAATTATATGAGTTTTTTTAATACATGTACCATAGGCCAAACCACCCAACTTTTTGGGCGTTTTAATAAAAAATTAAGATTTTTTTATTATAAATAAAACATTGCCAATGACTTTTAATTTTACTTGGAGGCAACTTCTCGTCTTGATTTTCTAAAATTATGCATAGGTGTTTCAATTCTTTATATATGTTGTGGAGGTTTTTTTTTATTAAATATACAACCCAACTTTTTTTACATCTCATTTTATTTAATTTGGTCTTCACCCAACTTTTTAGTCCTTTTATTTTTGTATAATTTCGTATAATTTTTACAAAAGCCGTCCTCTAAGCTGTTTTAATGCCGATGCCCCCTGCGTATAATATGGGAGTTGCGTACCCGGGGGTATGGTATGTATGTATGATAATGCTCTGATATGGTATGATATGGCTATGATATGATATGGTATGTATGTATGATAATGCTCTGATATGGTATGATATGGCTATGATATGATATGGTATGTATGATAATGCACTGGTATGTATGTATGATAATGCTACCAGCTCTTTGTATGCAAATTATGCTACACTTGATGGCAGCCAAATATGCTCCTCCATACCGGCTTAATCCCAAGGATTCATGGTTTTAAAATGACATGTTCAATGGATCATATTGTGAAAAATGTGATGACCAAATTTTATATCTCCGAAATCAGTGAAGAACATTATGTGTGTTGATCAAAAAAGAAACAAATTTGAATAAAAGGAAGCTCATGTAGAACCTAATCAAAACTGCTAATAAAAAAACCATATTTGAGCTTATTTGTCCTCTGCAGTAGGGGTTAACCCAAATTAAAAACAGAAAAAGTCCACCTTGGAAGCTAATACGGTAGTTCATTTAAGTAACTTTCAAAACATATTTCTAGCATTCAAAAGTGTCGAGTATGATTTCTTCTGTCTATCAATCATTTTGTTATAACGATTTATTCTTCTAGATATGGAAGCAATTGCCATTTGGGCACTTAGGGTAGGATGTGAGCTATTTCCGAGCGAATTTCATGACTTTGTGCAAGTGAAATCTGAGTTTTGGCCACATGCAGGCAAATTGAAACTAAACGTCAGTGAAGTCTATGTGAGTACTATGTGCAAGAATCATAAGAGTTAAAAGTCTGGTTAGAGCTTACCGTACCTGGCTGTCAGGGTCGCCATCTCATGCCAAATAATTTAATTTTTTCGCCGAAACAAATGCCAAATTCTGTGAATACTTTTCAAGATTCTCATTTTCAGTATACAAAATAGAAATTCTTTATGAAAAAAAAAAAATCCTAAAGATTTGGGATTCTCTTCTTTAATTATTTTTTCCTGATCATGTGCTCCTGAAATGGCAGGGCACCCCAACCAATACTTTTGTGATAGTAGGAAGAGCATCGTCAACTGCGGTGTCCGAACTCCAAAGAACAGGTGTATCAGGTCCCCTAATGAAGATGTGGGATAAGCTGGAGGTGGAGACAAGGTTGTGGGTGTGGCAAACAGCGGCAGCTGCCATCAACAATGAGATAGATTTTCTTCAACTTGGAAAATTTGTTGTACCTGTAATGCTGCTCTTGGTGTACTTGCGGGGGCGCATGAATTTGGACTAAGTTAGCATGAGGTTGAACAGATGTTATGCAAAAAAAAACAGTATTTGAAATGAAAACACTTGCTACATTCATGTGATCATAACGTTCTTAACCCCTAAACGTCAAGAGAGCCTCCGCGGGGCAACCCGGAAGGCATCTAAATTTTTGGAAAAAAAAACAGCTCTGCTGACTAGTCACAGCTACGGCAGTGTTGCACTGTGGCACTTTTTAAAAACGACTTGAGCTACCCAACCTCAACTTCTATTCAAATCGATTACTTTGATTGCTTGTGAATGATTCCTCAATCTCCCAAATGAGGCGCAAGTCAAGAATTTAACTTGCTTGTTTAGTAGCTTTCCAACGCACCAATCCTCGTTTATTTTGGTTGAGAAAAACCACTTTTTTTTAAGATTATTCTTTCATAGAAAGCCCATGGGGATTGCTTTGACGCTTAAGGGTTAAGCGCTTGTTAGACCACATCCTTTAACACTGTAGAGAAGCTGCGAATAAAATGATTCAACTCTACAACCCTATTTGCCACACCCACAGCCTTTTCTCCACCTCCAGCTACAATTCCTCTAATCTCCTTATAGATGCTTGAGATTCGGAGGTGCAACAGTGGACCTCTGAAGAAATGTAATGATGTTAGGAGTTCATGTTCTACAAATTAGAGACAAAAACCATTGCATTTCAACATATTTGTTCACATTTGAACCATGAATGCTTGCCTCAAGTTTAAAGCAAGACATCGTGCAGATACTGCGTGTTTCTAGGGAGGCAATAGGGAGGGGGTGTCAGAGTACGAGCTTGTGAAGCGAGACTTCACAATGCAATTCCTACGTGGGGCATCTTGTAATCGCAAACAATTGCTTTCTACTTACACATTGAACTTGCAAATTTTTGCCATTAGGAGAAATCTGGGATCACAAAGGGGCCTTTGCCTTTGGCACGTGCTGAAAATTTGAGGCAAAATCGTGCGCTTTACACGCTGGCACCAATGGTGCCACCGTGGTGCCGGCAGTGCAGTTCCGTGGGTCGAGCCAATCGACGCTGCCAGCACTGCCAACACTGCGGCTTCCGACGCTGTCAGCGGGCAGCGACCTGCACCAATGGGTTTACATAGAGAGGGGTAATTGGGCAGCCGGTTCACCTAACACGGGATGTCTTACAGGGCCCCTTTAGAACCCCATATTTCTCTAATGCACCATCCTTCAAGGAGACAAGGACCACGTCTTTGTAGAAGTGTATGCAAAAGCTAGAGCAAAGACTCTACAAAGATCAGAATGTAAAGTCTAAATTTGTTATGCCCCACCCACACCAAGCAAGTAAGAAGAAGTAGCTAAATAGAAGTTACTTTCTTACACTTCTCTTTGATTCTCCATTACTCCTTTTAACTAGTTTCTACAATGCTTGATCAATTAGCTAATTGTTTGAGCCTACAATCTCCCAATATTATCTTCTTTACTCTTAGAGCTGCAATTAGTTCAAGTTTTTTTGACAAATCCTTGGACTAATTTTGGTATGAACTATCCAAATTAGTTTGGGAATATTATTTTATTTTATTTTATTTTTGGATTATAACATTTATTTTTCAAAAACTAAAAATAGCAACATTAGATTATTTTATTCATATTAGATATGGTAAATTCATAGTAATCTAGATAACAAATTTTTAATACAGCCCACACAAAATCTACATTACCAAAGTTACCACAAGTTATACTCCCTCTGTCCTCCAAAACAACCTGTTGTTTTCATAGAAAGTAATACATGACTAAAATCCATGACAATAATCTATGATCAACATGATCAAAACCCATGATTAGCATGATCAAAATCCATGGATTAAAGTGCAAAATTGTTTGTGATGCACTAAAGCAAGCGTCAAGCGCACACAAAGCTCAATCTTTAAGCATCAACAGACTCTTGGACGTGCAGCCTAAAAGAATAAAAAGAAATTATAAAATTGCCCCCAATAGTAGCCCTTGAGAAACGTGAACAACCAATGAGAATTCCTCAAATCCCATTTGAACAGTGAATTGAGTGAATAGTGTCACTCCAAAACAAATTAAAAAATTCAATGACAATCGAGCTCTACAGTAAGCTCTGCAATTATGGATTAATTTTTTTTAAGAAAAAAATTAAAGAAAAGAAAACATTGTTGAATAGTGTTGGCATGCACTGCCAGCTCTGGTATGCATCAAGATCTTAAGCTACCTGATTCCCCTTCCTCCATCCCCTCCATCAATTCTCTTTTCAATTTCCTTAGAATGTATAATATAACAAAACATGCATATTTGCTAAATTTAGCCTCGCTTTTTCTATCACCTTTCCAAAGCACCAAATGATTTCGGTTGAGAAAATCCTTCATTATTCTCTCCAAAAAAGCCCGTGGGACTTGCTTTGATGTTTAAGGGTTATTTGTTGGCGGTCAATGAGTTTAGTTATGGCAATATTCATTTAGTTGGGACTTTTCATCATATTGGGACTTTGTGAAATCTATCATAGGCATAGATCCAATGGAAAAGTCCCAACTAAACGAATAATGCCATAGTTGGAAATCATGGCTTTACATCAAAAAAGTTGGGTCAGACTATTTAGGTGCCATTTTGACACCATCGGCCGCATATAGGTCATTTTAAAGTCATTTTATCCATAATAGGTTGGTATGGAGGTTAGCACCAAATTATCTTAAGTGCATTTCAATACACCATCATGGCACTATGTTCACATGCTTTGATGTATTTTGGGACAAAATTTAAGTTGATATCATGGTCTTTTTGTGGAACAGAGGGAGAACGAATTACTCCAAATTGGACTTTCTTCTTATTCCACAACTAGTCCAAGTTCTCGTATCAATTAGTCCAAGTTCTTGTTATTAGTTTGAATTGGAGTAAACATGATAATGGGTGTAGTAGAGTTAGCTAAACATTGTTACCTAACTACTCTTACTTGGTAGGTACAAGCACATTTTAACCCCTAAACTTCCTCACCCTTCTCCATATTCAGAATGTTTGCAAAAATGCATCATGAAATGCAACCCTGAGGGATGTTTTGAACTTGATGTATTATAAAGTTGTACATTATAAAGTTTAGATTGTACTCGGGGGGTGCACTGTACTAAACATGTATGAGTATACGTGAGTGCATAGAAGGGGTATTAATTTGAACACTGCCGTATTACGTATACATACAACATACACATTTAGAACTGAAAATATTCATGTATACTTACACTAAACATATATTTAAAACGGAATATATTTAAAACGGAATACATCTATATACAAAGGTATTTAGACATATAACCTCTTGTATACAAGGGGGTTTTTAGAAGGGGTCATAAACGCACGTGATTCTCAAATATAATGTAGAGTGCACCCCCCGAGAGATTGTATCTATAGTTAGATTTGCAATTGGTATCACCAATATTTTTATATAAAGCATGAAAATTGAATTTTTTTTGTAATTTGATTACAAATAAGATATTGACAATTTGTACATAAAATTTGTTGTGATTGGTTGAAATGTAATACTCTAAATGTAGATGGCAATATTCATTTAGTAGGGACTTTTCCACCATATTGGGACTTTTTGAAATCTACAATCGGCATACCTTAGATCCCAATTGTAGATTTCAAAAAGTCACAATATGATGAAAAAGTCCCAACTAAACAAATATTGCCATGTAGTGAATTTGAAGATTATTTGGTTAATTAATTTTAAAAGTTGACTTTTTTAAGAGCATTTTTAAACTGAAATCTTCGAAAGTTTGGGTGAAGCACTACAACATGAAATGAGGCATAAAAATTTCACAAATCATCCCCTTTCAAATTTCACACATGCATGAAGCTAACTTCCCATAAAATATATAGTAAAAAATCCACGTTACAAAAAGTCAATGATTGATGGAAAAACTATGTTTGATTCTGTACATTGTCCACTTTCTAGACAATTTAGAGGTTAAGCTAATTGCTGTAACATTTGTTAGCGACTTCTTCTTACCTGCTTGGTGCAAGCAAGGAAGGCCTTAGTGTCTTCATAGTCTTCACCATCATTGATTCAAAGAAAAATCATGTAGAGACGAGAGAGATGAATTCCAAGAAGGAAAGCTAGAGGCATTAACCCTTGAACGGCCCGAAAGCCCTTTGCGGCCCTATAATAATAACAAAATAATAATCAACATAACAATGACCAAAAACCTTTTCCAATACAAAGTAAAATTGATGATCGTGATAATATGCATCTGACAATATATCACAATTCGTATAGTAAACCACGATCGAGCAATTATAAGGCAAAATACAGGTTGTAGAGAGGGACCCCAAGGGCCTTTTGGAGTAAAAAAAACTTCAATCAATTGCGTGACTTCATTACATGTATGACGGAGAAAACAACAATACCAACAACAACTACAACACAGTCCTAGTAGCAATGCAAGGGGGGTCAAAGCTCCGGGAAGGCTACACCGGGATAGAATCTCCATGTGGAATGGCAACAACCAAGAATCTGAGTTTGCGAAGACGAGGCAACACAATCTAATGGCAACATCAGCATTATACCAAATCCATGCAGTGGTATTCTGGACGACGAGGACGACGATCCAAACTGCATAATAATAAATTTTCTTCAGTCGTAACTGGAGTTCAAAAACTTGAGAAGCTCCATGCGATTCGTCTCGGCCAATTTGTCTTCTTTGGTTTTCTCCACCTTCATTTGTATCTGCCACACCCAAACACTTGACAACCTAGCTGCTTCAAGACAATGTATTACTGGTAATAAACAGATAAAAACACTCAAGAAGAAAATGGCTTACTCGTCCCAAACACGAAACGAATCTCATCTGTGTTTTTACTTAGCCCCTCAAGGACCAAGAAGCCCAGATTAAGCCTCATGATATTTTAGTAGTTTTGAGTAGGTCCTATGTGGACTTCCTTTTATTCATATTCATATGTTATTAACCAATGTTCTTCACTGATATAAAATTTAGTCCCGTTTGAATTTATATATTTTATTTTTTTTCACACTATTGAATTTTTCGTTTTAAAACCATGAGGAATCCTTGGTCCTTTGGAGGTTAAATGGTACAGTAGAACCAATCAAGGTAGTGCTAAGGCCTTTGGGGTCCTTCTCTACAACCCATATTTAGCCTTATCATTGTTCAATTGTGGTGTAATATATGAATCGTTATGTACATATTATCATGGTTACTAATTTTACTTTGTATTGGAAAGTGTTTGGTCATTGTAGTTTTGATCAAATACCACCCAAAAAAAATAAAAAATACTATACGGCTTTTGGGCCGTTTAAGGGTTAACAAAAATTGAAGAAACAGCATGTAAAAGCAGCACTTCAAAATGAGTAGTTTGACATATGATATCCGTTGAACGAAGATCTTTTTAATTTCTTTTCATTTCTTTCTGATTGATAAAGAAAACTGCTTACCCAGAAAAGCAAGCATACATTCCACGTAATTGCAAACATCTTCGGTTAATGAATTCCAGATTTAAAAAGTGAACTTCTGCAGCGTACATTGGAAGGTGCGTACATTGGACACAAATCTCCACCGAAACAAAGAATTAAACATACCTTTTTTCCAGAGACAACACTCCGACGTATCCCGTTGTCCTTCTCTCGCCCGAGAAACTGCAGAGCGAAGACACTATTATCATGATCCAGCTGCGAAGGGAAACCGAAACTTTTAACACATTGCTGCGAGAAATTCCTAAAGCAATGAAAATGAGGTAGCAATGAAATTTGGTGACCAGAATGGTCATCATGTTTTTTTTAACAGTTTTGAATAGGTCCAATTCGGACTTCCTCTTGTTCGAATTTATTTGTTTTTTCGCCTAACACATACAATGATCTTCACTGGTTCTAGTGATATAAACTTTAGTCCCATCTGAATTATATTTTTCACAATATAATCAATTAAATTTGTTAATCCTAGCATACATGTGGAAAGGACGTTCGGAGTACCTTGGAGAGCTGGACAGGTCCGGAACCATCTTTTCGAGACTTCTAGAAAGACGACATCCACGCACGCCAAAAATCAACGGACAGGAGCACACAAAGGCCAGCCAGTCACAGCAGCAGCAGGCAGAAACAAGGGGAGTAAGCAGAGAGTAGACCGCAGCTCCAGTTTCGGAAGGGCCCATTCCACAAGCAGGCAGCAGACACAAATCAGTATCATTGCCAGCATAACCAACACTATGTCGTTAGAGTAGTCCAAGTACTTGAGTGCAACATCGAAATAATAATGACCTCGCAAATATAGAGCTCAATACTGCTTTCACTAGTAACACAGGTTTTATTGAAATCCATATCAAAGAATATACTCCCTCCGTCCCAAAATTATTGTCATACAAATTTGTTTGGTATTTCTTTGAGCCAATTTCATTGATCATATTGTAAGAAACATGATTAAAAACGGTTTCAAATTATGTCACTAGAATGATTGAAGAACATTGCATGTGTTCATTGCAACCTAAATTAAATTCGCCACAAGGAAGTATTATTTTGACCTACTTAAAAAAGCACTTTCAAACATGACATTCAAACATAACAATAATTTTGGGACGGAGGGAGTATAAATTATGTTACTCCGTCTCAATATTTGCAATTTCAATGTTGAATCAAGAAATGTAAGTAACATCTTGATTCTACATTGGTTAGTGTTGAGTTCAATATTGAATTTAGATTGAATACGAATATTGGATTCAAATACTTGGACTTTCCTAATGGTACCAGTGTCATAAAATTTATGAAAGTGGTAAGTTTATGTGTTTGGAACATTGGATATGACAACTTTATTGTATGAAACAGCACATCCACAATCCTACTGCAACCATGAGAGTAGAGGCTGTCGACAATGAGGCTTACCTCTTTTCGTCTGTGCCTTTTGTCTTTGTGCTTGGAGCCCTCCTTCCGCCTCTCCTTTACCTACAAAAAGTAGGAGTGCATTGATACCTTTCCAAGCAATCAACATTGTACTCCCTCTACCAAGAAATAACTGTGCTATTTTTTGACATTTTTTGTCCCGAAATAATTGTACTACGTTTTACACTTCAAACGTGAGCCCTGTCCAATTCAAACGGGGCGGACCATTTTGCAACTCAAAAGATTTTCACAAGTCAAATGAATTCAAATCTTATGAGTTGCAATTCAGAAATCATGGCTTTTCAGAACTCAAATGGGTTTTATCGTGAATTATTTTCCACAAAGAGCCACTCCTTCGAGAGGTAAGGTTAATAAACGTGTCCATTTTTCGTTTACTGAGACGGCTTATATTTGGCAAAAACAGCGTTAAGTGGAACATATTTTAAAATAAGACTGTTACTTCCAGACACGCCTAAACCTCATTAATGTCACAGCCTAGACGCCCAAAATGCAGGCAATTATCAAAGGAGTTCTGCCAACAAATAATATTGCATTTAGCCGTGGCATTAAAGTACACTCAGAACTCTTTTATATCACACCTTTGGTAGCGAGTTCGAAACTTGCCATGTGGATAGTGTCCAATCACATGTGTACACATTAACAGAGACTGGAATGTGATATTAGAGAGGGTGATAACAACGAGTTCAGAGTGTCCTTGGGGTCGCTGGAAAGAGGGTGATCTAGGGGCCTTTTCACACTTACTGAACTCCTTACTCACATTTGTCTGTGACATAATACCAAGAGTACAAAGTGAGTTTTGAACTGGGTCCGTTTGTTGCCCAGGGTTTGTTTTGTCGATAGATAAGAGGATATAGTATTATAGAAGGTAATATGAAAAAGTAGTCCTCAAGCTCGTCTGACTAACAATAAATTACCCCAAAAAAAGAAAATTCAAACTCAAGTAACATGCCATCTTCCAATGCATGGAACCAGCAAAACTCACAAAGAAAGAGGAAGCCAGTCAAAAAAATTCACACAAAAACACACCTTCTTTGAAGTATCTTTCCGTCTGTGTTTCCGGGACCGTTCTGGGGCATCCGAGTCGGTGTCACTAGAGCTCTCATCTCTGCTTGATATACCAAATGATTCATAAGATCCTCAATACTATTGACAAACCAAGTAACTTTCGACAATCTACAAGGGTGAAATCTTCTAAAAACCCTAATCCTAGTGAAGAAGTAATCGACGTTTGAAAACCCTTATTGACAACCTCCAAATAACATCATTCTTCAAACCTGACAATGAGCAAGATCACAAAACCTGCAATAACTAATGGATTCTCTGGAATCGATGCTCAGCCCACATGACATAATGAGATCAAAGTACTTTACTAAAATCCACACCCTAAACCCTAACCCCACCATAGATACAGAACTTGAGGTTTCCTCAAAACCCTAAAACCTCAAACACAAAACTCTAGATACTAAAATGTCTCAACAACACTTTCTGCAAAAAATAAGGAGAAGGAACTCTTGCAACAACAACATAGCAGGCTAAACCCTAAAAGGATGGCGGAGAAATTAATAGGAGACGGAAAATCCGATACAAAACCCTAAAACATCTAAACCTCAAACTCAAAACTCTAGAAACTAACTAAATTTGCACGAAAGAAGCAGAAACTCTTGCACTTGAAAATCCAAACAGCGAACAGCATGGCAGTAAAGATGACAAGAGAGGCTAAACACTTTCTGCAAAAAAATAAGAAGAAGAAACTCTTGCAACAAAAACAACAACATAGCAAATACCATGGCAAGCTAAACCCTAAAAGCATGGCGGGGAAATTGGAAATCCTAACCCACAGATATAAAACCCTAAAATGTCTGAACCTCTAACTCAAAACGCTAGAAACTAAAATGGTTTAACCAAATTTGCAGAAACTTGAAAATCCAAAGAACTCCAGTAAAGAGCTATGGCAGTAGAGAAGACTAAACCCTAAAGACAAAGAATCGCGGAGGAAGGAAGGAATTTCTAACGCACCGGTGGTGACGGTGCTTGCGCTTGCTACTGGTGGAGCGGCGACGCTGTTTGCGGTGATCCTCACTGCTGCTACTGCTCTTCTGCGAGCTTTCCGAGTCCGAAGAAGAGCCATCGGAAGAAGACGAAGATGGCGACGCGGACGACGACGACGACGAAGACGAGGCGGCCGCATCAGAACTCGACGCATGACGCTTGCTACTCTTGCGCTTGCGCTTCCGCTTGTTCGCAAGCTCGCTTCGCTTCGGGTCCCCGCGCCTGTGCTCCCCGCTTTGTTGCCGCACCGCGGGCGGCGACGAAGAGGCCGCCATCGCTACAACAAAACTCCACTGACACTCCTGAGAGCTCCCCTCTGTCTTTGTCTCTCCCTCTCCCAACCTACAATGCTTCCTCCGCCACTTCAGTTCTTCACAATATCCCAGCCTGTCGAACTTGAATTTTCCACGTCAGATTTTTTGACATGTCCACGTCACTCCGAACTAATAAAAAGACGTCACGTGGCACAGAGAACAGATTTCTGTCGTGGTGAGAAAGGGTCTATAACTTATACCCGCCCGGTTTTTCTTCATCACGTTCGCGTGACAGGCAAGCTCAGCCGAAAGATGAGCTGCACCGTGACAATTGGCACAGCTGTGCTCTTCACTATGGAATAATATTACGGTAGCCCAAATAGTTGCGTGTTCATAGACAGACGCACTCAGTACGTTCATTTGCATTCTTCAATTGGCGAGTGATTCGGAGATTACTGTGCTGGGTCTTGATTCGTTCAAGCTATGGCGGAGAGTAGTGCAGACGAGGTTGCGGAAGGCGCCAGTGCGTTTCAGTTGCTCCTGGCCTGCCCCGCCGGCGTACCCGCCTCGTTGGTTGGTTCTCCTCTAGCTGATTTTCTTTGATTGTTTGTGTGCCCCTGTTTAATTAGGTTTGCGGAACAGATCTGGTTCTTTCGATCTCACAATTCTTGCACGTCACCTTCTGCTCAATTAGTTTTGCAGCAATTTCGACATGATGATCCGCGACTTGCATTCATTGTTTGTTTGTTTGTTTTTTTGTTTGTGTGCTCCAGCTCGAAGTGGATTTTAGTGCGGTTTATGATCGGCAACCCCACCCAGACAGCATTCTTGAAAATTCTATTGAGAAGGTATAATTCCTTCTCTGCTTGGTTGCTACTCCCTCCCTCCCAAAGTTACTGTCCAACTTGTTTGCTTGGTATTTCTTTGAGCCAATTTCATTGATCATATTGTAAGAAACATGATTAAAAACGGTTTCAAATTATGTCACTAGAATGATTGAAGAACATTGCATGTGTTCATTGCAACCTAAATAAAATTAGCCACAAGGAAGTATTATTTTAGACCTACTTAAAAAAGCACTTTCAAACATGACAATAACTTTGGGACGGAGGGAGTAGTTGATACGATACTCCTTGCGTCACTGTCACATATGTAGGAGTGTGATTTTTGGGAGATCAGTAGAGAGCCAAACTTTCTTGAGATCAAAAACTCCGTCATTATGTATGAATTTCTTATGTAATCTATCAAAGTTAAGCGGTTGTAGATCATTGTAAGCGACTGTAGACAACCTCATTTCCATTCAAAGGTGAGTGGTTATTCCTTAAAGAACCAGTAGGGCCTCATGTTTCTTTTAGAAGTTTTATGCAGATTTCCTTTTGATCAAATTCATTTCGTTTTTGACAATGTTCTTCACTGATTCCGGTGCTACAACATTTTTTCCTATCCGAATTATGTTTTTCACGACGAATTTGTCATTTTAAAATCATAAATCCTGAATTCAGTTTTAAAATCGTAAATCCTGGGACCTTTAGGGGTTAATATGTATGAGACTTGAATATGTGAGATGATATGTATTATAATAATGCAGATCGCTTTTCCGTCTAACGTGGCTTGTTGCATTTTAGACTTGGGAGGGACGGCTGGCAGCACAACTTTCCTTTTTCAATGGAACCAAATTTAGAGTGAGTGTTTTTTTTCCCTCCCAGCACCCACTTGTATTAGTTGCATTTCAATTCTTATTGCCTCTCATTACTTGTTCATGCAATTGAGTCCACAGTATGGAGGCTATAAAATTCTTACAGGCAGCGAAGAGATGGCCTGGGCGACGAGTGCTTGCCTTCATCTCGGCCTCACTGACTACAAGTAAGCAGTCAGTCTCTAGATTGGAAGTTTATCGTTCTGATTTTCTCATTGTATTCTCTGAGTGTCACAACATTCTTTGAGAATTTTTATCATCACATTTTGACATTAGCTTAGCATTCTTCCACTCCCATTTCCCTTTGCTACATTATTAATGACAAGTTAGTAAGCCAACATACATGCAAACTTCATAATGATGGATTCAAATTCTTGGCCTGCAAAGAATGTTATGTCATATACTGAGGCACTTGTGAATGAGATGAGCTAGGGTTATGATTTCATTGATTACCAACTCACTGAGTGTTGAAGGATTTAACCTGATCACTGCTGCTGGTTACCATTCTTCCTTGTTGCTGATGGGAGCCTTTTGTTGGCCTCTTCTTGTAGAACCTTTATGGGAACTAATTTGTGCCCGGACTGGGAGTGTTTCTTGGCACCTGATGTAGGTAAGAGAATCATAACTGGTATCATTTCCTGAGTCTTCGCTCCAACTACTCTCAGCTGTAGATTTCCACAGTCCTGATTTATTGTAGAGGAGAGGGTTATGTCCAGTAGCCATCTGAGGTCTCTGCTTCTTCCCTAAATGACCATGGTTTTAAAATGGCGAATTTGATTGATCATATCGTGAAAAATACAATTCAGATGGGACCAGATTTTATATTACCGGAATCAATGAAGAACATTGAATGTGTTGGTCAAACAAGACATGAATTTGAACAGAAGGAAGTCCTACTCAAAACTGCTAAAAATTAAAACACGAAGCCCAACTCAGGCTTCCTGGTCTGTAGGGGTTATCTAGTACTCCCTCCGTCCCAAAGTTATTGTCATGTTTGAAAGTCATGTTTGAAAGTGCTTTTTTAAGTAGGTCATATTGTAAGAAACATGATTAAAAAAGGTTCCAAATTATGTCACTAGAATGATTGAAGAACATTGCATGTGTTCATTGCAACCTAAATAAATTTAGCCACAAGGAAGTATTTTTTTGACCTACTTAAAAAAGCACTTTCAAACATGACAATAACTTTTGGACGGAGGGAGTACAAATAAAAGCTTCTCAATCTATCAACAACTCTAGTTTCTATCAAAGTCAGCAAGATGTGGAACTAGTGTGATTTAGCTTTGCTCATTAAAGAATGGGAAATCATGTTAGTGATTTCAGAGTATGGCTCTCATGTCTTCAATATCAAATTATGCGAGAATTTGTGGAGGATGCGGTCAAATGCAGACACACTGCGAGCCCTCTTGGAAATGGAGCCATTGTGACGACGGCTGATCACAAAATCATTGTCCTGCAACGTGGCTCTAATGTTGGGGAGTTTCCCCACTCTCTGGTTTTCCCAGGTGGACACTCTGAGGTTTGCAGCTTCCTCACAAGGCTTTCTTTCTCAACTCCATTTCTTTAAAAAGAAAGAGCTCCAACTTGACAGTTCTTGTGCTTTGTCTCAATCTTCTTGTTCTAGTGGTATGTTTCATACTAGCTTGGCCTGTGTTGGACATGGACCTAGAAGTAGTTGAAAGTGTAGCTCTTCTGCATAAGACAGGAAAGTATATCCCCTGATGGAACAAGGATTCATAGTTGTAAAATGACAAATTCAATTGAGCATATTGTGAAACATATAATCCAAATTTTATATCACCGAAATCAGTGAAGAACATTGCATGTGTTGGTCAAAAACCTAATATATTTGAACATAGGACTTCTTCAAAATTGCAATAAAAATTGCTATAAAAAAAGGATGCTTCTTGGTTCTTTAGGGAAATATAACCACCACGACTCACTGTGTCTTTGTATATGGAAAATGACGAATGACTAATGACTCATTGTGTCTCTGTATGATTAATGACTGTGCAGCCAGAAGAGGTAGGCATCAAGGGTCATCTGCTAAGTAATTCAAATTCTGAGAAAAAGACGTTGGAAACAAAAATTGCACTAGAGATGTTTGAGGGCATCACTCGTGAAGTTGTGGAGGAGACTGGCATACCTGCGTCGTATCTAGTGAAGCCATTCATTCCCTTGTATTCATGAGGACTTTTATTTTTGATTTTTGATTTTCTATAGGATTTGATGCATTTTCACTCCATTAATTGAATGTTCTTGTGTTTGGGCTTCCATCTGTAGGTCCTTAAAGTAGCAAGTTGTTTTTTTCCTTTTCTCAGCCTGGACCTTTTATAATGATAACTTATGAAAGTACTAAATGACCTCGACAAGGTTATCGACGTAAGGCCATGTTTTGTTGCATTGAATCTCAAATGTCTACATATGTACTTTTTTCATTGGTCTTCTGCTCTGTCAACTAGAGAGTGACATGGTTGCCTTGAAACTTGGACTTGGTATTATGAGGATGCTAATGAGACTCATGATTGTGAATAATATTCAGAATGAGCCGCTCTTCATTGGCATTTCTCGTCGTGTAGTCAACGTGAGGCCCACGGCGTTTTTCTTCATCAAATGTGCACTCTCGTCTTCCCAAGTGCTGGAGTATTATCAACGTGCAGCAGATCGGTTTGAATCGTCCCAGCTTCTTCTGGTACCTCAGGTATCTTAGTACTTTTTTCTGTTTCATTTTTCCCTTTGTTGTGCAGCTCAACTGGACTTGGAATTACAGTATGAAAATTACTGTTTCCTACTGTCGGTTTTTTCTGAAGTTGTGAGTTCTTTTTTTTTCTCCAGGATGAGTTGCTTCAAGCGGCAAAGAAGATGCCCGGTTGCCATCATGGTGGTGCTGCTTTGTATGACCTGGCCAGGAAGATCCTAGACTGATGGCAAGCCCAATTGATAAATGCTTTGAGAATCAGATGCAACATTTTTCTTTTATTCATTCAAATCTCAATACCTCCTTTACTACTGCATGCACATGACGAGCACCAGCTTCTGCAGTATTAACCATTAAAGGGCTGATGAGGATAGTAGATACGGTGGCATATATTTGACATTTGTTGTAAATAGAAAGTTCCAAATTGAGACCCCAATAGCTCATTAAAATCGTGTCAACGTGAACTTTAACTTCACTTTTGATCTTAAACCCATAGGAGGTTTGGAACCATACCAAATACAATGAAATATTGATGTATAATACTCGTCGGGAAGGGCTCTTTGGACCTTTTAAGGGTTAAAGGGAAGATCACACAAAACTGTGAAATTGGGTAAATGTAAAAAAATCTATACCCCATCTAATTGCTACAATTCTGAAACTTTTGTTCAATCTTCAAACTGACAGATGGTTTCTCAAACGCGATCTTTGGAAAGTCAGTCACTCGGTAGGTCGAATCATGGCAAAGACAAACTAAAGCCTTGCATACAGTTTTTCTTTGAAAAGTGTGTTTTTCCTTTCCAATTACCAAATGAGAGCAAAGCGTGTGGCCCTTACATGAGTTGGATGCACCACGGTTCTCGTCATTGTGCACATCTTCAGCTTCAGAAACATAGTACGTCACGTTTACAACCGAAATTCTTCACCGGAACCTCCAACGATTGAACTCGTATAGAACTCCGCTTTCATTAAACGTGCACATGCAATGTGAAAAGTGCGCGTGACACAAAATTATAATTCTGAATGTGGGCTGTGAATTCTATTGGGTTGGCAATCACCAACCTTCTCATTCTGAAGTTTGTGCTGTAAATTGAAAAGGAATTGACGATCAACAACCTCCTTATTGTGCAATCTTATATTTTGAAGTACAAATTAGTGTGCAGATTGCAAATGCACTTTTAATTAGGTACAAACTCGTTACAATCTCTTCAATTACAAAGTGAGCAAAACATGGTCAAAACATCATGCAGCTCATCACAATCCTAAAGAAATATGCGACAAGACGTCAATGCACGATTCGCCTGTGAGGAGAAGTCAAGCAGGGCAAAAGAGTTTGAGGAAGGCGGGGATCCCGTTGATGAGTGAGTTCAGCTGCCGACCTTGAACGCATCGACGAAGAGAGCGAACGTGAAGCCGATCTTCCAGTAATTCATGAACTCGATAGTTTGCTTGCCGCGGGCGCCAAAAAACGCAGGCGGGAAGGAGGAGCGGGGGGTGTTGTACATGAGATGGCCGATGCCCTCGATGATGGCCACGAGAATGCCGGCGGCGATGACGTCCCAGTCGCCCGTCTGGCCCAGAATGGTGGCCAGCGCGTTGGCGGAGAAGAAGCCCAGCAGCAGCAGGAAGATCTTGGTGGGGAAGTGTCGCCTCACCGTGTTCCATCGCTGCAGCAGCTCCCGTCGCCGCACCGCTATCAACCTCCCCAGCCGCGTGCTTCCCAACCCCCCGGACGACGACGACGACGACGACGCCCCTTCAGGATCCGGGCTCCCTGTCATCACCCTCCGGCGCCACCCTATGCGCCTCCTGCCAATTCAACACCAAAACCCTCACCCCTGTCAAACCCTCACCAATGCTACATTCGATCATAGAACTTGGGCGCGCATTCTGTCGCTGTCAAAAGGGCGGGGCCGCCAAAAACTTGAAACCCAAATTTGAAATTCGAAGCGCCAAAACCTCGTCAATGCATCGTGAGCCTCAGAACATTGCATGTGTTGATCAAAAGATGAATAAAAGAGTCCGGCCGAAGCGCAATTCGGAGTTAGGGTTTTGAGAGGATCTGGTCGCGCACCTGGTGGTCGAGAAACTGTGTTGTTGTGAGAATCCATGTGAGAGAGAGGATGGGAAAGCGTTGCGAGATGCAAGAGTGCTGCATGTCGGCATTGTAGAAGCGAGACATGGCCATGCTAATCCCACCATCGCGAAGAATGTCACATTTCCCTCTGTCACATGGCCATGGCCGAGGTCCGTTTATCACATTGAAGCACTCGAGGAACTTGGAAGTGATGCTTCGTGATTCATCAAACACAGCAACTAGCACATCGAGAAACACAACAATGTGAGAGTAACAGCAATCGACGAACTCAATACTTGTCAGTCAGTCTGACGAGGAGGCGCTTTTTCCGACTTTTAGGGTTTAGGGTAGACGACTAGGAATTTTACCAGGTCTGACCAATCCATTCCTGCAAAGTGGCCAATGCAGATTTTTATGCGAATACGCATCTTATCCTTTAGCGGCAGCAGTACAGTAGCTTTCATTCTCTTGAAAGTTCAAGATCAAGTCTCTGATATCTTTTTTTTCCTCTTTGCTTTAGGCTCTACTTGCATAAGTAATCGAGGAGTCGAATTACCACACGAATTGAAGGATTCTTTGGTAGTAGGATTGTCAGTCGCAATGGCGACGATGGTGTGTTGTGGAAACGCATCGGCAGTCGTAACCCAACAGAAATCACATCTGTGTGTACTAAAGTCTTCTTCCTCCTCACGAATATCTCTGCTTCCGTCGTGTACACGCTCCGGGCTGCGAATTACAAAACGGGGAGATGCAATGGTGGTTCGCATGGGCATTCGCGCCGTCGAGTCTTTCGACGCAACGTTCCAGCTCACTCCCGAGGTAATAAAAGCTGCTTTTCGGTGTTGGTTGTTGAGCCTTGCAAATCCAATCTTGCACTGTATCACAAAACGCAGGATGCCAGTGAGGGTTTGCATTTGTTTGTTGGTATTGTGTGCGAACTTTGTTGGTAACTAACGCAGTTGGTGGTGATGGGGTTGCAGAGTGACCAGTTGTTGAGATCGATGCTCGTATCAGAGTCATTCATCAAACAAGTATGGCATGCCAGATTGGAGACAGCCTTGTCTTGTTTTTCTTGCTGGCTTGGTGATTGCATTCTTACCAAGAATAATTTTGTGCAAATGAGTAATACTTCCGGATACAAGAGTAGACTCGCTCGATTGGCACGTAGACAGCGAATTGATGATTGCATTATAAAGAGAATAATTGCACGACGAGTATTAACCCCTAAAGAACCAAGAAGGCCTCATTTGTTTTTAGCAATTTTGAGTAGGTACTATGTGGACTTCCTTTTGTTCAAATATATCAACAAATGTAATGTACTTCACTGATTCCAGTGATATAAAATCTGGTCCTACCTGAATCGTACTTTTCATGATACGATCGATTGAATTTGTCATTTTGAAACCATGAATCCTTGGTCCTTTAGGGGTTAATACAGTGTTTCTCGATTGTTTCCTGGACACGTACTCGTGTATCTGAAGAGGAATTATGTGCGTGTGTAGGTGGCTCGAGATTGCGCCTTGGGCGAGGATGTCAAGCCTGAATTCTCAGGAGAGATTTTCCAACCTGTGCCTTGGAGCCAAACTACGAAACATGGCATGCTTCCGGTAAATAATTCTTTCCATTGAACGTTCGCCATTCTTGTGATATTTAGCATGCTTTTTTTGTGGCTGAATTTCACTGTCTAAACGTTTTCTGTAAAATAATGTGACAGGAGTATGAGAAGTACTTTCATGACAAGGAGAATTACGTGATTGTCAATGTCCCCCCGCAAATCATGTTTAAAGCCAAGGTACGTAGAGAACCTAGTCGCATTACAATTGGCAGGGTTCATGTTAGAAACTGCCCTTACAATTGGCTGGGTTCAAAACGGCCAGATTTTCTATAGGAACTGAGTGCCTGAAATGACGTTACAATTGGCAGGGTTTAATGCTTTGTAGAGCACCTCCGGAGGGTTTTGCTCTAAGTTTGAGTGCATTAGGGTTGAATTAAAAGTATATACGAAATGTGCTCAGTTAGGGATTTTGTGCAGGTTCACAAACTGCTTGAATGAGCCCACAAATGCGTGCGTGCGTACGCGTGATCTGACCTAATTGGTTTTGCTCTTGCAGATTTTCAAGCCATCAAGGCTATGTGCGATCTTTAAGACGGTGTCCTAGGACGCGCATTAGGTGAAGAAAGCTTCTGAGAATCTTAGAGGCAAGGAGTGTGTGACTCCTGTTGGTCGCTAGCTAATCCTGTCCATTTTTAGAGACTAGAACCAATGTTGGTGTATGATTAGAAAACCTAGAATTTGTAGAAATGTTTCCTTGAAATCGGTTTCTGTAGGAGATGAACAATTTGATGGTCTAAATTCTAAAGGCAGTATATGTATGTATCCTACGGTTGTTGTTTGGCTGCCGTAGAAAAACTCACTCAATGTTACACATTGGTCAACAACCAATATGATACTCCAGCAATTTGATGCTGCAGAGTACTTCGCTTTATGGTGAGCTAGAACCTCACTGGTTGGTACCTGAGTTGTTCACATGCTGTGTGATTGCGTGCAGATTATTTTGGGCAAATATATTTGGAAAAAGCTAGTTTTCAAGAGCCCTGCAGGTAGGCTGAGACAATGGTTGCTGTGGAAGTGGAAACGCGACGCAGGTGAAAAAAATTGATGTCACGGATATTTCGTCTCTCAATGCACTTTTGAGTTTGCAATAGTGTACTCAAATGCTTGGAAATCACTTCTGTTCACACTGAAGTCATGAGAGGACGAAGTCGGATTCACACTTGCAGAAAATCAATCCGACGAGCTCAGCAGAGAAACCGAGTCTAACCACACCTGCAGACTTTGGCAGGTCTCTGCTGCCATCCTCAATGCCACACTGTAAAAGGGGCATGAATGGCACATAATATGTCCTGCAAATGACAAGTGACAAATGCCGTCACTTTTACAGTGTTGCATTGAGGATGCTTTTACCCCTAAACGTCCCAGCGTTCAGAAATTGGATCACAAATGGATTCAAAGCCTTGTAACTTTTTCATACATTCTTGGATGACTTTCATCCAATTCACCTTTGCAAGCCTATTTAATTCTCCACCAATTAGAGTGAATCTCTTGTGATGAGGAGATGTTGATAATGTTGAAGAGGCCTTCAAATGCAAGTATTTTAAATTAGTTGGGTAGATTTCATGCACGCAATGGTCCTCTCATGTACACCTTAGCAAGGACCGGTACATTTAGGGGTTAATACAACTTCATGGTCGCAACAAGCTGTTCACTTCTTAGCACCTAAAGTCCTCATGTTCTCTTTAACTGCTAAAAGACCAAGAGGCTTTAATTTGGTCTCATGTTTTTTTTAACAATTTTGATTGGGTTCAATGTGGACTTCATTTGGATTGAATTTACCGTATTTGTTTCTTTCACGAAGACATGCAATGTTCTTCATTGATTCAAATGATATAAAATTTATTTCCTCCTAAATTATTTTTTCACAATATGATTGATTGAATGTGTCATTTTAAAACCGGGACCTCAGTGGTCCTTTAAAGGCTACATAATTTTGCGTAGCTCTTTTTGGAGACTTTCTTTTGTGCAATTTTACTTAAATTTATCTCGAAATCATGACTTTGCAACCTCATCTTTGTATCTATTGCCATCATGAATGCTTTACTTTCAATTATATTCTTGCCTGTCAGTTTTCTGCAAACCGAGATATCAGAACTCACAGTGAAAATGAAGAGATTGAAGGTAGATATCTATGCTTGCAATCGTTTGATAATCTGCAAATTTTATTGTGATGGAGTTCACAGTTTTGCAAGTTTGATTGCCTTCACTGTAAGTCATCTCAACAAGTTTCAAATTGGTTAACTTGAAAAAAATATTACTAAAGTAGAGGAGCACCCAATTCTGATAGTGTACCCATGCCAATAATTCTTACACAAGGTAGTCATTTCAGAACGCAAATCTAAGCACGTCATAGAACCCTTATTGTTTGTTGATCAAAATGATAAGCTATCTATGGTTTACCTAGATTTATGTTCTAGAATGACTACCATGTTAACAAATTATCGGCATTGGGTACACTATCAGAATTGGGTGCTCCTACCTTAAATGAAACCAACATTTTCAACTACATATTGTACATTATTATGACATGTTCCAAACAATGGCCAATACAAGCCTGGTAATCAATGGCACTAGGGTACAACTTTGGATGTCTTCCAACATAGAGTCTACACTTGAAAGATGGCATTAAGGGTAGCATGCGCCATCTTGGTCCTAGTGGCCAAATTGGTAGCACTTCCCCCAACATACTCTTCATTCACGTTCGTCCTTCTCTCTTTGTCTTCCAACATCACTAGAAGAAAAGAGGGACTTGTTCACTCAGCCTGAAGTGGGAACCTGAGTGAATTTGGCAACATTTGAGTGAATTGGTCACATCTAAGTGAACATGCTCAGTGTACAAGTCCCTCTTTTCTTCTGAATGCCTGGGGCTTGCTGCAATGTTCCACACATAATGCTATTATCTACACGACACAGAAATGCCATTTTGCTTTGGTATCCAGATGAAGCATTTGCTCATCTTGACAACTTTGTTTCTGGCATCTTAGGAAATTTGTAGCCCAGTCATTTTTCATGTCTTTTAGGTGATCCATCCTTCTTGAATATTTTGAAGATTCAGTAGTGGTAACTACACTCCAACAATACAGTGCTCCTTGACCACAAGCTCGCGTGTTAAGCCTTGTCTAGTGGACAAGATTGAAACCATTCCCTTGGAGTGGTCCCAAACTTCTCATGTTTTGTCCGTCTATGTGGAGAATCTTGTGTGGAGAAGAAGGGGCTTCTGCTAGGGACTAAATTATGTACTGGACAAAACTAAAATTTCAACCAATCTGGGACAAAAAAGTTTAGTCTGTGTAGTGGTCTAAACCAAACCTCTCTACTAGCAAAGGTGTCGCTTCTCACTCGCAAGAATTTGGAACAATGTTAGAGTTCATTGTACAAGCTTGTCCTACGTGACGAATCGCACTCACCAAATCTTAAGTGCCTGAACATTGAGTGCGAAGTGGCGTTGTTCTACTCACCAAACAAGTGACAAGCGATGCCTTCCCCTTGTAGTGCTCACCTATGAATTGCTTATTATTTGACTTGTCTTTCTCCATTTGTTAAGCTTCAACATCATTTACATCAACAACACGTTTCAAACGTTGCCATCTCTGCTCTTCATGAACATTGGCATTAGATTGCATCTCCGCTAACCTGGTCTTTAATAATTATTTGCATCTAAACTATAATTTTCACAATATGATAAAATGGAATTAGTCATTTTAAACCCATCCATCTCTTCCTTTAGGGGTTAAACAAAATCATTAGGCAATGTTTACACTCTCGACCAAGAGCCATAACCAAGGAAAATGAACTTTTTTGATAGTCACAGCACTTGTTCACACTTCCATGGACACACTTAAAAAAAATGCAATTTCTAATGCCCATGGGGCGTCTAGGTGACTATGAATCAAACTTGGACCAGAAAGAGTGACCATGAACCAAAAAGAGGGCGGGTTGATTTTTATATATATATATATATATATATATAATTGAAGGAAAAAATCATTCATGGATCATTTCAAAAACTTTTCTCCTTGATTAATTAGACCAATGTAAGGTCAAATATGTAAAAATATTTAAAATTTGATTTGTAACTTGCCATACATAGGCCTCCAAAAAAATTTACACATGTTTCAAATTTTTGGTCACCTATATCTTTAAAACTACAACTTGAAATGCAAAAGAATTCGATGGATTCAAGTTTTATAAC
This sequence comes from Pohlia nutans, assembly GCA_022496805.1. Lineage (NCBI taxonomy): Eukaryota > Viridiplantae > Streptophyta > Bryopsida > Bryales > Mniaceae > Pohlia > Pohlia nutans. The sequence continues at coordinate 23,469,092 of CM040090.1, forward strand.
GGCCACTATATGCTACCCTAAAAATTTCAAATCATTCCGACACTTTTTTATTTTTTGGTTTTTTAATGAACAACATGCCTTCAACAAATAAAGAAATTATGGTTCAATGTAATAATCAATGGACAATTATTACATTTGAATATTTTATTAATGTATTTCAATTTGAAACAAATATACTTGATTGTCATAATCTAGAACATCTCTCTCTTGATTGTCATAATCTTTCATATATGAACACCTCTTTGTTGCAATCTTTCATACCAAGAACAAACTCACATAAAATCATTGTGAATTTTATTAATGAGAGTGACTTATCCATATACGTTTTAGGACAAAAATTATACGTTAAAAAAAAAAAGTTGGTACATTGATCAAAATCGCAATACATACACTAATGGAACATGAACAAGAGAACACAATTCCAAAAAATAAAACAACATAACAAACTTTCAAACACGAGAAATATTGCATAGTACATGTATTGTATTTGTAAGTATTTAATATATTTTCAAGTATTTGCACTACTCTTGCATTTTGTTCATAGGTATTTTGATAGTTACACAACCCCAAATTGAATTTTTCTTTTTTTAGAAGATGTGTATTGGGCAGAAATTTGCTTGGGGTATCACTTTTTGGACACACTAATTAGGTTATTTTTGTTTAAAACCTCCAAAGTTTGCCTAATTTGTTCATTTTGATCAAGTAAAAAGACCCTAAAATGAAAAAGAAATAAAATCCTACACCTCAATGGAATCAAAATGTATATGTTCAAAGAGTTTATATTAAAAAAATTATTATTTTTGGATCCATTCATAGATGTGTGAAAAAATGCTAAATTTTGGGATTTGCAAGTTGCATGTGTACAATTCATTAATTTTTTTTGATGATAAAATAAATTATTTTGTACTCTACACAACTAGATGTAGGTCATATTCAAAAATTATATATATATATATATTTGATATTCCATTTGCTTGATTTCAGGGATTCTAGGTGACTGGGACATAACTTACTTTTTCAACAAAAAATTCAAATAAAATTACTTTAAAATCTTTGATTGTAATCAAACTTTTTTCCTTGATACGTTATAAGTGTAGAAAACTAAAATCACATTTAATGAAGTCTTGCTTATTAAAATTAAAAAATATGTCTGTTTGACACACCAGCATGTAGTGCAATTGTCTCAAATGCAGCTTTTTTGGGTACCCCAACCGGACCATCACCCTATTATAAATCTCCAACTCTAAACTTCACATAAATTTCAAAATCCAGTTCTTCTTGGATTTTTTGTTATTTGCATTGTTGACACTACAACGACCATAATCTTGTTTGTTGGGCACAATTGGCAGTGTACATGTTAGAAACTGCGTCAAATTGGCCATTACAATTGGTTGGGTTCAAGATGGCCAGATTTTCTATAGGAACTGCCTGAAATAGTGGCGTTACAATCAACAGGGTTTAATGTTTTCAAGAGCACCTCCTCAAAGCATCTCCACTAGCACTTTGGATTGCACTCTAAAGGTCATCCAAAAAGTCAGACCTCACCATGTAGTTCCTCCACCAACATCAGTGAACTAGATTCTTGAAATAATAAGTGAGCCACTGACAAGTCGCCATGCATGAATTGAGCAGTTATAATAAGAGGAGATACACTAACAAGAGTGATTTTGAGGGCCCTGATTTTTAGTGGATCATCCAGTGTCACGGGCCAAATAAATTGTTCACCAACCTAGTCTCATCCATCTTTTCATAACCAGAGCAATATCCAGAGTGCTAGTGGAGATGCACCACGGGCCTTGGCTTGGTGGTTAGAGCTCATGGCCCCCAATGTGGAGGTTGTGGGTTGTATTCCCCATGTTGGCGTGGTGCTCACCACCTTAGTCCACCCAACTATGGTGGGGGGTCCTTGGACCTTGTTGTATGGGTACCTCAAAGCCCTTTGGGGAGATACCATGTCCGGTATCTTCAAGGCACTAGTGGCTAGCTAGGAGCTAGTATAGTGTGTCACTATAGTGTCCATTCCCGAAAGGGGAGAGTAGTATTGTCCCAATGTCCCCTTGTTCGGTGGGCACCGGGTCATTGACATTATGAACGAATACTTCATTCACGCCCACCCCTTGCTAAAAAGGGACCGGAGTTTCTATCTATCTGCTAGTGGAGATGCTCTTAGGGTATTCTATTAGCGTGGATTTGCTCTAAATCAGGGTTGAATCAAAAGTATATACAAAATGTGCTTAGTTTGGGTTTTTGTTCAGGTTGACAAACTCCTTGAATGAGCCCACAAATGCATGCGATCTGACCTAATCGGTTTTGCTCTTGCAGATTTTCAAGCCATCAAGGCTATGTGCGATCTTTAACCCTTTAGTGCCCAGCTAACCACATTATGGTCACTACAACGTCCGAAATGCAAATAGCAGAGAATCCGTGAAGAATTGGAACTTCAGTTTTGAAGTTCAGATTTGCGCACATACATTGCGCATCTTCCAGAAAAAGAAATTTTCAATTTGGAATTGTACAACTATCAAAATACCTATCAACAAAACGCAAAAATACTGCAAATACTTGAAAATACAGTAAATACTTACAAATACAACATATGTATTGTGTAGTATTTCTTGTGTTTAGAAGTTTGTTATCTTGTTTTATTTTTTTGGATTGTGTTCTCTTCTTCATCTTCCATTAGTGTGTGTAATCCGATCTTGACAAATGTACCCACTCCTTTCAATATCAACGTATAAAATTTTGTCCTAAACCGTACATGGATAAGTCACTTTCACTTATAAATCTCACAATAATTATGTGTGAGTCTATTTTTGATATGAAAGATTGCAACGGAGAGGTGTTGACATAGGGCATAGCTGAACTTCTTTACTTTCATTTTTGAAAATTTACCTCAAATTCTATTTAACTTTGAAGTCACACACCCCCCAAAATCTCGTTTTTGAGCGTGCATTATACAGTTCAAATACATACTATAATCTTCCGATCCCACCATCAGATGATTCTCAAATTTTAATAAAATGTGTGCTCTTGAGTTAAGAATAGAATTGTACGGTTATCCATGTACTTTAACACATTCTATTTCTGGTAGTCTCAACCACAGTGGAAAAATCTACTGAAATCCAGGGCTCTGAGCTACAGTACCCTGGGCACTAAAGGGTTAAGTCGGAGTCATAGGACGCGCATTAGGCGAAGAAAGCTTCGGAAAATCTTAGAGGCAAGGTGTGTATGTGACTCCTGTTGGTCGCAAGCTAATCTTTAGAGACTAGAACCAATGTTGGTGTATGATTAGAAAACCTAGAATTTGTAGAAACGTTTCCCTGAAATCAGTTACTTAAGGAGAGAAACAATTTGATGGTCTAAATTCTGAAGGGTTTAGGGGTTTAGGGGTTTAGGGTTTAGGGTTTAAGGCAGTGTATGTATGTATCCTACGGTTGTTGTTTGGTTGATTTCACTGCCGTAGAAAATCTCACTCAATGTTACACATGATACATTGGTCAACAACCAACATGACACTCCAGCAATTTGATGCTGCAGAGTACTGCGAGGAGTGCGAGCTACAGCCTGTAACTGAGTTGTTCACATGCTGTGTGATTGCCTGCAGATTATTTTGGGCAAATATATCTGAAGAAAGCTAGTTTTCAAGAGCCCTAGCCTGCAGGTAGGTTGAGAGTTGAGACAACGATTGCTGTGGAAGTGGAAACGCGACGCAGGTGAAAAAACAATTGATGTCACGGATATTTCGTCTCTTTTTGAGTTTGGAGGAACGTCGGGAGTGTACTCAATGCTTGGAAATCACTTCTGTTCACACTGAAGTCATGAGAGGATGTATTGGTCGGATTCACACTTGCAGAAAAGTAAACAGACGAGAAACGAGCTGCAGGATTGATCGATAGAGACGACGGAGGCTCCTGCAGAAACTTGCCCTGCACCACATGCTTCAAAATGTAAGAGCATAGTAAGTTACTCAATGCAACACTGTAAAAGGGACTGCATAAAATGACAACTAAAGTTTCCAAATGACAAGTGACAAATGCCGTCCCTTTTGCAGTGTGGTATTGAGGATGCTTTAACCCCTGAACGTACCATCCCTTTGAACAGAAGACAGAAGTAGATTTTAGCCTCAAAAGTAGCTCTAATGTACATGAGGTGTACATGAGATTATCATTGCAAGCATAAAATCTATTCAACAAATTTGACATACTTGTAGTTGGAGGCCTCTCCAATATTATCAAAAGCTCCCCATCACAAGAGATTTATTGTAATTGGTAAAGAATTTAATAAGCTTTCGAAGGTGACTTAGATGAAAATCATCCGAAGTTGTATGAGAAAGTTGCAAGGCTCTGAATCTGTTCGTGATCCACTTTCTAGACGCTCGGACGTTTAGGGGTTAATTCAACTTCATTGCTCACTTCTTAGCCCCAAAAGGGCCTTATGTTCTCTTTAACTGCTAGAAGACCATGAGGCTTGAATTTGGTCTCATGTGTTTTTTTTAACAATTTTGATTGAGTTCAATGTGGACTTGCTTTTGATCGAATCTACCCGCTACATTTGTTTCTTTCACCAAGGCATGTAATGTTTTACAATGATATAAAATTTAGTCCCATCTAAATTTTTTTTACAATACGATCAATCAAATGATACATTTGAAAACTATGAATCTTGTAAGGGTTACATGATTTTGTGAAGCTCATATAGACTTTCTTATGTGTAATTTTACTTAAATTTTGATTGACACATACAGTGTTTTTGATGATGTAAAACTTGGCTCCATCTTTAATTACATTATAGCATTCAATAGCAAGTGTGAGGTCTATCTTTTCAACTATCCACAAGTTGTAGTCTTCATGTATGACAAGGATGAATTTACAACACACGGGCTCTCCACCTCCCTAGCTCCTTGTTGCTACCATGCACACATGCCAATCACTAAGTTTCCACCTGTTTGGAAAAATGGGTAGTTAGAGATGGCCCATAGATGATGATGAGTAATATACTGTACATTCACCTTGGACGCGAAGGCAGAGGTGGACTTAATACTAGCTATTGAAAGTCGTGATGGATCAATATTGAACCACAAAACTTTGGTCCTACATGGGTTGAAGCTAATCGAGACCCAATTTGTCGCAAACAGATGAGAGCATCTCCACCAACACTTTGGATAGCTCTCTGGGTTTAGAAAATGAATGAACATGGGTTAGTCAACTAAGAAGTTATTTTGGAGGGATGCATTGAATATAACAAACCACTTAAAGGCCCTCAAAACAACTCAAGCCAGTGTATCTTCTCTTCTTAATTGCACATCGTGAGTGGTTTACTTACTACTTTCAGAGTCTAATTGAGTGATATTGGTGGGAACTACCCGTATGTACAGTACAGAGTATGCCCTGTAATTGAATGGGCAAAATTTCAGAGTTGCTGGTGGAGATGCTCTCTGAAACTGTTCCAAAACAAAAGGTCCGTTTTTGAAACTAATTAGTGCCAGTAAGGATTGACACGTAGACTTGGACTCACTGGAAAATTGACAGACTGAGAGGGTTTATCGTTTCATTCCTCTCACAGACTGCTGTGTGGAGTCAGTCATGCACTGATTTCTTACAGGGTCGACAGGACAGGGTTTTAAAGAGCCATGATGGACGGAGGCGCCCGCCTGCAAAATGGCACACACAACGCAATCACACTCTGGCTCTTAACTTACAGTCTAAGCAGGTGGCAGTGAAGACTCCTCACTGTAACAAGTGAGTGTCCTGTGTTTTTTTATTGCTCTTAAATCTCCCACAGATGGTTGTTACCACTCATCTACCACCAGTACAGGCCTTCATAATCATTTTCTCGGTACTCGCGTCAGTGCAGGCTCATGTCAAATCAGAACGGTTCCTCCAAATCCACCCGTTTTTCACCTCAAAATGATCACAAATTCTGCAGCTTTAGAAAAGCCGAAACCGAAACACAAACACCATTCAACATGCAAGTTTGGCTTTATACGGTAATCTGAACCGTTTCAAAGGCTGAAGTAAAAGACATGATCTGATGTGGAGTTTGTTGAGCGATCGATGAAGAGATGGATGGGAAGGTAAACAATCGAGCTAGACTGCAAATGTACAACTTACGTTCCTGCGACGTATTAAGTTATATCAACCGGGCCATTGAAGCCATGCAGATGAAGTCAGTAAGTGTCAGTCGCCTATATAAGCAAACTGGAGACAGTTTCATGGGGTCTTAATGAGTCGTCTTAAATCCCATTTCCCTCCCCTCCCTCACCTCCACAGCTTGCATTTGACGCCCCATTAAAGCACCACTGCTGTCGTGTTTGCTATATATCTCTCCCGTTGCAGTTTGCCGAGACAGTCCAGCCTTACCGAAGTGCTAGCTCCTTCTTCCTTCCCATTCGGTTCCTTCTCCTTCGAGATGGCGCGCGCAATGGCGATCTTCACCGTGGCGTTGGCTCTTTCTGCTGTGACTGCAGCAGTAGCACGAGAGGTATGGCTATGGCGTCGCCATTTCTCAAGTATTCTCTCTTTTCTCTTTGCCAATTGACAATTTCTGCGTCTCTCTGCATCCATATGAGTCCATTTTTTGGTCTTTTTGACTGTTGGTTCTGTTTTTTCATGTATGAGGATGTGAATGTGGACACTTACGGTTGTTTTTCTGCGTGTGTTGTGAATGATCAGGCTCCGTTTGGGGAGGGAAAGACTTATGCTCCTCCTTATGGAACTGACCCTACAGTTCCCACAGTGCCCTACAGTCCTCCTGCAGTCGTCAGCCCCGTCGTCCCTACTCCTTATGTTCCGACTCCCACCGACCCAGTTCCGACTCCTTATGTTCCTACTCCTTATGTTCCTACTCCTACCGACCCAAGCACTCCCACACCCGCCTCTCCAGGAACATGCACGTAAGTCCTCCGTTTCATCTCTACATGTATGTATCTAGCAAGCTATATATCGACACCCCTCCATTCATATATACCCAGTACTTCTCCTCTCGCAATGCCATTCATTTCACATCAAAGAAAGCTCTGTAGATCCTTAATATCACCGCAATATCTTACAAGTTACTAGCTCCACTCATTCCTCTGTCACAGTTGAAGTACTCAGAGTAAGCTCCTAAATCAGAAGCTGAGCTGTTATAGCCATTTCATGCAGAACTTGTGATCTTGTTGCATGTGCTCGTGAAGTTTAGTTGGAGCGAAACTGATTTTTCTAGCTCCACTGATTCCTCTGTCACAGTTCAGCTATCGTAGAAACTGAGCTGTTACAGCCATTTCTTGCAGAACTTGTGATCTTGTTGCATGTGCCCGTGAAGTTTAGCTGGAGCGAAACTGAGTTTTCTATCTCCACTGTTTCCTCTGTCACAGCTCAGCTATCGTAGAAACTGAGCTGTTATTGCCATTTCTTGCAGAACTTGTGATCTTGTTGCATGTGCTCGTGAAGTTCAGTTGGAGCGAAACTGATTTTTCTAGCTTCACTGATTCCTCTGTCACAGTTCAGCTATCATAGGAACTGAGCTGCTATTGCCATTTCTTGCAGAACTTGTGATCTTGTTGCATGTGCTCGTGAAGTTTAGTTGGAGCGAAACTGAGTTTTCTATCTCCACTGTTCCTTCTGTCACAGTTCAGCTGTCCAAAGTAGAAACTGAGCTGTTATTGCCATTTCTTGTTGAACTAGTGATTTTGTTGCATGTGCATGTGAAGCTTAGTTGTTAGCGAAACTGATTTGAGTGTGATGATGCAACTCATGGTGCAGGTGGTGGTCATCCAACACGGGAAGTTTCCCGGACGTGATTACCATTCTGAGCACGATAGTGGACCTGTTCGGCGCGGTGACAGGAGGGAGCGGCGGCAGCAGTGGCGGAAGTGGAATCACGTCCATCATCGGCAGCATTTTCGGCAACCAGATGACGGTGTACCAGGGTCTGACCAACACCAGGACGGACGGATACGGAGCGCTGGCGCGTCAGAGCTCGGCGGCTCTCCTGAACTCCTTCACGCGCCGTGACTACGCGTACTCGCCCTTCCAGGTCAAAATGCAGTTCCGCAACGCCCTCGGCAGCCAGCAGCAGGCGTTCCAGGCCGCCACACTATTCGAGAATGCCAACCTCGCTCTGGGCGCCAGGCGTCATTAGAGCCTTTTCCTTTTACACACAGCGTTGTTGCCAAGTACCCAGTTTACTCACAGGGTTGATTGATGCCTATGGTGTCAAGTATAATGCCCTTTAAGTCCTAAGTTAGTTTACAGCCAGCGTTGTCGATACCCCACTCAGCAAGATTTCTTTCATTGTTCTCATTGCCATTTATCAATTTAAAAAAGCCAGGTTTTGGTGGCGAAGCTCTTTGAACTTGAGATGTGAACCCTCCTTTAAGTAACTTAAGCAATAAATCATTTACTATTGCTCGTTGTCCACCCATGCGTACAATGTTTTTCTCTCATTGTTGTAAGGTGGAGGTACCAATACCTGTGTTTCAGGATATCGATATATTTAGAGCGATGCTTTTGAAAGATAAAAATTTGCAGCACAGAAAACTTTGGGTTTAATTAGGAAGCGCAGTTATTAATTAATTTGTCACAATCTATGATTTTGTTCTTAATTTTCGAACTTGCTTTGTGTAAATTAAAGCACTATTGATGTTAGTAGCGACCCAATATTTGTTTTCTACTATTATTTCAGTTAGTTTGCAAACTTGGCATTCATGATTGATCACCAAACTGCTACAATTAGTGATTATCATAATTTGATTGGGAACTCACGAAGTTAAAAGAGGTGCTTGCATTGGTAATTGCAATTGGTGACTGGAATTGATGCGTGCATAGCTGACTGGAATTGAAATTTTATTTTGGTGGCCAGGCTCTTTGAACTTGAGTTGTGAACCTCTTTCAGTAACTTCATAGATACATCATGATTTCTATTGCTCGCTCTGCACGTTGTAAAGACTTGTCCGTAGCGAGTATTTCTTCCGTTCTGATTGTCCTCATTTCAGTTTGGAAGACATAATTTTGTCAATATTAACATTGTTCATTATGAATTCTGTTGTAAAACCTTGCCTCAGTTAACCCTTAAAAGCCTGAGGGATATCGGACAAAGCATAGATGTGTTAACCCCTAAAGGACCACGAGGCCACCACGAGGTCACCACGTGGCTTTGGGAACTAGAAAGTGAGGAATTTCGAGTTGTTGGACCGTGAATTGTAAAGTGAGCAACAGAGAGACCCTAGTTCTTTTTCAGAGTTGAATCTGTGAGTACTTCTTGATCGAACTTTCATGAAGTGTGCGATTTTTGATGATTTTTTTGAGCTGCAAGGATTTTATTTGGGCGTTACTAGAGACCCTCATATCTTTCTCCTCACACCTCCAAATTAATTGAAATTTTTTGCGCATGTTTGAAGTGATGATCTCTACTCACAATAAATATTTCAGATTTTTTGGAGCACTTTTGGTCAATCCGATTTCAGCATGTGTACAAAATACCCCAAACAAGTTCCATCAATCTTCTCAACGGTGGCATTTTCTCAAAAATTGTGTGATTTAGTTGATCCTTTTTTCATACAAAAGCTATGAAAGTCTTCTTTGATTTCAACGGTTCCGATTGTCAAAATTAACCCACACCTATGAGGAATTGTGCTTGTTATAAGAGTTAGTCAAGAAAACAAGAGCTAAGCTGCAAACCCCCCCCCCCCCCCCCCCCCCCGGGTCCTTTAGGGGTTAAAATATGTGCTTTCCATATGTTTGATGAAGTTTGATTCAGTTGACAAAGTGCAGGGCATTTTTTGTACAAATTATCCATAGAGTCAAACTTAAAAATTAAAAAAAACAAACTATATATATGTTGTTTTAATGAATTTAAAAGCATTAACCTTTGAAAATTTGTATAAATTATTGTTTTCAATTTTAGAGTTTAAAATTGAGCATGATTAAATAAAATTGGTTAATTTATTGTAAGCTTCAAAAAAGTAAAAGAAATGATGGAGGTAGCATCATTGGAGTTGACCAAAAAGAGTTGCATGTAGAGGAAACTCCGCTTGTTTGGAATAGCAAAAAAATATACACGTTTTTGAGTTTGGAATAGCAAAAAAATATAGTCTATGTGGTAATTCGCGCCTAGCCAATGAGAATGCTTTGCAATTGTGGAACCTTGATCCTTCCCGAGCCACAAATAGATCCTCAATGCACTATAATGCTCATCCTATGCCTTTAACCTTTGTCAAAATGAAAGGACAAGAAACCCAAATTGGGCCTTAAAATTGTCCAAATTTATAGACCTCATTTCGTTTAAATTTATTTATATTTTGAATAACGCATGCAATGTTCATTACTGATTTGGATCACATAAAATTTGGTCTCATTTCAGTTATCTATTTCACAATGTGATCAATTGAATTTGATATTCTATGAATCCATTATTGGCCATGATTTTGTACAACTAGGTCTAGGGTTACCCCTAAATGTCTCCATCCCTCTCCAAATTTGAAAAATTTCAAAGGTGTCTTATAAAATGTAACCAAGAGGAATATTTTGAACTTGATATATGAATAAAAGTTGTACATTATGAATTTTTTATTCTATCTATACGGTAAAATCTATGATTGTTGTCACCAATGTTTTTGTATAAAAATTCAAATTAAAAATTAAAAATTCTTTTGTAATTTGATTATGTATAACATATCGACAATTTGTACATGAAATTTGTTGTGATTGGTTGAAATATAGCACTCTAAGTTTAATGATTTTTAAGTTGCTTAATTATATGAGTTGACTTTTTAAGGAACACTTTTATAGTGAACTCTTTGAAATTTTGGGTGAATCGCTACAACATGAAATGAGGCATAATAAATTCACAAATCATCCCCTTTTTGATCAGATCACACATGCATGAAGCTAACTTCCCACAAAACATATACCTAAAAATCCACACTACAAAAGTCAACGACGGATGAGAAAATTGTGCTTGATTTTGTACAAGGTCAGTTGGACGTTTAGGGGTTAATACTCTACCTTTAGCATTCATGAGTAGAATTCCTAGGGACGTGCCCATGCATAACCATTGTGCATGCGTGGAATTGGGCACTACTTGCCTAGGCATCTCCCTAGGCAGTGCCACCTTTTCTACTAGTGATTCATGTTGATGAGTTTTGATGTCTATTGGACCTAGACGTGGATTTTTTTGATGTGGAGTGGTAATTTTGTTGCAATTTGCTTTGCGCATGAGTCAATTTCCAAAGATGGAAGTAGTTGTCCCAATGATCCTTTGTTTGGTGGGTAGTGGGTCATTGACTAAACGAACAAAAGATTTATTCATGCCGGCCTAAAAAGAGAACCAGAGTTTCTATATAAGTTATCTATCTTCAAAATCTTTTGTATTGCAAATGTGACTGAAACGTATAAATATGAACTTTGTGTGCTACATATACATCACTAGAAAAGAATATTGGTGGTGTATTCCTCATTTTGATTAGTGTATGATTTTTTTCTCTAATCTTGATTGTAATCAGTTAGACAGGTTGTCTTATATTAACAGAGAGTGCCGTTACGAACATTCAGCGGCAGTTTCTTGTTGGGTTAATTGCTATATATTTCACTTCTGTTTAAAATTAACACAAATGGATGCCTTCGGATATGTAGACGTTGAGTGCTGTACGTTTGTGTCCAACACAGACAGCTGGTTTCGAAATCGAATTTCCACGTCAGATTTTTAAGTTTCCACGTCACCTTTCGCCAATCACATGTGGCACTTTGTAGAAAATATTATTTTGTTTATGTCGAAATTCATGACAGCGATGTAGATAATACTGAGAATTGGTATTGGAAAATGGGATTAATCAATCCTACAAAGGTGAAAATGCAAGCCTTAACCCTTGGACGCGCCAGCGTTCATATTCTGCACGCTGGATGATTTCTAACGCGTCCCTTCACCACATATGGTGATGTTTTTCATCCATCCAAAATTCTCTTCATTCTTGTGCTAATTGACTATCACTTGTATGGTATGAATCTTCAAAATAAGATATTGTGAATTTTTGAAAAATAACAAAAGTGGTTTATGTCAAGTTTTATTCTTAGTTCAAAAAGTGAGACCTTAAACATGATTTTCCATAATAAGTAGAATCAAATAACGGAAACCATACCATCTTGTGGTGCATGTTATTCCAATTTCATTACAATATATTTTGATTTTTTTCTGTTAATTTTGGATTTTAAATTGAATTTCAAGAGAAAACCTTGCAAAACTAATTAAAATTTATTAATAATAAATATCATGAATCCAACTGTACAAATGTTATTTTCACATTGACATTTACAACTTTGTTTTGTGCATCAACTGCATTTTTATTTTTCATCAAACAATATATAACAAATCTTTGAAAACAGTGTTGAATCGGGACGTTAAAGGCTTAAAAAAAGGGAGGAGTCATATTAGAGTTAACCAAAAAGAGTGTCTCAAAGTGGAAAGAAACCTTAAACTCACCTAAAACTCGTTTTGAGTTCAAATATAATGCAAAATTAGTTTATGGTGAGTTGGAGGATAATCTAAAGTAAAGGTCTGCACTACTATGGAGTGAAGAACTCGTGACCTTTCCAATGCTAGAGGTGAGTTTGCACATGCCCCCGCGAGCCAAAAATCCCCTATGGAAACAATTCATGAACGATGATTGTCACAAATTATACTTATAGGAGGAGAATTCCACTTGAAAACTACTTGAAAACCAGTTTTGTTTTTGGATAACTCTATTGTGTCAATCACAAACTATCTTCCTAATATCGAATCCTTACTATCAATGGTGGAATTCTCTAATTGTTAACCCTTTACCGCCCATTAGACTTGCTAAACTTCATTTATTTTAATTGAATGTATTAGAAATAAAATCCACCTTCAAGATCAGAATTGAATTTGACCAACAAACTTTCACTATTTGGATGCGTAGTCTTTTTAACCCCTAACCATCCCTAGCTTTTATGGGCATAATACACCATTGCTTTTGATGTGTTATAAGTCTATATGTAAGTGAGGTGTAGAAATTTCAACCATAAAATCTTGTAGTATACATGTTGTAAATGATGTGAATCAAATTTGGAGTCATTTGACCACATAAATTGCAAGATCATAATGTTTTAGTGTTAAAAATGAATGCTGAAATTTTCCTAGCAACACATTGGATGTGAAATTTGTTTTCAAAAAATACTCAAATGAAAAACACTTTAAAAACTATATAGTAGTTCAAAGTCATCATATAAACACATTGGTACCAAAAAAATCTCATTAAAAAAAAAATGATATGCCCTAAAATGGCCTTGCAATGTCAAACAAGTAGCCCAGAAAGTGACCCATTTGATCCAAAAAGCAAGAAGTGTCCAAAATAAACCCATGCACTAAAATGACTCACAAGCATTTAGAACAATAGGGGTTGACAAGAAAATCTTACGATGATAATTAAACTTCAAGCGAAATCATAAATGAGAAAGGAATTAATATAAAAGTAAATTATAAATACAAATACACTCCACAAGAAGAAAAATAATTAAGATCGATTTTTAAATTTTTTAAGTTTTCCACTTCAATATTTTCAACTTTTAAAACCCTATAATTTTTGCAATAATGTATGTTAAGGTCAGTTTCAACACTTGTATGTCAATACAATTTAAATTTAAAATTCAAATTGTACAAAATGCCATTTCTTGACCCCTAAAGGACCAGGGTGTTGAACTTAGCTCTTGTTTTCTTGATTAGCTCTTGTAGCAAGCTCAATTCTTCATTGGTATAGGGTGATTTTGACAATCGGCACTGTTGAAACTAAAGAAGACTTATTTAGCTTTTTTATGAAAAAAATATCAACAAAATCGCATAATTTTTGAATAGAAATCATCATTCTAAACATGTGCAAAAAAATTCAAGTAATTTGGAGGAGTGAGGAGAAAGATATGAGGGTTTGAAGTGATGCCTAGATACCTACGGTGCAACTCAAAAAAATCACCAAAAGTCGCTCACTTGATGAATTTCCAATCAAGAAGTACCTACACATTTGGCTCTCAAAAAGAGCTAGGGTCTCTTTGTTGCTCATCCTACAATTCAAAGCCCAAGAACCCAAATTTCCTCATTTTCTAGTTCTAGAAGCCGCGTGGGGGCCTTATGGTCCTTTAGTGGTTAACTCTCAACATTTTGGAAAATGTACTGGTTCTAGTGTTTTAGACTTCTCAAAGAACTAACGACGTCCAAATAATATTTTCTAAGATTCTTAAAAATAGTTGTTTAAATTATTCATAAATCAAACAGACTTTGATTTTAGTCTGATAGTTTACAAAACAAACCTTAACCCCTAAATTTCCTTGTGTTTTTGGGAGCTTGAAACCTCAAAACTGCGATTTTCTACCTCTATGTACTCCCGGGGATGTGAACCAAGTTTTTTTTACTTCTTTTAGAATTCCAACCGTAAGATATTGTACCTAAGTATGTTCATAGCTATTGTTTCAAAAATTGACCGTTGGATGTTTATCATTTGCAAGATCATAACATCCAAAGTTTGTGCAAAAGTTTTTTTGGGCATTGCTTGGGAGGCATTGTCTCCATAGTGCAAAGGGGGACTTGAAGATTGTTACTCCAAACATTTTCCTCATATTTTTTTCCATGTAGATAACTAAGTTGGGTACGCTCATGCAAAATTTTAGAGACTCATTACGCGTTTCAAACCTTCATGCAAATTAATTTCCGGAAGAAGGTATAAAAATGGCAATTTGGTGAAACATGCATCACATTAATTGTATTTGATTTTTGGGAAAAATGAACGGTGATTAGGTACCTCTATGATTTTATAAATTTTAGGCAAAATTATTTTTAAAAAATTTCAAAATCTCAAATTTTGACAAATTTCGAAAGAAAAGAATGTGAAATTACAAAAAACCTTGGAGGTTGCTGTTCTTTATTTTGGAGGCTGCCCTTGTCAAGCCAAGAATATAATCAACATGGGTCACTTCAAATTCTGAGCCTAAATGTGGTGAAGAGCATGTCTCCAAAAAAAAAATCGAAAAAATGATTATAATAAAAAGTTTTTTTCTGCCCCAGTTGGACTTGAAACCAAAAATTTCAATAAAAAAATTATAAAATCCGAATTTGACTTTGTAATTTTTACCACACACACCTTGTATGTATGACCACGCCCACGCCAAATTATAGTCAAAAATTCTTAATTTAGACCTTCCATCTAAGCTGCCCGAAACAGCAAAAAGCCATTTTGGCTTTTAAGGGCCTTTAGAGGTTAAACCCTAATTAAACGACAGAGAGGGCATGGGCAAAACCCATATGTGTTATCAAATGATACTTTTACAACTTTGATGAACTTTGGTCCAAAAGATAAAATGAAATGCATGATTTTTACTAATTATTCATACGGTCAAACTTTCAAAAAATGATTTAACTACTCATTTATTGAATTTAGAAGCATTCATGGTTGAATATTCACCATAATTACAAATCTTTTTTTAGAATTTGGAATTTGGTATGATTGGCCAAAACTAAACATCCTACTATAAAATATTAAAAGGAAAGATTTAAAAAAAAAAGAATATCATCACTTTTCCAAATTAGTAAGTTTTATAGCACTAGGACACTGTAGAGATGTGTTTTTTTTTTTATTTATTTTTTTAAATTCTGCTTGGTGGAGTTTAGCTCTCATTGACATGATTCAAATTGGGTTAGAAAGTACACTTGATTTCCTATTTGTAAGTGTGTTTTTTATATATATAAAACAAAAACTTCATCATGGATAGCCCGGTACAGAAGGGTAGCGACCCTAAAATGGTCGTTTGGTCACTTAGGGGTTAACACTGGGTACTTGTTTAAATTTCATAAATTTCAGTTTTCCTTTAGTAAAATTTTCACAAAATTTGTCATCTACACAAAAGTACTATAAATCCAATTTGGCATGCCCAATTGTTTAGAAACAAATCCGTAAAGGATCAAGGATTCATAGTTTTAAAATGACAAATTTAATCAATCATATCCTAAAAAAACATAAATTCAAACGGGACCAAATTATGTTACTATAATTAGTGAAGAACGTTGCATGTGCTTATTTTTTAAATCAAATTTTTGTTTTTTTTTAAATTTAAAATGATCAAATGGGAACCTATAAAATATTTATTCAGAATTGCTAAAAATAAAATAAAATCATAACACCCGATTCAGGTTTCTTGATCCTTTTGAGGATCCTTTAACTTTTAAATGGTCCTTGGTATTCCTCTTTACAACGTGTATTTAGCCTTATAATTGTAGTTTACTATATGAATTAAGATATGTTGTAAGGTACATATGATCGCCATTATTGATTTTGCTTTGAACTGAAAAGAGTTTAGTCATTGTTATTTTAATCAAATACCACTAAATACAAAGAATACTATATGCTCTCAAAGAGCTTTAGGGTTGTTTAAGGGTTAAAAGTTAAAAATATCAAATGTGATATTCCCTTTGTTTCGTAATAAGAGTCCAAAACCACATAGTTTCTTGTGTCAATTTAAGAGTCCACATTCATTGTGTTGCATTCCTACATTGACTCCTACTCATGAATTTTGTTGCCTTCCTACATCGATTTCCTAAGTTTTTCATCCCTTTCCATTGAGACACATAGTTCTAAAAATTGTCATTGCGTTTCATCTCTTTCATTTTGAGCTTTATTTCCATCTTAAATCTCAAATTTTTCCTGCAACGTGGATTCTTATTGTGAAATGGAAGGAGAACGTCATTCTTGGGAAGTCACTGTCAAAATTTTAAATAACCATGAGAGAACAAATTTAGAGTGTCTTTTATTCATTTGAGATAAAATTTATAAGTTTTTAGAAGTAAAAAAGGGTGAGTTTTAACAAATTTGAGTATATTCTCAAAATATCCCCAAAATATATAATATACTATAAATAGTAAACCATTCCAATTATTTCATAGCCTTCTATTAAATACCCTTTGTTTGCTCATGTATACCAAAATTTACAATTAGTGACTTCCATGAGACGCCATCTTGGTTTTAACCCCTCAACGTCTGAACACGCCTTTGCGGCCAATAGAATACATTGTATTTTGATTGTGTTTGGAATGAACCCACACCTCTAATAGGTTTGAGGTCAAAAGAGAAGTTGAAATTTAAATCAATGCGGTTCTAATGAGCTACTGAGATCCCAATTTAGAGTTTCATGTTGGTATTATACGATAGCGTATATACTATCCCCATGGGACGTTTACAGGTTAAGTTTGATGTTGGTTTTGGATATACATTCTTTATAGTAGCAAGAGACATCACAACTTCCTCACATGCAATATGCTTTGCGATGCATCAACTTTTGAAAAATTGAGAGAAAATTACGGACGAGCGGACAATGGATCAGTTGATCGACATTCTAGGGATGAATGAAAGGCCACCCGCGGTTTCGCCTACATGCACAGAATTCTATGCGGAAAGGAACTAGGAAGGAATGATTCTTAGACAAGATTATGAGCATCCACGCATATCTAGCCCACCTTATATTCAGGATGGCAAGGCCCATGACAGACAGAATTTTTTTTAATTTTTTTAAATTTTTCCTTTCTTTTCTTGGCTTCTTGTGCCCAGGCACTAGTGTCATGGCATAATCACAGTGGCTTAAATATTAAGGGACCATCCTCCTTTGCCTGCATTGTGTATTGCTACAGTGCAAAAACAAAAACAAAAAACAAAATCATGTCTCTTTCCTTCTCTAGTTATCACGTGCTCCAATTCACATCTGAATCAATTTCTTGGAACATTGCACATTTTTTCATAGCTACATGATATTGACAATATTTCAATGAGGACAATATATATGCAATGCTTAGGGTATGTTCCCACCTGGCCTTAGAGGTGGTCTTAGATGGCCGTCTTACCTCCTTAATAAAGTGTGTGTTCCCACCTACATTCTTTAGTAATTACCAATCCTACATGGATGTCCAAATGGAAAACTTTAAAGAATGGGTATTAGCTTACATTTAGGAGGACAAAAAAAAACTTGAGTGATAGTAGGCAATTGTTAAAGGAACACCAAAATTGAAAATATTCCCAAGTTTTAAACACTTAAGAATTGTCTTAACTAATATGGCTCTTGGGAGGCCATTATGTAAAGGCACGTTTCCACTTGGCCTTTGCAAAGAATGTGAATAAAAACTTAACACCTCCACAATTTTGGGAGGAATACCTTCTTTTTAGAAAAGGTGTCATCTTTGAGGTTCGGAAAGGTGTCATCAATAGTAGCCGGATTACATAATGGCCTCCCAAGTGCCATATTAGTTAAGACCATTCTTAAGTGTTTAAAACTTGGGAATATTTCCAATTTTGGTGCTCCCTTAACAATTGCCTACTATCGCTCAAGTATTTTTTTGTCCTCCTAAATGTTAGCTAATACACATTCTTTAAAGTTTTCCATGTGGACATCCATGTAGGATTGGTAATTACTCCCTCTGTCCCATAATGACTTGCACGTAGGTTCTCTGAAATCTACCTCAAGAGGTAGATTTCAGAGAACCTACGTGCAAGTCATTATAGGACAGAGGGAGTACTAAAGAATGTAGGTGGGAACACACACTTTATTAAGGAGGTAAGACCGCCTTCTAAGACCACCTCTAAGGCCAAGTGGGAACATATCCTAATCCGGCTACTATTGATGACACTTTTCCGAACCTCATTGATGACACCTTTCCTGAAAAGAAGGTATTCTTCCCAAAATTGTGGAGGTGTTAAGTTTTTATTCACATTCTTTGCAAAGGCCAGGTGGAAACGGGCCTTTAGGGATATCCAGAAAGTCTAGCAAAACGTTAGTAGAAGAGAAAAAACAAAACTAGGTTTGAAGCTTGAAAGGTGGTAAAAGTGAGTTTTGCGTCCATTTTTAAAAAAACCGATTAGGTTGCATTGAGTTGTTGGGGAGATTTGATCCTATCGCCTCTTCAATGCAAGAGAAGCTCCCTCAAATCTCTCTCAAGTTTCTGTGGAAGAATCTTGTTGTCCACCCAACCCAACTTCAAACTCTCCCAAAACAAGGAGCTTGGTGGTTTGTGGTAAGAGTCGTCCGATATGTGACTACGTACCTTACAGTGTATCACCCTTTTCTCAACCAACATGCATGGGTTCAAAATTTGGCACATTGATATTATTCAATCACATATGTAAGAAAATAGCACATAGTTTATGTAGATACTAGAATGCGTTATTGGAGAGTGTGATAATAACAAGTTGAAAGTGTAAATGGATCCAAAATTGACCTATGAAATAAAAACACTAAAGAATTCATTTCAAAGGGCATTTGCTATATCCATTATTCTTACAACACTTGTCAATAAATGCAAGGATCATAGTTACATGTAGACATGTTAATAGTCTTAATTATATCTTAGGATTAGGTATGGATAGTCCGTCGTACCTCAGATAGGATAAGAGGGTTGTGTATGCAAAAAAAAAATTCACTCAAGTTTTGGGTTTGAAGTTCCAAACCTTTTTTGAGGCTTTATCCACCAATTTTTCTCTTGGCAAGCCAATAATCTTCCAAGCTCACTCCAACTTACTACCTTATTGTAAATATTGTCTCAATGTCATATTTTCCACCTATTACTTATGAATCTTTATTTGAGAGCTTTTTTATTGTGAAGTTTTTTAGCTTTAGATTACAAAAATGGAGTTTTTAGCACGTTCAATTGTCATTAAATAAACCAAACATATTTTCACTCCAACAATGTCTACTAAAAAAATGCTTTGATTTGGTTACATTAT
The DNA here is from genome assembly GCA_022496805.1 of Pohlia nutans. Lineage (NCBI taxonomy): Eukaryota > Viridiplantae > Streptophyta > Bryopsida > Bryales > Mniaceae > Pohlia > Pohlia nutans. The sequence continues at coordinate 23,488,833 of CM040090.1, forward strand.
CCGGATTACATCAACGTTAAAATTGGCAAATGTGGTGTGAAGAAGGAAAAGTTTATCTAACAAGGCCTAATGAGTTTGAGGTGGGGTGATTCCATTATAAGAACATGCAAGGTCAATCTATGCAAATGTGCCCTAACATGGGCCTTTAGGACTTAGGACTTGGATCTAAGGGGCTTAGATCCATGATACGTCACTAGTATAAAATCACCCCAATTTTTGTTTTCTAAAATGATTTTTTCAACACTTTGTAATAAGATTTAACCCCTAAACGTTCTCACCCTTTTCAGATTTGGCAGTTTTTCAAAGATGCATTATAAAATGCAACTAATAGGGATATTTTCAACTTGATGAATGAATAAAAGTTGTATGTTATGCATTTTACATTCTATCCATACGGTTAGATTTGCAATTGCTATCACCAATGTTTGTGTACTAATTTTCAAACTTAAAATTTAGAGCTCTTATGTAATATGATTACGAATAAGATATTGACAATATAATAATGAAATTTCTTGTGATAGGTTGAAATGTAATACTCTAAATGTAGTGATTTTTGGAGATTTTTTGGTTGCTTAATTTTAGTAGTTGACTTTTTCAAGAGCACTTTTAGACTAAAATCTTCAAAATTTTGGGTGGAACACTACAACATGAAATGAGGCATAAAAATTTCACAAATCATCCCCTTTCTAATCGGATCACACATGCACGGAGCTAACTTCCCATAAAAGTTTCAATAAAAAATCTATGCTGCATAAGTGCATGGTGGATGAGAAATCGCAGTTCAAATCCATACACCATGCAAAATATGCATGGTTGGGCGGTTAGGGGTTAACATGACTTCATAGAATTTTATGTTAACCCCTAACCGGCCAACCATGCATATTTTGCATGATGTACACATTTGAACTCCGATTTCTCATCCATCATGCACTTATGCAGCATAGATTTTTTATTGAAACTTTTATGGGAAGTTAGCTCCGTGCATGTGTGATCCGATTAGAAAGGGGATGATTTGTGAAATTTTTATGCCTCATTTCATGTTGTAGTGTTCCACCCAAAATTTTGAAGATTTTAGTCTAAAAGTGCTCTTGAAAAAGTCAACTACTAAAATTAAGCAACCAAAAAATCTCCAAAAATCACTACATTTAGAGTATTACATTTCAACCCATCACAAGAAATTTCATTGTTAGATTGTCAATATCTTATTCGTAATCATATTACAAAAGAGTGTTAAATTTTACGTTTGAAATTTTATACACAAATATTGGTGACAAAAATTGCAAATTTAACCGTATGGATAGAATCTAAAATGCATAATGTACAAATTTTATTCACTCATCAACTTGAAAATATCCCTATTAGTTGCATTTTATAATGCATCTTTGAAAAACTGCCAAATTTGAAAAGGGTGAGAACGTTTAGGGGTTAAAGAGAAAATGTTCAAAAAAAAATCATCCTAAAAAATATAAATTGGGATGGTTTTGTACTAGTGTTTATTAATTTTGCAAACAATGTATTGTTCTAAGATCAAGTGAAATTATTTTGCACGCACGCAAGCACTACTTTCCAAGTTTCAAGAGTGGGTAGGGCAGCCATGTAAACCCGGCTCTTAACTCCACATCGATGATTGCTATTACTCCGAGACACACTAATTATTTACTCAAGGCAAAAAAATTTACCAGTGTCGAAGATAGTGGTACTATTGATGTAGTAAAATATCCATAAACACTAATAAAAAAAGGTGGCACTGCCGAGGGAGATGCCCAGGCAAGTAGTGCCCAATTTCACACATGCACAATGGTTCTTGCCAGGGCATCTCCCTGGGGAGCACCACCTTTTCTGCTAGTGAAACATATTTTGTAAAAATGCTCACCTTTCGTAAGATGATGTAGCCATTTTAAAGCAATTAGTGTGTCTCACAATAATGACAATAATTGGTGTAATGTAATACCATTGTAAGGGCCTCTTTACACTAGAGGCGAAAAGCCATGAGGAGAGAAATTTCAACCAATGAGCAATTGGTCTTCTTGGTTTCTAAGCCCTCCCATTGGCTGAAATTGGTCTTCTTGGTTTCTCTCCTCACGGCTTCTCGCCTCTAGTGTAAAGAGGCCCTAAGGTATGCACAAAATAATGATGGATCTGAGAGTCAATGCTGGGGTTGGCGAAGGAATGCATGATTGTGCAGTGTTACACATCGGCCGAGGCAAAGTGTCCTAAAGCTGGAATCACAGAGGCACTACAAGAACCCCAAGGTCAAGGTGATTCTGGACAACGGTACAGTACAATAGAAAGCCGACAGAACTCAGTTCCACAGGTTTATGGTTGATCCCTGAGGAGGGTTCTAGAAGTACTACCCAGTACCCACTGTAATACGTTAGTACTTGCACAGCTTTTGTAAACCCTAAACCCGAACATCAATGGAGAATAGCTTTCTTGTGTGACGGACTCCTTTAGTAAGAGTTTGTGAAAATGAACCTTGCTACCTTCATCCATGACGCAAATTGTCTTCATCATACTTTTTATTGTCTCTGCACCACCAGGGGATTGGAGGGACTACAAAATTGCTTCGTTTTCAAGGAGTTACATGGTTGAATAGTACTAGTACATACCTGTTGCACTGCAACATTGAATGTAGGAGAATATGAACCGGATAGCTGGTTGAAGTCTTCTGGAACTAAGGTAGAGGTGCCAGAAACCGTGCAAATTTCAGGTTTGCTTACTTAGGACAGTGGTGGAAAAAGTTTAGAATTTTTTGATGGTCTGCAAAGTCAGTGCAAATCCATCCCCCAAAAAACACATTTTTCAAGTAAGTCTATAATTTCTTGTGAATTTTTGAGTGTGGACTCATAGAGTGGCCATAAACCGTTCATAGGGTCGTGGTTTTCATGATAGGTTCGATTCTCAAAATAAAGCGCTTCTGCACCAATTAGAAGCACTCAATTTTTTGAAGCATGGACGGAATTAATGCACTCTTGGACACTTTCTGGAACCAGGCTGGGTAAATTTATGGAACTTGGCCCTAAAGCCTACTGCACGATTTTCTGCACCTCCACCTTAAATAAAAACGTCACCATTTTGTGACAATGGGTCATGACAAATTGCATGACAATGTGCATTTAATAGAATAGATAAACAAGCTATAAAAGTAAATGTAGGGTAAATACTAAGACAGAGATTATGCGACTAGCCGCTTGTTCACAATAGTCTTTGATCACGGTTGGAGTTACGGGTATACAATCACAAAATAGGAGGCAAGTTCATACTACGCAACTTTATGTATTATTTCACTCATTATTATTTTTTAAATTGGCCCTCTTTGCTTTTAAATAATTCTAAATTAGAAAAGATCTAACCCACAGTAATTGCACAAACTAGAAGTGGGACCCGATTACATCACACACCAAAAGTACCCTTATGATGCTTAATAGATCATACTCTCAAGTGCTGCAATCTCCCAAAAAAAAACTTCACAATTTCAAACAATTTCAAACAATTTCACCTTACTTGCTGTGAAAATATTCCAACACTGACACAGAACATCTGAGCCCACAGTAATTGCGAGAAAGGATGCCATAAAGCAACACCTGCGATCAAGCAAACAATTTGGTGCTCGAATTCTTCCTTTTTTTCCAGTGACAGAGCAACACCTCACTGGTTGCTGCCTTGGCTTTGGAATCAAGGCAGCTTTGCCTATAAACCGGAGAAAGTGTCTCATCAAGAAGCATCCGCGTTACAGTAAGAATTTGGAAATCATCCCCCATCCCCCATCTCCCGATTTTCAGCAGGCGTGAAATTCAAGTCAGCATGTGAAAAATGTCTGCATATGTCTGTCCGTGTGTGTATATATATAAATAAATATTTGTCTGTGTCTACCACTTCGGCTACAGTATGAGGCTTAACCCTTAAACGTCAAGGTAAGCCCCATGGGCTTATTTAAAAGAGAATATTGAAGAAAAAAGTGGAGTTTCTTAACCAAATCAAGCGAGGATTGGTGCGTTGGAAAGCTACTGAAACAGCGATCTAAATTCCAAATTTGCGCCTCATTTGAAAGATTGTGGAATCGTTAACCCCTTAACGTACCAGGGTGTCCCTGGAATTGACAATTTGAGAAAAAACATTATAAACTACCATTTAGAAGAATATTCTGGAATTGATATACATAAGAAAGTTCTAGATCTTGAATTTTAGATTCCATCCGTACGGTTCGATTCACTAATACAATCACCAATATTTAATTATAAAATTTGAAAGTTAAAATTAAAAATTCCTTCTAAATTCGATTACAAACTAAATTTCAATATTTTTTGAGTAAATTTTTTTGGAATGAGTTTGAAATGAGATACTCTTAAGTGTGGTGATACTTTGAAATTTTTGTGTTTCTTAAATTTATGACCTCATTTTTCACGATTCCACTTTGAACTAGAGTCAATGCAATTTTGGCTTGGTCAACGACTTGACATACTTCTACATTTGCAATTTTAGAAAAATATGTACTCTAGTATGACTAAATCCAGCCATTAGATAGGACAACAACTTGGTGAAGAATCTCCAAAAAATTGGATGAGTTTCATCCAAGCGTTGATGAGAACGTGAGAACGCTTTGAAATCATTCGTCGTCCAGTTTCTGGACGCTGTGACGTTTAGGGGTTAATAAGCAATCAAAGTTATCAAATTGAACAAGTTTTGAGGTTGAGGCAATTGAGGTCGTTTTCTGAAAAGTGCCGAAGTGCTACAGTGCCGCAATAATGCTAGCCAACAGAGCCGTTTTTTTCCAAAAAAATCAAAAAACCTTGGACGTTAATTCAAGCACTATTCACCCATGGGTCCCATTTTTTTTGAAATATCTATTTTGGGCACTCTAAAGTTGTGGCAATTTTTTTTGCAAATTTGGAGTCTATGACCTCAAATTGGTCTTGGGGGGCTTCCTCAGGAATTTCAAACCCTTGGAAGAGGGGTTGTTTTTTATGGTGGGCCCTACATTACAAAATAGGGGGCAGATTTTGTCCTCTTTCAATAACGTTCAATGGGAATTTAGAATCTTTTATAAGGTTCTTCAACTCTTCTCTGCAACACCTCATAATCTTTTCACTATTCTCTGAATCATTGTGGCATTTTCCTCGAATTATAGCAAGTCTACATCAGCTTCAGCTAAAGAAATTGGGTGGTGAGACAATGCTGAAGCGTCTACGTTGCTATTGTTGAAAAGGTTGGACTCCACTAGCTGCTAATTAAAAAACTTTAACTTAAGTCATAGCCTAAAGGATCGGCTGCATCCAAAAGTGATTCTCACTCCACTGTGACCCTCCTAATGTGTTGAAGCAGCTTCTTGCATGCGTTAGGTTAAAAAAAATAAAAAAATTACATGAGCGCACTATAGCTACCAAAAACTTACATGACAAACTTGCTTGGAATAAAGTGCATCAACCAATTACATACAACTATGTTTGTAGTACATTCATTACGGCGGAGAATAAATTTACTAAAATTAACTTCATAAAGTGTGAGCATGGTCTTGTTAGAGAATAGGACAAAGTGTCGTTGATGTAAGTACCACCCCTGGCTATGTTGACAATATTTGGTCTGCAAATATCAAACTCCACACTACAAGATATACTTTATCAATCATAAATAAAGTTGGTGAGTGAAAAACGACTGCTTTCTTTCCATGCTCTAAGGGAGAGTTTTGTAGTAGTGAATACTGTATGGGAATGTTGGATTGGGGTACTCATAATTTACCACTAGTGATATGATATATGTAAACACTGTTCACCTTTAGAAGAATGTCTGCCCCCCTTTCTATGTAATAATTGGGTTATGGATCTGGGGACGGACTGTCTCTATGTGTGTCTATCCCTCCCACCCAGTTACTTAACCCCTAAACGTCAAAGCGTCCAGAAACTGGATCATGAACGGATTCAAAGTCCTGTAACTTTTTCATGCAATGTGGGATGACTTTCATCCAAGTCACCTTTGCAAGCCTATTAAGTTCTCTACCAATGAGAGTAAATCTGTTATGATGGGGAGAGGTCCATAATATTGGAGAGGCCTCCAAATGCAAATATGTCAAATTTGTTGGGTAGATTTCATGCATGCAATGGTCCTTTCATGTACACTTATTGTACATTTGAGTCATGCTAAAATCTATTTTTCAGGCTAACATCTACTTGCGTTCAAAGGATCGGTACGTTAAGGGGTTAAGAAAGCAACCCTCTTTTACTCCTTTTATTTAGCACTATTTTGTTCTCTTGTGAAACAGTTTTTTTTTTTAACTCCTAAATGCCTAAGGAGGTAAGGGTAAAATTTAGATGTGTTATAAAACGTTACTTCTCGATGAAGTTTGGTTTAACCCTTTAGCACGCCGGCGTCCAGATTCTGGACGCCGGATGAATTTTAGCAGCTCGATTTCTGTAGGTACCGGATGTTTTCATCCATTTTTTATTTTTTTTCATTCTTGTGCTAGTTGAATACCATTTGTACGGTATGGATCTTCCAAATAAGATAATGTGAATTTTTGAATATTTACAAAAGTGATTAATGTCAAGTTTCAATCTTAGTTCAAAAAGAAAGACCTTAAATATGATTTTCCATAGTAAGTAGAATCAAATAATGGAAACCATACCATCTCGTAGTGCATGTCATTCTAATTTCATTACAATATTTTTTTTAAAAATTGTGTTAATTTTGGATTTTTAATTGAATTTCATGAGAAAACCTTGCAAAATTACTTTAAAAATATTAATAATAAATATGATGAATCCAACCGTACGGATGTTATCTACACATTGACATTTACAACTTTGTTTTGTACATCAACTCCATTTCCGTTTTTCATCAACCATTTTATAACAAATCTTTGAAAACAGTGTTGAATCGGGACGTTAAAGGGTTAAAAGAGAAAATGAGAAGCATGATATTTAGTAATTATCCGTGTGGTCAAACTTTCAAAAAATGTTTTGAATACTCATTTCATGAATTTAGGAGCATTTATGGTTGAATATTCACCAAAATTACGATTAGAATTTGAAATTTAATATGACCGGTTAAAACTAGACATCCTATTCTAAAAAAAAAATTAAACACACATCACTATAAATAATTATATTCAACAATATATTCAGCTATCAATATATTCAGTGCACTTGACAGTCATTTGTGCTCACTACGGAATGAGTGAGAACACGAATAGCAACAAAAGTTGCAGTATATGGGTTTGGTTTGAATAGGTAAGATAAGTGCATCCTACTAGCAATGCAGTAACTTGAGAGAGAAAACGAGCTACCACAGAAATGGCATAGAAAACTACCCACAAATAACGCTCCAGAATGCTCAATAACGCTCTTTGTTGCTATAGAAAAACAGAAAACTATTTGCCGCACTGCTTTTTTAAAGCAGTCCTTTCATAGAAGAGAACATCATTACTTTCCTAAAATAGTAAGTTCTATAACATTATGACAATGTTGAGGTCTTTGTCTTTAAAAATTTCTATTTGGTGGAGCTTAACCCCTAAAGGCCCTTAAAAGCCAAAATGGCTTTTTGCTGTTTCGGGCAGCCTAGATGACGGGTTTAACTTTAGTATTTTGGGTTAAACTTTGGTGTGGGTGTGGTAATACATACATACTATATGTGGTAAAATTTGGGCAGCAAAATTCAAGTTTTAGAATTTTATTATGCAAAATTTTGTTTTCAAGTCCAACTGGGGCAGCAAAAAAATAAATAAAAAAAATTAGTGTTTTTTTGAATTTTTTTTTTGGAAATATGTTTATAATAATACTACTACACACATTTAAAAAAAATCCAAGTTGAAAGTTTTAACAATTTTACATGGGCAGCCTTCAGAATTTACAAGAGCAAGCTTCAAAGTTTTTTGTAATTTTACATTTTTTTTCTTTCAAAAATTGTCAAAATTTGAGATTTAGGAATTTTTCGATTTTTTTTTTTCTAAAATTCACAAACTCATAGATGTAACTTTTCACCGTTCACTTTTTTACTAAACTGAAAACCTTTAACGTTATTCAAGTTTTACCATATTGTGGTTTTTGAACCTTCTTCTGGAAAATAATTTGCATGAAGGTCAAAAAAGCATAATGAGTCTCTAAAATTTTGCATGGAGGTGCCTAACTTAGTTACCTACATGGAAAAAAATATGAGCAAAATGTTTGGGGTAATAATCATCAAGTCCCCTTTTGCACCATTTAGACTATGCCTTTTGGGTAAAGCCCAAAAAAACTTTTGAATCAACTTTGAATGTTATAAACTCACAAATGGTAAAGATCCAACGGTTGAAATTTAACATGGTGTTAATATTGAAACATACATCAACTTCCACAAGGTGCTCAAAAATCGCAGTTTTTGGTTTTGGAGGTCCCAAAACACCTTGGGCCTTTAGGGGTTAACACATATTGACATGATTGAAATTAGGTTGGAAAGTAGACTTAATTTTATATTTAAAATTCTTATTTATTTTTCATAAAAACACTTTTTTCATCTTGGGCAATTGGTAAGAAAAGCGAAGCAACCATAAAATGGTCGTTTTTTCACTTAGGGGTTAAAAGGGACTCCGCAACCTTCAAGAGGACACTAAAGTTAACCAAAAAGAGTATTTGAAAGTGGATAGAAACCTTAAACTCACCTTTGACTCATTTTTGGATCAAAATGACTGCAAAACTAGTCTATGGTGAGTTGAAGAATAATATAAAGCAATGCCATGCACCACCAATGGGAGCGGAACTCATAACCTCTCTAATACTAAAGGGGAGTTCTTTCAAGCCTAAAGGACTATTCATGAGGGGACCGAGGGACTATTCATGTGCAATCTTTGTTAGAAATGGATTAAATTAACTCTCTTGACTCCGCAACAAGAACTTTTTGTTTTTTGTTAACTCATCTGGATTTTTGAGTTTTGTAAGGTCCTCACGAAGGTCCTACATGTGTTGAGGCAATGTTACCCTATTTTGGGCAAGTGCTACCCATTTGCCCCGGCATCCGCCTTGGCACAAACACCTTTTCTACTAGTACGCCAACACCAACCAAGCAAGAAGGAGTAACTAATAAATGTTAGGAGCGGTTAGCTTAAAATGTGTCTACACGTAGCTATCGAGTAAGTGCAACTATGTAATAATGTTTAGCTCACTCATGTGTGCATTTACTAGTTAAGAGCAATTGACTAATTGATCAAGGAGTGAGAGTTAACTAGAATGTCTTGGTTGTGAAGATTTTGGAGTCAAGTAATCACTTCTCCATTTATGAATGGAATAATAGGAACCGGTTAGGAAAAGTTACGGAGAATCAAAGAGAAGTATTGGAAAGTAACATTTGTTCATCCACTTCTTCTTACTTGCTTGGTGTGGGGCGGGGCATAAAAGTGTGCATAAATGTTTTCCAAGGCAAAGAAATGTATCCTATTTTTAACTTGTTGAGGCCCCAAAATTTCATAGGTTGGCCCCCTCTAGGTAAATTGGGGCCATAGGTCCTAATTTTAAATCCAAAATTTTCAAAAATGACTTGTGGGACATCTAAAAACTTAAAAAGAAAAGAAAGAAGAGGTTGTGCTTCAGAACATGTTTGTAGCACTCTTTTTAGAGAGGTCTCTATTTCTTTTTTAGGTTGTATTGCTAAAAAACACTTGATAAAAATAACACTATGAATTAGTGTATCTATTGATGAACATCAATTCTTGGGCTTTGGATTTTATGTTGACCTTTATTCATGAAAGCACAAGCTTGCCACCATGCTCATCAAGCACCAATAATCTTATGACCATTAAAGAATATAAAGAGAAGCCGTTTATAATGATTTGAGGAATTCTCGTTGATTGTTCACGTTACTCAAGGGGCTATTGTTGGGGACCCTCTTGACATTCAAGGTTTAAAAGAAATTCAAAAACCTCAATTATTTTTCATTACATCTTATGATTGTTTTGAAATTTTCATAATCAATTTTTTCAAATGTATAAATTTTATGATATTTCTTTGTAAAAATCATAGTAATTACAAAAAATTAAAGTTCTAAAAACATTTTCATAAAAATACATTATTAGTGATGAGCATGATGGCGAGCTTGGTTTACTCTTTGAGCTCATATCAAGAGAGAAACTTAACATGTTGCGTATTTGTGAATTCTATTTCTGGAGGCTAAAAATGGCATTTTGGACAATTTTTGAAAAAATCAATGTGACACAGATGTATAATAGACTACCGAGTCTACAATTTTTTAGTTGTACTTAACTCACCTGAAACCTAAATTTGTTCTCAATGAATATCTCTTAAAATAATCTACATATGGTTATTTTGTTTCCATGAACTATCTTCAACATACTCTTCATTCGCAATGGTCTTTTAGACCATTACCATTACCATCATCATCATCTTTTATTATTATTATTATTATTATTATTATTATTATTATTATTATTATTATTATTATAATATTTTAATAAGAATCCTCCAAGGGAACAGCTATTACATCTCAAATTCTCAAAAGGTATTGGGCATCTTGAGTGCTCTTGAAAGCCATTTTTTTTTGGAATTAGGGAAAGTGGTTTCTGGTGAGAGCTGAGAGGGATTGAGGTTGACATAGACAACATCAACATGGCACATAAAGTTTTGGCCCCTACGTGAAAACGACTTCCAGAAAGGGAATACTCTCTCTTCTAGTTTGATTGTGGCAAATGAATAAAGAAATAGTGTTGGTTTACGGCAATCGAAATGAAACAGAAGGAGTACAAATTTATCGGCAGGTTTTGCCTCATATTAGATGTTGTTTTCTATGTACGGTATGGACATTGAGTGATAAAAAGACTAGAACAAACATGTGTAGAGTATAAGTGAGTATTCTTCAATTGTATCAAGGTGGTGGTTTTGAATAACTATAACATTGAAATAGATTTAATTTAAGAGAGTTACAAACGACCAAAGAAAATAAAAATGTACATGTGAACTAGAACTCAATGCACGTACCATATTTGGCTGTTAGGGTCAGCAAAAAGGGAAGCCCAAAATTTTAATGAATTATTTAATAGAAAACAATTTATTTTTCATGGTGAAAAAATGAATCTTCAAGAAGATTCACAACATTCGGACAAAATATTATAAAATGTATGGCATGAATTGCCAACCTTGATGGTCAGGTACAGTATGTTATAAATAAGATTTATCAATAAGATTTTTAATTTTAAAAACCTCCTTAACCCCTAAATGCCTAGAGCCCTTTCCAAATTCGGCAGTTTTGCAAAGATGCATTATAAAATGCAACTTAAAGGGATATTTTGAACTTGATATATCAATAAAAGTTGTACATTATGAATTTTAGATTCTATCCATATGGTTAGATCTATGATTGCTATTGCCTAAAAATTTGTATAAAATTTGAAATGTGAAATTCAAAATTATTTTGTAATTAAATTACAAATAAGATATTGACAATCTACGGATGAAATTTTTTGTCATTGGTTGAAATGTAATACTCTGAGTGTAGTGATTTTTGGAGATTTTTTGGTTGCTTAATTATATGAGTTAACTTTTTTTATAGCACTTTTACATTGAAATCTTCATTATTTTGGGTGAATCACTCAAACATGAAACGAGGCATAATTTTTTTACAAATCACCCCCTTTCTAATCAAATCACATAAGCATGAAGTTAACTTCCCATAGAATCTAGAGTAAAAATTCCACGCTACTAAAAGTGCATGACGGATGGGAAATTATAGATGAAATCTGTACATCGTCCAAAAAATGGATGCTTAGGCAATTAGAGGTTAACCTTTAAAAGATATATGAACCTGCAGGGGCTTACTTTTCTTGGGGGAGAATCTTGCTCATCACTTCTACCCTAGTGAACTAAATGGAATTCTTTTAATGCCAAAACAAACATCTTTAAGGCATTTATACTTCTTTAGAATAGAACCAAAGTAAATTAAAAACAAAATCATGTTTAAGATGGATTGAAAAATTTATTATCGGTGTGGGAATTAGAAAACTTAACGGTTTTTGGCATCTTATATTCCAAACTTAAAATAGAACATTCTCAATAAATTGATTATAATATGATAAATGAATGCCCAAGGTACACTAGAAATTGATTATTAAATTATTTTAAGATCTCAAATTTGATGATACGTAAAATAACTATAGCATATTATAAACTATAACGTACATTTTTCCCATTTAGTGTTAAGAAAAATCCAAATAGTATATGATACTAAATTTGGTTCTAATCATATATTCTTTATGCAGGAATTTTTTCTTATCTCAATTCTTATTCACACCTCATTTCTTTACTACATTTGTTAAATGACCACAACATCATGGATTTAAAAAAAATCATTTGATGATTTTACTTATTATAATAATGATTATACATTATATATATAATAAAAAATTAGAACTCTAAAAAAATGTATACTATCAAAAATCATACCCAAAATAGATTCTAAAAGAAACAATCAAAAAGTGAGTTTCTTTCAATAAAAACATTATTATCGTGTCTTTAATTTAAATAATTCATGAATATATATATCAAGTCCAATTTTTTTTTTTAAAGATAAAATACTATGGTATTAAACTTCTCAAAATTTATTTTTTAATATTTGGACATGTATGAGCAAGAAACAACTTTGGAGTCGTCTGCATTACTCCATAACAATTTTATTTTTGGTCTTATGTCCTACGTGTAATTGAGTTATCAATAACAATCCTTTTGATCATTTTTGTAGTTTGACTCTACAGATGCACATGTAAAAAATCATGATAAATTAGAGTTTTCCAAAACACATCTGCATGCATATTTATGATTAAGGTGGAGGCACCAATATATGTGAGTTTATGATTTTTTGACCTATTTAGACTTACAACAGCTCAACATGGTTGTCAAGGTTTTTGGGTGAAGCATTTGGACTTTAGTGTTTGTCATGGAGGAAACTTAAATGTGGATTTGCATGATGATACAGTAGTATGCTTCTCAATAACACACATATAATTATATTCTTCTTCTGATACAGTACCAAGCATGGGCTCTGGATCACGCTACACTGATTATCCATCCCATTTAGGGTTGCTTTACACTACGGTGGAGAAGTGCACCAATCAATCAAGAATTTCAACCCAAGACAAGGTTATTTGAGGTTGGGGATGTTATGCCGGAGAAGATGAAAAAACAATTAAAAAAAAATGCCTCAACCTTTAACCCTTTAACGCTTTGGGTACTATAGCAAGGTTCATTGGTTTTCACTGGGTTTTTCCAATATGATTGATGTTGCCAAACTTAGAATGAATTAAATTAGAAAGTAACCGTACAATTGTATTCACTACTACTGGAGTCCAAACATTTTGCCAAAATTAAAGAATCATCCAATGGTGGGATTGGAAGATCATAGTATGTCTTTGCATTGAACTGTATAATGCACACTCAAAAATGAGATTTTGGAGGTTGTGTGATTTCAAAGTTAATTAGAATTTAGGTTAAATTTTATAAAATGAAAGTAAAGATGTTCAGCAATAACCTATGTCAACACCTCTCCGTTGCAATCTTTCATGTTAAGAACAAAGTCTCACATAATTATTGTGAATTTAATAAGTGATAGTGACTTATCCATGTACGGTTTAGGACAAAAATTTATACGTTAAAATATGAAAGGAGTTAGTACATGGATCAAGATTGGAATACATACACTAATGGAACATGAACAAGAGAACACAATCCCCAAAAAAATAAAAATAAATAACAAACTTCCAAACACAAGAAATATCGCATAGTACATGTGTTGTATTTGTAAGTATTTACTGTATTTTCAAGTATTTACAGTATTTTCGCGTTTTGTTTATAGGTATTTTGATAGTTGCACAACTCCAAATTGAAAATTTCTTTTTCTAGAAGATGTACAGTATACCGTTCATCATCTGAACTTTACAATTCAAAATCCAATTCTTCACGGATTCTGCATTATTTGCGTTTTCGACACAGCAAAGACCACAATGTGGCTGTTTGAGCATTAAAGGGTTAAAGGACATACTAAGCTCCACGGATTTTTTTGGTACTTTGGGAGAATCTTGCTCATAACGTTTACTACATTGAAATAAATGGGGTTTTAAAAATGCCAAGCCCGACATCTTTAAAGCATCTATTTTTTTAGGACGGAACCAAAGTAAATTTAAAAGAGAATTGTGATTAAAATGGAGTTTAAAAGAGATTTTGGGTGTGGGAATCAAAAGGCCATGTCCTTTAAGGGTTAAGTAGTGTAACCACTTAGAGGAGAAGTGTATTGGACAACTTCACGAAGAGGAGAAGTCCACCGTACAACTTCACAAAATGGTCATAGTTGGCCATAGTAGAAACCTTATCCCCTAAATGACTATTGTATTGAAATCTGAAATAATTGTATTGAATTTTGAAAAAATTGTATTGATCAAAAAATAAAATGAGTTTGGTGATGTTTTGAAACTTTTTCATGACAAGAAATTTTAGAAAATTGTCCACCTCTATAATACACTTAAATTAAGGTAAACAAGTAGCTAACATTTTATTTTTTTAAAAAGATTTCTAAAGAAATTGAATTTCTGTAGTGCAAAAATTTCATCCTTTGGAGAATCAAAGTGGGTTGACCTTGTAAAGAAGGGTTCGAAATTATCTTCACTTCAATTGCTATAATCTTCCAAACATGTGGTAAAAAACATAAAAATTCAAAAAAAATTCATAGATGTGCTCAACAATCCAAAATAAGATCCTACAATTGGAAATAGAGGGGCATGTTTATTTCTCGGTTTATTTTTCTAGTTTTGCTCTTTGCACTTGTAAGGCAAATTTGGAGAGTTCTTTGGAGAACATGGTCATGGACAACACATGTTAAAATGTTAAAACACAAACCCTAATCTTCCAAAAATGACCTTGAAATATTTAGGACAGTTACACATGTTAAAATGCTTGGACAAAACATTTTATTCAAGTTAGAGTTCTTCACAGGCCAAGTTTCTTGTCCAAGGCTTTGAGTTTGTCCAAGAAACTTGACCTTCGGAGAACCCCCTTCAAAACTGTGTCGCCACATCAGCAACCGTGTCATTTTTTCATTAATGTACATAGTTCTCCACCGGAGGACTCTTGGCCATAATGTAAAACCACCAACGGGCAAGAGTGTCATTCTCAACCAATCATATTTCAGAATTCCCCTAGAATTCATGACTCCTAGACTTCTCCACTCTAGCGTAAAGCAGCCCTTAGTGCGTGTGTGGTACTAATTCCCAAAGCATGCACTATTTTGCCAAATCTCAAAATTAGTGAGAGTTGAAATTTTTACAGAGTGGCTAAAATATTTATATCATGCAAATTTTACATCATAATGGTGTTTATATCACTTTTATTAATTTCCCACACGCACTATAAACCGTCCCTCACGTAATGGGATAATTAGTGTAGTATTTGCTCTTTGTATTGAGAACTGTAGTTAGCACTTAGGCAAGATAGGCAAAAAAGAAAAGAAAAGAAAAATTATAAGAAGAAAAGCCCAAATTTTTAGGAAATTACTTCTTCTTTTTTTTAAATTATTTTGTATGGTGAGAAAGAGTAACTTTGAGAATAATCTTAAAACTTTATATTTGGTGAAAAGGAATTTTTCAAAAATAATAATTATTTGACTTTGACGGTCAACTATGGTATAAGATTTTCTAGCATAATTAGAGTTTGTATGTTTGGACTGCAAATACTAAAGTGTTCATATTGTCACAAAGTTTAAGGTATGTATGTTAAAATATAAATATTAGTTTGTTGCAATTATTTGAGATATACTTCAATTCAAACTCTAGTTTTCATGTTGTGTTTTTTCTTTGACCTATAAGCAAGTGGATTTAATTATCAATGGATTACATTGCACCATTCTAGACTAATTGAACCTCTATTGATTTGATTTATTAATCAATTTAAACATCGAATGTATAGAATAAAAGATATAAAGGTTGGAAGTTGATAGTGAGCTTTTTGAACTTTGAAAGTTGCATAAGAAACAAAGTGCATATATTCCAAATGGGAAGAGAAGAGGAGTAGTTGGTCAATGGGAATGCATCAAAATATTATATTTTATTATGGGGCACCTTGTTCTCAAGAGGGGAGTTTGATTTAGAAAATTGTATAGAATGTTTTGCTAAGCTAGAACCAAGAAACCGTGGTGCCAAAATGATGCTATGTAATGGCAAAGTCATTTTGACATACTTTAGTCTCAACTCCTATTGTAATGCTCTAATGACCAATCTTTAACCCTTCATCAATGCAATCAGTCAATTTTGGAGTTTCCTTGGTCTTGACTCCTAATGTAAAGTGGCTCTAAACTTGTATGCTTAAACATCAACAATGTCTATTAATAATTGATAATATTTTTTTCACAAGTTATGTTCTCTTTGCTCTATTGGCCACGTCACACTGCAACTTTTTTTTAATTTAAAAAAAAATTAAAATTAAAATTTTTTGTTAAAAAATAATATAAAATAATGATGCGAGCTGAATTCAGCTGATTCGAAGTAGGGACCTTCTTGAGGCCCAATATCTCTTATAATGTTTGTTCAACATTTTGAACAAGTTCTACAAATCCTACTTATCTAAAAAAATCATGACAATTTTTTACCAAAATCTTAACTAATTTGGGTCTAAGCAAATTTAACACTAGAAGTTTTGAGAAATAAAATGAATGACATTGTCAAAATCATCTTTGAAAAATATAAAAGTTGCCAACTTTAGATGAAAATTCTATTTTTAGACATATAATGGATGAATGTGCAAAAAGATTAATGTGCAAAAAGGTTAACACTATACTATATAGTCATTCATTTTGTTCTAACATGTTCGTCTTCTAGGATGCCACTTGTTCTACAAAAGAAAAACAAAATTTATTCGCTGGTCTTGCTACACCAAATTCACCATATACCGTGGGTGGGTGAATGGCATGGGCATATTAATCCAATTGGACAAATTCTCATCCAATTTAAACAGATTTTCATCCAATTTGAATGAATTTTACCATAGTATTTTGAATTTTTTTAAATTAATGAAACCTCTCGTAAATACCGTGGGCTACAGAATATGGTGATTCCGGTGTACTGTTTAAGGCTTTGTCCACTAATATTTCCTCTTATATATATTTAATTAAATCATAGACGCGGTTTCACACTTCCCCAAATATTCAGTCCAAAAGCGACATTCAGTTTTGATTCAATCCTTTCCTGCTACAAGCAATTCCTCAAATTTTTGTAAACTGGAAACCTAGTAATGTACCCTTTTGAAAAATGAGAAATATTAAAATAAATAAATAAATGCAATAAAAATAAAATGAGAAATAGTTTTTTTTGGTTTCCCCAGTGAATGACTGCATCGTAACCCACCGGCCTGCCCGTCTCTGGCTTGTGATTGGCTCTCAGAGAGTAGATTACTCACCATAATCCAACTACAGGTTACATTCTCAAAAGATTCAAGGCGCTAATCCGAGCAGACGCCCTCGACGGGCAGGCCGGTGGGTCACGTTATGTTATTTCATCTACTCAAGCCATTACGGTACGTAATGCAATCCCCACTACCTACCTCGTGCTTTGCACTCGGTAGGTAGTGGGGAGTGCATTACCCACCGTAATGGCTCTCGTAGATGAAATAACATAGTTCATAAATTACGCCCAACTCACCGATTATCATGTTGAAGAATACTATACATTAAAATCGAGGAAGGATATTGTTACCATTCTATTATTATTATTATTATTATTATTGGATGAAATATTATTTAGAATTCAAGTTTATGTACATTCATCCATACGTGACATTATCATCCTATCCTGAAAATAATATTGGGATTTCATTCATTTCAAAATGAGAAATACATCACAATGTACTTCCAATCATCTTTTATTAAGAATCATGTTGCAATATATGGCCACAACAAAATCATCGATTGGTACTATTCTTATTATACATGCTCTATACTTCATCAATTTCTACTTGGGATTTAGGTGGATCTTTAAAGATGTAGCAATGGCTCATGACGGAATTTGGAGGTAAAGTAATTTTTTAATTTTAGAATACACCCATTATCTAATTTAGTCTCACTCGAACTAATAACAAAAGCTCGAACTAATCCTGAAATTAAAAGAAAGTCCGAGTTGGAGTAATTGAGATACTCGTAGTAATTATGATAATGTAGGTAAATTGTGGCCTATACTAAAAAAACATTCCAAATTAGTATGAATTTTTCATGCTGAATATGAATAAAATAGTATGAAATTACTATGTTTAGTTATTTGAAAAATAAAATATGATCATCTAAATAAGATAATGATATTTCATTCCTATATCTTCGGATTAATTTGGATAGTACTACCAAAATTAGTCCTAGGATTTGTAAAAAAAGTTGACTAATTATAGGTCTTAAACTAAATTAGATAATGGATGTAGTGAGAGCCTTCTACGGAAATGTATATCCTATGCTATGGTCAAATTTATTTTAAAATAATTCAAAAATAATTAAAATGGCGATTATTGAAATTTTCAAAGATTATAAGTTGGTATTATTGAAGAGTGTAAAAGATATTAATCAAAATAATTCAAATTCATAAAATTTCAAGATTTTTGCAAACAACCTCTCCAAGTACAAATTACAACACTTTCCATCAAAAAATCATCACAAATTGTAAAAGGAGGAAAATCATCTATGTTGTGTTATATCAATGTCCAAATCTTGAAACAATGGAAAGCTTAATGAGTTGTAACAAACAGAGCTTAGGATCAAAAGTCACTAGGGTATACCAAATATTACAAGAAATGAAATTTGAAGAAAATATATTTTAACTTAACCCCTAACCGTTCCGTCGTCCATATTTTGAACAATTTTTGGGGTGCTTTTGCATTCAAAGAGCTGTAACTTTTGCAAAATGTTTTTGATTTCAATGAAAATTTGGAAAAATCCTCCGCATGATGTGTCGTTTTAGTGATAAAAATTTCAGGTCAATCCAAGATGAAATCAATTTTTGGGAATCATTTGAAAGTAGGGGTCTTTTTTCTGAACAATTTTTGTGCATTTTGATGGCTGCAACTTTGGGGGCTTGTATCTCCCTTCATCTAATGTCCCTTTTCAATAAATATTGTTGGATTTAATTCCCCTTAAAGTCTAGTTATTATGTTGAAATTTTCGTGTCAATCCATGTTATTATGAAGGTTTGGAAGTCATTTTAGTGCACGGGTCTATTTTGAACACTTTTTTCTTTTTGGGTCAAATGGGTCACTTTTTGGGCTAGTTTTTGACATTGCAAGGCCATTTTAGGGCACAAAAAAAAAATTATGAGATACTTTTTGGTACCAATGTGTTTATATGATGATTTTGAACTACTTTATAGTTTAAAGTTTTTTTTCATTTGAGTATTTTTGAAAATGAATTTCACTTGTAATGAGTTACTAGGAAAATTTCAGCATTCATTTTTAACACTAAAACACTATGATCTGGCAACCCTAAGGCCAAATGACTCCAAATTTTATCCACATCATTTACAACATGTATATTATAAGATTGTACGATTGCGATTTCTGTACGTCATTTACATTTAAACCTATAACACATCAAGAGCGATGATGTTTTTAAGCCCAAAAAAGTTAGGAACGCTTAGGGGTTAATGAATGAAAAGTAACCCTATAATAATTCATTTCGTATGAGAGCTAATGAATCTGACCTAAGGGTATAGTACGTAAGTGTCTTGTTTGTTTATTGATTACATGTCATGCCATAGATCTTTTTAACTACAAAGTGATTAAGCGCTCTTAATACTATTGAAATGGTTTTAACAAATGGGTATTCAAGGTTTCACATGATTCAGACCTATTAAAGGAAACTATTTGAAAATTAAGAAAAAATAGAGAAAAATATGTTTTTGGGAATAATAGGAAACATTAAAAAGTTAGAAGGATTAGAAAAAAAATTGTTTATACCGTACCCATATAGTATCTTTGGTGGAATATAAATCTAAAAGAAGATGCAACTTTTTTTGGGAATTTAAAAAAAAATTGAAAGGGAAAACAATTTCCAAAGAAAATTTGTTTTGTCGAAATTTGTTTTTAGAAAATTTCAATATTTGGTAAATTGGTGCCAAAGTTGCTATGCAAGTAGAGCAACTTTATGATAAGGATATAGGAATTACATTCTTTTTGTCAAAAGTAAAGTTCATAGTTTTTTTTAAACCTATTTAGTAGGTTTCCACAAGAGAACCAATTTGTCTTCCCTCTAACAACTTCTTAGGTACCCCAACAACCAGGTTCCTAAATTCCTTACCATAGAGCACCATAGTTAGGTAGACTATTGTATTATGTACCGCAATGATATTGAAGGTCAAACTTATGACCACTTATTTATTCAATAAGCCCAAACTTATTAGAGCTATCCGTAAAGTCTCTTTGGATTTGAAGAATCAACAAAGAATTTTACTTTATTATACTTTTATTTGTTCACTCCAAATAGTTAAAAGGTGTGAAAGATCTTGGTGGTCTATCATTGTTAAATGTGTAAAAGGTGTGTAAGAGCTTGGTGGTCTTCAAAAGATTTTCAGCTTCTTTCTTGGTGCTAAAAAACTTTTGAAAGCTTTTGTAGAACACCAAGCTCTTACACACCTAATAATTATAAACCACCAAGATCTTCCACACCTTCTAACTATTTAAAGGGAACGAATAAGAATATAATAAAGTAAAACTCTTTGTTGATTCTTCAAATCCAAAGTGACTTTACGGATAACTCTATTCTGAATCATTTTTTCTAATATCAAATCTTCTATTATTCCACCAAACCTTATAAAATAGACGTAACAAGCGCAAAACTCATTCCATACTCTCACTATCAAACTTTGTTATTTTACAAGTTATTACGCGGATAGACAAATTACTTTCAACACATTCTTTATCACGATGATCTTTGGGTCAACATTTAAATACTTTTTATTGTTTTGTATGTGGGCAAGCAAGAGAGGGCCTCTCCCTCAAAAGACTTGTGACGAAGGAAAACACATAGCCTTAGTTCAAGTCATCCATGCAATCCATCCTCGAAAGAGGAGAGTAGTATTGTTCCAATGTCCCTTTGTCCCGTGGGCATCGGGTCATTGACATTACGAACGGACACTTTATTCACGCTGGCTCATTTCTTTGGGTTGGTGTTTCTATCTATCTATCTATCTATCATCCATGCAATAATAGAAACACCGCTCGAATAAACTAGAGGAAAATCCCACATGACAAACTAGACTAATTACGAGTCATTTTAGGCATGCTTCTCTACTGATAGTCTACGCGGTATGTCAACTAGTGATGGGCGGCTCCTATTCTGCATCACTCCCAAATTGAAGGGCTACTAACATTCATACCCACTTAAAAAAATTTAAAAAAAAAATCATCTTTGCAGCCAACAAATTAAAAATTAAAAATATATAGAAAGGGTTATTATATTCATATATTAAAATATAAAAAATACGGTAGAGAATACCAGAAAATACGTACGTAATTACAGGAGGCTGTCTGCGCTTGTTGGCCGTAGTATTTCCGACAAGACAGTCGACTACGATACTACCGCCCGATCCGACATTTGGACGGCTACGATTCGCCAGCCACCTCCCCGCCCTCTTCCTACGCTACGAATGGCGGAGACAGAGGGTCTTCATCTCCAAGACCCCCGACTCCCGAAGCTCCGAAGACCCCCGAGGCTCCAAAGACCACCCGAGGCTCCAAAGACCCCCCGAGGCTCCAAAGACTCCAAGTCCCTCCAGGCTCCAAGTCCCTCCAGGCTCCAAGCTCCAAGACCCTGGAAGTCTCGCTCCAAGACCCCGGAAGTCTCGCTCCAAGACCCCGGAAGTCTCGCTCCAAGACTCCGACCTCGGAAGCTTAGCATTGACTCAACGAGCTGGAGCTCAAATACCGAGGCAAAGCGAAGTGAGCGGGCATCTTGTTCCGTCACCTCTCACCTCGAGCTGCAATTGCGAATCCCACGCGTAGTTACTGTAGATCCCTTGATTCGCTTGTCAACATTGTTGTCAGGTACTCAGTTGTTTCTTTTTTTTGGTTGACGGAGAACAAGCAGAACAAGGCAGAATTCATTCACACACACACACAGATACAGACATAGATAGCTAGAGAGTTAGTGTGAATTGCGCCTCACGCCACTCCACATTCACTCTCTCTCACACACACGCACAATCTGTGTCGGTGGACGTCGTCCTTTCAAAACATTGGAGCACCGATCAGTGTCCAAATTCCGACCTCAGGCGGGGTTTTGTAGTACTAACAGTACATTCCAGGTTACTTTGATGGATTGATTGATTGCTTGCTGGAGAACGAAGAGAGTGATGTGATGGAGAGAAGAATGTGTGCACAATGAGTGTTTCTCGGTAGCCAACAGTTGCGTCCCCGTGCCGCAACGTGTTAAAATTTCAAGGGCTTTTTTCTGTTTGTACTTTCGTGTTGTTTGTTTGTTTAATTTTTTGTTTCGTTTTCTTGGTAGGCGGGGGGTGGGGGAGGGAATCTTGTATAAAAGAATTTTCCGCCTGTTCTCTCTTTTCCAAGACGCGACACGAGGTTGGTTGTGTTGTGTTCTTTAACCCGGATTTGGAGGCTTGTCAGTCAAGTCGGGAACGATTGCTAAATCCGCATAACCATAATGCTTAACCGGTTCATCTCTCTTGAATTCAAGAATTTCCATCTCTTGGCACTAATTTATCCGTTGATCGATGAGGCCTCCATAGGCAGGTTGTTGTTCGCCATTCCGTAGAAGAGCCGCGGAGGGGTAAGAACGTGAGGGAATGCTGAGGTTTTGAGAGTCAGGGCTCTTGGAGCTCAAGAGAGAAAAGGGAGGGAAGAAAGGAGTGAGTGAGTGAGTGCGTGCCATGGAAGGTGGTGATGCTGTGGAGGGAGGGGAGCCTGGCGTGGGGAAAGTCATGGACCAGTTTTTCTTCATGCTCCATGTGATTGTAGTGCTGCTCTTGACGTGGTTGGTGTCGAACCTCGGCAAGAGCTATATCTTGGTGGTGCTCCTCATCTGTTACCTCTTCTGGGTGAGTCTCTTCACTCTTTTCTTCCTTTCTTGGACAATTCAAAGACCTCTTCAACACGGGATACCTCGTAAACATTACTGCTGTATATAGCAAGTTTTGCAAGTGGTTGTTGTTCAAGTGATTACCAAGAATTGAGCATCATTCTACTGCCTGGTAATATGGTCAGAGTTCTGAACTGAAACATTCATGGCAAAGAAGGAGCTCGTCTTTCTTCAGCTTGGAAAGAGTGACGGTGCTTTTCTTCGCTTGCACAATTGAACGTTGCGATGATGAGTTACGGTGTTAGAATGGCGTTCATGGCTTGAGCTGGTTTGATTGTGCTTGCAGATCCAGCAGCAGTTTTGGGAGAGAGAGAAGCGGCGAATTCGGTGTGAAGAGAGGAAGAAAATCAGCTCAAGAAAGGTATGTATGGGAACGTTTTGAGTCATCAAATTCGAAGATTTTATGTATGTATGTATGTATGCTTTTGAGCTTTTTGTTTTGAGCTATTGGAAAGTTGTTCTTGTCACCAGGCCATGACTGAGGGCGAAACCTTGCGGTGGATGAACGAGGGCTTGAAGATGATGTGGCCCATAAGCATGGAGAAATTCGCGTCGCAGCATTTCTTCAAACCTATGGCGCCCTGGTTTCTGAA
Source organism: Pohlia nutans (assembly GCA_022496805.1). Taxonomy (NCBI): domain Eukaryota; kingdom Viridiplantae; phylum Streptophyta; class Bryopsida; order Bryales; family Mniaceae; genus Pohlia; species Pohlia nutans. Next base: position 23,512,505 of record CM040090.1, read on the forward strand.
GAGGTTCAAGCCCAAGTATGTGGTGCGTTTGCATTCTTAGCCTGGCCTTGCTGCTGCCTTATTATCCCATGATTCCACCTTCACTAACTATTGCATCCAGTGTGCTTCTAATGCTAAAGAGGGTAGACACTCATCCACCCCCTTTTCTGATGATGATTTTGGTGCAAACACGATCACTTGATAAATTTTTTCACTGTTCAAACACTTTGCATTGTACTATTAAACACTGACGAGAAGATGGTGGGATTGCAGAAGGAAGTGACGTTGCAGTATCTGGATTTGGGAAGCACGCCACCCGATTTCAGTCTTATTCGTGCCCTGCCATCTCCCCAAGATGGTGACGACGTGGTAGGAATTATTATCTCAGTCTGGCACTCTTTTTTCTTCGGGTCATGCTCTTGTTTCTATTCAATAAAGTGTACAGTATATGATGTGTGAAGAGGACATGACATGAATTCGAGTCTCTTCTTCTTTTTGTGCAGATTTTTGAGGCCAATATGGAGTTTTCGTCTGGGAAGGACATGAATGCACAGATGACAGTTCAAATGAAGGGCATAAAGACCACCTTTTACATCTCAAAGCTGTACATCAAGGGCACAGTATGTACCAAACACCTTTTGATGTAGTTTTCGCATTGTAGGGTCAGAGTCATACATTCTTTTTCATTGTGTTTTTGACTTTGGCAGTAACTAATCTCTTTTTTCGTTAACCCTTTAAGGACCAAGAAGGCCAAATTTGGCTTCATGTTTTTTTTAGCAGTTTTGAGTGGGTTCTATGTGAAGTTTCTATTGTTCAAATTTATTTATGTTTTTGGTCAACACATGCAATGTTCTTTACTAATTCTGGTGGTATAAAATTGGTCCTATCTGAATCATCCTTTTCATTATATGAATGATTGAATTTGTCATTTTTAAACCATGAATTCTTGGTCCTTAAAGGGTTAATGTCACGATTTCTCTGAGGATGTTACAAAGATTAGGTTCTCTACACATAGATTGCGTTCCTTCCTTGTGTCAAATTCTTATGTTAGCACAGCTACTGGCCCGCAGTATTGATGGACCAAGGATCTATGGTTTTGAAATGATAAATTCAATCGATCATAGTGTGAAAATCAATAATTCAGGGGGACCACATTTTATATCACTGGAATCAGTGAAGAACATTGCATGTGTAGGTCAAAGAAAAAGATAATTTGAACAAAAGGAAGTTCACATAGGACATGCTACAAACAACGTGAGGCTCAATTCGTATTTCTTGGTCCTGTAGGGGTTCATACATGAGATTTTCAACTCGAGTAATATTATCCACCCTCCATTTATTTTGTTGTTTCAGGTGAAGTTTTCGGTGAAGTTTTTGAAGGGTTGGCCAGTTCTAGGTCGAGTACGCTTTAGTTTTGCAAATACTCCCATTGTCGACATGACCGCACGACCAAACTTCAAGAATGGTCTCGACATGAGGTTCATTCCGGGAGCTGCCAACTGGCTGGTATCATCCTGCTCGATCTTCTGCAGCCCCCTTGAGCATTTTTAATAGTTACACATCTGTCTGATTACATTGCATCCATTTCCATAATCTCAATTAAGTCATTTACCAAATCTAGTCATAATTTGTGAAATCAATGATTTATTCGTTGAGACCCCTCAGAGTCTGAGCTTTTCGGTGATCTGATGATTCAGGAGGAAACCTTGGGCACAGCACTTGAGCAATCAGTCGTGGAGGTAATTATGTCTATCAGTTCTGTTCATTGCTGTTGATTTGAATTCATGCCTGTTTACAGTATGAAGCTTGAGGTTCAGCACGGTCACCATAATTTGTTGTTTTCACTCCATGAACTGATGATTGTATACGGTGGTGCACATGTTCCATTCAGATTCTTAGTGAAGTCTTTTGTGGTATGATTTATGCAGCCATACATGCTGGTCATAGATTTTGAGAAGCTTGTGAGCAACATGATGTTCCCTGACACAAGACCTCGGCACGGTAAATAAACTAACTAGATGAGAAAAAGGTTCAACTTCCAATTGCTACCCATGTGCGCTTAATGATGAAATTCGTCTCTGCTAAAAATAATAACTGAATACGGTATTGTGCGACAGGCTTGCAAGAGTTTTTTAGTGTGGAACCCAAGTCCGGTTTTTCACAAACAGTGCTGGTGGAGATTTTGGAAGCTGGTGAGCTGAAGGCTCCTTCAAACGGTAAAGTTGAAACTTATTTTTTGTTCCACTTCATCCATCTCTGTAGAGTTTGGTACTACTTGACATTTACAAAATGCTTTTGTTTGTCAACTTTATGCCCATTGTGAGCATGCCACAAATCTTGCCAAGTTTTGAGTTCCGCTTTTTATTATTATATTTTTTGCAGGTTTGCCTGATCCCATTGTAGAAGTGACGCTTGGAACTCACAAAGAGAGAACAAAGAGTAAAACGAAGACGCTCAACCCAATTTGGGCAAATGAGGTGCAGCGTATTCCGATTGTGAACTGGGCATTACCAAATCTGCTCACCCTACGCGTAATATCCAAGAGAAGCCTAGGACCACGTGAGCTTGGGTATGTTTCTTAACCTCATGGGACATGTATGTATTTAATTATGTATGTATGTATGTACGTACGTACGTACGTATATATGTTCTTATAGCATGTCGAAGTCCTTATTATTTTCAGACAAAGATGTTCAATCCATATGAGATTCGTCTTGTCACCTGTTTAGATCAATGGCCATTCAATGTCCACCGGCATATGGCGGGTGAGTCCATTTATGCTGCACAAGTCATGTCAGTTCCTATTTTATGTGATCCATATTTAGTGGTTCTCATGGTTCTTAACGCATATAGTCTTGTGCTTGCTCAGGATATGCAGCATACCAGTCAAAGATTACCAGAATGGGGAGCGCCATGTAATGAGATTAAAGCTGGAGAATGTGCCAACAGGTTGGATACGAGTTGCCATCACTGTAGAAAGCTCCCGGGAAAGCTCTCATGGGACTGAGGAGCCACATGCAAGCATTGGATCTCAGGTATGAATCCATTTATCCTCTTTGAACTGTGTTAGTTTTCATCCATTGGGAAAATAAATGTAGCTGAACGGTCTATGGCTTTGCATTTGAACGGTTTGGAACTCCAATAGACGCTTTCCAAAACATAGTAAGAGAAATCAAGGTGCTCGCTCATGTATGTCCTATATGTTTTCATGCCTAAAGAATGTGTGTATGTCTAAATTCTCTCTTTGTTAAAAATTTAGTATATATTGCCTATCATACCCAAATTCAATTACTAAAAGTAAATATTGAATCTTTTGGCAAAGATCTGTGATTTTGATTTTCAAGGTCCAACCGTGTAGATATTTTTGAATCACAATTTTGTATCCCAAAAAGTGGTAGATGTCATATGTTTTAGCACATGTACGTTGTGTCCAAAATTTGCAGGCAAGTAGGGGTTAAAGATTTGACAAAGTCCACTTCTCATCTGTATTCTACTTTTGTACAAGGTTGGTTTAACATGGAAATGTCATGTTGAATGTGTTATGGATAAACAAGAGAACACAATTTTCATGTTGTCTTGTTTATCCACAACACCTAATTCAACATGACATTTGCAGGTTATCTTTTTTTACTTGTGTTTTGGATGTGGGAATTGACTTTGTCTCTGTATGGCAGCCTACAACGCGGGACATTCAAAGCATCTCACCGCCTCAATCGGCTGCGGCCACCACAATCAATGCTTCTGTTAACCACACGCGGAGTAGCTCAACCGAAGAGGCTGGAGTTTTTGTACCTGCACCGCATGAAGCACAGGAGGAGGGGGGAAGCACGGAGATCATAAAAATGCCCTACGGTACGCAGGGCGCCTTTACAATCCAATGTCCTGGAGAGGGGGAGTGTTTGAAATTTCCTGACCCCCCCATCATGAGTGCACGGAAGCCCAGAAACGGAAACGAAAAGGGCAGCACATTTGAATCCAAAGACAGGGATGCCAAAGTGAAGCGATCCATGATGAGCATCCTGGGGTTTAAGAAACGGAGCATGAGTAAAGTTGCGCATGAAATCTCGCCACCCGAGAGAGAGATGACGTTGAGTGAGCACTCGGGGTATTCCAGCAGCTTGGACCGCTCCACGGAGCTCAAGGTGTACCATGGCGCCTTGAAGATGAATTTGTTGTCGCCCGAGATGCCTTCCCGAGAGCCTCCGTCTGTGGACATCCATCCCCTGATGCTAGAAACCGTCCTTAGCGAGAATCCGGAATCAATGAAGACCCCTGACATGGGCCATCAGCATACCGGGTGCAACAGCAATAATAATCATAATAATAATAATAATAATATTAATTTGGGCTCTACTACTGAACCACAAGAGCTGGTCAGTTTCTCCAGTGAGCTGAATACTTTTAGCTCGCGGAGGGGACCAGAACCCGAGAAGCAGAACTCCAAGAATAATTCATGGTGGAAGAGTTTGACCAAACGGCCAAAGAGAAGGAAAGCGCGAGGTGGCAAGCCGGATGTGTCACATAATAATGTGGAGTCACATGACCAACTTGAGTATGAGTCATATGATCCAAGCGATACCTCCGCATCGCAATCCTTCAGGAAAGAGCCCCAGGACGTGATCAAGACATTACTCCTTCACCATGAGTACAACGTTACTACTGACAATGGCAGCAGCATTCTGACGTGTGGTCGCAGCCAGTCGTGCCGGCAAGATGCAATCAAGAGGGTGGTCTACAATGCAGGCTTGTCGCAGTCGCTGCGGTTCGACACCTCTTCGTCCCTTCTGAACACCATCCATGAGAAGCAAGGCCTTGACAGACCACACCATTGAGGTATGCATCATTCATGTTGCTGCTGTACCATAAACATTCAAATCTGTACAATCTGGCTTATTTCTATTTATCCAGTGAAGCACAAAAACCTAAACACAGAGGGCCAAATTACCAAGGAGGAGCGTGGTAGCATTCTCCTGAAGCCATTGTTACAATGTCATGTAAAGTTCACATACAATCATGGTCCTTTGAGACTCAATAGTGTGGAGCATCCCATCCCTACAGAACAATGAGCTGTTTGTTCACTTTGAGCAGATCTCATCTGTAACAATTTATATATTTTTATTCAACTGCCATTGCAGTTTATTAATTTCACGTGCCCTGAAGTCTGCTGTTTTCCGAATTATTTTCTGTGTTTTTCCTCTTTCATTTGCAAGCATTTCAAGTTGGCTGATGCTCTTGAATTATGTTCTTGGAGTGTGACGAATTTATTTATTACTTGTGCATCGGAAATTTCAAGGTTTTTGTTAGTTGGTGTGGGTGGAAGGGGTGTGTTACAAGAAAATTGCAGGGTCTAGGGGCTGAAATGCGAGTGTAATTTTATTATACGAAGTAGGCTGTTTTTTTGGAACCGTCGTGAAGAGTGTGCGTGCACATTCACCAATGTGCATGATTATATAATAGATTATAGTATTCATGTCTAGGACTGTATAACATAGCGACCTTATATTATTGCCAAACTATTATTACTATAGTGTTGTATCTCTTATTATTTTCACAGACTTTGAGGACTTTCAAGTAGTTCAAGTACGTTTTGGCCTCTCTATTCTCCTCTCTTATGGTATTGTATGTGTAGCTTATTGAGTTGTGCTTTGCTTTTAAAGAGTATTTTATTGAAGTGCTTACTAGTTTCTTCTATTCGTTGTTTCATCTATGGTAGATATCATAACATTCTTTAGCAACCCCACTATTTACTTTTGGGAATCATCATCCCAGGCTAGAATTGTTGTAGGAATCATAATCTTCTGGAGAATTGAAGCCATTTTTAGCTAGCTAAAGATGGTTTGGCAACTCAACAAAATTTTGTTTTTTATTATTAGTTTCTACATGTTTCACATCATCAATTCCCTATTTAGATGTTGATTCTTTGTACAAGCAAAAGAGTGTGTTGCAGTACTAGCTAAAGAATATTATGTGATTTGGTTGTACACATGAACTTTGAGCCCAAAAATTATTTAAAATGTATTGATTTTATTTTTTCTTCACATTTTGTATAATGATACTTCATGAATTGGTTACATTTGTGTTTGAAAAAATTGCAAAAAATTGATAATTTTCAAGAGTTGTAACCAAAGTGGTAATAGAACAAGATTCGTGTGATTTGTTTTTTTTTTTTCCTTTTACGTGCCTATCTTGGGCAAGCATTTTCAATGTATTTCTAATGTAAATATATGAATCTTGTTATGAATATTTCAGTCACCAAAATTCGGACGAAATACATGTATGTATGTATGTGTTTTGAGTTGTATGTAGTGATGGACACACAAAGAGTCAATAGAAGGATCTTATAAAGTGTATGAAGAGGGGTTTTTTTTTGACAAGATTTGAAATTAAACAAAATGCACATACTATAAAGGGTTCCAAACTTTAAAGACTAGTTTAATGTGAAGTGAGATATCTCTAATCTTCAAAACCTAATCACAATTGTACACATGCTACTTAGATAACACATATCATATACCATAAGGTTTTTTTTAGCGCTTTTCTACAACACCTCAAAGTTTGGTCACGATTATGAAATCATTGTAGTTGATTCCGGAATCATTGCAAGTCCGCATCATTTTCAGCTAAAGAAGTTGGATGGTGAGACTGTTGACGCGTCTACAGTGCTACTATTGAAAAGGGTAAACTCCACTAACTGCTAAAAGAACCTTATGACAATGAAGGAATTTTTGTTGTTGTAAATATAATTATTGTTGTTGCAGTAAGATTATGACAAAGTTGTTGTAGATATGACATGAAGAAATTTTTGTTGTTGAAGTATGATTATCATTATTGGTAAGATATGCTTGCAATCAATTTTTCTTTTATTGCATTTTATAACCAACACTTCTACTTTGGAATGGGCATATTTTAACCCCTAAATGATCGATTGACTATTTTTTGGTTGCAACCCAAACATCAATGACTGGTAAGGCAATGACATTTTTCAAGTTTTGATTTTTTTGTTGAAATTGGGGATAGAGATCATGTCCTAGTGCTCTTTGATGCATTTCATTTGCAGTACTTTGAATATCTCTTGATGTAGAAGATGCTCTTGTGCTATGTGAAGTTTTCTAGTAAGAGATTAGACACCCTTTTTAGGTTGCACACCATTCATCGTTTGCACAAGTTTTTAGAAACTTGAGTGTGGGTAACGTAGTGTACAATTACTGTGAGGATGAGATTGAGCATGATGTTGCAACACACTACAAGGAGAGGCGTCATTTCTCACTCAAGAGGATCCTATTCATTGTCTTTTTTTTATTACACAGGTTTGTCCTGCGTGACGAATTGCACTCACTAATTCCAACCAAAAAATTGGTGAGTGCGAGGTGGCGCCGTTTGATTCACAGAGGGAATGAAAAGCGACGCCTTCTACTTGTAGTGACAGAAGGGCTTCATAGAGCCATCTACTCCGAATTGCATGTTGTCAGCGCGGCCACTGTTCATGTCAAGCCGTACAGATAATTACTTAATAACATGCTTCCTATTTTCTCTTTTAGACCAAATTTCATCAAAGTTGGAGAAGTCACAATTTATAACACATCTAGGTTTTGCCTTACGCCCTCCGTCATTTAGGTTTTAGATAAATATAACTAACTAATTAATTATCTATTACACACTATCTGGGGGAGGTGACTCAAAATTTTAGAAAACAAAAATTCTATCCCAAAAAACATTAATCTTCTCTACTATGACCCCAGAGTTCATTTTGGGGGTGGCCCGGAAAACCCGGGGACCTGGATTAAAAAAGAAATTAAAGTAACCGGTCCACGTACGCAAGAGTGGGGTACACGTAATTTCAGGAAAAATTATATCTCTGCATTCTGAGGGGGTCCACGTACATGCTGAGGGGGTCCACGGGGCGCTGACGGGGCGTTGTATGACGGGGTTATGCGAGTGCAGAGGGGTTTGACAGGCGACTGAGGCGATGTCTGCCTGTCTCACTCAATCCTGTCTCTGGCGATGAGGCTCTGGCGATGGCGATGGCGATGGCTTCTGCGTGAGTTTGTGATCATTCTGTGTGAGTTTTGCGTGAGTGGCAGATAGCGGATGGGCGGAGAGCGAGAGGTCGAGTGCATGCGTTCTGTGTGAGTTCATTCTGTGTGATTTCTGTCTGCATTCTGGCGGAGTGCGGAGAGTGCGTGAGTGGCGGAGTGCGAAGTGCTGTGTGTGAGCGGAGTGTTCGACGCTTAACCAATTGGAGGGCTAACTTCAATGAAAGACTGCAAGGCTCTTGAGCTGTGTAAGGTATGCAGTTTTCTGCCATTTACTATAACCTTCTCCTCATCTCTTATGGAGACGTATCAATTCTATTGAATCATTGTTTGCGTGGAACGGGAGGTTTTAAGTTCGAGGATGAGTACCGTAAGTCATAGATACAATCGCATTCATGTGTTATGTGAAGGGAAAGTGTACGGTTAAAGAATTTAGGGTTTGGATTGATCTAGGGGTTGGACAGGATAATTTTCATACCCTGTGAGTGTTGAGATTCCTTAGAGATACAGTGAATTGTGAACTGGCTTTCAGCATTTTGTAAAATCCAAAATTTTATTAACTTGTTAGTGCCAGTTGTCTCGTGTGCAGATTTCTTTAATTGCTTGGCAAAGTGTAAGCTCAGGGTTTCATAGTTTGGGAGCAGTTTCTCCCTTGCACATGATGCACTGCATTCACAAAGCCTTTACCGAATGCACACATCTCAATACTTGGAGACTGTTTTTATTATTTTATTTTACTTTAATCTTGAGAATGTTCAATTGCATTTTGTGAATTATTGTGCATTTTGGTGAGTTTTCTGAAATTTTTAGTATTTTACATGTGATGTGCCCACAATTTGCCACCTGGACCCCTGTACTAATTAATTAAAACAATATGAGGCCAAAACAATTTTCACGCATGTATTTGGTATTAGGAAATGTTATCTTTTTTTTATTTTTAAAAAAAAATTATGCCTTAATTTTTCTACGTGCCATGTGGCACTCCCACAAGGGGGTCCATGTGGCACAAAATGAATTCAAAAATTTCATTTCTCTCAACTTTTCTCTCAATTTCTCCTCTGGAACACTATGAGGTATAAACTCAATGAAAAACATTAATCTTCTCTACTATAGAATAGAAAATGGTATATTTTTGTTTTAACATATGAAGTGAATGTGAGAGTGAATGCATGGTGTGATATGTGTAATCTCTAGCCATTTTTGATTAAGTTTAAAAAGAAAATCAAAAGCGTATGAGGTATAAACTCAATGAAAAACATTAATCTTCTCTACTATAGAATAGAAAATGGTATATTTTTGTTTTAACATATGAAGTGAATGTGAGAGTGAATGCATGGTGTGATATGTGTAATCTCTAGCCATTTTTGATTAAATTTAAAAAGAAAATCAAAAGCGTGTTTTTAAAATTAAAAAAAAATGTACTTTTATTCTTGACTAGTGAGACTCGTGCCGTTGAGCATATTGTTTTTGAGCTTGGGTTGTCTCCTCGAAGGATTCTAGCGCGGAACAGTCGAGTGAGACAAACAAAGCTGTGTTGTATAATAGATGTGAGTTTTTTTTTTCAAATTTAAAAAGTGCGTTTAAAATTTACTTAAAAAATTAATAAGATAAGAAATGGATGGAAGAAAAGAGAATGATGGTTTTTCCTTATGCAATCACACTTTCTTATGCAACCACTCCACAAAATTTATTTTCATATTTTAAATGTTGAAAGTAAAATTTTAATTACACTTATACATAAATTCTAACTTAAAAAATAAAGGCATATTTTGTCTTCACTTATAACTATAAATCCAATTTACATTAATTATTTATCATTCATATATTTATCATTCTGCTAAATGTTCATATTGATTGATTCATTGTAAAATTCAAAAATTTAATTTATCTAAGAATCTATGAAGATATTCATAATAAAGGCCAAGATTGCCAAATCAAAATACAGTGTCAAAAATAAGAAGATTGCATGATTCAATACGGTAGTACTGCAAAAGATACAATGACTGCAAAAGATATAGTATCATCAACTACCATGACAATAACTTTGCCAAATGAGACTATTGACGTGGCTATCATTAATGTGGCTACTTTGCTAACAGAGATTAACATGATACACAATGAAATGTTGGAGTATGATAAAAGTTTATATATTCCCTCCAATTACAACTAGAGGTTCATTTTGTTAAACAAATGGCAAATGATACCAATGATTTTAACAAATTTTGATACAAATGATGGTAGGGACGTTAATTACCATAAAGATAAAAGAAAATTACTCAAGTGTCAAATGAAGGCCTATTAAGTGTTGACTATCCTAAAACGTTATCAATAATAAAGACAACAAAGAAATTTGAATATAATAATTAAACAAATTTTGAATTGAATAATTAAACAAATTTTGAATTGAATAGTTAAACAAATTTTGAATTGAATAGTTAAACAAATTTTGAATTTTTGAAGAACCGTATCATGACTATGTTGGTGATGTATGATATTGATTCTAAAATACCAAAATAATCTTATGATCTTCAAAAAGATTCATATTTTCGCTAATTGTTAAAATAGAATAAGAATCATATAGTCTACATTGAACATTAGACACAGTCTAATGAAGTTTCTACATTAGATTGTGTTAAATGTCCTGTGTATGTTGAACATTGTTTATAATGTATAATATTAATGTATAAAAGTGTTGAATACAAATTAGTTTTCAAAAAGAGTGAATCATGAACAAAGATCATATTTTAGAATTTTAGAATGTTTTAGTACTAAGAAATTTCAATTCTTAGAATTAAAAAAATCGACTCTTGAATTTATATTAAAAATTCATATATGCTATGTGAAGCCATCTTTTTTAAATTGTAAATTGGTTACTTTCTATAGGGACTTGCAATAGGTTTTGTTACAATTGTTCGAAATTTGAAAATGAAGGTGATTTTGGAAACGAAAATGGGTTTCCAAGAACCCTTTTGAATTGGACAAATGGGACATTTTTAGTTTCGTCGACAAGTATTCGGAGAAGGTTTTATTCAAGAATTTTTTAAAGGGAGATAGTTGGTGACGATGTCAGAGTGGTGGGTGTGGTTCTAGGCACACAAACATTGAATACTATTGATACTCAACCAAAATACTTTGGTTAAGATTACAGACTCTAGTGGAAATTTTAGTTAAAAATGGTCAACAATTTATTTGGAAGGAGACTAAATTCAACGTAAAATCCACTTCGGGGCACTCTAAAGAGTCAAGCTTGTGTATCTCTTCGTAATTGCATATCACGATTGCACAATCCTGATATGTGTCGTAACTTGTGAGTGGCTTACTTACTATTTTCAGAGTCTAATTTAGTGGTCAAATGCTCCACAATAGGCCGGCTTACCTTACATATAAAGGATCCCAATCTGGCATCCTTGTTTCTTACAATGTTGCCTCATCTTTTAGGCAAGCGGAAGAAACCAAACCTAATCTCAAATTCCCTCAAATCACATGAATTCCTACTGATTCCATAGTATCTCGACTCGAAATGCTCATGGGAGGTATTATAAATGTTCACACATTCAACAAATTGAAACGATCAACAAGTAATTCCACTAATCAATAACAAAGTCACATGCATGCGATGTCCAAAAAACCCTAACATCATGACAGACAACTTTAACAAAACTCCCACACTCTGTGTGTAACCCTACTATAACGCAATAGTGCCAGGTGTCGAGGCTGGAATTTGGTTTTGGTTTTCAAATTCTGGTTTAGGGTTTAGGATTCACAATCAAAAATCAAGTTGAAGCTTGACATCCCAAACAATTCAATCATGCAGTTGTACAAGAAAAAAGTGAAAGGAGAGGTGATAGGAGATAGAGAAAAGATTCATGCTAAAGTCCTGTAAATGGCCTTCCACCTTTAATAGTTTTTGTGAAAACCGGATTCTTCAAAAAAATAAAAAAAATAAAAAATTGACCCTCCTCAAAAGTAGCTAGAATTTAGAGAACCGCCTCCTAATGAGAAAGTCTTCCATCCAATGCTATACTTCTTTGTCTCAACTCCACCGATACGCATTCTACACTGAACAATGGTTGTCTCCTCTAGCCAAACGCTGCCTTGCATGTCCACATAGAGATAAATTTGCAAGAGTTTGCATGTCAACCGATATGCCTGAAAAAATGACCTCACTCTGACCAAACCTCATGTTTAGATCTGATAAGGTAAAGGGCTCATAATCTGTGTAGGGCCAGAAACCGTGCACTAGGCCAATCTTCTCAGAAAGAAGATTCTAGCCTTCAAGGCCACCTTCAAATGTACACCACAGCTTGATTGGTTAAAGGAACACCTATGACATCACCTTTCAAAATTCATAACTAAATAAAGAAAAATTGGAAAATTTTGATTCCATCATCAATGCTCTCCAATAAAGTTTGCACATTCTCCCAAAAAAACTCTTTTGAACACTCCATGAGGAACTTGTTCAACCTGAAATTTGATCGGTTTATGAGCCCTCTATCTTAACCCTTAACCCCTAAAAGCCCGAGGGGTATTGGACAAAACATAGATGTGTTATAATATGTGCCTTCCATATGTTTGATGAAGGTTGGTTCAATAGACAAAATGTAGAGTATCATCTTTACAAATTATCCGTACGGTCAAACTTCCTAAATAATCTTTAGATCATTTTTTAATGAATTTAAAAGCATTAACCTTTGAAAATTTGTATAATCAATTTTAAAGTTCAAAATTTAGTACGATTGGTTAAAGTTGGGCTATCTATCGTAAACTTCAAAAAAGCAAGAGAAAAGATGGAGGAATCATCATTACTTTCCCCAAATAGCAAATTTTGTAACACTAAGACAATGTTGAGGTGATCTACTTTGAAAAATTCTCTTGGATGGAGTTTAACTCGGATTGCCATAATTCAAATTGGGTTGGAAAGTAGACTTGATGTAGTATTTTAAAATTTATTTTTATTTTTTCAAAAAAAGATTTTTTTGTTCCGGGCAGACCGTTTTTTCCGGGCAGCGACCAGAAAATGGTCATTTGAGCGCTTAGGAGTTAAACGTCAAGAGGGCCTGAATGGGGCAGCCCGGAAGGAAATTAAATTTTTTTTGGCAAAAACGGCTCTGCAGTGCACTGCTGGCTAGCACTGCGGCACTGCTGAACTTCAGCTGCCCCAACCTCAAAACTTGTTCAATTTGATAACTTTGATTGCTTACCAACGATTCCACAATCTTTCAAATGAGGCGAAAATTTGGAATCTAGATCGCTTATCAGTAGCTTTCCAACGCAACAAGTCTCGCTTGATTTGGTTGAGAAATGAAACTTGATTCTCCAATTATTCCTTTATACCAAGCCCGTGGGGTTTGCTTTGACGTTTAAGGGTTAACAAACAATTACACGGCATCATCTATACAACAAGAAACTAACGATGCAAAACATAATTTATGCAGTCATGCGACACCGCCGACACACCTTTGAAGTTACATGTCAAACGGCATCCTCAGCTCGATCATTGCAAGAGTTTTCACCTCTTGGGGCTCTGTGCCAGCAAGTTCCTCAAACTCAACTTCATATTTACCGCATCAAAACACGCTTCGGTGGGCTTTGATGCAGGCTTAGCGTCTGAGAAAGGGTATGGAGGCAAGACATCCACTGAACCACTTGCCAAGTGGTACTTCTGAAACTCAAGTCCTGTAGAACTCGACCAGTGCACCAGCACAACAGAGCTACAAATCCCATTGGAACCAACACAAGGAAATGCGCGTTCAACAACGAGTTCAGAACTGTCCCTCCCAAAGATTTGCGAAAGCTGAGCACGAGTAAGTTGGACCACTGGAATTCTTCTATAATCACCAATCAGTACCTCGTACATCTCAAACCATGTGTCTGTTCCTGGCCAACCTTTTAAGGTGGTTACCCCATTCCCAACTAAATAAGAAATACGGATAGGAGGCACTGAAGTTATTTAGTGTTATTATTTTTTAGAGATAGGCAAGAAGAATTAGATTCCAACGCAAGTTGAAACATAATTTTTGGGTGAAGAGTGAATTAGTTACAAATTTTCAAAGTTGAAGTATGACCCATCCCATTCACGTCATATAGGTACACCTCTTTCTGTCTAAAGAAGCTTTGTATTGCACACACTAAAGATGCTTGAACCAACAACAACGAACCCATAACCACACTTACACATACTAGAACCAACAAGAGAGAACCCATTACCAACTGTAACTCATGCTACAACCAACACCGTTGGAGCAGTGATTGTGGATAATGCCCCTACCTGTTGGTAAAAGGAGCCAGTTGGGAATGGGGTAACCACCTTAACCACACGTTCAAAAACAAGTGATTGCCGCTTACAGCAAGATGAGAAGACAGTGTAGTTCCAAAATTAGTGTGGCCTCAAAACTACACCTTTCATTCTTGACGGCTAAATTAGTTTTTTATGAGTTTAAAGACCACTTCCTCTTACACACTCAATAATGAAAGATCACTGAGCTCTTTCATACCTTTAAACTATTTGGGGTGAACAAATAAGAGTATATTAAAGCAAAATTCACGGTATATTATTCAAACACAAGGTGACTTTAAAAATAACTTTAACGTCATTTGGTCAGGATTCAATGTGTTACCAAAATAGCATAGTTTATTAGCAGGTTCATAAGGTTTTTTAGCAGTTAGTGGAGTTCACCTTTTTCAACAAAAGCATTGTAGAAGCTTTAACATTAAATATAATGTCTCACCACCCAATCTTTCACCAAAAATGATGTGGACTTGTTCATGATTCCAAATTTACTACAATGATTCAGGAATAGTGACCAAAATTCTGAGATTAACAGTAGAAGGGTCAAACAACAATTATAGTAGAAGGGCTAGAGATTTCATGCACAATTTCTCATGCACTTTTAGCACAGTGGAAGATTTTATTGGAAATCAGCTTTATGCATATATGAACGGATTAGAAAGGAGATGGTTTGTGAAAAATTTATGCCTTATTTCATATTGCAATGATTCATCAAAATTTCGAATATTTTAATTTAAATGGGATTTTGAAAAAGTCAACTCATAAAATTAAGCAACCAAAAATTCTCCAAAAATCGCTACATTTAGAGCATTACATTTCAACTAATCACAACAAATTTCATATACAAATTGTCAATATCTTATTTGTAATCGAGTTACAAAAGAATTTTGAATTTTGAGTTTCAAATTTTATACAAAAATATTGGTGATAGCAATCATAGATCTAACCGGATAGAATCTAAAATTCATAATGTACAAATTTGATTCATGCATCAAGTTCAAAATATCCCTCTTAGTTGCATTTTATAATGCATCTTTGCAAAACTGCCGAATTTGGAGAGGGCTCTAAGCCATTCTATTTTTGGCTACCAATTCTATTTCTATCACTATGTACCGGTGGCGTACATTTTCGAACCCAAAGACCACCTTCATCTCTCCCGTCGCGATGTCGTCTGGCTTTTAGGGTTTGCTGCTGCAGCGATTCATCTTGTGCTTGCCGCGTCGTCTGCCGGGATGGCGCTCTCCCGGCTTCAATCCGCGTCTGTTGTTGCCGGATTCTCTGCCATTTCTGCGTGGTAACTCTATTTCTCCATTGTTTCCTTTTCGCTAGGTTCAAGCAATGCGGTACTCGTCTTCTAACGGCATCGTTCATTGCGGTCATCCAGGTACGGCTTCATGTTTGGCAAGGAGTCAGCTCGCAAGGAGCTTTCGGACAAGATTATTGAATTGAGAGCGACAATCCAGAAGCTTGAGAGCCACGACAATGTGTGAGTGGTTTGCAATTTCAGGTAGTCCGAAGACAATTTCCTGATTTTTTTGTAAGAGTTGATGGACCTGAGAGCTTGGCTTCGTTCCGATGTTTCCTATTGTGAAGCCGAAGCCTATACATCTATTCAAATTAGCCATGAATTCCATCTGCCTCGGCGATTTCACGCCCAAACCCTAGAGTGAACAAGATGTTTCCAGGAGATATAATCTTTTAGTGCATTGAATAGTGCGAAATCATTCTTCAATTGAGTTTGCAAACTTTGATGATATTGTTATACCTTTCGTTGTGTTATCATGTGGTTCAGTTCCTGCCCATGGATGGTTCAAATCCGAGGTCTTTGAAAACCTAATTTTCCATGGTACCTTTTTTAGAACAGTGCCAAATCAGAGTAAATTAATCAAACTTAAAGCTTTTGAGGTCTGAAGACAAGGGTTCATTGCCTTGAGGAGCTCTCACTTATCACTTATTCAAATTGAGCTCAACAAGGGTTCTCTAGGACGTTATGATTGGATGCGTCTGATTGTTGAATCACTTCGTTGGATTTGGTGGAATTCATCCATTCAGGTAGAGTTTGGGAGTTGTTGAGACTTTGGATGCGCAAACTAAATTGAGTGTATGTTCATACATTGTCTTGCACTTTGCAACAATAACTAGATTGTTGATAATCTGATGCTATGAAGGATTATCCTATTTGGTATTTAGACAAATGTCTAGACTAGTGTTTGCTAGAGACCATGGAGTTTAGTTCTGTATTCCCGGCACAGCAGAAGAAGCAGAGGCAAGCAAATGCACTAACGCTTTCTGCCAAACGTCTTGTCCATCATGTGTATCTAATTCTGTTGAGCATTCAAGTTGCTGGAGCAACTTGTCGGTGACGCTGTCAAGCACAATGGTGAATTGTGATGTCCAGGCCGTAGGTCTTCCTTCGAGTATGGTCTTACAGTGAAAGTGGCATGTGACCCATGCTTCTAGAATACCTGGCATGTCAATCCATACGTAATCGTCACAAAATTGAAAGCTCAAGGACGAAGAGTTGGTAAAGCACTGCATGGTTACCAAGCCTAGTACGGAGTAAGCTAAAGGTGTGGGGAAAATGTTGATATAATACCTTGGCTGAAGTTATTTTCTTCCTTCCAGGACATCATGTACCCAGCTACAAGTGTTTCAACCAGCTGAAACCTGCATTGGTCAATATTGTAAGTTGATTTTTTTTCTTGAAGCGATTGAATTCTTCATAGTAAGGATGCAGGTGCCGAGCAGTATGCTTCTACGAAACCGAGTTCATTAGAAGGAATGCAGAAGTCTCATGTACCAGTATTGACCTACACAGTTGTGCGAGTTGGGGTTACCTAGCAGTGCATTTTTTTCTGGCCAACCTCAGCCAGATTGTCCCCAAGATCCTCCCTAAAAAGTAAGAAGTATGAAGAGATGGGGTTCAACTACCCTCAAAAGAAAATGCACTGCATTCGAGATACATGGGTTATTTCTTACACAAAGAATAAGTTTTCGTATATCTGAGAGAACCCCTCGTCAAAGGGGTCCATACACTGCAGTCTCTCCAGCACCATCTCTATCTGTTGTGATCCGGTAAGAAGCATTCGATGCCCTATATATGCATATTCCGAAAGTCTCAGCATGACGACAAGTATCCTTTCCTTGTCATCTAGTTCACCTTCTTCTGAAGAGTCTGTCCAATGAGAACAACACTGTCAGTGAGCTCGATAATGTACATGCAACGGAAGAATTGCCAGGAGTTTTCAGTGTCTGCGAAACTACCTTGGTCAAGTGCGAAGTTGAGCAACTTCCTCACCAGATCCAACACCAGTTTCGCTACAAGGTTGTCAACAAGTACACGTTTCTCCTTGTTTCCTTCAAGTAACAAAGGTGTAGTGTCTGCATGGTAAAAACAGCGTCGCAGTAAGTGGTTTGGATGGTTCAGGCACCCTAGTGACAAGTCTGGCGAATCTTTCCTAGGATGCTAGTTGAATGCCTGGTTGAATGCTGCTTGATCTCTACTGTATGTTAGAACCAACGATGAGAATATGAAGGACCTTAAATTGTGACCAGAATCTTACATTATACCAAATCAAACTTGGCAGGGGATCAGAGGCAAGATTGACCTTTTATGAAGTCCACAGCGTGGTGCAAGTACGCCTCAGCGTATCTCCCTTTCAAGTGAATCTGAGAATGAACAATTCGATGGCTAGTCAAGAATGGGCCGGAATGGTCGTACAATATCATAAGAACATAGGCATACGAACGAAGCTGCAAATGCACACCTTCCAACCTTGTCGTGATGGCAAGAATCCGCCCACTTACACTAATAAAAAAAAACATACTCACATTGCAGCAAAATAATCTTCTGGAACAGCACTCACTGGTTTTATTTGGCAGGTCAGGTCTATTACGAAATCAACCACCATAGCCAGATACTCTTGTACTTCATCTGCATCATATACTCACCAAGCCCATCAATTCCAAGCTTATTACCCACGCACATCTCTTTACAGACCTTGTAATATCAATATACATCATGCATACATAGTGCCTATTTAGTATCATATCTTGATTTTCCAAGTTGGGAGTAAATGTTGACATTCTAAGATTGATGAATAGGAATTTTGAGATCTTCAGTCACTTTGGACTACACATCAGTTAATATAAAATCATAAAGTTCTATCTGAGCAGGTTGCCTCATAACATACTTGAAAACTTATCCATCATGTAAAAAAGCTCAGAAGTCAGAAATTCTTTGTACTGTGTCTTCTTTTTCCAAAAGTGTCAATGTCGCTAAAAGAGATCGTAGATTCTACTTGCAAGGATGTTATCGTTTAGAGTTTGGGTAGTTGCATCGTATGGTGAACCTATCCTATGACTATATAGTTTGCTTCAAACTATTTATGTTTGAAAATGCCGAGACGGAGTCATTTACCAGAATTATCGCCTGCCCTTTGCATCTTCAATCTCCTCAAAAGTCTTACTGCCCCAACAATCCCACATCAGAACAGAATGGAATGAGCAAGCTCAGTGGGAGAGGTCATGTCATGGTGATCCGGACTTTATAGATTCAGCCGGAAAATGAACTTCGGTTCAACTTGGAAATCACCGTTTCTCAAAAATATTTGAACCGAGCTCTGCGTAACATAGTCATTGTAGGTGATTCGGCCCTCATGTGTATTTGTGAGCAACTCGGTATCTGTAGACTTGAAAAAGAGGCACTTGCATGGGGCAAGCAATGGGAGACGATCTAGCACGATTTCACCTGCCGTGCATAACATCCAGCTATGTCAGATATAAAGTGAGCTTTTCTCGAGAGCTTTTACAACACGTCCGTGGAATTCGTCCAAAAAAGACGGAAAGTTGAGGATTCAACCTCGTAACTTCTCCAGCTCCTGTGTCACCACGGAGCATTTCTCTTCTAATACTTTAGCCTGCAAAGTGTAGACACAATCACGAATGTCCAATTACATTGCACATTCACAATAGGCGAATTAATTTGCAGTCACCAATGGCTAATTACGTTAGTTTCTGAAATCGCAAGAAGAAAGTGAACAGTCACGGTTTGAACAAAAGAAAAGTGTTGCTAAACTCTGCATTTCACTAATTCAAGAAACGGAAGGTCATTGAGCGTTCAGGCGATCATTATACACAGTAAGCTATTCTTGCGTTAATAAACCAGTATTTGCAAAAAGCATAAAATATAAATCGATTTCCAAACCATAATCTCATCTATAGAGTCGCTGAATGAACCTTTTTCCGCCACTGATTCTCGTCCTCTGCTCCACTGTGCGAGCGATGAGACGTCCTCCACATCGCAAGAGCCACCGCCAGCTTCAGCCTCATCGCATCATCTCGTTCCTTCACGCTCCCCATCGCCACCAATCAACTCGCAATCGGGTTCACGAACAAGAAGAGCATGCAGGAGCTCCAGGGAAGATGGCCAGCTGAAGAAGAAGATGACAACGATTTCTTGGATGAAAAAACGACGACGACATGTTCCATCGTTGCGAGGCGGGGTCGGCGATGGAGACGGGTGATGAATGAACATCGTTTCAAATGGATGAATGAAGTGGACACGTCGTATCTGAGTATCCGACATGATGAGCAGGAGCTCTCACTCTCCCGCCTGCTGAAGAATGGAATACAATTTGTTACATTTATTAAATCATAATGTCAATACCAGAATGTCTTTTTGCAAATATCACATTGTCATGTTGTACCTTTATAGTCGCTCGATCAAAAAATAAATAACTAAAAAAGTGCCCAAAATTTATGGGAAATTATTAACTTAGTTTGCCCCAAAAAAAAACAATATTACAAGGCCAACGGTTTATTTACATACATATATATTTTTTATATTTTTTAATTTTTTTAATTTTAAAAAAATTATTTCTATAGGTTATTGCTCAATTTTAATATATTATTTTTGTGTTGTCTAACTTGTTTTTGCACTTTAATTAATTATTAGGCAAAAATTGCCCAAGCTACTAGGAAGCTACGGAAGTCTATGTTGCCTAATCCAAACACCAAAATGCCTTGACCAAAGCACCATATTGCCTAAGCCAAGAACCATATTTTTGAAGCGAGAAACTATGTAGCTGAAATTAAAAATTGCATTGCTAAAGCCAAAAACCACATTGCCAAAGATTATGATCATTCATTAAGGTAGGATGTTCTAAAACCACCACCTCCCTCAATTATGACATGCAGACTTTTCTTGGGGCCACCACAGTTGAGACCCAAAACCACCAATTTCACTATTCAAGTAGACCAATGGCATGCCAAGCATTGCGAAGAAATAGTTGGTGGTTTAAGGTTTCATTATGAGTGAAAGTTAGTACCACATGGTGTGGACATAGGGAAACCTAGAGGTTTGATTTAGGTTACAGGTTACTTTCCACTTTGGAATTTTGTATAAAATTAACAAATGCGAATTAGATATTGCAAATTTTTGCAATCCTCATTAACCCTTTAGTGCCCAAGGTATTGTAGCTCAGAGCCCTGGATTTCAGTGGATTTTTTCACTGTGGTTGAGACTACCAAAAATAGAATGGGTTAAATTAGAAAGTAACCGTACAATTCTATTCTCAACTCGAGAGCACACATTTTATTAAAATTTGAGAATCATCCGATGGTGGGATCGGAAGATTATAGTATGTATTTGAACTGTATAATGCACGCTCAAAAAAGGAGATTTTGGGGGGTGTGTGACTTCAAAGTTAAATAGAATTTGAGGTAAATTTTCAAAAATAAAAGCAAAGACGTTCAGCTATGCCCTATGTCAACACCTCTCCGTTGCAATCTTTCATATCAAAACTAGACTCACACATAATTATTGTGAGATTTATAAGTGAAAGTGACTTGTCCATGTACGGTTTAGGACAAAATTTTATACGTTGAAAATTGACAGGAGTGGGTACATTAGTCAAGATCGGATTACACACACTAATGAAAGATGAAGAAGAGAACACAATCCAAAAAAATAAAACAAGATAACAAACTTCCAAACACAAGAAATACTACACAATACATATGTTGTATTTGTAAGTATTTACTGTATTTTCAAGTATTTGCAATATTTTTGCGTTCTGTTGATAGGTATTTTGATAGTTGTAGAATTCCAAATTGAAAATTTCTTTTTCTGGAAGGTGCGTAATGTATGTGCGCAAATCTGAACTTCAGAACTGAAGTTCCAATTCTTCACGGATTCTCTGTTATTTGCATTTCCGACGTTGCAGTGACCATAATCTGGCTTGCTAGGCACTAAAGGGTTAAGTTGGTGGATTTAGGACAATCAACCTTATGACATTGTGGTCTTTGATCATGGAAATGTGATTTTTGTCATTGCAATGTGGTTTTTGGTCATCGCAACGTACTATGGCCGTGGTGACACGACAGGGAGGGAGAAGTTCTATGGCCGTGGTGACGGGACAGGGAGAGGCAGACGGATGAGAGTCGTTGCTATCGGATGAATGAAAGGTGAGTAGTTTATGATTGTGGTGAATATATCCAGAGCGAAGGCTGGCGATGGCGGGTCTGGAGCGATGGCAGCGATGACGGGACTTTGCAGGGCGCCGGTGACGCTCGGCGAGTCTTCATTCTGGGGAAGCAATTTGAGCGTGAAGACAGTTGCGAGCAATTCCAGTAGCGGAGCGGGTCGTGTGACGATCCGAGCGGAAGGGTTCGACTTGTGGCAAATACTGGGAGGGCGGGGGTTGAAAGGAGGCGAGGACGGATTGCGCCAGGAGAAGACCGAGAGGATTCTCCAGGACGCGAAGAAGAACCTCGTGGTGGAGAAGAAGAAGAAAGGGAGCGTGGAGGGGAATGTGGCAGCCGCGGAAGGACTTCCGGGGTCGTTCAACAAGGAGCTCGGAGGTTGGACGGGAGGTTTCCCTGGCGGAGAGAAAGGATTGCGTCAATTCGTGGAAACGAATCCGCCTCCAGCGAAAATCTCCAGCGAGCTGCAGCAGCTGCGAGACAGCGTTGCCACTCCCGTGAAGCCGAAAGCGATTCCACCTCCTTTGCTCATGCCGGGAATGACTGTGATTGTGAAGTCGCCGCAGAATCCGTACCACGATTTCTCAGGCATTGTGCAGCGGGTTACAGATGGCAAAGCGGGAGTTCTGTTCGAGGGAGGGAATTGGGATAAGTTAGTGTCGTTCAGGTTGACAGAGTTAGAGCGCACGTCGCAAGGTCCTCCTATGAGTAACCCGAAATCCGCAATTCTTGAAAGAATGGTGCTTCCAGAAGGAAACTCCTCAAGTTGACCATTCTCCTTTCAATTGATTTTTGTACAATGGCGATAATTTTTGTATCATTCAATAACGGCGAAGACCACGTCAGTACGTTTGGTAATATCTTTCAGGCACTCGTGGTTTTTCAATCATGTCATCCTACTGAGTTGTTTGAGGGAGTGCCGTTCAAGAATCTTGCTTCTTTTCTGCTGTACTTTGCTTCAGGTTTTAGTCTATCAATTGATCAATCCTGTGAAGCTCTTCAAGATTCGAGGATGAATTCTGAAACAGGGGATATTTTCACACTTTTGAAACTACAGGTTATTGTAGTGCTGGAATCACCAGGTATTGCATTCGATCTTATTAGTCGTAATCGGCCTTTAGGTATGATTGTTGATAATTGCCAGCTTCTTTTGTTACGAATCAGCTGTATTGTGGCAAATCAATTGCCGTCTTCACGCACTGTGCTGTCGGGTTTATACGAATCCTAGGTTTCCATTATGTACAGAAACTACAGAGCTTGCCGTTTTCAACATTAAAAACTTACACGATCTCTGCTTATGATCATGGTAGTTGACTTGTTCTTCGGGAATTGTAACATTTCATCACAAATCTCGTGGAGTACACCAGAAGCTCAAGTGTCACTGTATATCTCCATGAAGAGCTTCTTCCACTTTAACTGAAAGGTCTGGAAGAAACCTGACACTATCTAGATGTCGATGCACCCTAAATGTGTGGACGTTAACAATCTGGGCAGATGGGATTAGTACCGTAGTACAAGTGACGATGAAGTACTACAGCATATTTGGAAAGGAACCTGTGTACTGTCAAGCATCCAAATTAGAAATCGTACACATGTGGAGCTCGAGCACGTACAAATCCTAACTTATTCGAAAAACGGAAAAAGGTTCCCTACATGAGATCTATTTGGACTATTTGTTCTGAAACGATCTGAGGAAGACGACTGATATAGTACTGAAAGCTGAACTCAAATAGATCTAATCATGGTGAGGGGTATTTCCGAAACACAATGCACAAACTTAGCCGAGACTTCCTGGCGGCATCACATTCTGATTAGTGAACAAGAACAAAATTTCTCATTGAAAAAGTAAGAAAGTGGTCGATATGGTGCAAGGTAAAAAGAAAAAGGAACCTTGATACATGGCATATGATTGAACCAGACGTAAGAATGAATCAATCATAAGAAAGAATACAGTACACCCATAACGTGTGAAGTTATGCAGCCTTTCGTGTCTTCGGCTTTGTGAGCTTGTAAACTACCATCCGTGCAATCTTATAGAACCACAATAAGCTTACAACTTGGATTCCAACGGCTCCTACCTGCAACAGAGGGTACAGAATACGGAGTTCTTCTATTAGAAACTCATTCGTACTGACAACCAAGAGATGTGATCAAAAGATGACTGCATTGGAGATTGGAAATGAAAAACACGAACCTTAACGGTTAAGGGGCTGGTGGGAGACACCACACACTTGTACATAACTACTGGCCCAATAAAGATCCTAGCGACGGTGAAAACTAGGGCAAAAATAACCTGCACAGAAACCGAATGTTACGAGGGTAAGTAATTGATTCATTCTCCATGGCACATTTGAGTTAGGCCAGACTAATGTGAAAGCATTAAATGGTAGATAGGCAAATAAATTAAGATGCAAGTTTTAAGGACAACCAAAAAGTTGAGACCAAGACATAGCCCACAGGTCAAGATAAGACATTAAAACAGAAATAGGTTTAGTTCGGTTTAAGTTAGGTTCAGTGAGCTTGTGTGTTTGATCATCTTGAGGGTCAATAATATTTGGAGCACTCCACAAAAATGACCAAATGGACGAGACTACTCACAAAAGTGTCGCCATATAAGCATCCATTTCATTTTATCAAGATTCTTTCTCCAAAGTTGTCTGGAAAAAGTGTAAAGCCCATAAGGACAACTCTCCATTTTTTAAGCAATCCACATTACTAAATTTCTTAAAATATGGTTGAAACGTATTGTCCAGACAAATGATAACCGACCCTAGTGTTGCAGCTAAGCAATGACATCCAGGACAACGAGGCATTGCACAAAGGCTGGGAGTGAACGCATACATCATTAGCAAGGCTTAGCGTTGAGTCTTTCAGCTTCAGTTCCTTGAGAAGCTCCCGACCGTGCATGAAGGGATTCGACACCTCCATCAACATCAAACACGCCAAGAGCTCTGTCCCACTCTGCAAATTTGAACAGCCAACGTTTGTAGGCATCAGACAATATGAGACACGAGGTATACAATTTTCTGAATCTCGGCTGATGTAATTCACAATGAGAAAATCGCAGCTAAGGAGTGTGGGATGGAGGAAGTACAATTTCACGCAAGTATCCAAACGCCAGTCCCAGAAGAGTGAGTAAATGGTGTATTAAAAACTCCACGTTGAAAGGAAGCTCCACAGCGCAGCAAATCGTGTCATAAATGAAGTAAGCGAAACTAACTGTTAAAGCCAGCATCTGCAACATTCAAATAGGATCAGATTTAGCGATTGGCAACATCAAAGCTTGGGATACTGAAAAATCAATTAGCCATGAATATTGCATTCCTATAACAGATAGAATCCTGTCGCAGCATCAAATTTTCAAAAGACGTACTTAACATCCTTCTGAACAACAGCAAATGCAAATGCAGCATACAGGTACTATAAAACTTTCTCGATAGCGAGGTTCAAATAATATTCCGTGAGTAAACCCTCTGTAACAAAATTCTCGGAGATAGGATCCTGTAATGCTAAACATCCTAGCCTGACAACAGATAGCAAATGCAAATGCAGCATACAAGTAAATCCATGAGCAGTACTATAAAACTTTCTCGTTCAAAAAAGTAAATCCATGCTACGACCTAAACCCTCTGTAACAAAATTCTCGGAGACAGGATCTTTTAAATTAAAAAGGACATGCTAAACATCCTAACCTGAAAACAGATAGAAAATACAAAATTTCTCGATGCGGAAGTTCAATAAAAAAAAGCTTGAACAGCTAATGCAGACCAGAATAAGGAATCCTCGACACACACTCTTGACCTAGAGCATTTGAAATTGGTTAGACCTGGGGGTAAGTGGACGCGGCGCCAACGCCGTCCAGAGGGCGCGACCAATCGGCGACCGATTTGGTGCAAAAGTACAAGGACACCACCACGTGAATGAGCGAGACGCAGCGGTTGCAGAAATCCTTGGAGAAGCCGGGCAACGCCAGGCGCGTGAGCACGTACGTGACTCCCCACGCTGCAGTCATGGCCGACAGTGTCGTCGGCCCGAGCTCCAACTCTCCTCCTGCCATTGTTGCCCTTCGCTCAAGCGCCCGTCGCCCGGCCTTCCAGCAGCTCACTCACTGCCGTGACAATGAACACTCTGCCTGCCTGCCTACCTGTCCGCCCTTGATGATAAACAGAACTCGAAAAGCTCAATGCGCAATGCTCAGGCTTCGTCCGCGAGGCGCAACGCTGAAAGGCTTTTGTCCTCGAAGCTCAATGCTCCTTCGATTTCATCGCCGCATGGACCCACTTACACTTGCGGAGGAGACGCCTCTCGGTCTTAGGTCTGGTGCTTGGAACCAACACGGTTTTATGGTGCAGACGCACGGTCTCAGGGCTTGTTTCCGAACTTGGGGAGTTGGGAGGTCCGATTCAACAAATTCAGCCTCAATGACACTCCATAATATGACAATACCCTACGTCGTGGTCGGTTTCACTAAACGTCCCAGCGTTCAGAAACTGAATCACAAACAGATTCAGAGCCTTGCAACTTTCTCATACAATTTTGGATGACTTTCATCCAAGTCATCTTTGTGAAATTCTCTACCAATTCCAGTAGTTCTTTTGTGATGAGAAGTTGTTGATAATATTAGAGAGGCCTCCAACTGCAAGTATGTCAAATTTGTTGGGTAGATTTTACACTTGCAATGGTCCTCTCATGTACACCTCATGTACATTTGAGCCATGCTAATATCTATCTTTGAGGCTAGCATCTACTTGTGTTCATAGGATCGGTACGTTTAGGGATTAATTAATTACTTTTTGTCCCAAAGTGTCACATGTCATCTTGTGATTGGTTAGGGGTGACGTGGACCACTCCAAATTTGATGTGGAAATTCAATTTCGACACTTGGCTATTTGAATTCAATCCTCATGTACAATATAAGAGTAAACGGAAAAGTCAGTCCAAAAAGGAAAGATTTGACAAACTCATGTTGAACTCATATTAAAATTAAAATTAAAATTAAAATTAAAAATTAGTTTATGACGAGTTGGGAGACAATCTAAATCAAGGCCTTGTTATTATACTCTACACCTTGCTATGGCTCCCACACCATCCACCGAAACTCCAAGACCATGGCCCACAAGGAGACAATCTATGACAAAGCATTATTCCACTCGAGTATAGTTCAAAAGGGAGGTTAGAAGTAGAGCAAATACGGAGGTTAAATGGCTTTCGTTTCGAATAACTCTATTATTGTGACAAGGCGTTTCTATAACTAATCCGTGCATCAGGAATTTCCGACCCCACTGATTTCAGTGCGTTTATCGTTAAACACTGATTCCGCACATCATACGTGCATTTAGAAGTGTCGTTATGGTACGGAAGTGACATGCATTACTAGGATGTCGATGCAGTGTCTTTTCAATGATTATGACAAAAGTGTTGTTTCCACACGAAAGTCTTGCTTGACGGAATCCGTGCGTTAATCGTGTATCTACATTACATGGCTAATAAGACACAGATAACATGTGATTTTAGTTAATACAGATTCAGTATTGTATACGTATCATATTAATGCCTTTTACTATATTCGTGCGATTTCAGTATCTATTATAATGCAAATTATTTCGTACGACATCCGTGTACAATATTTTAATATTCTTTTTTGGAATCTTTTGGAATCTTTTGGAATCTTTCAAAATATTTTATATTATTTTGGAATATTTTGGAGTATTCCAAGAATCTTCTTTAAATTATATTTATGGTTTAATTCCCCAAAACATTTTTAGATCTACATTTATAGAGTTCAGAAGCAAAACAGAATTGGAATTTTCTTTTACATTGCAAAAAAGCATCCAAAGTCTGCTTAAAAAACAAATAGCTCATAGCCACCACGATTTTGGCAAAAAATAAATAAATTCAAAATATTATGAAAAAAAATCTTAGATATAGAAAAAGCCCTGCATAATCTAGTGCAAAAACAAATTTTGGAAAAAAAGTTTTTTTCACATAGTTAAAAACATTCAAAGTCCGCTGAAAAAAAAAAACAGCTCAAAGCCATGATCTGCCATCACAATTTTGGCCAAAAAAAAAACTCAAAATATTATGAAAAAAATCTGTAGATGTAGTAAAAGCCCTGCATGTTGTAGTGCAAAAACAAAATTTGAAAAAAGAATTATATACACATGGCAAAAAATTGCCAATGGTTTCATTTCTTTTATAATTACCAAAAGAGTTCTACTCCATGCATCAAGTTGTCAAGGTGGTTTGATGGTTAGGAGCTTGGTTTGCAACCGCGTGGTCTTGGGTTCAAATCCTACCATTGGCGATAGAGCTTGGGAAGACGTGGAGTGCCCCACCGTGGAGTTCGGGTAGTTTGTGTTGAAGTGGGTAGAGAGAAAAAAAAAATTATTTTTGTATTTTTGTATTTTATTTTTGTATTTTTTATTTTTTAATAATATTATTTTGATCAAATTTAGATATAGAAAGAAAAAAAATCTAGATATGGAAAAGATGATGTCGCACAAAAAACGCACTGAATCAGTGTAGTTTTAAAGACGATTAAAACACGACATTTGACAACGGTACAAAGTGAAGAATTCACACGTTTTCAATAGATGTCTCAATCGTGTCGAATCAATACTGTATCCGTTTGTACAAACGTGATGTCATATCAGTGTAGTTGCGATGAATGACGCAACGATGCGGAATCAGTGCAAAAAATGTACGAACCCTTGAAATATCGGAAATCGCACTGAAATCGTGCAAAATCAGTGGGGTCCGAAATTCCTGATGTGTCCGCCACCTTGAAGGTAGGGCTTTCCAAACATGTCATAATAGAGAGGAAAAATTGTAGTTTAGTTTTATTCTTTTATGTTTTTTTGCAAATATAAAGAGCATTAGGCACTCTGAAAATAATCTACTTATACATTGGAAGAAGGTGTTTTTCTGGTATATGAGATTATCAAGACTATTCCACCCAGAAGTTCCACACGGAATTCATAGGACATTCGGTTCCACACATAATTTGTGTTTATTTTAAGTATTTTATTTTTTTATGAAAAAATCCTTTTTTTTGAAAAGTCTATTTAGAGTTGGAGACAACTTTAGAACTTAGTTAGGTTTTTCTAATTTTTGAAATTTATTTTAGAACTCAAGGTCTTGAGACCAACCTCTCAATGAACACATGTTAAAAAATGTGATAAGATTGAGCTTCTATAATTGATCATTTTTATTTTTAAAAATTTATAATTCTTAGAAATTGTACTGAGAGGTAGAAACAACTTTAAAAGATATATTTTTCTAAGTTTTGAATTTTATTCTTAAACTCAAACACTCAATAAATACATGTTCAAACATTTGACTAGACCAAGGTTCTTTAGTTGGTAATTTATTTTTTAATAATTCATATTCTTAGAAAGTCTACATAAAGTCAAAGACAACGTTAAAGACTTCTAATTTTTAAATTCCATTTTAAACTTAGGGTCTTGACCTCGGGGGGTGCACTGTACTAAACATGTACGAGTATACGTGAGTGCACAGAAGGAGTATTAATTTGAACACTACCGTATTACGTATACATACAATAAACACATTTAGAGCTAAAACTATTCACGTATACTTACACGAAACATATATTTAAAACGGAATGCATCTGTATACAAAGGTATTTTAGACATACAACCTCTTGTATATAGGGGGTTTTTAGAAGGGGTCATGAACGCACGTGATTCTCAAACATAATGTAGAGTGCACCCCCCGAGGTCTTGACACATGTTTAAGAATTTGACGGGAGGTTTTTGATTTAATATTTTTTATAATTTTTAAAAGAGAACTTATTATCTTTGAAAGAGAATGTATAGAGAGGCTTTTTTTAGTTGTGAATTTTTTAACTTAGAATCCTAACCCATCGTGTTAAAGGATTTCACAAGAGGTTTTATAAGTATTATGTATTATTTTAATTTATTTTGATTTTAATGAACTACATGCACTTCACATAACTTTGAATAACCGGCATGGGTTTAGTTTAATATTATACATAAATAAGTATAAGGCAACCATATATCAATGCAAATGCACGCCAGTACCCAATGTGCAAAGCCCACTAGGTTTTTAAAAGTTAGGCCTTTGTTATAAGTGAGGTTACAACTACTAAGAAAATGGTATTTTAAAAAAATCAACACTAAAGTGCGGAAAAAATATCCTAGAAATCCTTTCTTTTCAACACTTTAGTATTTGAGAGAGCATCAAAAAGAGTGTTAAATATAATATGTTGGAATGAGTATCGAAAAGAGTACCAAAAATAGTATAAAAAACAACCCTATTGAAAACAATGTCAAAAAAAGTGTCGGAAAGAATGTTAAAAAAATGACAAAAAAATGCATGATTTTTTTGGAGAGTGTCAAAAGTATGTCAAATTTTTATTTTTTTGAAATGCATAAATTTTTTGGAGGGAGCAACCCTACTTGCATGAATTTTCTTAAAGTTTGGGCATCTACTCACATACCATGAGGTTTGAACCTCCAATCTTATGGTTAGTTACTATGATCTTCCAATCCAATGGTCCACTCCTACCAAGATTTAACCGACACTTGTTTCATTAAGCTATTCTTACATTTATACAGTTAAATACTATTAATAGTTCCCCTAATTTCAACAAAGAAAGTTTTAAAAAAATATCACCCAAAAAAATATAGTTTCTCCAGAGCCACCTTGACTACTAAAAGGTTAAAGTTGTATCTCTCATATGTTTAGAAATTTATCCTATATTGTTTATTATCGTCATTAAAAAAATCTAAATATGTTTAACCCTTTAGCGCGCCGGCGTCCAGAATCTGGACGCCGGATGAATTTCAGCAGCTCGATTTCTGTAGGTACCGGATGTTTTTCATCCATTTTTATTTATTTTTCATTCTTGTGCTAGTTGAATACCATTTGTACGGTATGGATCTTCCAAATAAGATAATGTGAATTTTTGAAAAATTACAAAAGTGATTAATGTCAAGTTTCAATCTTAGTTCAAAAAGAAAGACCTTAAATATGATTTTCCATAGTAAGTAGAATCAAATAATGGAAACCATACCATCTCGTAGTGCATGTCATTCTAATTTCATTACAATATTTTTAAATTTTTTTGTGTTAATTTTGGATTTTTAATTGAATTTCAAGAGAAAACCTTGCAAAATTACTTTAAAAATATTAATAATAAATATGACGAATCCAACCGTACAGATGTTATCTACACATTGACATTTATAACTTTGTTTTGTACATCAACTCCATTTTCGTTTTTCATCAACCATTTTATAACAAATCTTTGAAAACAGTGTTGAATCGGGACGTTAAAGGGTTAAAGGCAGGAAACTAGTCAATAAGGACTTTGAATAATTAGAGAGCTGGAAGAATTGGGGTTTCCAGATCATGTCCAATAGTCCAGTACAATTTTGTACTTGTGGTATTCAATTTCCACTTAAAATTCAAGGTATTATAGGTACCTTAGCCACATAGCAAAGTCGGAACGAAGTCTGGATTAACTCTTATAAACATCTCTGCTTTCTTTTGTTGTACGTATGAACAGTTGACATTGACATTCCATAACATTCTTTAGGTAGTACTGCAACACATCTTTTGCTTGTGCAGAGAATTAACATATGAACAGGGAATTGATGATATGGAACATGTAGAAACTATTAAAGATTCTTACAATGATTTTGGCTTGCAATGCTGATTCCCAAGGATGAACCATGGGATTGCTATAGAATGTTATATACGATACAGTAAATGGCATATTTAGTGTCCAAGGAGAATTGATGGTTTTTTACTAGTGTCCGGGTTGAGAAATATTGTCCTAGACTTTAAATACGCCACTTATTGTAATTGATAGAGAAGTTTCATCTTAACCCAAGAGTCAAAGACATACAAAGGAGCCAATCACTCACGTTGGATTATATTTTATGTCCTTCTGTCGAATAGGGTCTACTTTATATTAGGGCTTGATCAGATAGTTGGCATGAATCCAATTGACAAGTAATTAGATCAACGATTGTATTGATGGTAGAGATGCGTGAAATTCAAAATGTCAGGGTGCATTTGAAACGAATATTGGAAGGATTAAGAATCCTCCATACTTATAGTAAGTTAGGCCTACTTTTTATTAGTGCCCAATTGTTGAATCGACCCAAATTTCACAAATTCCAACTACATTGAATGGTGTATTTAGTGTCCGAGGAGAATTGATGTCTTTTGCCACAATTCGTTCAAAGGTGAAAAGAAATAGTGTCCCTTGACACAACATAGGAGTTTTTCAGTTGTCATTCTTCCTTTTATTGAGAGTGCCACGTTCTTTCCAAGTAATGAGAGTGACACGAGGTGGCATGCCATATTTATTGTAAAGTTGCCATATGTCATTGGAACACTACATTCATTTTTTTTCTTACAAGATCACAATATCTTAACCCTTAACGTACCGATCCTTTGAACGCAAGTAGATGTTAGCCTGAAAAATAGATTTTAGCATGACTCAAATGTACAATAAGTGTACATGAAAGGACCATTGCATGCATGAAATCTACCCAACAAATTTGACATATTTGCATTTGGAGGCCTCTCCAATATTATGTACCTCTCCCCATCACAAGAGACTTACTCTCATTGGTAGAGAACTTAATAGGCTTGCAAAGGTGACTTGGATGAAAGTCATCCCACATTGCATGAAAAAGTTACAGGACTTTGAATCAGTTCATGATCCAGTTTCTGGACGCTGTGACGTTTAGGGGTTAATAGTGTTCGGGTTTAGAAACATTGCCCGGGGACACTAAATACACCATTTAGTGTAGTTGGATTATTTGAATAAGGCAAATCATACCAAAGGACTTTACATGAGTTGTTTAGGGCAGCTGGTGGTTTTAGAGCATTCAACTTTACACTTCCTCAACCCTAGGGTTTCATTTCGGAACACATTCATTTCAATGGTAAAAAAAACTGAGGCACACCAATCAGTCTCCTAGGCTTTCAATCTCTCGATTGAATTGACATCATATTAGGTCAGTGATAGCTTGTTCAGGTAGGGACAACCTTCTACTCCTTTTTGGTATGATCCGTAGCTGTCCGATTTTGGTCCCTTTGTTAGTCCCCCGAGAAACGCCGCTGTGTCGTAATACACTTCCAGCTCCAAGATTTTCAAATTCTCGTCTACCTGTACTCACAGAAACGTCAAACACCAAATCTCCATTGCCAATTCATCAAACTAAGTGAACCCCTAAATGTACCAACCCTTTGAACAGAAGTAGATGTCAGCCGTAAACATAGATATTAGCATGGCTCATATGTACATGAGGTGCACATGAGAGGACCATTGCAAGCATAAAATCTACCCAACAAATTTGAGATACTTGTATTTGGAGGCCTCTCCAATATAATCAACATCTCCTCATCACAAGAGATTGACTTTAATTGGTAAAGAACCTAATGGGCTTGCAAAGATGGCTTGGATGAAAGTCATCCGAGATTGTATGAGAAAGTTACAAGGCTTTGAATTTGTTCATGATCCAGTTTCTTGACGCTGGAACGTTTAGGGGTTAAGTCTACTCACGGCATCAATGAATGTTCTGTCACCTTTGCGGGAATTTCATTTCACGAGATCGGCAGGAGGAGATTTTTTTTTATTACGATGTTCATGTGAAGTGTCAGAAGATTGTGAAAACGGCAAGATTATTAGAGTTATCCGCAAAGTCATTGAAAAGTGGGTGACTGGATTGGACTTTGAGTGAACAGTAGATTTATTCCCCAAAAAAGAGCTTGTGTCGGGAACTAAAAAAAAATGTTGGGTGCAAAGTTTGAAAGCACCAAAAACGGTGCTAGAAAACTTTTGATCTAAGTTTTCCTCTGCGTCCCAAAGTATTGGCAGCATTCCTAAAAGTGGAAGTATTTACTGCACGAGGAAGGTGGCAGCGCATTCAAACCACTGCCACAGATACCACTGCCATGGATACAGTATCTCTGACTCACACTAAATCAAGCCTGTGACCCAACCTTTCTCTCTCGGGAAAAAATGAGGTTCAATTTACGTTTCCAAGAATTTTGTCATCATACAGGCCCACTCACCCAGCAACTTTACGGATAACTCAATTATGTTCCTCCAGATCTGCAACATACTTATGCTCACTTTAGTATTTCTCGTCTGTTTTTTTCTTGTTGTTTATTGTGAGATTGAAATGGCACAAAAGCAGATATGGTTTGACCTAATTCCCTTGTTTCTTGGATTGATATGATTTATTGCCTAACGAAAGCAGTAATGATTTGTGAAGAGATGATGCGAGTGTAGAAGGAAATAGTTTTTCATACCTTGGCGACGACAATGCCGACAGACTCGACCACATCGCCGGTGGGAGCGTGGCCTTTGAAGGCGCCGGCCATGACGCCCCAGTGCCGGTACTTCATCACCACCACGGGTGGAGGCGAGTACACGGCTAGCACCTCCCACGCGAAGCCCCCGGGGAATACCGTGCGGAAAATCTCGTGCGACGATTCAAACGTCTCCCGGGAAGCTTGGTACTTGGCGTCGTCACCTTGGAAGCTGCTCGTCGCCATCAGCGCGTTGTAGCTGCCCACTTGCAGCGTCTCGGCCGCCGTAAACTTGGGACCACCTGCATCATATCACCACATCTCCATCATTATCACATCTCCATCATTACCACATCTCCAAGGCAACAACGCCAAGTACCAAGCTTTCCGGAAGACAATTGAATCATTGCACGAGATTTTGCACGAGATTTTCCCTCGTGCAAGCTTGTGAGGTGAGAATCTGTGACTCGAGATGCTCATAACTGCGACAATCTCACCAAAACAATTACCTTCTACTCGCAAATTGAAATTGCAAGGTTCTGACATTGCCCTTCGAGGAGAAACGGGCCACATTCTTACTCAAAAGCTCATTGCAATCTTCACTACTAGGATCATACATTGATTTTTTGCATTTGTTAGCAACGATAGGTGAGTAGCTATAATACATTAATATGGTTCCGAAATGTTGCTTGATAAGAGCATCCGCACCGGGACTCTGGAAATCAGGCGCGCCACATCGCCTTTCGAGGGCGCTACAGTGATCTGTCAACTCGGGAAAAAGACTGTCCCTCACCCGCACTCGCCATGGCGACACGCTATTGCAAAAAATCAGGGCCACGACTGCTGGACACGAGCCAGAATTAGGCGCCAGGCTATGGAGAACCGACCAGGGTGGCCGAGGATGCGGGAAAGGATGAGCTGGGCAAGGCCAGCGGTGATGTAAGGGGTCTCGAATAGGCTGCGGAATAAATCTTTGTCGCAAATTTCCGTAGTCCGGGCTCGCTCAAAAACACCAAAGACCCTGAACGTTGGTGAGCGGAGTCGTGAATATGGCGAGGCCTGTGAGCCACCGACTGCATGACGAGTCCTGGTGAGGGACGTTGAGGAGCCCGGGCTCGCCATCTGGGATCGCGGCCCCATTTGGCGAGTCCCGGTGGAGATGCTCTAACATGACATTATATAATAGTGTTTTTTCCTCCCCTCCGCCCTTTGTGCTACATAAAGAATATTCTGTTCCTAGATTCTAGCAAGGCGGCACTCAACTCCAATACTACCAATTCAATTTTGTTGGTTTTAGCCAATTCCATGGATGTAGATTCTCCACTTTTAAGGAGAGTAAGGCACCACCCTTACATTGGTAAATTATGTTGTAACGTTGCTTGAATGATGCAACAATAAAGAACTTATAAATATTTATATCTTATCTTGAGAAACAAAATGTCGGAATAGAAATTCGAAAGAGGGAAGTTGTCATTTCTTGAATGGGTGTACTTTTTTCACAACAGGCTCTAGAATTGAGTTATTAGCATATTAATCTCAATGAGGTCAGTTGGTATAATCTTAGATGATCCAAAATGAAGTATTGCAGGGAGTCCCCAATTGAGGGAATTCTGCACATTAACCCTTAAAGGTTCAGAGAACCCTTTCCAATCAGTATTATACAACGATATTCTGTTGTATTCGACAATCATGGTTCCACACCTCCTATGGGTTTAAGATCAAAAGTGAAGTTAAAATTCACGTCTACTTCTTTACTCCCAAAAATAAAGACGTGCACCACATGCTGTTGAAAATGATTCTGCCTTGTAACACTGCCAACTCTATTTGAATGGTCTCATTGTATAAATGGCAATATCGTTTAGTTGGGACTTTTCCACCATATTGGGACTCTTTGAAATCTTCAACTAGCAAAGATCCAGTGAGCAATTGTTCATTGGATCTATGCCAATTGTAGATTCAAAGAGTCCAATATGGTGGAAAAGTCCCAACTAAACGAATATTGCCATACTAGATAGAGTACTCCATGGGCTCTGTTACAGCGTGTAGTGAGTGCGTGCTATCTATGAGTCGCAAAGTGACGAGGTGGTAGCATGCACCTACTACACAACGTGGCAAATTCATGGAGTACTCTATTTAGTAAAGTCTTATTTTGAGGTGTACACTATGAAGAAATAAAAATAGAAATAGAGATGAGGAATTCTCTACAAAAATTTCAGAATACACACGAAGATTATGTGCATAGAAAAATACATTACAGGTTGTAACTGTACTTGCTTAGAACCAATCGGAAGCTGCCAAAGCTTGTCCTGATTTCCTAGAGTAGGCCATGAGATTATGATCACTGGTAGTCAATTAAATACCACTATCATATACCGTAGTACACAATTGGATTTAATAGTAGGGTGTCGAATATTTAATTAATATTCTAAAAATAGATTCGGCACTTGTATCTTTTGAAAAGTTTCTTCTTTAAACTTGCAAAAGAAGTGAAATAAACAAATCCTAAAATTTCCACCATCATTAAAATAATATAGTTAGTGCCAAAGCCGATCATGTACACAGGAAGTTAGTTCTCCAGCTCACCGTTTACGGAGATACAGAACTTGTCGTGGTCGATGGTCTTGAAGTCAGACACTTGAGTCTTGTGTGAGAGCTCCATCTCCCATGACTTCACCAAATTTTGTACCACTTCTTCTAGAGATCCTTTTGACCATACCTGCATGGTTACGTACATTAATAATTAGCAATCCGGGCTCTTTGAAATCTTCTCTTTGAAATCTTCTCAAGATAGTCTAGTATCATTTTGGGGAGACATGTAGTATCGGGAACCTCACCTTGGCAAACGTACCCCCAAGCTACATTCTACAAGGGATAATACACGTGCGGGAGGTTCCCGATACTACATTCTACCCATCATTTTGTTTATGTAGTAATAAAGAAAGTTTTCAAAGGTTGAAATCATCCTCCACGACAGTAACAAGTTTAATTTTCGACTTAGTTCATATCTTACATACATGGTTTTTCATAAAATGAAACAAACAAACACTCTATCTTGTAATCCATCTCAAAACTTAGGCACATATTTTAACTCCAAGAGCTACATGCAATGTTCCAATTGGATAATTCAACTGAAAGACTACGATCTTTTGTTTGCTACTGCATCTCAAGGAACATCCAATTGGTATAACACAGGGCACCTTGACACATTCACCAGGTAGTAAATGGTACAAAAATGATGGTGAATTCTTGGTGAACACTTGCTATATTGAACAACCACTTGCAAAACTTGCTATAAACTGCAGTTTGGCAGTAATATTTACTTGGCAGTGAATCGGTCAAGGTTCCCTGTGTAAGACTTTGTGCACATAGATATAAAAAAATGCAAAATCTTGCAGCAAATTCTTAAGCTTTTGCTGCAACCCAATGAAAGTGGTTGCGCTCTTGAACAGGAAGACTAATTGCGGCGGTGCATGGATTGCTTACTTGAGTTCGGCCTTTCTCAAACAGAGCGTTGACAGCGTCGTAGCGAGGAGCGCTTCCATGGCGCCAAGTTGTGTGCTGCTCAGCCTCACCGGAGAGATGGTCCCGGTAGGGATCATGAAGAATCTGCATCCCACTCACAATTTCGGATGTGGACATGGTCCTCTTGATCTACACTCACTGACTGACTGCTCTCTCTCTCACTTTGCACTCACTGAGACTGCAGGCTCCTTTTGCTCTCTTTGCACTCACAGGCTCCTTTTGAGGCATATCTGGATAAAGCGAACTACCCCCAACTGTCTCTATGGTCCTCCAGAGAGTTGTTTATAATATTTTCCCAAAAAGTCCACGGTATTATCCAGATGCAATCAATCGCTGCATGTATTTCGAGGGGAAGGTGGACTGATGACCTAATAACGGACGTGTACTATAAACCAACAATGTCTCCAACTGGTCTACATTGAAAGTTTCCAATTCTATACCAGTACTAAATTTGCGTGAAAAAGCTAAACCCCTGACCGCCCAACCATGCATATTTTGCATGATGTACGGATTTGAAGTTCATTTTCTCATCCATCATGTACTTTTTGCAGTGTGGATTTTTTTATTGAAACTGTTATGGAAAGTTAGCTCCGTGTTTGTGTGATCTGATTAGAAAGGGGGTGCTTTGTGAAAATTTTATGCCTCATTTCATGTTGTACATTTGGTTGTCCTATTACCAACCACTGACCCAAAACCAATCAGGCCGAATTTCTAGATTTTGAAAGGGAAGATGTACCTCATTTGTACATTAGAGCATGTGATCGGTTTTGGGTCACAGGTTACTTTGCACTTTGGAATTTTGTATAAAATTGATAAATGCAAATTACAAGTTGCAATTTTTTGCAATCCTCATGAAATCCTATTTCGAACGCGGTCATAATTTTTTTGCGGATTTACCACTGCCAAATATAGGTCAGATTGCTTAAGTGGTTGGTAATAGGACAATCGACTTTAGTGTTCCATTCAAATTTTCAAAGATTTTAGTCTGAAAGTGCTCTTGAAAAAGTCAACTACTAAAATTAAGCAACCAAAAAATCTCCAAAAATGACTACACTTAGAGTATTACATGTCAACCCATTACAACAAATTTCATCATTAGATTGTCAATATCTTATTTGCAATCATATTACAAAAGAGTGTTAAGTTTTAAGTTTGAAATTTAATACACAAATATTGGTAATAGCAATCGCCGTATGGATAGAAATTTAAATGCATATTGTACAACTTTTATTCATTCATCAACTTGAAAATATCCCTCTTAGTTGCATTTTATAATGTACCCTTAGAAAACTTCCAAATTTGAAAAAAGTGAGAAAGTTTAGGGGTTAAAGCGTTGGCTTATGGACCATCCACTATAGTTGAGTTTACAAAGAATTTGGCAGAGGATAGCCAGGAGAAAAATGAGCATACACACATACATACATACATACATACATACATACATACATACATACATACATATATATATATATATATACATGTGAAATATATATATACATATATGTGTGTGTGTGCGCGTGTGCGCGCTCATTCATAAAATTATCTATTATAAGACACCTCATTTAAATACGAATAATTTCAATGTTTTTGGGAAGGACTTTGACATAAAGTGGATGACTCAATAACCGACATGTACTATAAACCAACAATATCCTCAAGAAGTATTCATTGAAAGCTTTTAATTCTATACTAGTACTAGATTTGCGTGAAAAGCTTAATACGTTGCTTTATGGACCATTCACTATAGAACAGTGCAATAGAGCAACCTTTTGAAAACTGGATCAGAGCAGAATCTTCACTTAGATTCACTTTTTTAAATAATGAAGAGATGTCATTTGTATTGGATGAATTTTGGAATTATTTACCTTGTCATTGCAAAGTAAACTTAGTTTCCAATCGTAATTAGACTGTGGTCTCGTTGCAAGAGGATGCTGACTCCCATCGCTTTATTATGCTATGGACGATTTCCTCCAGATACCCATTTTTCTAAAGTAAAAGTAACCACTCCCAAAATCAGACAAGATTTGGGCAGAATTTTTTTGGCTGGTACAGGCAATCCTCTCATCCTCTCAATGTGGTCAATTTTGTTTTTGAGTTTCATGTGGTGTAAACGATTACTGTGTAAGGTCAATGGCCCATTTAGCAATTATGTCAAACTGGTGCAGGCCCATTTGGCAATTATGTCAAACTGGTGCTGGCCCATTTGGCAATTATGTCAATCTCTTGCTTTCTGAAAAAGATGGAAATGAGTTGATATCAAAGCAGCTGTGGACTAAGGAGACCCGAAAACCTACATAGCTTCTTCTTGCCATAATTATAGATGCTTCAAGCTTTGGAGCTCCCTTTCTACCATCCTATGGAGTGAATCGAACCACACACTTTGGGTTATGAGAATGCCTTACAAGCATGGACTGCTCACATATACGCAATCACATAACTAGGGTGAGACACACAAGGCAATCATATAAGTGTAAAGAGTCATATGACTCGAGGGAGCCATATACATTAGAGGAAGAACAACAAAACACATGGCTATTGGCTGACCCTGCCACTGTGGCAGGCACGGTGTGACTCGGTCAACTCTTTTTTAGTCACAAGTGCACAACTGCTGCTTAGGAT
Organism: Pohlia nutans; assembly: GCA_022496805.1. Classification (NCBI taxonomy): domain Eukaryota; kingdom Viridiplantae; phylum Streptophyta; class Bryopsida; order Bryales; family Mniaceae; genus Pohlia; species Pohlia nutans. The sequence goes on from CM040090.1 coordinate 23,552,750, forward strand.
TACAAGTGCAATGTAGGGACGTGTGCACAAGTAGGTTTAGGGTTACAAGTGCATTGCAGGGATGTGTACACAAGTGCACAACTTCCGCCTAGGGTTACAGAGTGCATACAGACACTTGGGCAAGGACATATGCACAAGTGCCCAACTTCCGCCATACAAGCGGCTAGGGTTACAAGTGAATACAAGCGCTTAGGGTTACAAGTGCATACAAGTTGTGCACGCCTGCCGCCATGGTAAGCTACTCACTCATTTATGTCTTTACTTGCTCTGACCTCTTCTCTTTTGTCTGCCATGCTTTTCTCTGCAGAAAACAACCCATCATTTTTCTAGATATTAGGGTTTTGGTTTTTGGCAATTTAGGCTTTTTTGCATATGATTCTATTTCAGACTTGCCTTCTTTGCATCAAGTTATTATCGTCATTGAAATCGCTCAATGAGTTTTGGGGTCATAGTGTCAAGTGGGTGGTTTTTGCAGTGGAAGTGAGTGGTTTTTCAGTTAATTAATTAATTTGTAACACTTAGTGGTCCATGTGTCAGCTCCTGAAGCATCCACGTCAGACCCTTGGGTTTCAGAGACGGGTATCAATTGAACGTGGATATGAATTGAATGCGGGTATCAGCCTCTGCTTGTTGCTTCTCTGTTTAAAGAATGATGCGGCCATGAACTGCAGCAGCAAGATGATTTGAAACGGAATGAAGATCAAACTCTCCGCTCACTCGCCATCAGAACTTCAGCCATATACGTGCCATCAAAACTTGGTCCTTCTCTGCTCACTCGATCAAACTCATATGTCCAAAACTTGCTCGTCCATTAAGCGTCTACAGGACATCTGCGAGAACCCGGTCACTCCACGCATCTACCATTACTTTCACGAAACGCCATTGAGAATGATTGCCTCCGGTTTCCCTCACACACACACACAGATCGCCTCCAATTGCCCTCACACACACACAGATCGCCTCCGATCGCCCTCACACACAGAGATCGAGAACCCGAACACGCACTCGCCGATCCCCTACGATCGCCACTCACTCACAGATGGAGAACTCAAACGAACCCGTCCATCGCCACTCACTCACTCACTCTCCGCCCATCACGCACTCACTCGCCATCGTGACTCACGCACGCACGCACTCACTCCAGAGCAGACCCGCACTCCGCCCATCGCCAGTCGCTCACGCTCCGATCGCCCTCACACCAAAACTGAGACGACTATGAGAAGACAAAACTCTCGCCGCCGAAGACAGAACTCCAAAGACCCCTCCGATCGCCACTCACATTCATCTGCACAGAACCTCATATATCGCCCTCACGCTCATCGCCACTCACACACACGGAACACACATCGAGAACACTCACGAGAACACTCTCGCCATCGCAGACACTCCGAAGAACGCTCGCTCGCGCAGAACTCATCGCCCATCGCCATCTCGCTACTGGACCTCTCGAATGCAGACAAAATGCTCCGCCCACAAAATGCAGACAGGCATTTTGCAGACAGACAGACAGGTCGAGTGGACAGGGTCGAGCGACATCGAACAGGTCCCCTTCCCTTCTGCAAACGTGGATGAACGCCAACGTGGACCCCTTTGTACTCGAAAATCCCCTTGTGCCTACGTGGACCCCCTCATGTTTTTGCATTTCCAGGCCAAAAATTACACCCTTTGCATACGTGTACCCCCCTTTTGCCTACGTGGAGTGGCTACTTAAATTTCCTTTCAAATTCAGGGCCCCGTGTTTTCCGGCCACCCCTGAAATGAACTTTGGGGTCATAGTCGCTCATGGCAGTCTTGTTGCATCAACAATTGAGCGAGTTGGTTGAAACCCTAACAGACCAAGGAGCCATATAGCGCTTCATGTTTTTTTAGTAGCTCATATGGATATATTTTTTTCGTTTTTGACCTACATTTGTTGATTCTGTTTTTTTTATTAAAAATTGGTCCCATTTTGTCACAGTATGATTATTCAGATTGGTCCCTCAAGGCTTGATTGTGTAGGGGTTGAAGGTACTTTATTTTGTTTCAAGGGGATTTCTTTTCTTATGCTTGTTTTGAGTCCTAATTTTGATCTCATCGTAGTGTCAACAAACAAGGTGGTGTGAGCGTTTGAAATTGTTACAGGGTCGTGAGATCGAATTTCCAATAGATATGTTTCCTCAGAGCTCTCTATTTTTGGCTTGAAAAAGCAACCTGATATTAATAAAGCAGTCAAGAATTATCGAATTTGTATCAAAAAAAATTAGGATTTTACTGCGAAGCAGATAACTTGAATGTGAGTTAAATTTCTTGATGAGCAGAACCGACTTATCATGCGGAACGTGAAGGGACCAGTGCGTGAGGGTACTAACTTATTTGAATTTTGTTACTATTTGAATTCTTGTTGCTTGAAAGTTTGTAGCGTTGTTTGGGTTCTTTCATTAACCCCTAAGAGCATGGCCACCCATGCCCTCAGAGTGTCTCTCACACTCCAGAAGTAGATGAAAAGTTTCAAGGGCCCTTTCAAAATAGCTCTTGGCTCTGGATTCTAGCGTGTTAGAAATTGGGCCTCAAAACACTATTTAGTTGACTATACCCTCACATTCTACTTGTGATTGGTCCATTGACTATTTGATGCGCACTTTTGATACGTGAAGGGCGTGCAAGGGTGGGGGAGTGTGAGTGCAAGGGCCCTTCAAATATAGATGAATAATTTGAGAGGGTTAGTCCTAGCGTGCATGGGTGGGAATGCTCCAAGGTAGGATGTCCTAAAACCACCACCTCCCCCAATTATGACATGTAGACTTTTCTTGGGGCCACCACGGTTGAGACCCAAAACCACCAATTTCACTATTCAAGTGAACCAATGGCACGCCAAGCATTGCGAAGAAATAGTTGGTGGTTTTGGGTATCATTATGAGTGAAAGTTAGTATCACATGATGTGGACATGGGGAAACCTAGAGGTTTGATTTGGGTCACATGTTATTTTCCACTTCGGAATTTTGTATAAAATTGACAAATGCGATTTAGATGTTGCAAGTTTTTGCAATTCTCATCAAAACCTATTTCAAATGCGGTCATATTTTTTTTTTGGAATTTAGCACTGCCAAAAATAGGCCAGATTGCTTAAGTTGGTGGTTTTAGGACAATCAACCTTATACGACTAAAGAGCCCAAATAGACCTCATGTTCTTTCTAAGCAGTTTTGAATAGTTTCTATGTGGACTTCCTTTTCTTTAAATTTATTTGTTTTTTGACCTACACATGCAATGTTCTTCAATTATTCCCGTGATATAAAATTTGGTCCTATTTGAATTTGTCATTTCAAAATCACGAATCTTTGATCTGTTACGAGTAAAGATTCAGCTACTTTGCAGTGTGTACTCCACAACGAACCGCGTATAATGCAATGGTCTTAATGTCGCTTCAATGTATCTGTGCTTTAACCCTCAGTGGAGACATGCTTTTACTATGCAACGTGTGCATAATGTGTAATTCTATTGGCCTACATGAAATATCTTTGTACTGCAGTTAAGTCTCAATTACATCTCATGTTAATTTTTGTAGAAAACAACTGAATTTTGCCCTTGTTGGTTTTGTTTGCAAGTGATATTTTGATTCATTTAGAGTCGGAGAAAGAAGCAAGGAGATTGCGGTGAAAAAATTACAGTCATCAAGCTTGGACGTCGTAGTTATACCAGATTATATGTATGGTTTGATTGCATCCTTCTATTATTTACAAAATACCAACACTATTGAGTGTTGTATTGATGTGTATTATAAAGTCGGGTCATAAAATGTCAAATGTAACAGAGACGTGTCATAAAATGTGAAATGTATGTAACATGGACGTGTCATAAAATGTCAACTATATGCGTTGTGTAACCCTCACTCGTCAAGGGGGTGTTTATAAGTTCTAAACACAAGAATGTGTCAAGCACAACCTCTCTGATTGGATGATGAATAGAACCACAAGGGGCCTAGAACAAAGAGGGTAGCCAATTTAGCATCGATGCCATGAAATTTAGTAGGTTCACGGGTGCTTCATTTGTGTTATCATAAACATGCTAAAGTTTAGTTTTTATTATTGCTTCCAGTTTAGCATCGATACGATGGAATTTAGTAAGTTCACGGCCGCTTCATTTGTGTTATCATAAACATGTTAAAATTTAATTTTTATTATTGCTTCATAACAATGATCCTTTGGACCTTACACGCACGCATCAAAAGCTTTGCCAAAGTTGGTGGAGGCTACACCTTTAAGTTGGCCACGATGTCCAAGATCACAATCTTTGATTTGGACGAGGACATGAAGGCCACAACAAACTTGATTGTTCATTGAATCATCGTAAGCATTGCAGGCGGCTCATTGAGGAGGGCAATGTATCTGTTACCATATCGTCAATTGTTCTAGTATGGGAGGCGGTGTTGTTTTACAACGATAACAACAACAACAACGATCCACTAATGTTTTGTTTGGAAGACGCGTTGAACTCCATCACGAAGTAACCTATCAAAACACTTGAGATAGCCTCAAACACATGAAGTAAGATTCTCATAATTAGATAGTCCATATATTGATGAAGATAAAAACGCATGAAATAAGATTCCCATAATTAGATAGTCCATATATTGATGAGGATAATTTAAGCTCAACATGCGTGATTGAAAATTTGTTGCAAACTAACCCATTTGGCTGGTTTCAAGATATTCACTACTAAATATCAGTGAAATCATTTACATTTCTCTGAACTCACTTTTGTGTCTCCAACAATTGCCTCCTATGTATATGTAAAGTGAATTTGGTACATCCTCGTGTAAACCTGTGACAATTTGTTTTCTTGTCTGCTTGAAATGATTTCCGAAATGTGACTAGAATTCAAGACTCAAAGTAATGCGGATCTAACTCAATCTAGTTAGAAGCCACACACATCAAACCCTATAATGTAATAGTTAGTCATCGACCATATCACTCCATCCAGTTATACGTCTTAATACACATCAACAGAAATGTGACTACGGTTAGATAAATAGTCATATTATATTCGCATCAAAGCCAAAAAGTGACTCAATTTTTTTTTTTAAATGACTACAAACAGTCACATTTCACGTGGTTAACTTTATCAGTCTTCGCCAAAATATGACTCGTCACAGTAACATTCCACATCAACAAAAAAGATAATAGCAGTCACACTCCTCGTGGCCTGCCACGTCAGCCAATATATAACTCGCCATAGTCATATTCCACATCAACAAAAATATGACTCCACAAAATCACATGCCTCGTGAGATTTTTCCTTTTCTGCACGGACGAGTCAAAGAAGGTCGCAGACTCTAAAGCCAGTGAAGGCATACCCCACGTGCAGACTGGGAATGCAGATTGTGTATTTGCATATGCTTTAGCACCGCATATATTCATATGACTCCTGTCCATTGTCCAAAGAGACTCGTCAGCAATGACTAGACCCAGTCTCCCTACTCGTCAAATTCTTCTGGCCCTATCGCAATCATACTTTCGGATTTTATGGGTGTCTTTATTTCTCCCCATCGAGCGTCCCTCGGATGCCAGGCTCGATGGGGTTCATTTTTTTGGCCCTCCCCGTTTTGGCCCTTTGGGGACTTTTTTTGGTTTTTTATTGCTAAATTTGGAGCCTGCGGCCCCAAATTACACTAGGGAGCCCCCTATGAGATCAAGTAAGGCCCCACTCAACTTAAAAATAGGGGGCAGGTTTTACCCCACCTATTTTTACTGCCACCCCCTCCCGAACCTGGCCTCCGAGCCACGCTCGATGGGGGGATTTAGACAAATCCGGATTTTATGGTTAAGTGCGGGCATAAAAAGTACATTTTGATGTAGTGGAAGGACTAATTGAAATAATTTTATTAAATTTGTAAGGAACAAATAAGTGAACCATTCAATACCGCTCAAATGTTTTCAATAGTTTTTAAAATGTCCTTTTATTAGCTCTTTGTTTCTCTCCGCACCATCCTGGGACACTACTAGTGACAAAGTGGAAGGCCATGAAATTGAAAAGACGCAAAAGACTAGGTTAATTCACATAATGGTCTTCCAAGACAGAATGGGACATACATGGAAAGACCATCCAAGCGGATGTAAAAGGCTAGGTTACATTATAAAAAGGTCTTATCGTAAACAATCCTATTCTAGAATTGTTGACTCAACCGTTCATAGCTCGCCGCCTCGCTTGCATAGAGCTTTTAAGCTTGTGAGCTCGTCGGCTCGCCGCACTAGCGAACACTTGTCCGTTTGGTTGCAAAAAGGTTTCACTTGAAGTTACCAAAGGATTTGATTGGGTTTTGATTGGGTTTTGATTATTAGCACAAAGTGTTTTAAGAAATTGCAATGTTTGAATTTTGTCGTTTGAATTTTTTTACACATTAATCTTGTTGATGTGAATGTTTCAATTCTTCTCCTAAAGCAACAATGTGTGCAGAAAGGTTTCCAACAAAGCAAGCTGATGACAAGCAAATATTGGCCGCACTAACAAGTACGTTCTTTCTATGACCTTGCTATCTCTTTTCAATCATACTAGATGCATTCTATAAGTTTACATATTAAGGGTTTGGAGTAAAACCAATCGCGTTACTGCATCACTTTTAAATTCCATTGCTTTTTATGAATTGTTGATTTTTTATTTCATAGAGCGATTTTAACAAACACCATAGGAATGAATCTACAAATATCGTTTGCCTATAAATTAAAAAACTATTGTACAATCAAATATTGGTTTTAATATTGGTAAAAAGAAAATATTCAAAAGCACCTAGGAGTCACCATTCGGAAAACCCTAGGTACAATTTTGCACTAATAGCATAATTGATAAAACTTCATTTGTAAATACGCTTTTAGTACCAAAGCATCCCAAAACAATGCTTTTTAAAATGCTATGTCGAATCCAAACCCTAGTTCTAGATTTCCAAAGACATTTAAAGCCTTAGTAAGAGTTGTGAGCAATGATATGAATGCACTAATACAAAACTACTCTAGTTTACATTTTTTGGGACAAAATTCATAATTCTTCTAATAAAAGTAAATAACTATATTTTGTTAAATTCTACTACAAAGCAATGAAAACAAAAAATATGAAAATATGTAAGCTAATTAAGGTGGGATTTTTTTTTTCTCAACAGTTAGAGTGGATATGACATTTTTATGAAATGTAGTACAATACTAATACGTCGATTTCACTCATTGGATCAACACTAAAAGAATAAAATTTTCTCAAAATGAGGCAGATCGATATTAGGACATCTATTTGATGAGTTGTAACAACATAAAAAGACCAAAAGTTCTAATCATCTAGAGGTAAGATTCCTCAAAACGTTTCTAGTCATGAGTAGGCAAGGTTTAGCCTCATGTTAAACCTTTGGATGCTCCCCACATTATAGGACAACATTGTCAGTTGAGAATGGTGTTCTAAATCAACATTATAACCACATTTGGATCAATGTTGATAGAATAGTGTTTTAAATTGCTAATATCTCCACTTGTGCATAGATGCACGCTCTAAATCAAACATTAGAACCACATCCCAATGAATGTTGATCTAGATAGTGCTCTAAATTTCTATCCCTACGTTTGTCTAGATGCAGGAACGTGTGATCGATTGATAGCGAAGTCGCCATGAATCAAGAACCGGAGCCAACTATAATAAACAAACTATTGTCGAAGTTCCTGACTCCGGAGATAGTGAGTGGAATCAAGGCAAGCGTCTCGGACAAACGCAAGTTTGAGAGAAATATCATGTATTTGCAAACCTTCTGCAATTCGAACATCATCTTGAAAGTCCAAGGAGGCTCTGGAGCGTTCCATATCCATTTGTTCATGTTGAGCGCAGCGGCACCTGGTTTGTATGCACTCTTAGAGTGGACCAACAGGACTATGAAGGCTGTCGTTGAGATCCCGAACATGACTATCGAGGCTGCGGAACTTTTCGTAGTGTTGCTCTACACCTCACTAAGTGAGGTTATAGCTCCCATACCGGAACTAGACTTTGCTATGGACCAGCATTTCCCGGCAATCCATCATGCATACCACAAATACCAAGTCTCGGAGAATTTGAAACCCGTGATGGACGCCGCATGGCATAGGAACGTCGCCCTAACGGCTATCCATCAGATTGTTAAGTATGGATATCTGGTGAAGCGGGTGCCAATGCCAAAACCAAACTACAAATGTACCGACATTCATTGTGACTCTTGCTCTTCTTGCCTCCGGGCTAGAGTTCTTGCTAGTGTAGACACTAGAGCCCTACAAAGGCGCATCACTCGCAGTATGTAGAAGTCTCAATGGAATAACTAGGAAGCCTATATTGAACCTCCATAACACTTTGTAGCATGCATTGTCCTTTCCTTGGTTCCAAAGTAGATGGTGTGGAATATTCCACACCCAACTGTGTTTCATTTGTAGCCAAATGAATGGATGGAGGCTCAAAGTGATGAAGGAAAGGTAGTGTGCATAAAGGCTACCAAATATTATGTTGTATGGTCATTTTCTAGTGAAATAAAAATATGATCCGATCTGAATTATTTATTTACTGATTCACAATGTGATCAATTGAAGTTGTGATTATGAAACCATTTCAATGTTGTTCCAACAAATCAAGAACGTAGAACACTTCTACCCTACAGTAGGGCCAAGGAGGACGTGTTAATGTTGTTCCAACCCATTAGAAGGACGTGATTAGAACAACACTCCAATTCATCGTTCTAAATTGATGTACCCCTTGTGTGATTGGCAAACTGTTAGATGCGGATCATTTTCAATATGTCATTGTAGTGGTGTGAGCAAGTGTGTATTTTTCGTCTCGTCTTAAGACAATATCTGACTTCACGTCACGGTTTTCATAGCTTCCAATGGACTAATTGTTTCCTTTTCTTGCCCGTTAGTTAGCCCGTTAGTTAGCCTCTCACCTGTTTGATATTGAAATATTTGAGCACATTAACCTAGTTTGCCATTTTTTTAGCATGTTTTGAATTTAGTCAACACCTTGAATGAAATTGTGCTAAAGATAGGTGATGAATTTGTTTACAAAAAGTTTAGAGCTTTCACGAGAAGAAAAGAGGGAGATGTACACTCTTGAATGGGATTGTGAGTGAATTTGGTTGCATCTAAGTGCACATGCTTAGTGTACAAGTCCATCTTTTCTTCTAGTGTTTTTGACCCTCACGGTGATCTTGGAATATTTCATATGTTGAGAAAAATGTTTTTTTGAAAAATGAGTTGCGGTCTAGTGTTTGCTTCATTGATTATAGGAGGGCATAATCTAAAATGGTTGTGAGTCTTGGTTGAAGTCATCACCGGGCTTCCAAAAAGTTGTAGAAGTGGTTTATTATATGTTTACAACACATTTATATATTTTGTTAAAAACTTTCAAGTAATTAGAAATTAAGATGTTTTGTGTTCAATGCCTTCTTTTACTAATTTATTCACTTGTTCGTTTTTCTCTCAAAATGAAATACGCTTTGATCCATTTGCTATCCTTTGTTATTTTTCACAATATACATTGATTTACTTATTGTTTTTTCAAAGAGAGAGGTTAACATAAATGAAGAGTTTATTGGGGGAAGTGATACCAACTTGGCCATCAAGACCAAGATGGCACGCGCTACCCTTCATACCCTCGTTTGAGGATGGACTCTATAGTTACAAAAGTAACAAGTAGCATGAAACACATTTGAAGAATGAAGAACTGGGGAGTTAGTTTGTTTTAATACTATTCGTATGGTTAAAATTAGAGTAGTGTGTTGGATGGTCACTCTTTTAAGTTGGGGTATAGTGTGAGAAGTCGGAGGAGTTTGAAGTGTCTTTTCATGCAAGAGGGAGTATGTGATTTTTTTTGTAGCTTCTTTGGTGCATTCCAAATAACAAACAAATGTAAAGAGTTTAGGGTTTATTGTAAAAAGCTCATGGAAATGGGACCCACTTTTTTAATCAAAATATGCATAGTTTTGATATACAATGAATATGAATCTACGGCGTGTGTAAATGACGAGAAGACCCTATGATCAGTGAAAAAATTAACAATTGCACCACTTGCATCACTTAGTGCTACTTTATATCTTTCATAGAATGATACTCCAGAATATGTCAATTATAACATTTTAAGCAATACAAACGTAACAAGTCATTTATATGACTAATCTATTCCTATTATGCTACTACCTTTGAAAGTAATGCACTCACTAGTTGCATACCAAATTGGGACTTTGTAAAGTGCAAGATGAAATGGTGAAGATGTTGAATGAAAATGACGCAATGTATGGAGGGTTTCACTGAGGCGAGTGATTTGCCATCCTAAATTTTGAGAAATTAGCTTAAATGGACGATGCAGCGCACACAGGTCAACAGAAATGATTGTCCGTTGATCTCCGTTGATCTGGAGGTCATTTTCTAATAGTGAAAGGCGAGTATGTTGAATGAAAAAGCCGCCATGTGTCATTAGAAGAGATTTGTTTTGGTAAACCTTTGAACAACTCCATTTTGAAAATTTGTACTTATTCAAATATTTATCAAAAATGTTAAATTAAATATGAAAATTTCTTAATTTCTTATTGCTAAAAGAAGAAAATTATCAAAATATTGATTCACCTATCCCAAATATAGTGCATGTCTTAAATGAGCGGCTTTAGATGCCTCAACCTGAATACCATATTTAGAGAAAGAATGTTTTCGATTGGTTAGGCACTTATTAACCCTTGCAAGACAAACACTTTTTTCATTTTTAAGGGTCATATTCACATCCTTTCTTTCATTTTTATGGAATTTCTCCAAAAATTTATTATTTTATATTATAATGTACAAAAGGATGAATCAAAATATGTAATTTATTACTTCAATTGTTCAAATTTGAAAAATGATACCACTGCTCCAAAGTAGGGCACCAAATGGTGCTCTTGAGATCATTTTTTGTGGTTCCTTTTTCAATTTTAATGGTGAGATGAACCTAAATTTTGTAATTTAAATGATCGAAACAATGATATATTCATTTCACACTTTGAAATAAATTATTGTGATCGGACAATACATCATCATCAAAGTTTAGTTGACTTCATAATATGCATTCTTTTTGATGTATACATATCACTTAATATTTACTATTAAAGAAATAAACAACTCCAAAAAATGGGCGAGAAAATGGGTTGGGAAGTTTTGGAGGGGAATTATCTTCTGCATTTTTTTCTTCTAAAACCATCATTTCAGAAGTTAACCCTTAAACGTCAAGAGGGCCTGAACGGGGCAGCCCGGAAGGCATCTAAAATTTTTTGGGTTAAATAAATAAATAAATAAAATTGCAAAAACGGCTCTGCAGTGCACTGTTGGCTAGCACTGTAGCATTGTAGCACTGCGGCACTGCTAAACTTCAGCTGCCCCAACCTCAAAACTTGTTCAATTTGATATCTTTGATTGCTTACCAACCTCGGGGGGAGCACTCCCTTGTATATTTTGCATACACGTGCGATAATGACCTATTTATTTGGGGGGTTATTTACCTTGCAAAAAATATTATAAGGTGATGGTATTTTACATGTAAACATGTTTCACTTTTTAAAAGTCCCCTATTTTACATGTACATTTTTTACAAAATTTATCTACAATGAATATATTGGATCCTATTTTTTATCGCACGTTGTTTCTAAAAAAATTGCCAGTGAACCCCCCGAGTTACCAACGATTCCACAATCTCTCAAATAAGGCGAAGATTTAAAATCTAGATCGATTTTTCAGTAGCTTTCCAACGCAACAAGTCTCGCTTGATTTGGTTGAGAAAATCAACTTTTTTCTTCATTATTCTTTTTTTACTAAGCCCATGGGGCTTACCTTGACGTTTAAGGGTTAACCCCTACGTGTTTTTAGTTTTTTTGGGCTTAAAATCATCATTGCTTTTGATGTGTTATAAGTCTTAATGTAAGTGAGTTATAGGAATCTCAACTATTAATACAAGATTTTTTGTAATATACATGTTGTAGATCATGTGAATCAAATTTGGAATCAATTGAGCGATATAGATTGTAAGATAATAGTGTTTTGGTGTAAAAAAAGGATGTTGAAATTTTCCAAGCAACATAGGTAGAGGTGTTATTTGTTTTCAAAATTACTCAAATGAAAAAACTTTTAAGTGTAAAGTAGTTCAAAATCATCATATAAACACATTGGTACCAAAGCAGCTTCATATAAAAATTTAATGTGCCCTAAATTGGCCTTGCAATGTCAAAAAGCAGCCCAAAAAGGTTGGTACAATCTTGGGTGATCCAAAATGAAGTATAGAAAGGAGTCCCCACTTGAGGGAATTTTGAACATTATTTAACCCTTAAAAGGTATAGAGAACCTTTTCCGATTAGTATTATACATCAATATTTCATTGTATTTGACATGGTTCCACACTTCCTATGGGTTTAAGATCAAAAGTGAAGTTAAAATTCGCGTCGATATCATTTTAATGAGCTATTGAGGTCTCAGTTTGGAACTTTTTATTTATAATAAATGTCAAATACACACCAACATATCTACTATCCCCATCACATACCGGAACACGCAATCAAGATCAGAATGAACTGAGGGGAGTGTAAGGGAACAATCCCAAATGACTATTCCATGCATAACAGCCCAATTTTTGTTAAGGGAGAATCCCAATAGGGGTTATCTTGAAAAGGGAGTAAAAACTATAACTTGAAAGTGGTTCTCCCTTATAACAGTGCCAACTCTTCTATTTGAATGGACTCATTGTACTAAGGTTGAGGCACCTAAAACCGATCATGTACACAAAACCAATCACCTTAGATTCTTGCCTAGTTTTTAGATTTTGAAATTGAAAATGTACCTCATTTGTACATTCGAGCATATGATTGGTTTTAGGTCAACCTACAACTTCCACTTTGAAAATTTGTACTTATTTAAATATTTATCAAAAAAATTAAATTAAATATGATAACTTCTTAGTTTCTTATTGCTAAAAGTGGTAAATATTCAAAATATTGATTCATCTATTCCAAGTATAGTGCATGCCTTAACTAATCGGTTTTATGTGCCTCGACCTTAGATAGAGTACTCCACCGGCTCTGCTACAGCATGTAGTCGGAACATGCTATCACTGACACAATCACGAAGTAACGATGTGGTAGCATGCACCCACTACACAACGTGGCAAATTCATAGAGCACTCTATCTAGCATAGCCTACGACACATGTCACACAATAGTAGAGTCTTTTTTTGAGAAGCACACTATGAAGAATTAAAAATAGAAAGAGATGAGGAGTACTCTACAAAATTTGGAATACACTAGGAAGATTATGCGTACAGATAAATACATTCATTACGAGTTCCAACTATATTGCTTAGATCCAATCGGAAGCTGTCACAGCTAGTCATGATTTTCTAGAGTAGGCCATAAGATTATGATCACTAGTGGTCAATTATGTGCCACTATCATATACCGTAGAACACAATTGGATTCAACAGTAGGGTGTCGAATATTTAATTGATTTTCTAAAAATAAATTTGACACTTGTAATTTTTGAAAAAAATTCTTATTCAAAGTTGCAAAAGAAGTGAAAAAATGATTCCTAAAATTTCGGCCATTATTAAAATAATATAATTAGTGCCAAAGCCGATCATGTACACAGGAAGTTCTGCAGCTCACCGTTTACGGAGATACGGAACTTGTCGTGGTCGATCATCTTGAAGTCAGACACTTGAGTCTTGTGTGAGAGCTCCGTCTCCCATGACTTCACCAAATTTTGTACCACTTCTTCTAGAGGTCATTTTGACCACACCTGCATGATTACGCAGATAGATAGAAACTCCAGTCCTTTTTTAGCAAGGGGCCGGCGTGAATGAAGTGTCCGTTCGTAATGTCAATGATCCGATGCCCACCGGACAAGGAGACATTGGGACAATACTACTCTCTTCTTTCGTGGATGGATACTATAGTGACACACTATGCTACCAGCTAACTAGCCACTAGTACCTTGAAGATACCGGACATGGTATCCCCCCAAAGGGCTTTGAGGTACTCATACAACCATAGTTTACACACATTGATAAATAGCAATGAATCTGGGCTCTTTGAAATCCTCTCAAGATAGTCTAAGGTTGGATAACCTATTACGACCAACTTAAGCAATCTGGCCTATTTTTGACAGTGCTAAATTCCAAAAAAAAATATGACCGCATTCGAAATAGGTTTTCATGAGGATTGCAAAAATTTGCAACATCTAATTTGCATTTGTCAATTTTATACAAAATTCCAAAGTAGAATGTTACCTTTGACCCAAATCAAACCTCTAAGTTTCTCCATATCCACACCATGTAGTACTAACTTTCACTCGTAATGCTACCCAAAACCACCAACTATTTCTTTGCAATGCTTGGCATGCCATTGGTCTACTTGAATAGTGAATTGGTGGTTTTGAGTCTCAACTCTGGTGGCCCCAAAAAAGGTCTACATGTTATAAATGGGGGAGGTGATGGTAATAGGTTATCCAACCCTAGTATCATATCATTTTGTTTATGTAGTAAGAAAACGTTCAAAGGTTGAAATCGCAGTAACAAGTCTAATTTTTGACTTTCATATCTTGCATACATGTTTTTTCGTGAAATGTCCTAATACATATCAGCAAAAATGTGACTACATTTAGACCTATAATGTTTGTAGTAAAGCCAAAAATGTATCTCACAATCAAAAAAACATGACTACAAGCAGTCACATTTCGTGTGGCCTATCTGTCTTGGCCAAAATATGACTTGTCACAATAATATTCCACATCAACAAAAAATATGATTGCATTCACATTCCACGTTAGATAATATATGACTTGTCATAGTCATATTCCACGTCAGCAAAAAATATGACCGCGCAAAGTCAGATGCTACGTGAGATTTTTTCATATTCTGCACAAGCAAGTAAAAGAAGGTCACAAACTCCAAAGCCAGTCAAATCATATCCATCGTGCACATTGAGACCGCAGAACTTGCATAAGCCCTAACACCGTATATATTCATATGACTTATGTCCAAAGCCACTCGTCGACAATGACTTGACCAAGTCAACCCGCGCGTCATATTTCTCTCGCCCTTGCGCCATCATACTTTTGGATTTTATGACTGAGTAGAGTCACAAAAAGTGCATTTTTTTGTAGTGGAAGGACTTATTAGATAGTTTTATTAAAATTGTAAGGAATATATAAGTAAACCATTTATTACCGCTTTAATCTTTTCAATAGTTTTTAAAATGTCGTTTCATTAGCTCTTTGTTTCTCTGCGCACCACAAGGCACTACTATTGACAAAGTGAAAGGCCATGAAATTGAAAAAACGCAAAAGGCTAGGTTAATTCACATAATGGTCTTCGAAGCCATAATGGAACAATCATGGGAAGATCATCCAAGCGGATGTAAAAGGCTAGGTTACATCATAAAACGATCCTATCATAAATAATCCTATTTTGGAATTGTCGACAGAATCGTTCGTTCATAGCTCGCTGCCTCGCGGCCTCGCTTGTATAGAGCTTTTTAGCTCGTCGCCTCGCCGCCTCGCTTACATAGAGCTTCGGACAAACTCGCCGCCTCGCTCACATAGAGCTTCTTAGCTCGTCGCCTTGCCGCCTCGCTTGCATAGAGCTTCTTAGCTTGTCGGCTCGCCGCACTAGCGAACACGCCTCT
The DNA here is from genome assembly GCA_022496805.1 of Pohlia nutans. Taxonomy (NCBI): domain Eukaryota; kingdom Viridiplantae; phylum Streptophyta; class Bryopsida; order Bryales; family Mniaceae; genus Pohlia; species Pohlia nutans. Next base: position 23,568,407 of record CM040090.1, read on the forward strand.
GTCTCGTTGCATAAAGGTTTCACTTGAAGTTACCAAAGGTTTTGATTGGGTTTTGATTATTAGTCGTGTTATTAGTACAGAGTGTTTTAAGAAATTGTAATGATTGAATTTCGTTGTTTGAATTTTTTTACACTTCGATCTTGTGGATGTGAATGTTTCAATTCTTTTTCTAAAACAACAATGTGTGCAGAAAGGTCTCCAACAAAGCAAGTTGCTGACAAGCAAATATTGGCCGCACCAACGAGTACGTTCTTTCTATGACCTTGCTATCTCTTTTCAATCATACTAGTTGCATTCTATAAGTTTACATATTAAGGGTTTGGAGTAAAACCAATTGCGTTACTGCATCACTTTTAAATTCAATTGATTTTTATGAATTGGTGATTTTTTATTTCATAGAGCGATTTGAACAAACATCATAGGAAGGAATCTACAAATGTAGTTTGTCTATGAATTAGAAAACTATTGTACAATCAAGTATCGGTTTTAAAATTGATAATAAGAAATTTTTCAGAAGCACCGAGGAATCACCATCCAAAAAACCCTAGGTACAATTTTGCACTAATAGCATAATTGATAAAACTTCATTTGTAAATACGCTTTTAGTACCAAAGCATCCCAAAATAGTGCTTTTTAAAATGCTATGTCAATCCAAACCCTAGATCTAGTCTTCTAAAGATATCAATAACCATAAAGTAGTTAAATAAATATAGGGTGGATGTCCGTATGACCATTCATGCACAAGTGACAGCACAATACACCTATGTGTCCATGATCAATGCGCACAACGCACCAAAATCAATCACCATTAGTAGTAAAAACAAACAATGCAACTTTATTGGTTCTTATGATTGCTCCTCAGATTGCTCACCAAAATCAATTCTGAACAATAAAAACAACAAAATGAATTACCTTTTTTGACCCTTATGCAAGAGAACAAAGCGAGTAAAAGTTACAATTCGTTGCATAAAAGTAAAAGTGAACTTGATGATTGAGATCGTGGTGAATTTGTTTTTTTGGAAAAAAAAAATCATCTTTTTCCTTTTATGAAATAGTAGTAGCCCTAGTAACAGTCGTGAGTAATGATATGAACGCACTAATACAAAACTACTCTAATTTACGTTTTTTTGGGACAAATTCTTAACTCTTTCTAATAAAAATAAATGACTATATTTTGTTAAATTCTACTACAAAGCAAAGAAAATAATTTTTTTGAAAACACGTAAGCTACAGTCGGATATTATTTTTTCCTCTAATGTTCAAGTAGATATGACATTTTTATAGAAGATAGTACAATATTAATACGTCGATTTGACTCGTTAGATCAACACTATAAGAATAACGTTATTTCAAAATGAGAGAGATCGATATTAGAACATATATTTGACAATTGGTATTAACAATAAAGTACCAAATGTTCTAATGTGTTAAAACGACATCTAGAAGTAACATCCCTCAAAATGTTTCCTGTAATTAGCATGCAACGTTTAGCACCATGCTAAACCTCTTGATGTTCCCCACGTGATTAGAACAACATTGACGGTTGAGAATGGTGTTCTAAATCAACATTAGAACCACACCCCGATCAATGTTGATAGAATAGTGTTTTAAATTGCTAATATCTCCACTTGTGCATAGATGCACGTTCTAAATCAAACATTAGAACCACATCCCAATGACTGTTGATCTAAATAGTGCTCTAAATTTCTATCCCTACTTTTGTCTGTATGCAGGAACGTGTGATCGATTGATAGCGAAGTCGCCATGAATTAAGAACCGGAGCCAAATATAAGAAATGAAGTACTGTGGAAGTTCCTGACACCGGAGATAGTGAGTGGAATAAAGGCAAGTGTCTCCGACAAACGCAAGTTTGAGAGAAATCTCATGTATTTGCAAACCTTCTGCAATTCTAACATCATCCTGAAAGTCCAAGGATGCTCTGGAGCGTTCCGTATCCATTGGTTCATATTGGACACAACGGCACCTGGTTTGTATGCACTTTTGGAGCGGAGCAACACGACTACGAAGGATGTGGTTGAGATCTCGAACATGACTATCGAGGCTGCGGGGCTTTTCGTAGTGTTGCTCTACACCTCACTAAGTGAGGTTATAGCTCCCATACCGGAACTAGACTTTGCTATGGACCAGCATTTCCCGGCAATCCATCATGCATACCACAAATACCAAGTCTCGGAGAATTTGAAACCCGTGATGGACGCCGCATGGCATAGGAACGTCGCCCCAACGGCTATCCATCAGATTGTTAAGTATGGATATCTGGTGAAGCGGGTGCCAATGCCAAAACCAAACTACAAATGTACCGACATTCATTGTGACTCTTGCTCTTCTTGCCTCCGGGCTAGAGTTCTTGCTAGTGTGAACATTAGAGTCCCAGAGAGGCGCGTCACTCGCAATATGAGGAAGTCTCGAATCTCTCAATGGAATAACGAGGAGGCCTATATTGGACCTCCATAACACTTAATTTGTAGCATGAATTGTCCTTCCATTAGTTCCAAAGTAGATGGTAAGGAATATTCCACACTCACCTGTACTTCATTTGTAGCTAAATGAACGGGTGGAGGCTTAAGGTGATGAAGGAAAGGTAGTGAGCATGAAGGCTACCGAATCTTATGTTGTATGGTCATATTCTAGTGAAATAAAAATTTGATTTCATTGAATTATTGATGTAATGATTCACAATTTGATCAATTGAAGTTATCATTATGAAACCATGAATCCTTGATCCTACTTTAGGATAGAGCAGTTGTCAAATTGTTGTACGTTCTTGATTTGTTGAAACAACATTAAAATGTAATGGTGTTCCTACCCGTTAGAACGACGTGATTAAATCAACACTCCAACTCATCGTTCTATATTGCTCTACCCCTTGTATGACTAACAACCTTTAATTTGCAGATCATTTTTGATGTGTCATCGCAATGGTATGAGCGACTGCTTATTTTATGTCTCGTTTTATTTGATATTTGATTTCACATAACGGTTATCATACCGAGTATCATACTCAGGGATGCATTGTACTGTACATGTACGTTGTACGAGTATATGTGAGTGCACAGGAGGGATATTAATTTGAACATTGCCGTATCACTTAAAGATACAATAGACATATTTAAAGAAGAAAATGATGACGTATACATACATTAAACATATATTTAGAATAAAATAGATTTGTATACAAAGTTTTAGATGTTTAATCCCTCGTATACAAGGGGGTTGACAGAGGGGGTCATGAATGCATGTGATTCTCAAACACAATGTAGAGTGCACCCCCCAAGTTATCATAGCTTCCGATGGACAAATTGTTTGCTTGTCGAACCCGTTAGTTAGCCTCTCACATATTTGATATTGAAACATTTGAGTATATTAACCTATTTTTTCCATTTTTTTAACATGTTTTGAATTTAGTCAACACCTTGAATAATACGGAGGTAAAGATAGGTGATGAATCATGTTTGCAAAACGTTTTGAGCTTTCACTAGAAGTCAAGAGCGACTTGTACACTCTAGATGGGGATTTTGAGTGAATTTGGTTGCATTTGAGTGCACATGTTTAGTTTACAAGTCCTTTTTTTCTTTTAGTGTTTTTGACCCTCACAATGATTTTGGAATATTTCATATGATGAGAAAAATGTTTTTTTGAAAAATGAGTTGTGGTCTAGTCCTTGTTTCATTGATTATGGTAGAGTATAATCTAAAATGGTTGTGAGTCTTGGTTGAAGTCATCATCGGGCATGAAAGGAGTTTTAAAAGTGGTCAATTATATGCTTACAACATACTTATAGGTTTTGTTAAAAACTCTCAAGTATTTAGAAATTAAGATGTTTTTGTGTTCACTGCCTTCTTTTACTATTATATTCTCTTGTTCATTTCTACTCTCAAAATGAAATAAGCTTTGATCCATATGCTATCCTTTGCATTTTTTCACAATATGCATTGATTTACTTGGTGTCTTTTCAAAAAGAGAGGAAATGTGGCCCGAAATGTTAACATGAATGAAGAGTTTATTAAGGGAAGTGCTACCAACTTGGCCACCATGACCAAGATGGCGTGCGCTACCCTTCCAACCCTCTTTGTAGGATGGACTCTATAGTCACAAAAGTAACAAACAACATGTAACACAATGAATGAAGAATTGAGAAGTTAGTTTGTTTTGATACTATTAGTATGGTTAAAATTAGAGTTGTGTGTTGGATGGTCACTCTTTTAAGTTGGAGTATAGTGTGAGAAGTTGGAGGAGTTTGAGGTGTCTTTTCATGCAAGAGGGAGTATGTGATTTTTTTGCAGCTTCTTTGGTGCATTTCAAATAGCAAACAAATGTAAAGAGTTTAGGATTTATTGTAAAAAGCTCATAGAAAAAGGTCCCGTTTTTAATCAAAATATGCATAATTTTGATATACAATGAATATGAATCTATTGTGTGTAAATGACAAGAAGACCCTATGATCATTGAAAAAATGAACAATTACACCACTTGCATCACTTGGTGCTACTTTATATCCTCCATAGAATGACATTCTAGTAATATGTCAATTATAACGTTTTAAGCAATACAAACGTAACAAGTCATTTATATGACTAATCCATTCCTATTATGCTACTACCTTTGAAGGTAACGCACTCTGTCACTAGTTGCATACCAAATTGGGACTTTGTAAGGCGCAAGATGAAATGGTGAAGACGTTGAATGAAAAAGATGCAATGTATGGAGGGTTCCACGAAAGGCAAGTATGTTGAATGAAAAAGACGTTATGTATTAGTACGTAGGAGAGATTTGTTTTGGTAAACCTACAACTTCCACTTTGATGTTTTGTACTAATTCAAACAATTATCAAAAAAGTTAAATTAAATATGGATTTCTTATTGCTAAATGAGGAAAATAATCAAAATATTGATTCATCTATCCCAAGTATAGTGCATGTCTTGACTAATTGGTTTAAGATGCCTCCACCTTAAAACCATATTCAAAGAAAGAATGTTTTGGATTGGCTAGGCACTTGTTAACCCTTGCAAGTCATTCACTTTTTTCATTTTTAAGGGTCATTTCCATAAATTTTCCTTAATTTTTTAAAAAAAATTCTTTAGAAATTTATTATTATATATTATGTTGTACACAACAATGAAGCAAAATATGTAATTTATATCTTTAATTGTTCAAATTTGCATAAAAAATATCAATACTCCAAAGTAGGGCATCAAAAAGTACTCTTGAGACCATTTTATTGTTCCTTTTCAATTTGAATGGCGAGATGCACCTAGAATTAGTAATTCAAATGACTGAAACATTGAGATATTCATTTCATATACTTTGAAAAAAATTATCGTGATTGGACAATACCTCATCATCAGAGTTTAGTTGACTTCATAATTTGCATTATTTTTTATGTATATATATCACTTAATATTCACCGTTATAAAAAATAAACAACTCCTAAGAACGGGTTAGGAAGTTTTGGAAGGGAATTATCTCCTTCTTCATTTTTTTCTTCTAAAACCATCAATTTAGAGATTAACCTCTATGCGTCCCTTGCTTTTTTGGGCTTAAATCATCATTTCTTTTGATGTGTTGTAAGTCTAAATGTAAGTGAGTTATAGGAATCTCAACCATAAAAGATTTTTTGTAATATACATGTTGTAGATCGTGTGAATCCAATTTGGAGTCATTTGGCCATATAGATTGCAAGATAATAGTGTTTCGGTTTAATTCAAGAATGCTGAAATTTTCCTAGCAACACAATTGGAGGTGAAATTTGTTTTCAAAATTAGGGTGATGGCATGGTCCGATTGGGGTACCCAAAAAAGCTGCATTCGGGACAATTGCACTATGTGCTAGTGTGTCAAACAAACATATTTTTTAATTTAAATGAAGTAAGACTTCATTAAATGTGATTTTAGATTTCTACACTTATAACATATCAAGGAAAAAAATTTGATTACAACCAAATATTTTAAAGTAATTTTATTTGATTTTTTAGTTGAAAAAGTAAGTTATGTCCCAATCACCTAGAATCTCTGAAATCAATCAAATGGAATATCAAAAAATATGTATATATATATATATATATATATATATATATATATATATATATATATATATATATATATATATATATATATAATTTTTGAATATGATCTACATCTAATTGTGTAGAGTACAAAATAATTTATTTTATCAGTAAAAAAATTAATGAATTGTGCACATGCACCTTGCAAATCCCAAAACTCAGCATTTTTTCACACATTTATGAATGGATCCAAAAAAAATTAAATTTTATAGTATAAACTCTTTGAACATATACATTTTGATTCCATTGAGGTGCAGGATTTTATTTTTTCATTTTAGGGTCTTTTTACTTGATCAAAATGAACAAATTAGGCAAACTTTGGAGGTTTTAAACAAAAATAACCAAATTAGTATGTCCAAAAAGTGATACCCCAAGCAGATTTTTGCCCATTACACAAATGAAAAAACTTTCAGCTATAAAGTACGTAGTTCAAAATCGTCATACAAACACAATGGTATCAAAAAATCATGAAAAATAATTTAATGTGCCCTAAAATGGCCTTGCAATGTTAAAAAGTAGCCCAAAAAGTCACTAATACGACTCAAAATGCAAACAGTGTCCAAATTAGACCCGTACACTAAAATGACTTCCAAAAATGAAGAGCAACACGGATTGACGTGAAAATTTTCCCATGATAACTAAACTTCAAGGGAAATCCAACCCAATTAATGTTTATTGAAAATGGACATGGAATGAAGGAGATACAAGCCCCCAAGTTGCAACCATCAAATTGCACAAAAATTGTCCAAAAAAAAGACCCCTACTTTCAAATGATTACCAAAAATTCAATACATCTTGGATTGATATGAAATTTTTACCACTCATTTCATACATTATGAGGGGGGGGGGGTTTAAATTTTCAATAACATTGAACACTTTTTGAAAAAATAACAGCTCTTTGAAGGTGAATGTACCCCAAAAAACGTCCTAAATATAGATGTTGGGACTGTTAGGGGTTAAATTACTTCTTTCTTTTTTTAAATCCAGAAACCCTTCCAAGGGTCCATTGATCCTCTAATAATTAAGGGCTATCAAACCTCTCTTGTGACATTAGAGTTATCCGCTAACTCACCTTAAGTTTTGAGAAGATATAATGAATTTTACATTATTATACTCTTGTTTGTTCACTCCAAATAGTTAAAAGGTATGATAGAATTTGGTGGTCTCTCAGTGTTAAGTGTGTAAAAGCTTGGTGGTCTCTAAACTCAAGGGGAACTCAAATAACATCTATTTTGATGATAAAAAAGTTTCTCCTTGAGTTTAGAGACTATCAAGCTTTTACACACTTAATAATGAGAGACCACTAAATTCTTCCATACCTTTTAACTATTTGGAGTGAACAAACAAGAGTACATTAATGTTAAATACGTGGGATCTTATTCAATTTCAATGTGGATAAGCAAATAACTCTACTATCTATTCATTCAAACGACAATATGAGTGTTTCTATAAAAAGTATGAAAATATACCCAAATAAAACCAAGATTATTTTGGAAAGCTTGGCGCCTCTATTGTTCAAGTTCACAATTCATTTTTCTTAGATGTTTTGTTTTATTGAGTACTTTTTGGGTGTTGTGGTGATGAATACTAACACCTTGGATCTTTACAATTGTAAATCCAATGAAGGCATTCTGTATAATATAATTTACTAGAAGGATTGCCAAAAAATAATTCTAAAAAAATATGCCTAAAATTTCAAGGAACTATTTTCCAAAAAATGAAATTAATTGTAAGGGGAAAAATGGATTTCAAAGAATGTTTGTTTTTTCCAAACTTTGTTTTATAAATAATTAAATATTAGGCAAGAGGCTATTGAACCTGCTAATAAACTACAGAATTGACAAAAATTAAGCCGTTATCCATTAAATGTCCAAGGATTTTCTTCATTTTTAATAGCCTTTTTCATCTTCGTATTTTTCACTCCTTAGAGATTTTTTTTTGTTGCTTTTCTACACCAAAAGGAAGCTGAGAATGTTAAATTTTACCCCAATCGACTATTTAATTATTGTTATATCATTTACGGAAAGTAGGGCATCACAATATGCACTCTTTATTACTATTTATGCAATTATCATATTTAGATGACAAAATAGATCTATAGTTAGAATATTTGAATGAAATGGATAGAAAATTTAATTTGATACACATTGCAAAACAACTTGATAAGACACAAACTTGTGGACTTATGGATGGTTAAAATTCTGTTGGCTTTGGATAAAGCTCTTGAAATTTTCTATGTCTATTTCTTACTCAATAGTCTATTTTCACAAATGAACAACTCCATTAAATAAAATAATGGAATTTGAATAAATGTTCTAGTTCAACATATTGGCTAAAAATTGAATATTGAGGTACTAAATTGATCTTTTTAGTCCCAAATGACCTCTCAAGATATTAGTTAAAGAGGGGTTCCGCATAAAGCATGTTTTACATAATTTTGAGTTATTGAACAAAAGACACTAAATTCTAAAAAGAATCATTATTTAAAATTGTAAAATTTGAAAATGTAGCCATAAAAGTCTTTCATATGACTCACATGCTTCTTTCAACCCTAATCTTTCACCTATTCTATTGTTACAACACGCAATTTGCTATTTACGCACTTGGCCATATAATCATGCACTTGGTCCCCGGAAGCATTAAAAGTATTGTCTAAAAAACTGTCTAAAAAACAACCATTTTTGTCGTTCTACAATTACTTTCATTGTAAACAAACAATTATTTTATTTTATTTTTATTCTTATCTTTATCTTTTATCTTTATCTTTGATTTTATTTTTTCTTTTATTTTTTCTTTATCTTGTTTCATTTATCAATTTCTTTTCCTTCTTGTCTTCCTTCTTGTCTTCTTCTTTTTCTTCTATTTTTTTCATTCCTCTTGTGGCAGCCGCAAATCCTTCGCCCGCACCAAAGACCAAAAAAATAAATAAAAATTAAAAATTAATAAAACTTTTTTTTTTTTTTTTTTTTGATTTCGTCTTCTTTTTTGTTTGGGGCTCATGAACCCTGAAAATAGAAATTAAAAAAAATAAAAATTTAGGGTTGAACTCTAAATTTTTATTTTTTTTAATTTCTATTTTCAGGGTTCATGAGCCCCAAACAAAAAAGAAGACGAAATCCAAAAAAAAAAAAAAAAAAAAAAGGGTTTTTTGTTTTTTTTGTTTTTTTGTTTTTCTTTGTCTTCAGTGCGGGCGAAGGATTTGCGGCTGCTACAAGAGGAATGAAAAAAAATAGAAGAAAAAGAAGAAGACAAGAAGGAAGACAAGAAGGAAAAGAAATTGAAGACAAGAAAGAAATATGATAAATGAAACAAGATAAAGAAAAGATAAAAGAAAAAAAAAAAAAAAAAAAAAAAAGATAAAAAAAAAAGATAAAAATAAGAATATAAATCAAATTAAATAATTGTTTGTTTACAGTGAAAGTAATTGTAGAACGACAAAAATGGTTGTTTTTTAGAGAACTTTTTACACAAAAAAATTTAAGCAAGATTTGCTCATGAAATGAACGCACTTGACCAAGTGCATAAATAGCGAATTGCGTGTTTTACGTAGCTTGCAAAGAAGTATAATTACAATGACAATAAATCTATTTAGAATGAAAAATGTTCAAGAACGTTTCATCAATAATTAAATTATAAAATCAATAAAAAATTATCTTTTTAACACTAATTTTATGTAAATGGTTAGTCGCCACCAACGAAATCATTATAATTTGAAATTGGCTCTTAAACTTTTGTTAACTTTATTTTATTTTTGCCACTTCTATAATACAAGTCATAGAAAGGATTGAGGTCAAATTTCAATTGCATGTTTAGCTAGTTGGTTCTGAACCCAAGTGCATGTCTCTGAAATGTACATAACATTCAATAGTATGCATTGTCTTTGCCTTGGCTCTACAGTAGATGGTGTGGAATATTCTATGTTCAATAGTAGTTCATCAATAGCTAAGTGAATAGGTGGAGGCTCAAGGTAATGAGCTCGGTGCATGAAGGCTACTAAATGTTATGTATCCATTTTGGGCACCCTACATGCTTTTTCTGGCAATTGTTTTCTTAATTTGGGCTTGCGGCCCCAATCTAGTCTAGGGGATCCACTTGGGAAGTTTAAACCATAGGAAGAGGGATATTGTAACTTCCTAGCAGCTTGGGCATCTATTATCCTAATAATTAATTAAAGTGCAAAAAAAACTAAACAACACAAAAAATAATATAGTGAAATCGGACAGTAACTTATAAAATAATAATATATAAACCATTGGATTTTTTATATTTTATATTTTTTTTGGGTCAAATAGAGTCACGCACCCTATTAATTTTTATTTTCTAACCAAGCTGCTTAGAAGCTACGGTACTGTGTTTTAGATGGGCTCACAACCAATACAAAATAGGGGGAAAGTTTTGTCCCCAAGTATTATTGTTCAAGGATTGAGAGAAATCTAGTTGTTCTACTACTAAAAATTCAAAATTTAAAGCTTGGGACAGAGCCAATAAAACTTGAGTATATGGTCATTTCATTTAAATCATTAAATGGGACATTAGAGGAGGAACCGGCCCTTCACTTTGCCTGGAGTTTTGGTAAGCTTTAAGAATTACATAGTACACTACACGGGGAGAGCACTCCATTGTAAAGTTGAACAACCACGTGCGCTCAAATTACATGTAGAAAATGTACATAGAGTATCACCAAAACGGGTCAAAATTTTATCAATTTTTTTCATGAGTAGATATACACGGTACCTATTACATAGTAAAAAAATGGTAACCAAATTTGATGATTTGGTTTTTTTATAAAACAAATCGTTTCTAACTAGAATGACGCAGAATTGAACTAAAAAATTACTACAAAAAATGAAGATGACTTAAAATTTCAAAAAAATATACAAAAGATACTATCAATGATTATGTGTATGTAGAAAAAATATCATAAATTTTAAAATTATCTATGGAATGTAATATAGGGGTAGCAAACTTTGTTCACACTTGGTGTTGAACTTGACAATGGAGTGAACCCTTAGGTATGATGCTAGAAAGGTACCTAGATTGGATGTACTTTTGTTCAAACACACAAGGTAAAGATACATGAAGGACTTTTGGGGGAGATGCGGCCATTGCGTGATGTAGAATGGGAGGTGCGGTTGCGGAATATCCTTGGAGTATCTTGCCTTGTTAGCATTGCCATGTGGCAGTTTAAGGTTAGGGTTTAGAGTTTGGAATTTAGGAAATATTTTTGTTGATTTCAACAAAGATTGTGAAAATATTCTATAAATTCACCACACCTGCATTCCAAAACCTGCGCCCTATACACCCCGCACCCCCAATTCCGCACCATGAAGTAGTTGACCTTGACTTTGGATGGAAGTGGTGCCTTCAAGACCTCCCGAACATGTAGAAAAAGATCAAACATATCCAAGCCACTAAGTTATTGTTTGTTTGAATGCCCATGGCAAGTGGAAATAGAGGAATTTTCTGAGTTTATGTCTTGACCTTTATTTGTTAAGGAGTTAACCCCTGTAAGGTTTTCATCTTCTGGATACGGTTGAGATACAAAGGAAGTAGTTGAATTAATAAAGGGATTATTTTTATGATTTCAATCTGAAATTTTGCAGAAGTGATGCTTATAAGGGTTTTTGATGGCCATGATTTTTTTCAGATTTTTTGCAAACTAACTTATGAAGTAATACAACAGATGTACATCAAATTCAAAATCAAAGTACAGGGACACATATGTCCTCGCTTGCCCACAAGGGTTAAACAAATCTTAAAGGGAGTCAGTGAAGAGAACACTACAACAAGGCAAAGTAAAGGCCGCCGGTTTTTCCCTAATGGTTAACCTTTTACAACCCATACAACCACATTGTAGTCACAGAGGCGTGATTTTGCAAACTACCATAAAATCTACTATGAACTAAACATCAATGTTTGAAATTCAGACAGGGGAATTTATTTCAGTCACACACTTGAAAAATAAATTTTTGATTCAAAGTTGTGAAGCTATCAAAGTACTCGTGTTCAAGCATCGAAATATTTCAAATACCTCAAAATACAACAAGTACTTACAAATACAACACACGTAACATGTCGTATTTATTGTGTTTGGAAGTTTGTTATCTTGATTTATTATTTGAATTGTGTTGTCTTGTTCATGTTCCATTTTTTTATACGTATTCCAATCTTGATCAATGTACCAACATCTTTCATATTTATGTGTATAAATTATGGATAAGCCAATCTCACTTATAAAATTTACAATAATTATGTATGAGTCTGTTATTGACGTGAAAGATCACAATAGAGAGGTGTTGACATAGGTCATTGTTGAACCTCTTTACTTTCATTTTGAAAAATTAACCCCAATTCTATTTAACTTTGAACTCACACACCCTCCAAAATCTCATTTTGAGTATGCATTATAAGATTCAAAGACATACTAGAGTTATCTGATAACTCACCTTGAGGTTGAATAAGATACTGTAAATTTTGCTTGTATACACTCTTATTTGTTGACTACAAATAGTTATAAGGTATGGAAAAACTTTGCGGTTTATCATTATTAAATGTGTAAGAGCTTGGTGGTTCCTAAACTCAAAACAAACTCAAAAAACAAATCTATTTTGATGGCAAAAGAAGTTTCCCTTGGGTTTAAAGACCGCCAAGCTCTTACACATTTGATAATGAAAGACCACCAAGTTCTTCCACACCTTTTAATTATTTGGAATGAATAGACAAGAGCATATTAAAGCAAAATGAATGGCAATTTACTCAAATTCAAGTTGAGTTTGTGGATAATTCTACTATGATCTTCCAATCCAAGTGTCTAATTTTACCAAGATTTAATTGGCACTTGTTTGATTAAGTTAAGCTTACATTTACACAATTGAATAATGTTAGTAGTATCCCCAATTTCAAGAATTCACAAAAAAACTACCAAAATTTTATGGTTAATCTAGAACAAGCCTAGGCTGTAAAGGGCTAACCCTTTAGTGCCTAGGTTGGTTTTGGATAAACCATAGATTTTTGGTGATTTTTTCCTTAAGAATTTCTTTATTTAACCCCTAAACGTCCTCACCTATGTTCAATTTGGGCAGTTTTGCAAAGATGCATTATAAAATGCAACTAACATGAATATTTGAAACTTGATGTATGAATAAAAGTTATACACTTTGAAATTTAATTTCTATCTATACGGTTAGATCTTTGATTGCTATCACTAATATTTTTCTATAAATTTTGAAACATAAAATTAAAAATTATTTTGTTATGTGATTATGAATAAGATATTGACAATACGGGGATGAAATTTGTTGTGATGGCTTATAATATAGTACTCTAGGGGTAATGATTTTTGGAGATTTTTCGGATGCTTGGTTTTATAAGTTTATTTTTTCAGGAACACTTTTAGACTAAAATCTTCAAAATTTTGGGTGAAACACTGCAACACAAAATGAGGCATAATTTTTTCAAAAATTGTTTCCTTTTGGATCGGATCACACATACATGAAGCTAACTTCCCATAAAAAATTCAATAAAAAAATCACACTACAAAAAGTGCATGACAAATGAGAAATTCTGGATGAAATCTGGACATTAAGCAAAATATGCATGGTTGGGCAGTTAGGGGTTAAATTATGAATATTCTTAATAATATTTAACAATATAAATGGAAGCATAGCTTAATCAAACAAGTAACGATTAAACTTTTGTTAGATCGGACAGTTGGATTGGAAGATTATAGTATGTCTTTGAACTGTCTAATGACACTCAAAAATATGAGATTGTGGAGGGTGTGTGATATCAAAGTTAAATAGAATTTGGGTGAAATTTTCAAAAATGAAAGTAAAGAGGTTCAACAATATCTTATGTCAATACCTCTCAATTGTAATCTTTTACGTCAATAACGGATTCACACATAATTATTGTGAATTTCATAAGTGAGATTGATTTATCCATAATTAATTTAGAAAAAAAGTTCATTATACGTTTAAAAATGAAAAGAGTTGGTACATTGATCAAGATTAGAATACATGCACTAATAGAACATAAGCAAGAGAACCCAATCTAAAAAAAAAACAAGATAACAAACTTTCAAACATAAAAAATATAGTACAGTACATGTGTTGTATTTGTAAGTATTTGTTGTATTTTCAAGTATTTGTAGTAGTTTCACTAGGTATTTTGATAGTTGTACAATTCCTAAATGAAGTTTATTTTTTTGAAAAGATGCATGTTATAAATCTTCAACCCTAAACTTCATAATTCAAACTCCAATAGTTAATGGATTTTCCGTTATTTGCGTTTTTGACATACCAGTGAACACAATTTGGTCACCTAGGTACTAAAGGGTGAATCCCTAAATGTTACAATGTTCAATTTTTGAACGACTAATATATTTAAACTCACCCTACGTTTCCATCAATGTTTAGATGAAAGTCATCCGGTTTTTGGAAGATACTTCATCAAGTTGTTGTCCTATCTAATGGTTAGATTTAAGAAAGTTAATGTGCACAAAAGGTAAATAATAAACAAAGTTTATTGATATGTGACTTGCCACCCAACCATAGAAGTGAGATATTGTCCTATAGACAATGATATCTCCTTCACCCTCCAAGTCACAAAATTACCTCGTTAAGAATACCGGTATCTCATTTCAAATCTATTCTAACAAATTTTCCTCAAAATGTGAATGTTTTGTACGTTTGTAATCAATTTTAGAAGGAATTTTTAATTTTAACTTTCAAATTTTATAATAAAATAGTGGTGGTAGTATTAGTAAATCGAATCGTATGGATAGAATCGAAAATTCAAAATCTAGAACTTTCATATGTGTATTAGAGTTATCTTTAAAGTGAGAATCAAGTAATTTGTCTGCCATAGGTTGTTATCAATCTTGATATAGAATATTCTAGACACTCGCTTACACAAGCCAACAAGCTCCTTCCCTTATGAAAGGATGAAGTTGGTGCGCGGGTACGTGGAGATTCTTCCGTGGGAATTCAAGCTAGGTTTGGATGAGCTACTCTTGCATTGGGGAGGTTCAAGGTTCAAATCTCTTTGACAAACGCAATGCATTGTGATTCGTAAAACAAAAGGGACCAAAACTCATTTTCGTAGCCTTTCAAGCTAAAATAACTAGTTCTGCCTTGTCTTTCCTCTTGTGGAAATCTTTTACTCAACTTTACTGATAACTGTATTAATTCCAATATATTTTTCTAAATAGTATTTTATGATGTTTTTTCTCGAATTGTCAATTTTAGGGACACCTTGGTAAGTTTAGGAGTCAACCCTTCAACGTCCCAATTCAACATTGTTTTCAAAGATTCGTTATAAAATGTTTGATGAAAAAAAAAGTGGAGTTGATGTACAAATCAAAGTTATAAATGTCAATGTGAAGATCACGTCTGTAATGTTGAATTTATCATTTTTTAATATTAATTTAAAAAAATTAAATTTGCAAGGTTTTCTTTTGAAATTCAAGTAGAAAATTCCAAATTAACACAATTTTTCTAAAAATTACTGTAATGAAATTGGAATAACATGCACGACGAGATAGTATGGTTTCTATTACTTGATTCTACTTATTTTGGAAAATCATGTATAAGGTCTCTCTTTTTGAACTAAGGATGAAATTTGATATAAATCAATTGTGTTGTTTTTCAAAAGATCACAATATCTTATTTTGAAGATCTATATTGTACAAATGATAGTCAACTAGCAGAAGAACTACGAGAATTTTGGATGGATGAAAAACCATATTGGATATAGTGTTGAGAAAGGTTGCAATGTGTTCGTCGTCCATTAGGGCCTTTTTACACTAAAGGCCAGAAGTCGTGAGGAGAGAAATTTCATCCAATGAGAAATCAAGGCCGCTTCACACTATGGCCGAAGGTCGAGAGGCCGTCGATTTCCACCAATCAAATTGCAAGAAACCATGGGTTTGGCCTCTCGACCCTTCACACTAAAAGCCAAAGTCCACCGGCCGTCGCTCTTCAAAATGCCTACGTGGCAGTACTTTTTGACCAAGGTGACGGCCTCCCGAAAGGAAGTTTGGATCAAACTGGAATGGAAACCCAAACTATGGTCGAGAGGTCGTCGATTTCTTTTCATAAAAAATGAAAACTATATTTTATTGCCTATTTTCAATAGATTTCTTTGGACTCTCAATCCCACGGCCTCTCGACTTGAACGGTCATAGTGTGAAGCGGCCCTTAGTCTTCTTTGATTTCTAGACTTCCCATTGGCTGAAATTTCTCTCCTCACGGCTTCTTCTTGCCTCTAGTGTAAAGAGGCCCTTACATGGACGCAGGCCTGTTAAAGGGTTAAAGGATAACTACAGCCAGCACAGGTCTGTCACATCCCATGCACCAACACGGACAATAAAATAATAATAATAATATTTGACCAAACCCTTTACAAGGACACCTCAAAAAGGGCAGGGATCTCATTCACTAAAACCCCCCTCAATAATGCCCTCAGTACAGTACTACCCAACCTCCACCGTCCGATCCCAACGTCACATCCACGTGCCCTCGATCCGCACCTTCTCCACAGAAAAAGAAAAAGAAACGGAGAAAAAGAAAAAGAGAAAAAGAGGAAAGCCCAGGCCGCTCCGCTCGCTCTTCCTCTCTGTCTAGCTCGGCGATGATTGATTCCAGAAATTGCCACATGCGCTCTGTCAAATTGCTCAGTTCTTAGGTCATTCGAATCAGCACTAAGATGAGGGAAAGAAAAAAATGCATATAGATAAGTTATATATTCCATACAGTGTTTGACTTGCGAAAGAGAGAGAGAGCAGAATTTGTTTTCAGTCGATACTAAAATTGGCAAAGCCGCACTGATTGTTGCTTATTTTTTTCAGCTCAAGAACGTTTTCTGAAAGTTCCGAGGGTTTTTTTTTTTTGTTTTGTTTCAGCTCAAGTGTAATAAGTTAAGTTAGTTGTGTGGCTCAGCTTGAAGCTGCCAGCGGTATCAGAAGATCCGGTTTCGTTTTCGTTTTGTTCGGAATTCGAGATCCGGTATGCGGAGGCTTACATCTGGATCTACCGTCAATGGCGCTGTTTCTGGATTGGTAGATTGTGCTCTTTGTGAGAATCGACTTTTTAGGGTTTAGTAGTTTGGATTCCTGGTGTTTTGTGTGTGAGAGAGAGAGAAAGGAACGTGTTGTTTGAATTTCGGTGATGGCGGGAGTAGCGTAGGTGTTGGATCTGAAGTTTGTGGATTTCATTTTGTGATGAATCTGCATTTGAGTGATGCCCGGTGAATGGTTTAGTCGGGAAGGAATGCTGTTCGCGGATTCATGAGTTTTTCTCAGATCCAGTCGTGATTGCAAACTTAGGTCAGAGAATGAATCCGCAGATGAAGAAAGGATTTGTAGACATTTTTATGCCGGAGGCGATCTCGTTTTGAAAATAAAAATTCCCGAACGAGGAGGAGGACAGTGTCGTCAACAAACATGAACCGGGATAAGCGAAACGCCCTGGCCACGATCGCTACTTTGCTGGCGGTGGTGACGTTCCTGCAGATCACCGGCTATGGAAGAGTGACACCGACTCCATCAAATGGTCGTGCTCGTGCTCACAGGTCCACGCCCATTCCGGAAGGCCGAGCTTGCATCAGCCATATCTGTGTCTACTTCGACGTCACCTTCTCGGGCGAATTCGCCGGACGCATCATCTTCCTGCTCTACGATGAGAAGGTATCAATCCTCACGTTGCAGTTTAGGTCACAGCGAGATTCTTCTGACGTAAATTATTATGTTATTGTTGATAAAGCTGCTTTAGGGAGGATTTAGGGTTAGGGTTTGAGATTCAAGGTCCATGGGTTTGAGAAGTAGGTAATAGGAGTGGAAAAGTGGAACTAGGGTTTGTCTCGTACCTGGCCATGAAGTTGTGCATGTTCCATGGAGTTGCTTGAGGTGAAACATGAACAAATTTGGTTGGTTAGAGCATCCGCACCCATACTCGCCAAGAGTCTGACACAAGCAATAAGTGGATGAAAAATGCTAAGAGCCCTTCAAAAATGCCTCTTGGCCCTCAACTTTGGCGTGTTAAGAAATGGCCCTCCAAATCTAAGTTTAGTTGACTGAATCTGACATTCTACTTGTGATTGGTGCATTGACTATTTGACGTGCACTTTTGGTGCTCGAGGGGCGTTCAAGGGTGGGGGAGTGTGATTTCAAGGGCTCTTCAAATATATGGATAGTTTTAGCGAGTCACCTTTAGCGAGCATGGGTGGAGATGCTCTTAGGGAGAAGTTGTCATGAAGTCTTGGGATTGAGAACCCTTCACAACTTCTACACCACTTTAAAAAAAAATAAAACTCACTTGAAATGTGGAACTTGGTCCTAATAACTTGTTTTTAGTGAGATACTTCACCCATGGAACTTGGCCTGATTGTTGTGGTTTTTCAGGCACCGAAGACGGTGGAGAATTTCAGGGTGCTGGCAACAGGGGAGAGGGGGGTCAATGACAAGGGGATCAACCTGCACTACCGAAACACGACGTTCCATCGTGTAGTGCATGGGTTGCTGGTGTTCGGCGGTGACATCATGAGTACGTCTGTTTTGATTCTCTTTTCTGAGTGCAAGAAGAAGACCCTATTCTATTGAAAATGCAGGACTTTCTCAGTCTCAGCTTTGTGTGTGACCAACTTGTGCATTTACTTCTGCAGGGGGTGCGGGTAAGGAAGGCGAAGCTGCCTCCATTTACGGCGGGACGTTCCCGAGTGAGAGACGGAACGATAAGTTTGACCAGGTATACAGGAGAGAGATTTTGCCCTTCTGAGCACAGATTTATGTTTGTGCGATCCACTTTCTTATTCTGAGGGCATTAAATTAGACTTATATTTGAGTTATCTTAAAAGTAACCTTGAGATACAATGAGTTATCTAAAAGTTTGAATAAGATACCATGAGTTTTGCTTTAAATAAGAGTATTGGAAGAGCTTGATGTTTTGCTTTAAGATACCATAGTCTTATTTGTTCACTCCAAATAATTAAAAGGTATGGAAGAACTTGGTGATCTCTCATTATCACGTGCGTAAGAGCTTGGTGTGAACAAATAAGAGTATTGGAAGAGTTTGATGGTCTCTCAATTAAAACCCTTATTAAGTATGGGAGAGCTTAGTCGTCTCTAAACTTAACAAAATCTTGATTTACCACCTTTCTTGATTGCAAAATTAAATTTTCATGAGGTTGAAGACCACCAAGCTCTTCCATACCTTCTATTGATTAATGGAGGGACCCCAAGCTCTTCTATTTCTAATTCTTATTTTTAAGAAACAAAACTCATGATACATGAGAGAATAAGAGGGCAAAACTCATGGTATCTTGAATGACTTTAAGAATAAACTCTATTGATTTAGGAACTTTTAGACATCATTGTAAAGAGTATCTACCTTACCTCGATTTTTTTTTTCTTCTGAATTTTATTTTGGTCTAAACCATCCGATTTTTTCCTGTCTGTTCCAGAGAGGTCTGCTTGCAATGGACAGCATGGGGCCTGACAAGCAAGGGTCGGTTTTTTTCATCACGGTGGACTCCATTCCTGAGATTGACGGCCAATACGTGGTGTTCGGGGAAGTTATTGAGGGAATGGAAGTTGTTGAACGCATCAACAACAGCGTTTTCGAGGAAGATGAAAACCCCAAAATGCCAATCTTCATCTCAGACAGCGGTCAGTTATAACGTATCGTTAATGCCGTTGTATCAACACATCAAGCTTTCTGCAATCAAGCTCCTATGCTCTTCACCTGGAGGTATAGTACCTCCATTTGCTAGTTAACTCAACCTTGGATTGTGCACAAACGACTGGTAGCTGATGGTGAGGTTTGAGCTGTGATCTCTCTCTTATGAAGGGTGAGAAAAAAAAGGTGTTCACGCAGATATTGAAGGGGATTAGATTACAAGTCAGAGTCGCCCAACTAGCGACATAGCCTCTTCAGGAAACGTATGGGCAGGAGGGTCAGTTAAATTATTTTACCTTTTGTGTGTCCTTCCTGTCTAGGGGTTCAGACTCTTGATTCGTTCCGGCCTCACAAGAGGCCGCAGTTAGTTATTCTACTTGCCGTCGTTCTTGGTCTGTTTCTCTCATTCATTAATACAATCAGCATGTGCCATACTACTTTCTTGGTTATGCTTCTACATCTGAGTGACAGTTTGACAATGAGTTTTGTTTGACAGTCTGTCTGTAGGCACACTATTGTGTTAAGTTTACCAATTCTTGCAGTTTGAGTATCTTTTCTTGCTTGGACATATCCAGAGGCCACTGTTTTCACGTGAGACCCCTGTTGCAGCCGAACTTCCATCACTACCACCCAGACTTGGAATCCATTTTATAGTATACTAGGTAGGCCTGTGCAGACGACGTTTCTGGCAGTGGAACTCGGCGCAACAGCCTTAAAAAAATTGGGCGCTTTTTTTTTCCCCCAAAATCTTACCTCTTACCTCATTTTGGGAGTGGCTACTTTTACACTAAAAAGGATGGACGAAATCGCCAAATAGTGGATGAAATCACCAACATGAAAGTGGCTCCCTTGCATCCAGTGATCTCAGAACCACTTTATGACATTTAGAACATTATGCGACCTCCCACATAAATGATAAATGGTTTCTACTTTTGCTACCCAGTGCATACAATACTCACGATACCTCTATAATATCCGGAAATACCTTGATATATTAAGGTGATACCATGATGATATCCGCGGATATCACCTCATGAAGTTGCTACATATTTATATCATGATGAGCATTTTTGCTACACTTCAATTCTTTTTCCATTTTCTTTCTTTGAAAGTTTAGCAGCCCCATTTTTTTTGGGTAGAAATCCAGATAATTTTAGCCAGTTTTGAAATCACTGAGTGGAACTCGTGTGTGCAGGCACAACAGCCTTAGCGCTTTTTTTTAATTTTAATTTTTAAATCTTACCTCTTACCTCATTTTGGGAGTGACTACTATTACACTAAAAAGGATGGACAAAAAAGTGGATGAAATCAGTGGCTCCCTTGCATCTGATCCAGAATGTAACCGCTTCAACTGTTAACTGCCGAGACTTCCCATCGCACGAACTTAATTAACCGTCTTAAAAAAGCCACTGAATCAACAGAGAAAAAACAACAATAATAGTAATAACAGATACTAGAACATAACATTACGAAATGTTTTGTACACTGTTTTCAATTGATTAATAAATTTTCACGATGGCGAGATTGATCCTCACTGCTCTTATTCTCGCAACAGCTTTGATCCTGTCAACAACTGTGGCAGAATCAGAACACGCAAAGGATTCGGTATTGCACTACGGCTTGGAAGATGAGGCGGACACGGAAGGCATGGTCATGGAGGAGGCTGAGGTGGCGGGAGGTTTGTGTAAGTGCAAAACCAAACAACAACAACACCACCGGAAGAAAGTGCACAGGAACCGCACTCGGCCGGCGTTTACCAGTCGGGATATCGATGAACTGAACGTGGTTTTGAACGCGGAGTATCTGGAGGCGGAGTTTTTCTTGCACGCCGCCTATGGCTTCGGCCTGGACAAGTTCAATGGCACTTCCATCAACGTCACCGGTCCTGCTCCTGTTGGCGCTCAGAAGGCGCACACCGGTCGGTTTATTGAGCATCTTGCCAAAGAGTTTGGCCTCCAGTCTCTCGGTCACATCAGGTCTGTTCCATGCTCATCAATTATACCTTTTTTTTTTTTTTTTTGGGTCACTAGTAGGAAATGTGTACTGTAAATGAAAAAGGAATGAAACCGTGCCAGGCACATGGGTTGCATCGATGCTGGTGAGTGGTTTTGGTCACAAGAAGATAGAAATTTAGGAACAATATTCTGTCATTGTTCATTGAGCATAATTTGGCCTCAGTCTCTCGGTCACATCAGGTCTGTTCCATGCTCATGAATACCTTTCTTTTTTTTCGTCACTAGTAGGAAATGTGTACTGTAAATGAAAAAGGAATGAAATTGCGCCAGGCACATGGGTTGCGTCGATGCTGGTGAGTGGTTTTGGTCACAAGAAGATAGAAATTTAGGCACAATATTCCGTCATTGTTCATTGAGCATAATTTGGCCTGAGTCTCTCGGTCACATCAGGTCTGTTCCATGCTCATGAATACCTTTCTCTCTTTTTCGTCACTAGTAGGAAATGTGTACTATAAATGAAAAAGGAATGAAACCGCGCTAGGCACATGGGTTGCGTCGATGCTGGTGAGTGGTTTTGGTCACAAGAAGACAAAAATCTAGTTCCTAGTTGTCATTATGTTCCTAGTTGCGTTGAAATGGCAAACATTTCGAATGTTGTTTGCCATTCCAATGATATATTCTAATCTGATTTCAAAAATGAGGTCAAACTCAATTTCTGGTGGCTACCCTGTTTTCAAAAATCGCCAAACTCCTTTTGCATAACATGAGTCGCGAACTTTGACACCCCCAAATGTCAGTTTGCTCCCAGTTTGATCATATATTCGAGGAATGGCCTGATATGGGTACCACTTCTACGCATCTCACATAGAGTGTAACTAATGTCTAACTCATTTTTTTTGTGCTAGAAATTCCATCTTTAACACCATGTATATAGTTGCAGCCATGGTATCTATAACACCCTGTAATTTTTGTATTTTTGTATTTTTGTACTCCCTCCTTCACATAATAAGAGTCCAAAACCACATATTTTTTGCATCAATGTAAGAGTCCATAATCAGTTGTTGATTTTTCAACGCTATTGTGGCTTCATTCCATTGGCAACTCGTCATCATTGCCATCACAAGTTGCAACTCATAACCTTCTCTCCTTTCAACTTGCATCCTACGTTCTTGAATCATGAAGATCAAGGGTTGTGATTGAAAAAATGAACAACTGGTTATGTATGATAACCTACTTGCCACTATTGCGGCTCGTCGATTATCTAATACATATTCATTGTGTTGCCTTCAACTCATTCATTGTGTTGCCTTCCTACATTGCCTTCCTACGTTTTTCATCCCTTTTCATTGAGATACACGGTTCTAAAAAAAAAATTGCATTTCATCCCTTTCAACATGGGCTCTATTTCTCTCATAAATCTCAATTTTTTCTGCAAAGTGGACTCTTATTATGAAACGGAGGAGTTATACACTTGGTTGGACTCCATACCAAATGGTACAAGGATGAAAAAACGATTCATACATATAGCATTAACCCCTAAATGACAGAGGGGCATTGGACAAAACGTAAATGTGTTATAATATGTGACCACTTTGGCTTCGATGAAGTATGGTCCAATAGAGGAAATGAAAAGCATGATGTCTTAAAATTATCCGTATGGTTAAATTTCCAAAAATAGTTTTGGACCTTCAAGTAAAGAATTTAGAAGCATTTAATTTCAATTTTTAAATCAAAATTACAAATTTTATTCTTAGAATTTGAAATTTGGTATGATTGGTTAAAACTAGACATTTATTCTAAAATCAAAAAAGTATTTTTTCAAAAAAAATAACATCATTACTTTCCCCAAATAGTAAATTTTATAACACTAGGACAATATTGAGGTCTTTGTCTTTGAAAAATTCTCCTCAGTGGAGTTTAACTTGAATTTTCATGAATCAAATTGGGTTGAAAAATAGACTTGATTTTTTATTTGGTTTTTTTTCATCCCAAACACCCCGTAAGAAAGGGCAGTAACCATAAAATGGTCTTTAATTACTTAGAGGTTAAACATTTAATCTCATGAACTCAATATATCTTCCCAAAAATCACACTCCTACAAATATTAAAGTGATATTGCACTACTTCAAAGGGCTTTGAGAATCAATTAAACAATCTTGGACAAACGTATACCGTACCAGGAAGGCAGGGTCGGCAGAAAATAATTCCCCAAAAAAATGCCGAAAAAATAAATAAATTTATCAAGTATTTTGTCGAAATCAAGAAAAATGAAGTCAACAAAAACTGTAGACAAAAAACAAAGGAAAACGTGTAGCCGCTAGTAAAATTCAATGTCAGTTATTAATAGCCGAATTTTTAATAATTATTTTTGAAAGTGCCGACCCCTACTTTTCAAACTTTAATTAATTATTCGACATGAAAGTGCCGACCCTGCCTTCCTACTACGGTATATCATAGTTTTTGTACCATGTGTCTTTGGATGCTCCTAAACTCTATCTCCAACAGGATTCATCATCACTTTTTCAACTCTATTTCCAACACTGTCATACTCTACTACTAGACAAAGTGTCGAACTTATCTAATGATACGACGTCAAGTTGGGGAAAATAGTGTCATGTAAGTGATTGAATGTGATGTGGATGTGCAGGGAGATTTCAAGCAAATTAGGGGACAAGGCAATTGAAAGGCCGGCCATGGACATAAGCAGGCATGTGTGGGGTGGGTTGTTCAATGAAGCATTTGGGAAGAAGTTGAAGCCTGCCTTTGATCCTTACACCACTGGCAACCACTTCTTGTTGGCTGCCTACATGTTGCCCTATGTCAGCTACACCGGCCTCGTCAACTTGAATGGGCACACACAAGGCAATCGTGCACGTGACGTAAGCATTTTAACCCTTAAAAGACAAACTAAACCCAACATCAGTAAAAACAAGGGGCATCGTTCTGATGTGAAAATGGTATGAAACTAGTATGGACCTTGACATTGAAATCACAGGAGATTTATGGTTGCCGGAGTCTATAATGGAATGATGGCATGATTTCTGTGTTAAAATGACACAAATCATTGAAATAATTGAAATAATTATCTTAGAAAAATGTAAATAGGGTGGTTTTCTACCAAGAAGAAATTTCAAATTTACACTATCACAAAACCACCCTATTTTACATTTTTCTGTTTTACATTTTTCTGGGATGAAAAAATCATCATGGAATAGTTGAGTCACCTAGCGGTGAGATTGGTTTTGGGTGAAACACTGGTTACCAATTATAACCATTGTTTTGGAAGCATTGAGCTCATTTGATTGATATTCCTCTTCTAAATGGATGATGTTTTTGTATCTATCATCTAAATGAAAGGATGTTTCCATGTATCCTTGGGAGTAAATAGACAAAGATTCGCATATATGCAAGGTACATGGATAGAAACTATTTGCTTGAGAATTTTGAGGTAAAGAGGATGATACGGCGCCTAGCTAGACGTGCGTTGTCTCAATTGCCTTAAAAATGAAACTTGGCATTATCATTGATTCATTGAGTAATGCTTTATCAACTAAAAATCATTAGCCAATCTAGAACGTCTAAATGTGTACGTCAAAAAATTCAAAAAAATTCAAACATCTAGTATGACTTGGCGGAAAATATTGCCACGTCAATTTTTTTAATTAATTTTTAATATTATATAATAATATTATTATTGCATAGCAATTTCGTTGAGTTAGCAACCTTTTGGAGGCCTAATTCATTTTGTAATGTGTTGGATTGGCATAGCATCTTTCTACGATGATATCTTAGATAGTGGGTTCATTCTAAATATCCATCGGAGGTCCACTACTCAAAATTCATTTATTTCACTAATAACTATGCAATACCAATTGAACACTAGATGAACAATGTATAACAACAATACAAACACCAATAAGTTTCTATTGAGTTAGTTTTCTTCTTCAATGACCTAGTTGCCTTTAATAACAACAAAAGATGCTTTCAAGTTCTAATATATTGGGACACAAGAGAAGTAGAGCATCGTCACCCATCTTCGAGCCCATCTTTCAAAATAGATGAGGACTTTCAACATTATTGGATGGAAAGCAAGCAATTAATATTTGGACCCTCCAAAATATTCTCTTTGCCCTAACAAATAGCCAATTTTTGTCGTGATTGTTCAACCTTGAAAAGGACTACTTTTTATTCTAAAATTAATAGATTGGATGATAAATGATGAAGATTATTTTTTGCTTTCGTAGATGAGGAGATAAATAATTGATTGGAAGTTAAGTAAGCCTTCAAGGACCAAGAAGCCCAAATTGGATCTCATTTTCTTTTAAGTAGTTTGAGTAGACCATATGTAGAGTTTATTTATTCAAAAATTGTTTTTTATTTGGTCCTTTAATATAGCGAGTCACAAGGGCAAGCACAAGGGTGGGTAATCAAGTGACATGTTGACCTAGTCTCTAAATTAGCGGCCCCCACTAGTGATGAAATTATCCCAGAGTATGAGTAGAGATGCTCCAAGGTTGTGATATAATGATGGTGGTGATGGAGAGAAATGTATGTAGGGGGTTGGATTGTGTTGCAATTGTTTGGTCTCATGCACCACTAGTCTTTTGTCCAGTGGACATCAAATTGGCATGGGTGGTGGGTGGGTCGAGTAGGCATTTTATTCATGCTAGCATTATAGATTAAAGAGGATAGGAGTTCTTACTACTATTACTATTGTTGCAGTTGGTGGCAAAGGTGGCGGGGGTGAAAGCAGCGGAGGATGCATCCATTCGGACGGTGTTGTATCAACGGCGACGGCAAGTGGTAGAGCGCTACAACTTGACGGTGGGCGATTTCACGGCCGTGTTGTCGGCACTGCGCGAGAAGCTAGACCGCGACAACCGCACCGTGACGGACGCGCTTGGCCACTCTTTCACTTTGCCGCCTACCATCGATGAAGGCGTATTGGTGCCCGGCAGCGACACCCCCGAGAAGCTACTCACTGGCAACATCATCACCGTCAATGCCAACTCCCTCTCTGTGGGACGCAGCCCTGAACAGGTAGGTCACTCACCCTTCTCTCAAAACTCGAAAATTTGAAAACCCTAAAAATCATAAAACTCCAAAACCCAAACTTGGATTACCAATACTAAAAAAAAAACCAAAACCAAAACCAAACAAAAAAGAAATGAAAACCATACGGAAAGAAAACCAAACCAAAACAAAACTAATTTAACAAAAGATAAAAAGAAAAAGAAAAAACATAGTTGAATTACGCTATAGTAGTAGAAAGGTGTACTTGGAGAATCAAACTATAGTACAAGAGCATGGTGCCCACAGAACCATTTGGGCACTATAGCTTGGTGCCCCAAGTATTTCTATTCTACTGGTATTATAAATTACTATAAGTGGAGTACACATTGGGCATATTTGTGTCAAGTATTTATTTATTTATCCAAAATAAGGTTTGGCAAATGATGTATTTGTGAATATTCTTTAAGCTTCTTTTTTTTTTCACAATATGATTTGTTCCCAAAAAAAAATCTCGTAAATTTTAGCAAATGTTTTTTTTCAACTCCTTCCATCTATTGTAGATTTTTCTCAAGAGGGATCTTTTCTATTGGACATAATGACATATACATTCAAAGCTTTAATTCTTCTTCCAAATTTGTTCTCTTCCAATGCTCAGAGGTTTGACAGTCCTAACGTGTCCTAAAAGGACACTCTTTGTAATGATCTTAAATTTCAAAGTCAAAATTAGTACTACTTTCATATTCCAGATTCTAATGTTATGCTTTATTTTCACTATGTTTTTTAGTGTTTTTAAATTCTTGTGCCTTAACCATCCATATCTAAAGTCATTTTGTCATAATAGTGACCTTTCTTAATGTTTTTCTTCCTTTCGTTGTAAGTCCTTACAACAATTTTTTTTCAAAAATGTGGCTTGCAAAATATATATATGTGAAGTTGAAAAAAGTAGATCTAAAGTTGAATGAGTAAATGCATAAGAACTAAATAGTCAAACTATACTCATGCTATTGGAATTTTTACGAGAAAATTTCATAATTTATGTATACAATATCAAAAAAATACATAGTTTAGTGTGTTAGAATCCTTTTGAATATAGAGACAAGAACCAAAGGTCTTTTTGTGTGTTTAATAATACTAAATACATTCAAGGGTTGAATGTCACAAGAATGGGGACACTACTTTAGATTAATTATAAAAATACAAATATAAACATGTATTAATTGAGAAGGATGACTTGGCATTATTTCCAATAACCTTTTTAAGCCTCTTCGCTCATTTAGGACCTAAGTTTGACTTTTACCCAATACCACCCCTTAAAAATTCCTGCTTATAATGTACACCCTCTGAACAAGAGAACCTAGGATTGATTTTGAACTCTCCTATAAATCAACATTTTAAAAATTCATAGTTTATTGGTATGATGTTCAAAAAGTACATACTAAACGAAACTAGAATTCTCTTTCAAGTATCAACAAGATTCAACAAACACTAAGACAAACCATCCTCATATGCTTATTAGACAATTATAGGTCATAGTTTTGCAAAGAAACGTGCTGATGAATGTAGTATGTGTGCAGATTCTCCAAGTGTTGTATGGAACTGGCAATGCCTCCATTCCAGGCCTCTTTTTCCCACAGGGTGCCAACGGCAAGATTGCAGCCAAGTATTTGTCAATGGTGGCCTAATATCATTAGTAATTATTATTTTTCAATTTTTTAGGCGATGCAAGTTGCAATCTTTGGTGAAATGATGAAACTTCTTACATGGATGAAATATGTAAATATGGATGAAACATAATATATTCATCCAAAACATGTACATTCATCTAAAGTGACGGAATATTACTTTTGCATAATAACAGAAAATTTGGTATTTTTTTTATTACATTTCAATAGTCCATTTTTGAACAAAATAATTTGTATAGAAATTTATCAATAAATTGCCCAAAATTATCGCACTTTGCATTTAGTTTTCATTAACAATAATTATTTACTGTACCCACATAGCAAATTCATAAAAAATAAAAAATAAAAATTTAGTTTCATGAACTATATTTTGCTGTATGTGATATGTCACAATAGGCACTGGATGTAACTCACAAAATAGTCCAATTGGCACTATTATAATTGGATTATTTGCCACAGCTTATACAAACCAGCTCTGTGACTACGGTAAATTGACATATTATTACTGGTTTAAAAGCAAGTCATTTTCCTAATTGAAGTGGTAGAATACATTGTACAGTCAGGTAGGAATTGCTTACGAATTCCCACAGCAGGGAATTTTTTTTGAAAACTTTGAACACTCCGTGCGTACTCAAAAATGATCCGATTTGGAAACTGCAAAGTGCGTTGGAATCACATCAGCGTGTACTACAATATCGTTACAAATTTACACATGTATTAGTGAAAGTTATACAATAAGTTAAAACTAATATATACACTATCTACCATTGAATGCTCTCACCGTTTGCTTCAGTTATGGTGTACATTTAGCAAGCATATATGAAATGAGCGTTTGAAATTGTTCTTGAGATACTTGGGCGTATACTTGTAAGATAATTTGTATCATTCCATTTGTTTTATTTGTACCTTTTTTATTTTGTGATGGTATAGGGGCTTTCATGGGTTTTATCAAAAGTCCATTTGTCATCATTCCTCCAACTAAATAATCAGTAGTTCATTTTGTGGAATTTGTTTATGAAAGTCTATTGATTGGCTTCTATTTTATGCATGATAGACCTATTCAATTCACATTGATGGAGGATGGTGATCCAATACACCGTAGTAGATATCAAGATGATTGGAGACATGCCCATGGAATCAAAAAGATCATGAAGGAAAAAAAATGAAATGACACAAATCATTCAAGAAGTATGAACTCAAGTATCTCAAAACTAACTTCAAACACTCATTTCATTTTTTCTTGCTAAAATGGACACTGTAATTGAAGCAAATGGTGAGAGCACTCAATGATAGATAGTGTATATATTAGTTTTAACTTGTTGTATAACTTTCGCTAATACATGTATAAATTTGTAATGATATTGTAATACACGCCGATGTGATTCCAGCGCACTTTGCGGTTTCCAAATCGGATCATTTTTGAGTACGCACGGAGTGTTCAAAGTTTTCAAAAAAAATTCCCTGCAGTGGGAATTCGTAAGCAATTCCTACCTGACTGTACAGTGGGGTACCAATCAAAATGTCGTTTTCGAATTCGCAGTGAAAAACATTTCAGTGCTGCCAACTTTGAAAGCCTCTCGAGAGCTCAAAAATTGGTGTTTTACCACGAAACTTTTACCAAAGAATTATCTTTAAGTTAATTATATGTATGCCAAATTTCAAGGCCAAAAGATTTACTGGAAAAAAGTTATTTAAAACCTACCAACATTGGTAGTTATTCACTGCTGCCAACTTTGACAGCCTCCCAAAGATTGAATGTTTTTTTTTTTTGCCATAAAATTCTTGGAAAAAAATCTCTTTATGTTAACAACATAGGATAAAATTTTCAAGGCCAAAAGATTAATGCAAAAAAAGATATCAACAATCTACCAACATGTGTAGAAATGGTTTCCCCCATTCAACATCTGTAAGTACTTCTTCATTAAAAATTCATGAAGTGTGCGATTTTTGATAAATTTTTTGAGTTGCAAAGATGCTATCTGGGAGTCACTTCGAATCCTCATATCTTCCTCATTGCACCTCCAAATTACGTAAATCTTTTTGTTTATGAGGATCATAATGATTTCTACGTTTAATAAAAATTGGAATATTTGAAGAATAATCTGATTTGAACATATGTACAAAATACCCTAAACAAGTTCCATTAAATCTTCTCAACAGTGGCATTTTCTCAAAATTTGTGCAATTTTGTTGATCCATTTTTCATACAAAAGCCCTATATAAGTCTTCATTCATTTCAATGGTCCCAATCGTCAAATAACCCCATACCCATGAGTAATTGAGTTTGTTACAAGAGCTAGTCAAGAAAACAAGTGGCTAAGCTTAATTCCAATTTTTTTGAAAAACATGGTTAACCATATTAAAAAAAAAAATCACAAATATCTCACTAGACTAGTTGCAATATTACAAATTAAAATGACCATTCAATTGAGAACTCCTCAAGAGTAATTGGAAGCTTTTCTATTCCATTTTATGACCCAAAGAAAAAGATTGAATCAAATGAAATATAAAACTCAAATTAATTTATTTGGTTAGAGTTTTGAGTTTCATGCTTTATTTAATTCAATCTTACTTTTAGGATCACGAAACAAAATAGGAAAGATTCCAATAATTTGGAGAGGTCAACTTTGATATCTGTATTTGTATGGATGTTGGTTCTTGATTTCCAAACGTATGTCTAAAATTAGGGACCTCCAAAGTTGTCACCGATTCAAAAGTGCCACTTGATTACCCAAGGCAATTCTATGCTGACCAACTCTCTCAGTCCAAAGCTCAACACTGGGTGATGCCCTAATGGGTACCCCCTCCAAAACTAGTGTGATTTTTGAGAAATATCTTTTTGGTAAAAAAAGACATTGAAAAATTACAAAAAATAAAGAAAGTCATAGACACGATGGCTGCAACTATATACATGGTGTTAAAAATGAAATTTCTAGCACACATAAAATGAGTTAGACATAGATCACACTATGTGAGACGCGTAAAAGTGGTACCCATATCAAGGCCATTCGCCCTATTAGAAACTCAAGATGTTCTTCATACGAGTCTTCATATGAATCTTAATCCACTTACCATTTAGATTGGCCGGATAAAAAAACTACCTGCATTTGCCTTCCATGATATAATTCAAATCTTCAATTCCCCCTCGTCAGCATACAATTGAATTTATTGACCTTGATGGTTGCTCCACCAGAGTATGAGCAGTCCTCGTCGCTGTCAACTAGAATATCCATCATTCAAGCTTTCAGAAAGCAGTCATGGCATGATAGCTTGGTTGACCTCCCTACTTGTGCACATGATGACTGTGCACAAGCACATGCATGTTGTCATGTTGTTGGTGTCTTGATGCCTTAAACTTAATGGAGATTGCGATCGAAAAAGTAATCAGTGGAAAACAAATTATCATTTTTCACCTTAGATTGATTGAGTTGTCACAAACTATGCATCCCACTTAAAAAGATGCAAAATCACGTAGCGTTCTCACTAGGTATTTAAAATCTTTCTAGAGGTTCTTCAATCTTTCCATGGGGACCTAGAAAAATGGGAGGGAACTAAAGTCGGACGCATTGCTAACCTTGGATGCAAATAACATGCCAATTATGGAAAAAGGGACTCCATGAATTGCTCTATTATGTATTAAATAACCAACGAGCCGCAGTAGCGACAAGTAAGTTATCATACATAACCGGTTGTTCACTTTTCAATCACAACCGTTGATCTTCATGATGCAAGGGCATAGGATGCAAGTTGAAAGGAGAGACAATATGATAACCTACTTGAAAGGAGAGACAATATGATAACCTACTTGAAAGGAGAGTCAAAATCATAACTTCAACTGTGTTATGATTTTGTAACTTGTGATGACGATGGTAACGGGTTGCCAATGGGATGGAGCCACATTAGCGTTGAAAAGTCAACAACTAGTTATGTTATGTATATCAGCCAAAAATAATCCCAATTTTATTTTCAAAAAATTCCAAGCACAGTAGCTTAAATGGGTGCCTCCACCTTATACAAACAAAGCTTACAAAGCTTCACCACTCCAGCATGTTTTGTGTAAGTTGATGGTCTAGGAAGATGATGGTCTAGGTTCTCAAAACAATGCAGATGCTATACATCATGTGAGCTATCAGTCAGAGTTGAAGTTATGATTCTGTTAAAATCCACGTGCAATGTTCACACCAATCTTGCACTGTAAAAATTTTGCAAAATTTGCACTACAAGGAGGTTGACGATTGCCAATCCCCTTTCAATTCACATCAAAAACTGTAAGATAAAAGGATTGGCAATCGTTAAGTCAATCCAAATTCATAATCATAATCATAATTTGTGTCACGTGTAGTTTTTCACGTGCACTTTTTACAGAAGCGGTGTCATGACAATAGCAATGTCACAGGCTGGAGTGTCTTACAAGGTTAATTGAATCGAAAGCCAAATGTTCATCAGCGTCATACTCTTTGTTGGGAGAGGAGAAAGGCCATGAGTGTGACATACTGTAGAGAAGTGTGCTGCCACGAATGGAGATCTGGGAGTGAGAAGTCCGAAAAGATGGGTTCCAAGAGCACAAATTGACCCGTGGTAATCCCTTT
The DNA here is from genome assembly GCA_022496805.1 of Pohlia nutans. NCBI lineage: Eukaryota > Viridiplantae > Streptophyta > Bryopsida > Bryales > Mniaceae > Pohlia > Pohlia nutans. The sequence continues at coordinate 23,601,401 of CM040090.1, forward strand.
TTGCAAGGCCTCCATGAAGTCCTGCACTACTCTTCGAGATTGCTCCACGGATGACAAAGGCTTGTAGTCCACCTGTGAGCAAACATTTCATTCTATGTCACAAACACAGACAATAAAATGGAATGAAAATGCAAAACATCCTTCAAACACCTGCTAAATCATGGAATAATCAGGATAACCAAGATGCTCTGATTCTCTGGCATCTTTCTTTTCTACAGATCCTGAGTTCAAGAATGGAAGAGTTGATACTCTTTGAACCAACTATTCTACATTTCAAACTCGTTATTGTCACTCTCTCCAATATCACATTTCAGTGTACGTTCGTTGGTTACCAAAGGGGTGATATAAAAGAGTCCAAGAATGAAAGTATTCGTACTCTTTGAACCACCTATTATGATACGCTTTGAACTCGTTATTGTCACTCTCTCCAATATCATATTCCAGAAATTGTACACATGTGATTGGACAGTTTGCACATATAAGTTCTGAACTCATGTACATTGGTTACAAAGGGGTGATAGAAAAGAGTTCGGATTGTAGTTATTGCAACTACAAAGAGAAAAGGCTGAGTAATCAACACTGCTGTAGAAGGTTCTCTAGAATGTGATGTGACTGTCCCCAGCATACCAAACCAGAACAAGAAAAAAGGGAAAAGAAAATGCAACAGACCTCTAAAACGATGCCACGCAGATTTTCGGTATGCGCAAGCACTGCCCTGCCTGCCTTGATGTGGAAGTCTCCCAATTCGTATTGAAATCCCTGACAGACACAGAAAGCTCTCAAAGTCAGCATCGCAGTCAAAAATAACCAGTAAAGGCATGAAAAACTGCAAGGAGACGGAGGGTATGTATAAGAGAAGATCTAAAAGTGAAAAATGAACGATTCTTAGATATTTCCATGCAAACAAGAAAACAAGCCAAAAATTTGAACGTATTTGAACGTTTTGCAATCTTTGTTTCTGTACTTCCAGCTTAAGAGAAGTCTTTAAAAAAAAACCACAAAAGGGAAGTCAGAGCACGCACTTCAAACAGAATCGTGAGTCTGTTCCGATACACTTGCAGCTTCTCCATGATGGCTTGCATGGTGGCGTCAGCCTCCACCACCATATGCTCTTGCCGTAATGCAAAATAGTATTTCTCAGGCACCTCCGAAAACATCACCCCCCACAACTCCCTCGCACAATCCACCGGGAGCACGGGCTCTGCAATTCCCACACAAGTCAGCAAAAAATAATGTTGATGTGGGAAACTGTCTTTGAAGCAACGACTTGTAAATTTTTTGCAGGCCTTCGATCTTTCGGTCAAAGAAAAAGAAAATTACAAGAAACTATGTTGAAGAAGAGGAAGGAATATGAAAACAACCTCGTTGGTTGGGACGAAACTGCGAAGCTGTAATCTGCCATCGGAAGGTCTTCAACCCATGCAAGGCTTCGATGCGTTTGAAGGCGTCGAATAACGTTTGGCTGCTCACTGTTCCTCCGACAGTGGGCTGCCAGTAGTATAGCCTGCAATCCATCATTCCAAAACCCTACTGAGATGGATCACAAAAATGTAAACCAGAAAAAAAAAAAAAAAAAAAGAGGTCCTAATGACATAATCAATAGTTGCACTTTTGTGATTGATTCTCAACAAAATGTCTTAATGGATATATCATTACAGTTCTAATGAGCTATAACAGATCTCCTAACTCAGCACGCAATTCGTATATGGCAAGAGATTACAGTTCGTTTTGTTTACTATTTCTTGCTCAATAATGCGCTTCTAACAACCCATTACCCGTGTTGTGATCCGATCGAAAGTTTGTTATTTAGGGTTTCAAAGGACATCTGCAAGGCTTTTACGCAAGTGCATTTCATGAGAAGAAAATAGCCGTAACAAAAGCAGCGGCATTGTAAAGAACGGCCTGTTTTTTCATAGGAACCTTAAACCCTAATTTGCTCATCACCCGATCACCAATGAAACAAATGGTAGAATCGAATGAAGGCGAGTACTATACCACTTGACTGTCATCTCCAATTTTAAAAAAATAAAAAACCAGAGCTTCTCCTCAATGCGGAAAAATCGCCTCTTCTTCTTCAACTCTCCTTCAGTAATGCAACGACCTTAAATCCGAAAACCTAATCAACGCAAAACCTAAAAACTCAGAAACAAGTAACGACATCGAGCTTTGAAAATTGATTCCTGCTTATTCTGTTGCAGCCACAAAGCCAATGTCGACAAGAATCAAATGCTTGAATAAATTAGATACCAAAACCCTGAACCTTAAACCCTAATCTAATGAAACGTATCAGAAAGTCACGAAAAAACAACAATAAAACCGACTGGCGTCGGTGCGAGAAAGCTGCAAAGACATGAACGAAAATAGTATTAAAAAACACAGAAGGGGAAACAGTACAGTAAGACGAGTCCGTTGTCATCATCCAGAAGGAAAAAAGGGATGAGAAAGGAGCCCGGCGCGACATGGGCATAATAAAAGGTGCCCTCACGCATCTGCGCTTTGTTGCCAGTCTCCCACCTGCCATACGGACGTCGCTTTTTTCCATTCACTTGAAATGGCAGCAGCTGTAAAAACAAAAGGTCCCGGCGAAAAAGCCTGTGCCGGCAGTTGGCATTTCGATTATCATATTGCAAAAGCCCCCTTAAAATCTTCAGCAGAACTGCAACACTCAGCGTATCGTCATCATGGCAAGGTTTTTTTTTCTTTCTTTCTTTTCGGAAACAAACGGCATTAGAGTTAACCCTTAAACGACAATTTGGGTCCTGGGTGGGCAGCACGGAAAGAATCAAAAAAAAATTGCAAAAAAAAAAAATTCAAAAACGGCTCTGCTGTGTAGCACTGTAGCATTGTAGCATTGCTGAACTTCAGCTGCCCCAACCTCAAAACTTGTTCAATTTGATAACTTTGATTGCTTACCAACGATTCCACAATCTCTCAAATGAGGCGAAAATTTGGAATCTAGATCGCTTTTTCAGTAGCTTTCCAACGCAACAAGTCTCGCTTGATTTGGTTGAGAAATGAAACTTCTATCTCCAATTATTCCTTTATACCAAGCCCGTGGGGCTTGCTTTGATGTTTAAGGGTTAACCGAAAAGTGGTGAAAGAAACCTTTGAGTTTTGAGTTCAAAAAGACTTCAAAACTAGTCTATGGTGAGTTGGAGAATCGTCTACAGCAAGGGCTTGGATCATCATGGGGTGTTGAAACTCGTGGCCTCCACAGTGCTTGAGGAAAGTTTCCACACGTTCTCCCAAGCTAAAAGCCCCGACCACAGAAACTATTCATGAACAAGGCTTGTCAGAAATTAGGAAGAGAACTCCGCTTGAAAACTAATTCTTGCTTTGGATAACTCTATTGGTCCATCGTAACATTCAGTAGCTATGTTGTTTCATCCATCATGTGATTTATAGTGCATCATGTGAATTCCATCCATGTAGTGCAGTAAGTGAAACCCTTCTTTTTTCATTTTTCAGAGAAAGGGAAAGAAAGTAAGAAGATCATAAACCATTGTCAATAGAGCGACAAAAGAAGTGGCTCCATGTTCAAGGAATCTTTGTTATTCATGTTGCCCATTTTTTATTAGTTAGCCATATACCATAACATTCTTGAGTTAAAGCATTATTGCCTGTACTCTCTTTAAAAGTAAGGGACATGTGTCAACAAAGACCATGCATGGTTACTAGTTTTCCAAAACCTCCATCTTCTGAGAAAGCATGAGTAGCTACTAATTATTCTCAAATAATAATGCAGAATATGTTGCACATCCTCCTCAAGAGCAAGGCAAAGTCAATGAATGTTATGATTGAATTAAAGGAGAAACTCGGCAAAGGTTTGAATCCACCGAGGGGTATTATTTTTATATGACCTGAAAGACCAAGAAGTCCAAATTGAGCCTCATATATTATCATTTTAACAGCATTGAGTAAATTCTATGTGAACTTCCTTTTCAAATTTTTTGTTTATTTCTTGACCATCACATGCATTATTCTTCGCTCATTCCAGTGATACAAAAATTAAGCTCATCTAAATCATAAATTTCACAATATGATTAATTGAATTTTTCATTTTAAACCATTCATTGAGGCGCAAGAAGAGTCCAAGAAGTCCAAATTGAACCTCGTATTGTTTTTTTAGCAGTTTTGAGTAAATTCTATGTGAACTTCCTTTTATTCAAATTTGTTTGTTTCTTGACCATCATATACATTATTCTTCACTCATTCCACTGATACAAAATTCAAAGCTCACCTGAATTATACATTTCACAATATGATTAACCCTTAAACGTCAAAGCAAGCCCCACGGGCTTGGTATAAAGGAATAATTGGAGATAGAAGTTTCATTTCTCAACCAAATCAAGCGAGACTTGTTGCGTTGGAAAGCTATTGAAAAAGCGATCTGGATTCCAAATTTTCGCCTCATTTGAGAGATTGTAGAATCGTTGGTAAGCAATCAAAGTTATCAAATTGAACAAGTTTTGACGTTGGGGCAGCTGAAGTTTAGCAGTGCCGCAGTGCTACAATGCTAGCCAGTAGTGCACTGCAGAGCCGTTTTTGAAAAGAAAAAAAATTCAAAAAAATTTAGATTCTTTCCGGGCTGCCCCATCCAGGTCCTCTTGACGTTTAACCCTTTAACGTCCCATTCCTTTGCACAAAAGTCAAACTGCACTTCTATACACAATTCAGCTTTCAAGAATTGATGAGATATATTTTTTGATATTTTTCATGCATGAAATTGTATGTTTCCTATTAGTCCTAAAATTTTCTGATTTTTTAAATACAAAATGAATATTTTGCAAATTTTTAGGTCAAATACTTCAAGAAATTCATATTAATTACAAAAAATCTTCAAAAAATATATGTTTTTTAGAACATCTACAAATGACAATGGAGAATCACATGATATATTTTTGTGGAATTTTTGAATTTTAATTTTAAAATTCAAAAAGTGAACATCCTATACAGTGCAATTTAGACCCTGAGATACCTAGCTTGCAACAGAAATAAAATATTCAATACTTGAAATTTATAAGATCTGAAAAATGAAGTGAAAACTAGACTTGATAAACTTCATTTTCTCAATTGAGAGCAATAGCCAAAAACGTCATCTTCAAGGTCAAAGTTGACCAACAATCATCCACTATTTGGATGCGCGGTCCTTAACTCCTAAACGTCACAGCGTCCAGAAACTAGATCATGAACGGATTCAAAGTCCTGTAACTTTTTCATGCAATGTGGGATGACTTTCATCCAAGTCACCTTTGCAAGCCTATTAAGTTCTCTAGCAATGAGAGTAAATCTCTTGTGATGGGGAGAGATCCAGAATATTGGAGAGGCCTCCAAATGCAAATATGTCAAATTTGTTGGGTAGATTTCATGCATGCAATGGTCCTTTCATGTACACTTATTGTACATTTGAGTCATGCTAAAATCTATTTTTCAGGCTAACATCTACTTGCGTTCAAAGGATCGGTACGTTAAGGGGTTAAATGCGTTCAAAGGATCGGTACGTTAAGGGGTTAAAGGGTTAAGGGTTAATTGAATTTGTCATTTTAAACCATATTTATTGGTTCATTCATTCTGTCGGAGCCTCAGCTGAGTTCTTTCAGTCGTCAGTGGATGAAGCTGCAACAGTGACATGCACTGGACCAGGGAAAAAGTGCCACTGCCGTACTGCCTCACGACTTACTATTCTCCCTTTTCGCCGAAAAAAAAAGTACACAGCCCAAACTGATTGGCCTGACATGATCTCCGAAAAGGCAGATAAGCAACCCTCACCACCAGGGGGAAAAAAAGAAAAAAGAGAAAAGAAAGAAAGGGCAAACAAAAAATTCACCAGGGTCGATTGCCACTCATGGAGTGGTGCAGATGGGCTCCCGAAAAAGTGCAGGAAAAGCTGACTGCCGAAAGGAGAAAAATTTCCAAAAAGAGGAAACCGAAAGAATCATCATCGATGATGATACATGGAGCAGCAGGCAATTTTCTGAAACATGGGCCTATTACCGGAACTCGTACTAAAGCAACAACACTAAAGCAGAAGATGAGCTCCAACCTGTTGCTGCCACTCAAACACTGAGCAACATGGCGCACCGATAGGCTGCTTCGTGGAGGTCAGTGGCGATCTCCTGGTTGGTTCATTCATGCAATTTCGAACAAAACACATTCCTCACGAGTCTCTCACTGTGGCGTTTTTTTTCTTTGCAGAAGCAGCCTCTCGGTGCGGGATGATCGGCGGGATGAAGTCGCCGCGGTTGCATTGTAAAGATGCAACCTCGCTCTTTGCATTTCGCCAATTCCAAAGCTTCACATCACCGCGTGAGATTCAATGGAAAGGAGCTACTTTTGTTGTCCATTGCTCGGCTCCGCCTGTCACTCGCAACCCCACTTCCACGCGTACTCAGGTTTTTCTTTAAGCTCTTTCAGCATTGTCATTGGAGTGATTATTTTACCGACTCCAATTCTTGATTCTCAAACAGGGTTGGTGGTGAGAAAGCTGTGGTCTTGTTTCAAATTGTGATGTGCAGAGGATAATGGAGAGTATACCAGGGAGCGCGGAGGCGGGCGGGGCGGGAGGGGCGTCATCGTACAAAGCGCTGAAACGGTTGGACGAGCAGTGGCTCAAAATGAGATCCAGGAGTTCAGGTAAAAACAAAATTCCAATGTTTGAGTTATCCGTAAAGTCACCTTGGATTTGAAGAATCAAGAAAGAATTTTGCTTTATTATACTCTTATTTGTTCACTCCAAATAGTTAAAAGGTGTGGAAGATCTTGGTGGTCTATCATTGTTAGGTGTGTAAGAGCTTGGTGGTCTTCAAAAGTTTTTTAACACCAAGAAAGGAGCTAATCACGCAGTATTGATGTAGGAAATACACCTTCATGTTTTCAAGAACTTGTTGATTCGAAGGAAGAAGCGCACACTCACTCTCTTGTTTTGTTTTGTTTTGTTTTGTGCTTGGCAGTGTCAGGGCCGGCGCCGGAGGTGGTGACCCGGCGCCCAGGCAAGTGGCAAGACGCGGGGCTTGTTGAAGAGAAGAGCCAAGCTGTGTTGGACGTGGTGGTGTGTGGTGGTACCCTGGGTGTGTTTCTTGCCACAGCTCTTGCGCTTCGAGGCTTGAAGGTGGCCATTGTTGAAAAGGGTCCGCTGCGAGGGGTATGTAAACCTCTTGATTATCATGCACTCTGTGATAGTGAAAAAGAAGTTGGTGTATGATTGCAGATGATGTTTGTTTTTTCTTTTGTTTACAGTGTTGGGATGGGATTACAGCGTGTGCAGGATTGGAATGTGTATGCACACTCTTGATAGTGAAAAATATGTTGGTGTATGATTGCAGATGATGTTTGTTTTTTCTTTTGTTTACAGTGTTGGGATGGGATTACAGCGTGTGTAGGATTGGAATGTGTATGCACACTCTTGATAGTGAAAAAGAAGTTGGTGTATGATTGCAGATGATGTTTGTTTTTCTTTTGTTTACAGTGTTGGGATGGGATTACAGCGTGTGCAGGATTGGAATGTGTCGAGGAAGGAACTGCAAGAGCTTGTGCATGTTGGTGTTTTGACGCAGGCTGAGGTTGAGCAAGTCATCTCCATTGAGTTTAATCCCGTAAGTTTTGCACATACATACATACATGAGAGATGATTGTATGCTCTTCTTTACTCAAGACTGTTTGATTTGCTCTCGTTTTGACATGATTTCTTTTCTTCTTTAGAGTCGCGTTGGTTTTGCGGGAGGCATGGAGCTTTGGGTGACGGACATCCTCAATCTCGGAGTCTCGTAAGTTGCCCCTCCTTACTTGTTGCCATGATACTCTTTGCAAGCAATCTGTATGAGTGTGATTTTAGGGAGATTAGTATAGAGAGATCAAATTTTCATCACTATGTATGTATGAATTTCTGGAGTATGTTATAAGTGAAGGTAGATAACCCCATTTCCATTCAAAGATCAGTGACCATTGACATTTAGCTTGTGCTATTTGATGAGTTGTTCTTGGTAACAGCGGTTCTAGTATCCTCTACCTGATCTGAGATTTGTAAGATGGTGTATGTATGTATGTATGTCATGGCAGGCCTGCAAAGCTGATTGAGGTTTGCAAGAAGAGGTTTGAAAGCGTGGGTGGTGAGGTGCTTGAGTTCACAGGCCTGACGAAACTGGACGTGTTTGATGATGGCGCTGTAAGTTTTAACAAAATGCCGCTTTTTCTTTTCTTTTTTTCCTTTTTTCTGTTCAGGCTTACAAGTCGAAATTGTGCTAACATGGGGCTTACTTACATGATGTGCAGGTTGTGTCACTTGACAATGGCAAAGTGGTTGTGGGTCGTCTCCTTCTGGATGTGATGGGCAATGCATCTCCCATTGTGCGTCAGATCAGGTGGGGGCAGCATCCTGATGGAGTGTGCCTGGTGGTCGGCGCCTGTGCTCGTGGCTTTGAGAATAACACCACCAGTGACCTCATCTACACTCACACTGACGTGACTCAAGTTGGAGACTCCAAAACTCAGTACTTCTGGGAGGTATGCACGAAATTCAGAGTCACATTTAAGTTAACCGAAAAGAAGGCCATCTAACCTCCCTTTTTGCTCTACTTCTAACCTTTTTTTTGAGCTATACTTGGGTTGAATTGTGTCGTGTCATAGCTTGTCCCCTTGTGGGCCATGGGCTTGGAGCTTTGGTAGAAGGTGTGGGAGTCATTGCAAGGTGTGGAGAATAATGACAGTGGCTTGCTTTAGATTGTCTCCCAACTCATCATGAACTAGTTTTTGGTCTATTTATATTTCAATATGAGTTCAAGAGGAGTCTGCTAAAACCTTCCTCTTTGAGCTGACTTTTCGGTTAACTCTATTGAACAAGCCTTTTAGCATAATTAGATCATAACATTTAGTAGCCAATGTGTGGTATGCCTTTCCATCCATCCATGAATTGGGGTCTTCATCACCAAAGTTTTCACATGTTAGGACACTACTGATGGGCCATGGATGATGATGAAGAATATGCTTAACATTCTCCTCAGGGGCAAGCCAGAGGTAGCACTAGCTACTGAATGTTATGATTGTTTCAGGGATATCATACTCAAAACCTCTTCTTCACAGTACATTGCGAGGCGAGAGCTTCTGTTGTCCTGAAACAGTTTAATTTTATTGAAAACCATGTCGTTGCAAGACTTTTCCATGATGGAAGAGGTATGTATGTGTGAGTCTTGGACAAATTCAGAAGCTCACTGTAATCTTGTTGGTTTAATTGTAGGCCTTTCCTGCGGGATCGGGGCCCAAAGATCGCACTACCTACATGTTTAGTTATCTGGACGCGACGCCTACTCGGCCTTCTCTTGAACAGATGCTCGAGGATTACTGGGATCTCATGCCAGAGTATCAGGTTCTCATCTATCTTAACATTGATTATTAGTAAGGTCGTGAATTTTGCAAGCACGCGATTTCTGCGATTCTTTCCGTTGTTTCTAGAACGAAACTTTAGTATCAATCATGTAGTGGGTTAACTCCTAAAGGACCAAGAAGCCCGGAATGATTATTTTAGTAGTGGTTCAAATTGTTCAAACTTTTGACCATCGCATGCAATGTTCTTCACTGATTAAACCTTGGTCCCATCTGAGTCATTTTTTCACGATATGATGAAATTCTAAAACCATAATGCAGCAGTGACTCCATTTCCATGAAGAGACTAACATCTGTGTTGTGGCTGACAGGGCGTGAAATTGGAGGAGCTGGAAATGCAGAGAGTGCTGTTCGGTTGCTTTCCCACATTCCGAGCCAGGTGAGTTGCCACCTGAACATTTCCATTCACATGTAACTCAAGGATGCCTTTGTTTTTTTTTCATGTCCGAAGGTGCCTCATGCAATCTGTGTGTACTTGTGTTGGTGTGCAGTCCATTACCTTCAACTTTTGACCGGGTCCTGCAGGTACTTGAACCCGACTCTCAAAATATAACATTAATAGAGTGTGGACCTCACAAGTTCTGGAAATAAGCGTGATTTAATGACAACTCTTTAGTTGACACCTGTTCAACTCATTCTCTACCAATTGCAAGTTCAAGCACAAGCATTTCGAGTGCACATGATCATGTGATTGTATGAATAAAGCCATCCATGCCATGCGGGTGTTGCTTGCTTGCAGGTGGGCGATGCAAGTGGCATTCAGTCTCCGATTTCTTTTGGCGGATTTGGTGCCATAACTAGGCACCTCGGTCGCCTATCCAACGGTACTAGATTTCTTGAGATCATATTTTTAATTACTTCTTTAATTAATCAGAACAGAAATTTCTTTGCCTTATTTGGAAAATTTTAATATTTATATCTGTTCTTTTTATGTTTAAGTTCTAACTAAAAATGAAATTAAAAAAGGAGTATAAGATAAATGGCAAATACCACTGGAAGATTCCTTTATGGTTAATACGTACTATAGCTGGTACTCTTGTAATTGGTTTAGTGGGTATCTTTTTTTATGGCTCATACTCTGGATTAGGTTCATCTTCATGAGAATTAACGTTTTGAACCTATATAGATCTTTCATTCTTGTGCATGTCCACCTTCTAGCTGGTTTTCATCTTTCTTTTTGAAATGGTTTTGCGACCACGATTGTTTAAATCTGGAAGCAAGTATTAGAGTGTTGTCGAATAAATACATCTTTGAAGGAAGCTGAGATCTTTCGGTGTATGAAATTTTAGCGTTGAATCATGGCTTTGATTGATTGAATTCATTGGGTTTAATTCCATGTCTAATTTGAAGTGGGATGACTTACTTTCATGTAGGACTACACGATGCATTGCAAGCAGATTTATTGGACAAGAAAAGCCTTGCGTTGTTAAATCCATACCTGGTATCCCTTGAAAACTGTCCACCTAGCTTCTTTTTTCCTTGCTGATAATTCTCATACTATGACAATCTTCATGTTTTCCAAAGCAAATGTAGGCTCACATAGGGTTTTTTTTTTGTTTTTTTGTGACCAGCCCAATTTGAGCGTAGTCTGGATGTATCAGCGAGCTATGTCTGTGCGGTTGGATATTGAGTCGTCCCCTGCTTTTATCAACAACCTGCTCTCCATCAACTTCCAGTGCATGGAGGTTGTGGCCAGTCTCTTAGCCTCCTTTTGTCTAAATTTATGAATGATTGTGAAATTTGTGAATACTTTCTAAATTATCATGTGAAATAGTATAGTTGACACTATTTTACTATTGTGAGATTGAAGTAGTGTATTAACTTCTGGCATATTATTCGTTTGTACGAGGCTAAAACTAGCTATCCTCCTTTCTTTGCAGAAACTTGGAGATCCAGTGGTCAGGCCTTTCTTACAGGTGGGATTTTGGAGTCTTCAATTGTGTGTCAGACTTGCATTAATGACGTTTCGGACTGGATTAGTGACCTTGTAAACTTGCATTGGTCTCCTTTCTTTCTAATTGGATTGTTGGGGAATGCAGGATGTAGTTCAATTCTGGCCACAAGTGCGGTTATTAACATCGATCATGTTGACTAAACCTCTTTTTATACCTCAAATATTACGTCAGGTACACAATGTTGAGTGTCATTGATTACGTATGTTTCATTAGAAGGGAGTAAGAGTTCCATCTTATCTGGCATATACGAGGATTCAGATTTCCTTTTTATTTGTTGAATACCTTTCATGACTTAACTTTGCTTCATTGATATTATTGATGAAATGATAATAAGCATTGATCATTCCATTTTTCTTATGTATAGGTGGGCCTCTTCCCGCTTTTGGATTGGTTGCGCCACTTCATTGCCCTGGCGGTTTATACAATTCTTTGGTTGGCTGTGGCTCGAAACCTCAGGTTTGAATATGAATCAAGCATTGCAAGCTTAACATTCATTTTCTGAACTTGAATGTTGACTTTTGTAAAATTGATCCTTGAAACATTCTCAAACATCACTTCCACTACTAATTTCATGAGCCACAAGATTGCTTTTTGAACATATTTAACAAGATTTTAAACATTTTTAGCGAGTTGTTTTAAACATTTTTCTATCAACATTAAGCAACCCCCATTGGTTGACTAACAATGATTTGATCTAAAATATTTAAGTTTTCTTACTTGTTGCAAATGTTTCGATAGGAATTGGACGAAGAATTTACCTGAGGAAAAGCAATTTGAATGGAGACGTCGTTTCGAAGCGTGGCAATATGGATCTGGGCTTGACTATCACCCTTGAGTGGCTGGTCATTGATAAATATATACACATATTTATATATATATCCACCTATCATCTGGTCATTGATAAATATATACACATATTTATATATATATCCACCTATCATCTGCGATTTGAAACACGAATACATCTTCTCCTCATAGACGAGCAAAAACGTGATGAAGATCATGTTTCATCAACATGCGAAAGAGTTCATTCTTGTACAGGTGAAGTGAAAATTGTTGTTGTTTTAAAAGTTATGCAGAAATATCAGCTGTTGACATTGTAATTTATTCAATCCTCAGTGACAATTACCAAGTTATCAGAATCTTTTAGGTTTTGTAGCAATAGTTGAGGTTTGTAGTCGAGATTGGCCCAAAATGGTGCGGTGTGCAGATGCAGCGATTGTTTTTTCACTTATTCACAGTGAAACTACAATTTATTCAGTGTTTTTCAATTATTCCCAGAGAAACTACAATCTATTCAGTTCTTTTCACTTATTCCCTGAGAAACTACAATCTATTCAGCATGGACTAATTAGTTATAAAGTTGTTTTGAACCCGGTAGCAGTGATTAGAACTGTTATGCAGAATATATATAGTTCGAAACTTCATAGCCAGTTACTAGTAACATTGACAATCAAAGAGTGTAGAGTCATTTTAGTAAAGCTTCAATTGATGGTAGACCTTGCCCAGGCCTTGTGACACTTTTTTAATATAAAGCTGGATACTTGAGTTACTTTGCTGGTTCTTGTTTTTTTTTGGGTGAGCTTACAATTTCACAGATTTTCAAAGAATGCCCACGCTTTGGTATTCCCCTTCCCTTCAAAATTGTACTTAGGGCGACTTCACACTAGAGACGAGAAGCCGTGAGGAGAGAAATTTCACCCAATGGGAGGCCTACAGACCGGACCAAAGAATGTCACTTTACACCTGAAATTTTTAGTCCGAGGGATGGAAGGAGGAGAAAATGACATGAACAACACTTTTGTTTTTCATAGCAACAGAAGTGCACCTTTGTTAAAGCCTCTAGATTTTGCGTCAAACCCACCTCAAGAAGTGGATCTAACTCAAAATCCGGGGGCTATTTGACCAAAATTCTCACAACCAATCATTTTTTATTTTTTTAAGAAATATGTAAGAAATTTCTTTTAGAAAATTAGAACTTTATTTTGTGGCCCCTTCTCACTTTACACTATATCCAAAGGCAAGTTCAAAGGTTGGTTCCTCAAGGATGAGTCATGGCCCTTATGAGATTTTTTCCACAGCTTCTCGCCTCTAGTGTAAAGAGGGCCTAATTATTGCTATTATTGTGAGACATTAACTATGTACACAAGGTTATAACTATTTATAGAAGGCAAATATTTTTACCACTGTCCAAGCTATTGGTACTACTGATGCAGGAGAATGTCCAAGAGCATGTTTCGTAAAAATGTTCACCTTGCGTAAAAAGATAGTCATTCTAAAACAATTAGTGTGTCTCACAGTAATAGTACTATTTTGCAAACATGATCGTTCCAGTCAATGACTTTCAGCTTTAATTTTCTTTACATTTGGAAACTTTCTAATTGCTAAAATGAGCCGCACAAATAATTCTTTCTTTGAAGATCTAGGACAGGTGTACATTTTGGTTTTGCAATTCTAGACACAGAAACAGTGATGGTGTATTTTGGACTTATGAAGCCTAAAATAGGTCTCTACCCTAATATTCCATAGTGGGTAAATATGAAAAGTTAATCCTTGAGGCACAAGAAAACCCAAATTGAGCCTCCTGCTATTTTTTTTAGCATTTTTTGAGTCGGTCCAATATACAGTTTCACTTGTTCAGATTTGTTTGCTTTTCTTTTCCTACACATGCAATGTTTTTCATTAATTTCAGAGATAGAAAATTTGGTTGCATTTGAATTCGGTTGCACCAGAATTAATACGATGGATTGAATTTGTCATTTTCAAACTTGCCATGAATCCTTGGTCTTTTAACCCCTAACCGTCCAACCATGCATATTTTGCATGATGTACAGACTTGAAGTCTATTTTCTCATCCATCATGCACTTTTTGCAGTGTGGATTTTTTATTGAAACTTTTATGGGAAGTTAACCCTTAAACGTCAAAGCAAGCCCCACGGGCTTGGTATAAAGGAATAATTGGAGAAAAAAGTTTCATTTCTCAACCAAATCAAGCCAGACTTGTTGCGTTGGAAAGCTATTGAAAAAGCAATCTAGATTCCAAATTTTCGCCTCATTTGAGAGATTTTGGAATTGTTGGTAAGCAATCAAAGTTATCAAATTGAACAAGTTTTGAGGTTGGGGCAGCTGAAGTTCAGCAGTGCCGCAGTGCTACAGTCTAGCTAGCAGTGCACTGCAGAGCCGTTTTTGCCAAAAAAAAAAAATTCCCTAAAAATATTTAGATTCCTTCCGGGCTGCCCCATTCAGGCCCTCTTGACGTTTAAGGGTTAACTCCGTGCATGTGTGATCCGATTAGAAAGGGGATGATTTGTGAAATTTTTATGCCTCGTTTCGTGTTGTAGTGTTCTACCCAAAATTTCAAAGATTTTAGTCCAAAAGTGCTCTTGAAAAAGTCAACTACCAAAATTAAGCAACCAAAACATCTCCAAAAATCACTACACTTAGAGTGTTACATTTCAACCCATCACCAAAAATTTCTTTATTAGATTGTCAATATCTTATTCGTAATCATATTACAAAAGAGTGTTAAATTTTAAGTTTGAAAATGAATACACAAATATTAGTGATAGCAATCGCAAATCGCGTTGTATGGATTCACAAATACTGGTGATTGTTATCACCAATATTTCAAGAGGGGTATTTTGAACTTGATGTATGAATAAATGTTGTTAAATTCCAGATTCTATCCATATGGTTGGATCTATAATTGCTATCACCAATATTTTGTACAAAATTTGAAACTCAAAATTTAAAATTCTCAGCGATTGTTATCACCAATATTTTTCCTCTTTACACAAGTCCACAGCGTCTCCAACAACCTTCGCTTTAAAAAAAGACATCGTAACATTGAATTTCAAAATCCATAGTGCTGCACAACTTGGAAGAAAACAATATTCCCATAAGCATCCAAAGTTTAACAAAAACAACACATAACGAGGACAAAAACCCTAGTGAGTCCTAAACACTCCCACACTTGATGGAGACAAGTAGAGAAGGGAGAGGACAAGTGGGGAGTTGGACAAACCCTAGCCATATGGCCCACGTGGCATACGGGGAGGAGCGGGCGCAGGCACGAGCCAACACTGGCAAGGGTCGGTAGTCAGCAGGGGGGTGCCGCAATAGGAACCCGCAGTGGCCGCGGCAGGGCTGCCCATGGCAACAGCTCACAACCATGCGGGCGGCAAAACAAGTTGGCAAGGTGGGTGTACTGGAGTCTCCCTTGAACCATGACTTGCATATACAAAGTACCACGCGGAAGCATTTTACAATGTATCTTCAATACATTTTACATTGACGGTAAGACTTTTGAGTGTGTCAGTCTTTGATCCCCTTAGATTTAGCAAACATAATAAAGACTCGATAGATGTTCTAAGAGCATCTCCACTCGTACACGCTAGAGATGACTTGCTGAAATTATTCATTTTGCATTTGAAGAGCCCTTGCACTTAAGGTAGGATGTCCTAAAACCACCACCTCTCTCAATTACGACATGTAGACTTTTCTTGGGGCCACCATAGTTGAGACCCAAAACCACCAATTTCACTATTCAAGTAGACCAATGGCACGCCACGCATTGCAAAGAAATAGTTGGTGGTTTTGGGTATCATTATGAGTGAAAGTTAGTACCACATGGTGTGAACATGGGGAAACCTAGAGGTTTGATTTGCGTCACAGGTTACTTTCCACTTTGGAATTTTGTATAAAATTGACAAATGTGAATTAGATGTTGCAAATTTTTGCAATCCTCATCAAAACCTATTTCGAATGCGATCATATATATTTTTTGAATTTAGCACTGCCAAAAATAGGCCAAGTTGCTTAAGTTGGTGGTTTTAGGACAATCAACCTTACAATTCCCCACCCTTGCATGCCCCTTACACATCAAAAGTGCACATCAAATTGTCAATGGACCAATAACAAGTAGAATGTGGGGATATAGTCAACTAAATAGTGATTTGAAGAGCCATTTCTTAACACACTAGAATTGAGAGTCAAGAGGCATTTTCAAAGGGCCCTTGGCACTTTTCATCTAGTTTGGAGTGTAGGATACGAACTCTGGACTACAAAAACCAACGTGAAGGTTGAAGCTTCCACAAGCGCCATCTGATTTACGAGTCTCGAAGTCACCAGTCACGAATCTATTGCCGGCGAGGAAGTCTGCCATTGAATTCAAGCAGGTGGAAAAAATCTATTGCAAGGTGATCCACTCACTCTTGGAGAGCTAGAAAGTAAGTGCACTGATCGAGCGGCTGCCTTATCTGATTCGAGAGCAGACTCACTGCCGAGAGACTCTGGGGGGGAGCGGTGGAGCTGATCTAAAGAGAGGCCAAAAACTTACTTTGAAAACCAAAAAAAGCATTGTATATAATTTAAAGAATTTTGTACAGAAGCTTGAGGCTGAAAGTTACAAATCCAAACACCCCACCAATACAAAAGAATCATGTTGTACAGTACAGTACAGTACATACACCATCACAATTCAGCACTTCAAAGTCTTAAGTCATAAGACTCTAAAGTACAGGAGATGACTTTATGGTGCTGCTGAGTTTGACAATTGCCACCCTTGCTTGGAAAGCATGTAGGCCAAGGTTGGTTGATGATGTATAGCGTTCAGGCAGTTCAACTCACATCCATCTACTTCACAGCAACAACACCCGCATACATCTGCAGTATTGAAAGACGAAACCCAAAACATACATCACTCTTTTAATGGCCATCCACATCTAAAAAATGACGGAGAAACTGTTGTTATGTTTCCACAAAGATCAAATCCGGTAAACCCTCATTTTACCATATTTGCCTTGCTTCATGTCTGCATGATCTTCCTGCTGCACCGCAGATTTGTCCCTTGGTATAATCCTTCCATGTTTCTCCTTGCTGCTGCAGAAGTACATGTCGCAGTCAATCAAAACAGCCACTCAGATCTCATGGGAGTCAGTCAATGACATCATTCACTCAGATCTCAAGGTAGACACAAGTTCCAAAACTGAACAGGACAGTCAAGAAGAAACTGAACTTGTACAGAATACGGTGAAAAAGGAGTTAAATCAACTCGGAATATGGTAGCCGTTGGCTGCCAGGAACAACTATTATTATTAAATGAATTGGTATTTTTGGTGGGGCAGAAGTGTAGAAATACACCAGTTGCCTAGCCTAGGAAAACTATAGTACAATGGGGGGTGGGGGAGGATCAAAATAAGTAACTACACATGGCTTAAAAAGAGTAGTACACAAAAATAATCAAAGTCTCTAAACGCGTCTATCATTAAAATTGATGAGGGGGCTATCAAGCAGGTCAACATGCCTCGGCATTGAGTTGTTTTGCTCAGGGGGCATGCCGGAGTTGTTGCCATCGTCCCCGTAAAAACGTTGCTTGGTCTTGTCCATGCTGATGCTGGCCTGCACTCTTGACGAGAATCCCTGGTGCGTCTTCTGCACTGCCTTGGTCCGCTCCTCCTTGTACATCTCCGGGTCCGTGATGTGCTTCTGGAGGTAGTGAATCTCTTGGATCAGGTGATGGTCCATCGGGTGGAACATGCGTTGGTAGCCTTGGTACACAGAGTAAGGCAAGATGCACGTAATGGGGATCAGGATGGTGGCAAACCAATACATGGGCGAGTCCACCAGCGTCTCCACGAACACCTTGTACGCCGTGGTCGACACCGTGGGATTTATGGATCCATACACCACCAGGAACAGGTACCACAAGGCTACACTGCCCCAAATAAACACATGCTGGATCCACGTGAAATAGCTCAAAGCCAGTGCCACTTGGACATTCACCACCCAGATGACACACGTGTACATGGCTGCCCCCAGCTCCTCGATTCCTGCCACCTGCCCGTCCTTCCTGTACGCTTCGATTTCGAATGCCGCCATCGTGAAGAAGAACGAGATGAGGGAGCTGTACACTCCGTTTGCCATCCAGCCCAGAATTCGAGTCCATGTGAAGAACATGTTCTTCGGGCCTTGCTGGTACAGAGCGGGAAACTGCACATCATCCAGACGGTCACAAAAACACAAATGTTTCAGTCCCGAGGGTGCATAACTTGCACAATAGAGTTAACCGAAAAGTCAGCCCAAAGAGGAAAGATTTGGCAAACTCCTCTTGAGCTCATATTGAAATAAAAATAGACCAAAAACTAGTCTATGACGAGTTTGGAGACAATCTAAAACAAGGCCCTGTCAATATTCTCCACACCTAGCTATGGCTTTCACCAAAGCTCCAAGCCTTGTGGTCCACAAGGGGACAATCCATGACAAGACACTATTCCTCCCAAGTATAGCTTAAAAGAGAGGTTAGAAGTAGAGCAAAAAGAGAGGTTAGATAGTCTTCTTTTTGGTTAACTCTAATGTATTACGTAGACTCAAAAGATCAATCGGCTCAGCCGGCAATGATAAACTAAGAGGAAATAAATTGACCGGCTTGGCTCTGATTAGGATCTCGTGCAGATAATAAATGTACAAAACAATGCTGGACTTTGATGCATCACACGGTCAAGTGTTGCATTGCAAATAATGTGATGATAGAACCAAGGCAGAAAGAATACCTGCAAACAGACTCGCGAGGAGACGTCTTGTTCAAATACACCCAATGCGATGACTGGTAGAGACGTGAAAAACACGTTGAAAAGTGATGTGTACCAATCGTTGTAGGCAGTTTGCCCAGAAAAGGTCGTAAACGCCTCATAATAAAAGAGAGTGAGTCCAAAAGTGATGTTTTTGTAGAAGAAATAAACAATCTGCAGGAATCGTCATGCAGGTGGGAGATGTATGAGACGGAATATAAGTAAAACCAAAACTAATTCAGGATAACTACGAACGGCACGAAGTAAACGCTGAAAGTTTTTGGCAGACAAAATATTTTTACTGATATCAAAGTAGACGTTTTGGAGCATAGCATTCAGATTATGTACCATCAAAGCAATACGCTTGTAGCACCAATGCCCATGCACAATGAGCAGACGCTCCAAGAATCGGAACTGTGCAATCGAAAAATCACTGGCCATAACTGCCTGCAATTCTCACAAATATAACAAAATATGTTAGTTGTCTGAATCAATTAGGTACCTGTAGCCACTTGGAAATACTGACTCAGCAGCACACTTATATGTTATGTTGAATAAACAAATATGATGCTGACCTGCATGCCTTCAACTCCACTGATGCCGACACCAATATCAGCCTCTTGGATCATGCCAACATCATTGGCGCCATCTCCAATCCCAAGAGTGGCTTTTCCCGTTCCTTCCTTCACAAGTTTCGTGATCTGCAAAAAATCTGCAAGTGTCATTGTTTGACACTAGGTTCCAGTACCTACATTGCATTCTATGGAGAAATAGACACTGGCTCCACAAGCTGGATATTTAAGGCAGTCATCCACCAAGGATGTAAAACTACAAAGAACTGGAAATGCATTAAGTTGCATAAGTAAACGTACCAGAGCCTTTTGCTTGGGGGACACCCGGCAGCAGATAACAGATGCACATTGGGTTGCAAGCTCGAGAAGCTTCTGCTTCAACTCGTCTTCCAGCGCATACATCAGAGATTTGCCGTCAATGATCAAAGCATGAGGCTGGTCATCTTCAGAGTCCAGCGTTAACTGATGGCGGCCAGCCATGATTTGCTGCGTTATACTGTCCCTTGCTGCCTTTTCTATCTGATTCTTGTCTCCATTCTCCTCAATCGCCCTCATTTCAGGCGTTTCCAGACCTATGACAATCTGGTGCATTCCCTGTCGCAATAAACTGCATGCAAACCTGCATACATAGACGATCAACAACGTCAATGAAATTCTTCATTTGCAAATAGACAAAATGAGGACAAATCGAACACATTCTGGTGGGTAATTGGGCTCATTGACTGTAATAACTAACCCTATATTAATCGCAGTCTCTTGCTTGTCGCCAGTCAGCACCCAAATCTTAAGACCCGCCTGCGCGAGTCTGTCAATACATTCTGGGACCTGCAATAAACCATGAATTGTCAGCCTTCTAATCAAATTCCTTCACTCCAGAATTTGTAGCTCTCTGCTACATGATTCCTTGCGCATTTCCAAGTAGGATATCGTGCTTCATAGCACACCAAATGCCTGACTGTAAATCTGCTAATGCAAAGCTATCTTATGAAACTCACCCCTTGCTGCAGTTTGTCCTCCACAGCAGTAGCTCCAACAAGGATAAGGTCCTTCTCTATCAAATCCGAGGCCTTGTCTAGCAACTCATCACGATCTGCGCCAATTGTGGTTTTGGCCTTGGTGAATGTTGCATTCCATTGTTCGTACTCAGCCTCCTCTATTTTCCGGTAGGAGAGAGCTAAAGTTCGTAACCCAGCATCACCGTACTTCGCTAAATGGGCTTTGGTCGCATTCCAATACATTTTCCCATTCCTTCCTAGTCTATCATAAATTATGCTGTGCATCCACAAGGACAGTCCATCAGTCAAGAAATAAATCCAACAGTGAATGACCAGTCCTATGAAAAACACAACTGGAAATTAGACAGCACGTCCATGACCATTCTCTGGAACTCATTGAACTCGGTCACAATTTCATTCTCACATAGAAACTATAGTAACGTCCCAGATCTGAACTTAGCAAAATTTGATTCTTCACTCCAAGGAATTACTAAAACGTAACGAGGTTACAATAACCCATTCAAGCGTGAGACTCTGAACTAGTGCAGTTGCAGAACAAAATGTGCAAATCAACAATCAAAGAAAGCAGTGACCGTACCTATCAGCACCCTTGCACATGAGCAAAATTTGGCCAGTTTCGTCCCTCACGACAACAGACATTCGCTTGCGTGTGCTGTTAAACTCCAGCAGATTAAGAATTTTGTATTCCCTGCAGTTAAATAATAACAACATCAGACGCTGTACGTCTCATTCATAAGTCTCTCGGCTCATACAAACAGCACATTTGATGAACTAACAGACTGTCGGCACAAAATCATCGAAGTCGTTTTCCATTATAAAACGCTTACCGTTGCACTCGAACGCCGTTAGGTCCCGGTTCCTGTACAATCACACTGCTTTGGGTACGCTTCAAAAACTCAAAACCAAGCTCCCTTGCTGCGACCACAAAAGAAGCTTCATCCGGTGACTCCGCTTCATACATCATAACTCCCGTCACTTCGTCCACTTCAGGAATTGCAGTATGGCACACAGCAAGAATTCTAAAAAACATTCGAATCTCCTCTGGATTGGGTTGATCCACCCAGTTTCCATCCTGAAGCCTCTCATCCTTCAAGTTGAAACCCTTCACATGTGGCTTTTGCGACATGGGCCTCATTTCAATCCCAGATCCTTCATTGTTGGCCACGCTTTCTCCCTCTTCCATAATACTCGCATCTTCCAGCATGCGAGGATCCTTACCCAGCCTCCGAGCAGTCGCCTTCTCCACTTCAGTCACGCCTCTTCCATACGCAATGCCTGCAATTGAGCATTTTATGAACTCCATTTGGTTACACGTCAGAGTGCCAGTTTTGTCAGAAAGGATGGTATCAATCTGGCCAAGCTCCTCATTCAGATTCGAAGTGCGAGCTCGCGCTGGCTTATCAGTCTCCGGATGGTACATTTTGAGATCATTGTTGATGAACCGGGCCTGCAGGACCTTCACAACCTCAATGGAGACGTAGAGAGAAATGGGAATCAGGTATCCATACAGGATCAACGCTGTGACCAAGTGGAATAACCCCGACGCCACGGCTTGATTTGGGTCGTAATACATGGTTGTGTCGTCAGGGCGCAAGTACCACCAATTCGGCATGTCGAATTTCGTCCTCACAGCGAAGGCAATGGATCCCACCACCGATATCAGCAACAACACAAAAAAGAGCAAATAGATGATTTTATCCATTTTCCGCTCAATTCGGCTCCGTTTGGAAGGTGGATCAGTAGCATTCTGCATCACCTTCGTCTCATGACCAGAGAAAATCACCACCCCATAGATAAACGGTGTATTCCGAAGCTTGGAATCTCGCAGCAGAATCTGTTGGGGCCCCAATGGCAGTGTCTCTTCGTTGTACTCGAAATTGCCAACGAAAGTGTACAAGCTGGAGTTCGGATCCTCACAGCGAATCTTGGCCTCAAACTGCGAAAATTCGGCATCTTCGTCAAGCTCAACCGTGCGCTCCAGAGACTTCTTCAATTTCAAGTTTGTCTCTCCATCCAAGTTCATGGTTTCCACGTAACAGACACCGTCTGGAAAACTGGAGGAAAGCATGAGAAGATCTGCTGGGAAAAAATTGTCTTTCTCGACCTTCACAACATCTCCCACTCTCACTTTCTTCCATTCACGTAATTCAAAGGTTCCCCCTCCGGTATGCACGTTTACTTTCCTATTGTTAATCTCATTGTCCTGAGAAAAAAACGCAACACATATCCATAAGATTAGAAATGTGCACAAACCTAGAGCTTGTAGACACCAAAGCTCGATCATCCTAAACAACAAAAAGACGATACACTATCCAAGATGAGAAGGGAATTGAAAAACAGGAAGAATTTGCAAGGCACAATCAGAGGCAAAGAGACAAAAGAAGCTACAAGTGGAAGAGCTACAGAAGAACGTCAATGCAACAAGCCTCAGTCAAGTCAAGAAGCACATGGTTGCTGTGACTCAATTAGACGTCACACCTGCACAAAAAATTAGATATAAAATCGGCCGTCATGGAAGCAACTCTAAAGTGGAAGCTGTTGGATTTAGAGCTACAAGACTGAAGAGAAAGGCTTTTGAAAATAGCAACTGAGTGTACAGCTAAGTGTACGCAAGGATTGGCAAATTCGGAAGCGAATGCATCGAGATCAACAAAATTTGGTGAATGGAAGAAAAAGATCGAGAGGCTCACCTGGCGAAAGCGGCGCCAATCTTCAAGCGCTTCTTTGCACATACTGACGCCGACGACGAAGACAAGCGGGGCGATGAGACTGGCCGCGGAGTAGGGCGTCACCGGCGTGAGCGACAGAATTGCCGCGAGCAGAAAGTAGAGGTTGGCAACGCGGCGGAACTGCTCGAACAGCGCCTTCGGGAAGAACGTGAGGACATTGTATTTGGTGGTGGACACGTAATTGCTCTTGTAGCGGAAAGGCTTCTGCAAATGCAACTCCGAATTGTTGCAGAACACCACGCGGGAGAATCCCGGCCCGCCCACGGACATAGATTGCTGCCGCTCTAGCGGCGACGGCGGCCGGAAACATCCCGCCCACGTGTACAGTTTACTAAACCGCACTCTGTTCTTCCCCCCCGCCATACTGCAACCCTAATCCTCCCACTCCTCCAGTAGCTCCAATCCAAAAAAAAAAAACACTTACACTAACACTCTCGAGTTCGTAAATCCAACGATTTCTCCCTCGCCTGATCCGTTCAAAATTTGTTTTCACCAAATTCTGCCTCCCGAACCCCGAGATCCCTCTGTTTTTTCTCCCACTCACGAAACGCAGAATTTATCGCCTCCGTTCTCACAGGATTCCGTCGAAAGCGACGACGAGTCGTCCGTCGAGGTTGAAGAAGAAGAAGAAGAAGTAGAAGACGACGACGACGACGCGCCGGAGCAGCAGCCAGTGAGCTCAAGGTTGCCACTCTTCAACATTTTTCTACATACGCAACATCGACGACGCCAGATCTAATCAACACGACCTCGGGATCTCAAATAACAAGAAAAATTAAATACTCAACACGCAACAAAAACATTCCGTGTCGAGGGATACTAAAATAACACCGAAAAACTACTCGAACTGAACTGCTCAAAAATGAAAACAGAAACCCAAAACTGGATCTACAAAAAATGAATGCACACGCCCTTGCAAGTTTATCTCTGGCTCCTACTCTGCAATCCGGACACCAAACCCTCTGAAAACGCGCCTTCCTTCGCAATTTCGAGGTGTGTTCCGTTGTTCTAGAAGTGGAGAATGCTCCTGCTGCTGCTACTGTTTGTTTGTGATGTTGAGGTTGTTCCTGCAACAGCACCAAAAGCAGAAATACGTGGTGCTTTCGAACTGATGAAAGGAAAGGGGAGCGATGGCGTGGTCGTCGGGAATGATGACTCTTTCGCTGCGAGTGTCGCCGTCAACAACTCGCAGCGTTTGCTTGACTCTCGTCACTCAGCGCCTTGGGGGGGGAGGTGCAAGGCAACGCGTTCAAACCATTCTCGTAGATTTCAGCGAGGCACCTGTTCTCCCTGTGTACATTCCGTGTTTCGTTATGTTCGTTAGAGGAAGATTCCCCCCGCACGAGGCCGCCAAGCTTTTTTCCTTTTTTTCTCGTCGCGGTGTTACTCGGTTCGTAGATTTCGACATTGGTAGATTCTTCCGTCGGGGCCAAGGAAATAATCACGAGGTTTCTTATACTGTAAGTGCCTTTTGGCTTTGCTTTTTTAAACCAGGGGGGCCAAAAAGTGGCTTCCACAACATGTTTTAGATTTCATTTTTGAGGAACGAAATGAGTAAATTAGCATTCCGTTTTCTGAAGAATGGATTGGCTCTACAAGGCAAGGAATCTGATGATATTCTTAGTTGGAGTTTATACCACAAACTCCATTTTCTATGATTCGTTTATGAAGAGAAAGGGGCTCTTTAAAAATGCATGTACCTAATAGGTACATTGCGAAACATCATTTTATGGTTTGACATTGGAGTTGACCAAAATAAGTGGAAACACACATTACGGTTGGTTGTCCTATTACCAACCACTGCCCCAAAACCAATCACCCTAATTTCTAGATTTTCAAAGGGAAGATGTACCTCATTTGTACATTAGAGCATGTGATCGGTTTTGGGTCACAGGTTACTTTCCACTTTGGAATTTTGTATAAAATTGACAAATGCGAATAAGATGTTGCAAATTTTTGCAATCCTCATCAAAGCCTATTTCGAATGCGGACATTTTTTTTTTTCGAATTTAGGGCTGCCAAAAATAAACCTGATTGCTTAACCCCTAAACGTCCTCACCTATGTTCAATTTGGGCAGTTTTGCAAAGATGCATTATAAAATGCAACTAACATGAATATTTGAAACTTGATGTATGAATAAAAGTTATACATTTTGAAATTTAGATTCTATCTATACGGTTAGATCTTTGATTGCTGTCACTAAAAAAATTCTATAAATTTTGAAACATAAAATAAAAAATTATTTTGTAATTCGATTAAGAATAAGATATTGACAAAATGAGGATGAAATTTGTTGTGATGGCTTATAATATAGTACTCTAGGTGTAGTGATTTTTGGAGATTTTTTGGATGCTTGATTCTATGAGTTTATTTTTTCAAGAACACTTTTAGACTAAAATTTTCAAAATTATGGGTGAAACACTGCAACACGAAATGAGGCATAATTGTTTCAGAAATTGTTTCCTTTTTGATCGGATCACACATGCATGAAGCTAATTTCCCATAAAAAATTCAGTAAAAAAATCACACTACAAAAAGTGCATGACGGATGAGAAACTGCAGATGAAATCTGTACATCAAGCAAAATATGCATGGTTGGGCAGTTAGGGGTTAAGTTGGTGGTTTTAGAACAATCAACCTTACATTCACTTTTTAGACTAGTTTTGAGTTCAAAAAGACTACAAAAGTAGTTTATGGTAAGTTGGAGAATAATCTTAGGTAAGGCTTTGTGCCATTGTGGGGCATGGAAGTCGTGACCTTCCAAATGCTAAACGAGAGTTCTCACAAGTTCCCTCAAGCCTAAGAGAGCAAACCAAGGAACTATTGATGAACAGTGTTTGTCAAAAACTAATTACAATGGCATGTAAATACACCCTAGAAGTTAGAAAATTCTTCTTTTATTTTTGGATAATTCTATCAAACCTTGTATTTGTTCCTCACAATGAATTTTTTAAATGTACTAAAAATACTAATGTAGCCATGTGCCATTGGTCTAATTGTTCCTCGTGTTCTACACATCCATGTGTTTCATCATGTTCCCTATATTCCCGGTGTTAGTCGTGTTCCCCATGTTCCCCGTGCTCCCGTGTATTCCCCGTGCTCCCGTGTTCTCCCAATGTTCCCCATTCTTTTGTTTTTTTTTCTTTTTATTTTTAGAATATTTTATCCGTATATTAATTCAATGTGTGGTGATGAAATTCAATTAAAAATCTATATTTTTCACACCATATGTCCAAAAGCTACGAAACAACTTTGGTGCACCCTACTCGGTGAGAGATTTCTGATGATGCCAAAAATGACATTAAAAAACTCCCAAATTTCAATTTTCACAATTTGATTCAATTTATCACAATGCAAGTGCACTGTCACAAAGATCTCAACGTAACATACAAAAAACAAAAAAAAACAAAAAACCTTCTTGTATGTATAGGCTAGTGTAACAATGTATCGTTGGCCTAGATGTTTCATGTCTTCCTTGTATTACCATGCGTTCTTATGTTCTCCATGTTCTCGTGTGTTCCCTATGTTTCATTAGCATATTTGATTTAAAAAAAGATTGGTTCAAAATTTCTCTAAAAAACATCAATATTTGAGTTATCCGTAAAGTCAAGTGAAGCGAAGGTTTAGGGCTTGGGTTTGACAAAAGAGAGGATCAACTCCAAAATGTGGGAGAGGTGTCAGAACCTAAAAAAAACCACAGGCAACAAAGTTTCCAAGCATCAAAAATGGTGAGAAATTTTTTTTCACCGGCCTTTACATGCGCGCCCCGAATATCCAGTTGCCTCAATGAGTTGGCTAGCTAGGGGGATGATGAAGAGAATCATCATGAGCATGCTCGCCTGACAACCACTCCAACATTAAATAGTTGCACCACCCATGAGGCCGGATTGAGCTTGTGTATTTAGCCCCGGAATAAATAGATTGGACTTTGAGTTTCTCAAAATTTTGGTGAACAATGCATCCATTTCTCAATAAAAGATAGGCTCACTTTACGGATAACTCCATTGTCATTCTACAATCACTTACATTATAAACAAATAATTATTTTAATTATTTTAATTCTTATCTTTACCTTTTCTTTTATCTTTTCTTTTATCTTTTTTTTAATCTTTATCTTGATTTCTTTCTTGTCTTCTTTCTTGTCTTTTTCTTGTCTTCCTCTTGTCTTTCATCTTGTTTTCCTTTTTGTCTTTCTTCTTGTCTAGTTTCTTCTTTTGCTCTTTCTTCAGCTCTGGCTATTGAAGCCTAAACAATGGGAGCAAAAAACAAAAAAACAAAAAAGATAGAGATGGAGATGAAGATGAGGAAGATGGGAGGATCTTTAGATGGATAGCCGCACACCCCATCGGCTAAAAAATGAAAATTTTCATTTATATTTTATATTTTATGTTTTATTTATTTTATTTTGTAGACTCCTGCAATGTACGATGTAGTACCACGCCATGGCCAACAAAGTTTTTTTTTTGGCGGCCGCCATTTAGGATCCAACAGCACCCCAAAGCCAAAAACTTCATCAAATTTTTAAGTTAATGTTTTGACAATGAAAAGTTTTCAAACAACCTTCCATTGTCTTTAGAAGATAGAAATTGTTTTGAAAACCTTTCAAAACAAACATATTCTAAAGCGAACCATTCATGGAACTATCTTTGTGACAAAATAAATTCCTATAAATATTAAATTACGGTATATAGTAAATAGGCCTCACCTATGTCGAATGTGGCTTTAAAAGTGTGAGAAATGTTGGAAAGTGCGTTTAGAGCAAAGAAAAATATTTAATACTCATCGCAATTATCCAAGAAAATCAAACACTCGTCCTCCTTACTCTATAATGTTGGCCCTTATCTTTAGTTTATAAATCATACTCATTAGTCAATTGTTGAATGAAATATCACCTACATCAAAAAAATACAACAACCTCATAATATAGGAATTGGACCCCCTCTTCCTCCAAGATTAATACATCTCTTTGAGTCTCATGAGCTCCTTTCAAATAAATTTGACTTTAAAAGACGTGAAATCTAGCAATGGCTTGCCTTTGCGATTAGCGCCCGTAGCGTTTTAAGATATGTCCCTCTACTGTTACATGTTGAAGAATCGTGAGTAACGACACTTTGTGATTCAATTGAGGCATTTTGTGAAATACTAGGATATTCCAAACTTTGATTGTTGAAAACTTTTCATGTTCTCCATTGATATGACACATTTTCGTATAGCTATTTAAATTTATTCAAGTTCAATTTTATTGAAAAATGCCTAACATTTTTTCAATAGTCAAAAAATTAACATACTCTATGGCAATTCCATGTTTAAACGGTCTTGGTGATCACAATTAAGCAAAGAGCAAGATTAAAAAAAACAAGGTTGTGCAATGGGTAACTTATTAGTTTGAGTTATGTTTGGCATCTACTTATAAGTTGTGGAAAATGCGTTTAGAGCATAGGATTATGTTTAAAACCTCCTCAACTACAACTACAAAAGAGATGGCGAAAGAGATGGCCATCATTCCAAGCCTTTGAATAAATTCATCATCTTTTAATTATCAAATTGAACATTTGTTGTACTAAGAAACAACAACAACAATAGAATTTTGGAAAATTGCCTACTAATGCAACTAAAAGAGATATTTTGAGCTTGATGTATCGAAAAAAAATTGTACATTATGAATTTTAGATACTATCCATACCACTCAAACTATGATTGCTATCACCAATATTTTGTTAAAAAAAAATTTAACTTAAAATTCAAAATTCTTTGTATTCTGATTACAAGTAAGATGTTGACAATCTGTGCATGAAATTTCTTGTCATGGGTTGAAATGTAATACTCTAAGTGTAGTGATTTTTGGAGATTTTTTTGCTGCTTAATTTCATGAGTTGGTTTTTTCAAGAGCACTTTGGAACTAAGATTTTAGAATTTTTGGTGAATCCCTTCAATATGAAATGAGGCATAAATTTTTCACAAATCATCTCCTTTTTATTTTGGTTCCACATGCATGAAGCTAACTTTTCATAAAATCGTAGTATAAAATCCACATTGCAAGAAATGCATGACTGATGGAAAATCAGAGTTTGTTCATGAACATCAAGAGAATTTTTCTTGGTTGGGCAGTTCCGGGTTAACCCTTGAAGGGCTTATGGGGATAGTAGATACGTTGGCGTATACTTGACATTTGTTGTAAATAAAAAGTTCCAAATTGAGACCCCAATAACTCATTAAAATTATGTCAACGGGAATTTTAACTTTACTTTTTATCTTAAACCCATAGGAGGTGTGGAACCATGTCAAATACAGTGAAATATCGGTGTATGATACTGGTTAGAAAGGGCTCTCTGGACCTTTTGAGGGTTAAGATAACTGCTCTATCAACTAAAAGGCTGATTTGAATGATTATACAACATATTTGGGGTGCTCATGACCCCACCTTCGAAAAATAGTAACATGTGGTACTACTTCCCGAAGCACGAACTATTTTGCCAAATCTCAAAATGACTGAGAACTGAAATTTTTAGTGAGTGGTTGAAATCTTCATGTCATACTAATTTTACATCATAATGATATTTACTATCACTTCACTAATTTCCCACACACACTATAACATCGCCCTACTAAATGGGATAATGAGTGTAATTGTTGTTCTTCTTCAAACGTAGGCTTGTGTTATGGAGTACGTCATGAGGATATTTTGTACCTCAACATCCATGCATAGATCAATGCTATCTACAAACTTGAATAACAACCTGGCAATCAATGATGGCAAACTGAATAGAGAAAGAGACGACTATCAATGAGAGCCCCCAGCCCTTGTCAGCCAATTCCTGTTTTTGTTTTCCCGTCGGTAACTTAGGGCATCCTCAATCTTGCCTCGCCAAAACGTCCCTGCACCCCCATTTGCAGGGGAGGGAGAACCAACCCCCACACTGATACCTGCCATTTTTCTGGTTTTCTCATTTTGGGGGTCTGGGTGATTCTTCTTGGAAATTTTAATTCTATATTTGGGATCTGCGACCCCAAATTGGTTTAGGACGACCTACCATGTTCAAAAATAAGGGCAAGCTTTTGTTTTTGTTTTTTATCTTTGGTCCCAGTGTGGGGGTTGATTCTCCCAATTCCATTTGCAGGGGCTGTTTTGGCAGCGGTGAATTGAGTGGGATCATTGGCGTTGAAGCGGCCCCAACCCGGGCCTCGAACTGCAAACCAAACCCTGCGCTCTGCGCTTTCCTCATTCGCTGTGACTTTGCGCCCTGCGCTCTGACTCATCGCCTCAAAATGCGCTCTTCCTCCGACACACCTGTTGCTCTTCCTCTCCGCTCTTCCCTGCCGCTCTTCTGCAATAGTTGACCTGCTGTGCCGTGGAGTTTTCAAGCTCCGGGAAAGAAGAACGAAATACCGGCTGATGAGGTTCAATTGCCGGGGCCGCGAACATAGTGGCGCCTTTCATGGCGGGATTGGGGGAGGGAGGCGTTGCTGCTCCAGGAAAGTGCCGTTGGTGGGCCTGAATGCCGTGAAGAT
Source organism: Pohlia nutans (assembly GCA_022496805.1). Taxonomy (NCBI): domain Eukaryota; kingdom Viridiplantae; phylum Streptophyta; class Bryopsida; order Bryales; family Mniaceae; genus Pohlia; species Pohlia nutans. The sequence continues at coordinate 23,632,126 of CM040090.1, forward strand.
TGAGGATGCCCTTAGAGCGCCATGCACCCTGAAATCAATGTTTTTTTTTTTTTGTCTTGAAGCCTAACAGGCGACGTCCAAAAAAATTGGAAAGAATATTCGGCAAAATCTTAAGCTTTCAATCGTGTTACGATCTTAATCTTAAGCATACAATTGTATTTACAATCTTAATCTTAAACTTACAATCGTATTTTGAATTATTAATCTCAAATTTTTTACAAATTTTTTGTGATAGCAATCATAAATCTAAACGCATGAATATAATCTAAATTTCATAATGTACAACTTTAATTCATACATCAAGTTTAAAATATCCATCTTAGTTGCATTTTATAATGCATTTTTGCAATTCTCGAAATTTGGAGGATATTGTAGGCAATTAGGAGTTAATAATTTCATTCATTATCTTATCTATTTTTTCTAGTGTAAAGAAACCACTCCCAAAATTATGTAAATTAGTCAAATTGTTTTCGGATGCTTCTTATAATTCGAGTCAGAAGCTTTCATTTAACCTTTAAAGATGGTAGAAGCTCCATGTGCTTAATAGTATTTTGGGAGAATCTTGCTTAGAAAGAGGAACTTTGGCCCCAGGGGCTAGCGTGAATGAAGAGTCTATTGGGGGAAGTGTTACCAACTTGGCTCTAGGACCAGGAAGGCGCATGCTACCTTTAATGCCTTTTTTTGAGGGTAAATTCTATAGTCACAAAGTAACACATACTTGTAGTGGGGAACATGAAATTTTAGTATTTTGGGTTGGTTTTGTGTATTTATGCAAGGAATTTAGTGGTAGGATCACTCCTTTAAGCTGGGGTATATTGTGAGAAGTTTAGAGAGTTTGTATTGGGTGCCCAGGTTTGATTCCTGCGTGGCCCCAAATTGAGCCGTGTGGCATTATTCCATTTATTGAATTGGATGTGTAGTAATTATTAGTTTATTTTATTGTATATGTATGTATATATATATATATATATATATATATATATATATATATATATATATATATATATATATATATATATACATATATATATATATGTATTTAGGGTAGAATTGGTAGTGTTTGTTTGTTTTCTATTCTTATTTTGGTGAGTAGAACATATCGTAGGTATTTGATGGCGTTGCTATGTATAGCTTTTAGTGCTTTATTTATCGATCTTGCTTAAAATGGAGTTTAAAAGATATTTTGGTTGTGGAATTATGAAAGCATATGAATGAAAGTAGATGTCAACCTTAAACATAGATACTAACATGGCTCAAATGTACATGAGGTGTACATGACAGGTCCATTGCAAGCATAAAATCTACCCGACAAATTTAACATACTTGTATTTGGAGGCCTCTCCAATATTAGCAATATCTCATCTGAGATTGTATGAAAAAGTCACAAGGTTTTTTAATTTGTTCATGATCCAGTTTTTGAACACTGGAACGTTTAGGAGTTAAGGGTCAATAGTTCTTAGGGGGCCCACTACAATTTGGCTCAATGAGTGATGTGTTGAATACCGTATCCCCATAGCACGTTTGTACAAAATTAAATTATTTTTTATCTTGATAAAATCTTGGTCAACCACATATAACATACAAATTGAATGTAAATCACCAAATACTCTAGGTGGCACAAAAATAATTAAATCATTTGCCACAACTTGTATGAACATGTTGTGTGAATATGATAATTAACATTCTTGAAATAATTTATTTTGACACCATTTTTTAGTTTTTTTTAAAGATTCCTTTTTATATCATACCAAACAACATTTTAATTTTTCAAGAAAATTGAAAATTTTTCAACCTTCATTTTTTGAATTAATTTACACTCGACCACCTAACCAACCGTACTCACTGAATGTAAGCGACGTGAGGAATTGCTACTGTACAAATAGAAATGGGTCATCAAATCAAAATAAATGTCTTTCAAGCCTAAAGAACTGAAAGGTGGCCCGCCGGTGGGGTGTATGATATATTGTCATTGAATCCCCCCCCCCCCAAAAAAAATAAAGAAACATAAAAAAAAAAAAAAAAAATTGCAGAAATTCATCAACTTGGGCTTCAAACAACATAACATTCAATAGCCTTTCAAGAGGCCGCCTTTTAGTTTCATCCATCTTTATATATGGAGTGACAGTGTTTTGTAATTGAATGGAGTATTGAATCAAATAAACAGTTACAAAATATTGTTGAATTGTGATTGAGTGAGTGCTTTTGATTACTGCTTACTATGGTTGATTGCTCTTGCTTAATGCCTCGTGCCCCCATAGCTACTGATGTGTTGTGGAATATCCCACATCATTTCATTGGGGGATGAAATGACGTGGGATATTCGACATCATTTTGTTGGGGAAGGCAACACTCACAAAGGCTACTAAATGTAATGAAGCATATTTGGTTAACTATCAAGACATAAAATTTATAACCCTGTCATTTGGATTTACATTCATGAACTTAACCCCGTAAACGTCCTCACCCCTCTCCAAATTTGGAGAATTTCAAAGATGTCTTATAAAATGCAACTACAAAGAATATTTTGAAATTGATGTATGAATAAAAGTTGTACACTTGAGTTATTGTAAAGTACCTCAAAACCCCTCTTTTTGACCTGTAACTTGAAAAGGAGAGGATCGACATGATCTCACTGTAGACCGAGAATAGAACACTCGATAGATTCAAATTTTTATTCATAAAAAATTGAAGGGAGGGAGAAGAATTGGGTAGTGGGGTGGGACCGTGAGGAGGAGTGGTGTCAGAATGCTCTGGTACCAGCTCTGGTCCATGAAAAATACAGGACAAAGGACCGGATGTCTTTACAAATAACTCTATTATGTATCTTAATTCTATTCATACGGTTAGATCTATGGTTGTTGTCATCAATATTTTTGTATAAATTTTGAAACTTGAGATTCAAAAATATTTTGTAGTATAATTATGAATAAGATATTGACAATTTGTGAATGAAATTTGTTGTGATGGGTTGAAATGTAATACTCTAATTTTAGTGGATTTTGGAGAGTTGTGGTTGCTTGATTTTATGAGTTTTTTTTAAGAACACTTGTAAACTAAAATCTTTGAAAATTTTGGCAAATCACTCCAACATGAAAAGAGGCATCAATTTTTCACAAATCATCCTCTTTCTAATTGGTTCACACATGCATGAATCTATCTTGCCATAGAATTTTGTTGTATTTCTATTCCTTGCAAAAAGTGCATGACGGATGGGAAAACGTGGATGAGCTTTGTACATCATCCTAAAATGGATGGTTAGACCTTTAGGGGTCAATTAACTCAAGCATATGGAATTGGTGGCCTTATGGATACAATGTATGGTGAGTTGGTGACACATGTCACTATCATTTAAGTCACTCCCACTCTAAATCCCCCCTTGATGTTAATGCAAAAGGACAAAGCCTACTCCCTATTTTGTGCATGTTAGGGCCCACCTAAAAAAAAAACCCCATTTCCAAGGGTTGAAAATTTTCTAAGAGGATCTTCCTAAACTAACTTAGAGCCATAGGCCCCAAATTCACAAAAAGAATTTCTAAAAAGAACACTAAGGTGACCAAAATGGAAATTTCAGAAAATGGGGCCCCTGGGTGAATATTGCTCGCATTAATGTCAAAGTGGATTTAGAGTTGAGGCTTAAATTAGAAGGACTAACGAGTTTATTCTTTTTGTATCTTTGAAAGATCATTCTAACTAAGGACCGCTTTCCACTAGAAGCCAATTGCGTGTTGATATAAAAATGGCATGAAATCCTTGCTTCTCATTGGTTGAAAGCTTGAAATTGGACCCAACCCCTTTACACAAGGGATCGAGTCCAATGCAACCAAAACATTTTTACGTTAAAACCGACGAGCTCTTACACAAGCCTTAGTCCATTTATTGGGTCCACCAAATATAAAGTCTCAAACTTTGGGCTTGGGCCTGAGTACACATTTCATTAAAATCTCTAATCTTATAATATTGAGAACTTGAGGCTGGACCTAAGGCAGAGATAGACTATTTTTTTTGTTGAATTAGATCCAAGAACGATGGGCCCAACTCCTAATTGTAAAGCAACCCTAACATACCATAAGTTAATCATAGTTGGTCCTACACAAATTAATTCAAAAAATGAAAGTTAAAAGGTTTAAAATTATTGTTATTCAAACGGTATGTTATTTTAACATGGTGAAAAAAAAGAATATCCTCCAATATACAACAAAAAATACAACTATTAGACATATACTAGTAAAAGGGGATACTTGGGCACCAAACTATAGTGTGAGAGTGTGGTATCCAAACGGGCATTGGCACCACATTCTCGCTCAATGTTCAACTACACCAAAATGGATATTTAATATGGTCTAAAGTATTCATTAGAACTCCACATAAAATTCATATTTTTACCATTCGACATCACTTGTGATAGTGGCGTTATAGCAATGGTAGCATTCTTAAATTGAATATACTAAATAGTTCTCATGCTTGCAAATGAATTACCCATACTAAATGACCATTTGGGTGTAGTGATATGGAGTTATCATTTTTCCCATGGTTAGGTCATGGTTCCAAACAACTATGTCTTGATCGACAATCTAGTGATATGAACGCCCTCGCTTTCTTGTTTGGCACTTTGGCTACCTTTACATTCTAAATTTTTAATGATAGTTCAGTTGTGGGTTTCTTGAAAATGTTAGTCAAAGTGGGTCATGAAGACTTTGAAAAAAGAACCCTATATCATTTGCATGAGTAGTGTGTGATGGCATTTCAACATCAACACGCGAGGACCACTTCCTGACCATTCAAATGGCAAAAGACGGGAACTTGATCCTCGCTGTATTATTCTACCCATCAATAATTGATCCTCACTCACGATTTTCCTGTGTTTTTTTTTTCTCAAAGCCTGGCTGGCGACGTAAAAATCATTTGAAGAGAATATTTGGCGTAATCATAAGCTTATGATCATATTTTGATGGAATTTCTTTATATTTTGGTAGTTCTTTTCACTATGTGGGAAAAAAAATGAGAAAAATGTCATCTCATGTAACCACCAAGGTAATGGATTGCACCGATTCCAAGCTAAACTGGGACTTTGTCTGCAACACGCAATGGATGAGAAGGCCAAAATTTGGATGAAAAAGACAAGATGTATGAAGGGTTTTGCGAAAATTGCCCTTCAAAATAGTATCCTAATGTAATGGTGGTCCCGTCACTTGAAGGGCTTGCATTATAACGCCCCTCATTCACTGTTCATCAACACGTGTCATGTGAAGTGCGTCATTACTCATTTACAGTTCTCCACTGACAAGTGAGAGTTATTTCGACTCGCTGCAAGCATGCCAATTGTCCCACAACCCACTTGTCCAAGACCCCAAGTCATGCAAATTGACTTTCATTTTGAAATTGCCCGATTACCCAGTTGACTTTCAATCTTTCATTTTGAAATTTCAAGTGTGGAGTGGAGCATCGTTTTTTTTTCTTCGTTTTTTTCTCTTCATTTTTTTCTCTTCTTTTTTTTCTGTGCGTTTTTTTTTTTCACTTCATTTTCTTCATTTTTTTCATTGCAATGAAAGTATGTACCATACAAATCATGCATAATTTTAATATGAGTTTTATATTTCTTTGAAAATTCTCCATTGACGACTTGGATTTGGACATACCCTTCAATTGAAATGCTAAAATTTTAGATCCCTTCAATATGAAATTCATAACAAGACTTCAATTTTGAGCACTGGGTGTCTCGACCTTAGATGACCGGATAACCCAAAAAAAAAAAACCCTGGTGTGGATGCTCTCACATGAGTTTGTAACATTGTTTTGCAGCTTTGTTGTTGCATGGGTGGCCCTTACAAACGATGGTACTTGGTGAGAAAATAAAGTACTAATTTCTGTCTAACAGATTCAACTGAGAGCAGGGAGCCCATAATTCTGACACGTGGCACCCAAGTACAGTGGTACTATGGCTCACACCCTTTATACTCAATCTGCCTGTCATGCTTCACAGTGACAATATCATCCGGCACCCAAAGCTTTTTTTGTTTTTTCTTTAATTTTGAAATAATTAATGAAACGTTTTATGTATGAATTGATTAGGCATAAGTTAATTCATAACCCCTAAGAGCATCTCCATCGTGTCGCGTTAAAGGGACGTGCTAAGCCCTTTAACACGACCTTGGAAAAAAAAACATGGGTCACTGTGTGCTTTAACCCCTAAAGGACCAAGGCTAATTTTTTAAGTTCCGTCAGCTCCGTGTGGAATGAGTATTGATTCTCAATTTTTGAGATTTTTGTGGTGATTTTATTCTTTGTAACAAAGATGAGATGGCAATTTAAGTACGTATGTGATGTATAGATCACAAGATACAATCATGCAAAGGTGAAAAACCTAATTGCGGGCAAATCCTAAAAATTTGCATACAATGAGCTATGCATTTCAATTTTTGTGCACAATGAACTAACACCCCCATATATGCAACTGTCAAACTCATTTCACCAAGTCTATGACTAAACTTTGCATTTTGAGCATTTTCAAAAAGTTTCAAACTCGGGCATGGAGCCAAAAAAAGAACAACCAACTTTGTAGCTTATAATCTTACTATTGAGGAACCTTGAACGGTTGAAAATTTGAAGGTGCTAATAAATTTTAAGTAGGTTGAAATATCCTAGGGTTGAATTAGTCAAAAAGGATTTAGTTCAAAAGCTATTTACCTTTCTCTGAGAAGGGGTACTTTAGACAACTTTGGAATGTTTGGAGTGAAACATAGTTGTGGTCCTTTAGGGGTTAATTGTGGCCTCGATGTTCCAGCCTTACAACAAACTAGTTATAAAATTCAAGAGGCATTGTGTCCATATACAATCGTTTTTAGTGTATGCGATAACTTCTCAACCAATGATTATGGCGTTTTCATGCGGCAAATGCCTTAAAAAAAGGTATAGTGTGTAAAACATTTGCCATTATTGGGTCATTAATATTATATAATAATTACACAAAGTGTTTAAATATATTAAAATGAAATATTTTCATCATATTAAATGTAGAAATCACATATTATAACATATGCAAGGCACATATTATAACACATTTATGTTTTGTTCAATATCCCTTGGGCTTTTTTGGAGTGTGACTCTTAAAGGACCTTAAAATTTTATCATTTTCTCCTGAATATCAATGAGGCAGCTGTATCTCTTGATTGGTGTTCATGTAGAAAACTTCACTGTTGAAATTCAAAGAGGACTTAGACGTGAGACTATATATTAATTTTTAAAACAAGCTAATGTATATATTACATGATTATAAGGTTTGATCATGAGTTGTTTTTTGAAATCTTTGAGTAGGTTTAGTGCCAATATAGTGCCAATAGCGTTTTGTGTGGTGGACATTGGCTCACTAACGAAATGAACAGACACTATATTCACGCCAGCCCTATAAATGAACTGGAGTTTCTATCTATTTATCTGCCAATAGTGACCTTGAAAACCATGCTCTGACACTATTCATTGAGGCCCAAAACCACCCTTCCTCTGAGTATACAAATGACACTTTATTATAAAGGAATTCATAGAAATATAAAACCAGTACACCTGGCCACTTGGCAACATAAACAGTACTGCATGTATGATGAACGTCCCCCTTGTCATGGAATTTGTCAGAGTAGCAGAATACTTTTTCAGTATGAAAATTCTATACCGCATGTAGATTTCAAACAAGCTCCATAAGTTGGTCACAGTCAGTGATTCTGGCTAACTTAATGTTGCAGGCAGGCAAAGTGGGTACAGACTACAGACTCTGGCATACTTTTGTGACCGTGTGAATGGGGCCTCATTTCTAGGTAGACATTTGGGTTCGTAACTAACAGAATCCATGAATTAGTTCAATTACATAAGTATGATAGTTGTTGACTTTTCAACATCAACGTGGCTCCATTCCATTGGCAACTCGTAACCATTGCCATCACAAGCTGCAATTCATAACCTTTTCTTCATTGAGTTTGCATCTTTTGCCCTTGGATCATGAAGTTCAAAGGTTGCGATTGAAAAGTGAATAATTTTTTATGTATGATAATCTACTCGCCGCTACCGCCATTCGTCGGTTATTTAACACAGATTCCTAGCATGGTCAACAAATTGCTCCAGGACTTTGGTGTTGTACAAAGATGAGGTTATCAAGTTGAAAAAAGGACCTTTCTTCGCCTTTGATGGAGATAGTATATAGGTTGGTGTATATTTGACATTTTTTGTAAATAGAAAGTTCGAAATTGAGATCACAATAACTCATTAAAATCATGTCAACATGAATTTTAACTTCACTTTTGATCTTAAATCCATAGGAGGTGTGGAACTATGCCAAATACAATGGAATATTGGTGTATGATATTGGTGGGAAAGGGCTCTCTAAACCTTTAAGGGTTAGAGTTATTTGCAAAGTCATCTTGAGTTTAACCGTTAACTACCTGGGCAACCCAAAATAGGTCGATCTATTTTTAAAACTAAAAATATCTTGAGGAAGGAGTGCCCGAATGATTGCATATCTACAAGATCTTACAGTTGATTTTGTAAAAAAGTGAACTACATAAGTTTGAGCAACATGTATCCCTAACCGAAAAAAACCAGGGTCCAAAACGAGCTGAAAATGGTTCAGGAAGTTAAGGGTTAAATAAGATATTATGAATTTTTCTTTAATATACTCTTATTTGTTCATTGCAAATAGTTAAAAGGTATAGAAGAGCTAGGTGGTATGTCATTATTACATCACGAAAGTTCTTGTGGTGGCGTACTTGATAGAAATTGTATGGAAACCTTTCCGCTCTTTTTGTTATTGTAGGCTTTGTCATTCTCATGTACGTTCACTATTGAAACAATAGATCAAATTGAACTTGTAGAGTACTCATATCATATAGTATATATATTGAAATTTTGTATAAATATAGTATTTGTACTAAATTCAATACTTCTATTGTAATGTTATCGTGTTGATTCATTTGCTAGGAATCCATACAATATTTGTATGACATTTGTACAATTACTGTATAGTTCCCATCCAGGTTGCTATAATAAATGATACCATCAATTGTCTCAATATTGAAACCCTCACCTGTATTTTCCTAACGTAGGTGTGTAAAACTTGGTGGTCTTCAAACTCATAGCAAACTTTTTTTTGCCATCAATAAACATTTTTTGCCATCTTATCTTCAAAACATTCTATGTTAAAAAGAAAATTAATACCTTTTTTAAAAATATGAATAAATATGAATAACTTTATAATTAATAAGTTTTTCTGAATCTTCACGTCATTAATAAATCTCATCATATACATCTTTCGAGTATGATGGTGTGATTGTAATGTCTTTCTCCATATGGAGAAGTTAACAAAGCAACGGTGAGCAATGGTTCAAAAGCAGGCCACAATTATAGTGGAGTAAGGTGTAAGCTTCGTTTCTGATTTTTCAATTTAATTTATGGACTTCTTGTCTTTTGGAATATTGGAATCCGAAATTGGGATTCCATACCTCAAGTAAGTTCACAAGATCCTTCTTACATAACAACACACCTTTTGAACCTTCCAATACCCAACACCCAACAAGTTCCTTTTGAAGTTCAACACCCAACACCCAACTCCACCTTCATATACTAGTATCGTACATTCTAAACATTACATCACAATTGTGAATTAGTGTTCAACAAGAATTGATGTTTTTTTACGACAATTGATTAAAATGTGAGAAGAAATAGGACTCGTATAGGAGGTTTCCACTTGCAATTCTCACTTTCACTAAGAGTGTTGCGTTTCTTTTAAATGATGAGAGTGGCATGAGCTGGTATGCCATATCTATTATAAAGTTGCCATAGTCATTGGAACACTACATTCCTAAGGTTTACTTTTACTTTTATTTTCTATTTTAAAAATTTTAATCAATTTTAATTTTACAATAATTTTTTTACAGAGACACTATTGATCTCCTAAAAATCAAATAGTATCCGTGTTGAGGAATAATAGAGTCTCAAACACTAAATCACAATTTTAGTGTAGAGAGAACACATGTACAATACACATATGGTATGTAAGGGCAAAAATCGTTTATATATGGTAATGAGTATGTCTAATTTAATTTTGTTATACAAATGGAAATTTGTTTTAACTCCTAAACAAATCAACCCATTAGGATGTGGAAATTTGCCCTGAAAAGCTTACTTATAAAAAAGATTTAGTTTAGATGAAGTTTTGGCAGTTTATATGATGAATCCGTAAGATCTTGATGATTGTTATCTTTTGTGCTGTGGGTGAAAATTGCATAAGCAAATGAATACAATATTGTTTGACCATGGGAAATGTTTCGTTCACTAAGGCGGTAATTTAGCTACAATTAGTAAGTTACTCAAAATGTTTTCACATCAAATGATACAGTAGTAACTTTGGGTTTTTTCCTTTTAAAAATGGATGACTTTCATCCAAGAAATATATTGAAGATGGAGGGACACTTTGAATATGGTTGTCGTTCACTTCCTAGACAATGTCACTTTTGTGGGTTAATAGAGGCCCCACCAAGCACAAAATAAAGATGGTTACCAATTATTAGGGAGAACCGACCTTTAGTTAGATTGGTTGGTTGAAATTCATAATTTCTTAATTGAGTTCAAATTCTTAGGAAACAAACTAATCATTTGTGGGAGAAATCAAAAGACATTCACTGTTTTCTTAGGGCCTAGCTCAAAGAATGTTTTATAAATCCGGTTGGTCCAAGAAAATGTAGGATTTTAGTTGGCTGAGCTAAGATTTCTCTTTAGATTGTGGATGCCACAATAAAACCCTCTAAACCAACTTGCTCCTATGATTAGCAAGCTTGACAATGATTAACAACTTGAGGCTTAGTGTTAGAACACATGAGAGTCTTACATTTGTTTAAAATTGTGCAACAAAGCGAGATACAATAGAGTTATATGTAAAATTAGCAAAGGGTAGTTGGTGTGCAACATGGAGCTTTTGGCTTTGATATAGATTTTTTTAACACCCACTCACACAAGCCACCAAACTTCTCCCCTTGGAGGAACGTGAAGTTGGTGTGGGGGTATGTGGAGTATCATCCATAGGAACTCAAGCTAGGTTTGGAGGAGCTTCTCTTGCAATGGAGATGTTCAAGGTTTGAATCTCCCTGACAATGTAGTACTTTGTGATTGTTGAAAAAAAAGGGGCTAAAACTCATTTTCTCTACTTTTCAAGCTAAAAAAACCAATAAGACTTTATCTTTTCTTTTGTGGATTTTTTTTGCTCAGCTTCACGGACAACTAGAGTTAACCAAAAAGAATGTCTTAAAGTCAAAAGAAACCTTGAACTCACTTTAGACTTGTTTTGTTTAATTTTTTTTTGCAAAACTAGTCTAAAGTGAGTTGGAGAATAATCTAAAGCAAGGCCCTACACCAAGCCCCTGCCACACTTGCATCTGCGTTCCCGAAATAGAAGAAGGTAAAACCAAGTAACAAAATTAAATTTGAAGCCTTGTCTTTACTCCTACAACTATTGTTCAAGCATTTTGCAACTACATAACAATGCCGCAAGTAGAATCATGCTCCTTTTTTTTGCGGTGTGTTCCTTCCTCTTACGCGTTAAAATAAATTTTAATTGCGTATTTTATATTTCTTGGTTGACAACATATTCCTTCAAAGTTACCTAACACATGCATGCATGCGGCAACATTGGTGTGTGTGAATAGGCCATGATGACCTCTCCAATTGCTAAAGGAGAGTTTCCACACATTCATCCTAAACTAGAGGGTCTATTCATGAAGGAACCAAGGGACTATTCATGAACAATGATTGTCAGAAATTGATCATATTTGGCATGCAAACACACCATAGAAGTTTGAAAACTCCTTTTTTGTTTTCAGATAAGAGCATCTCCACTCGTACACGCTTGAGATGACTCACTGAAATTATTCATTTGTATTTGAAGAGCCCTGCACTTACACTCCCCCACCCTTGCATGCCTCTCACACATGAAATAGTCAATGGACCAATCACAAGTAGGATGTGGGGATATAGTCAACTAGATAGTGATTTGAAGGGTCCTTTCTTGACATGCTAGGATTGAGAGTCAAGAGACATTTTTGAAGGGCCCTGGGCACTTTTCATCTAGTTCTGGAGTGTGAAGAACTCTACGGGGGCTGCGGTAGAGCTGCTCTCACTCTACGCTGATCAATATTTGTGGGAGGAGGAGGAATAAATCAACGCGATGAAAATATTCTGCAGTCATGAGTAAATTCCTGAGAAGGGTGCAGGATATTTTCATCTCAATTAGTAGCTAGGAGCTCCTCTGCGTCATGGAAAGCACCCCGTTTGTATTTTGGAAGATCTTCAGGAAGCCCATCAAAGTAATCCGACTATACGTATAAGGAATAATTCTGTTACGAGTAGCTTCTTCGGCAGTTCCCAAAAGTCTACTGGTAATCCGGTATCAATGGTTGGATGCTTGCTCGCACTAGCACCACCCTAACTCTAAATCTCCTTGACGTCAAACTTTAAACGTCAAGAGGGTCCTTGGAGGGCAATCCAAAGAGCATCTCCAAAAGTCTACAGTAACTATGATGGTGCCAAGAAAAAAAAACAGAGAAAAACAAAAAAAACTTGCCAGCTAACCATTGAGTTGAGCTGACCAACATGTGCTACTAGCTAACGTTTTTTTTTTTTTCCCTCTCTTTTTCTAAAAATAAAACGTTGTATCTCTCCACAAGTTGTTGCCCAATCATAACTCCTTCCTTCGCTCAATTCCTTCATTTGATTGCGGATTGTTCCACAATTGTCTAAATTTGATGTATTTGCTAAATTTAACCTCACTTTTTTCATCACCTTTTCGAAGCACCTTTCCATTTCAATTTTGGTTGAGAAAATTCACTTTTTTTTTCATTATTCTCTCATAAACAAGCTTGTGGAGATTTTTTGACATTTAAGGGTCAATACATTTTGAAGCATTTTAGGTCAATTAAGGCTATAGCATTCAAATTTGAATTCAAAAATCTCAAAAATGACGTATAGGATCCCAAAAAAAAATGAAAAAAAAAACAAAACAAGATTTACCTCATAAAACATCGGTAGTACCATATTCCCACAATGATATTAGTGAGAGCCTTAGGAATGAATTTAAACACACTTCTTAAAGGCAAAATCCACTTTACTAAAATCCTTAGAACATCTCCACCCATACGCGCCAAGAGTCTAACACGCGCTATAAGTGGATGAAAAATGCTGCGGGCCCTTAAAAAATGCCTCTTGGCCCTCAACTTTGGCGAGTCAAGAGCCCTCCAAATCTATGTTTAGTTGACTGAATCTGACATTCTACTTGTGATTGGTGCATTGACTATTTGACGTGCACTTTTGGTGCTTGAGGGGCGTTCAAGGGTAGGGGAGTGTGATTTCAAGAGCTCTTCAAATATAAATGAATAATTTTAGCGAGTCACCTTTTGGGTGGAGATGCTCTTACACCAACCTTTTAGCCTACCGTAACTTTAGAATTGACGTGTTCCACAGTCAGTGTAGTTCGGTCGGAAGCTCCCACTGAAACCCAAGTCCATTCTTCTAGAAGTTTGTGAAAAGCGTCTGGACGAAAGGTGGATGAAAAATGACGGATGAACGTAGTGCAACCGTACTACAACTGACTTAACTTACAGACAGAAAGATTGCTTGTGTGGAGATGGTACTGGGCTTGAATGCTTTCACAATTGGCCTTCAGTTGTACTCACCTCCCTGTCCATGAATTTGAGTGCTGTCTACAATTGTGATTGTACCAGGCAGACAGTCAAGATCATGCAATCGTGTACTCGGATCGTCACCGCGGCTTTTTTCTTTTTCGTTTTCTTTTTTACCTTTTTTTATTTAGGATATTCATGAAAGATTGTTGTAATTAGGTCCGATGCATGATTTCATTTTACTTTCTAAATCAAGCCCAAGGCAATTTTGAAACCAACAATCACGTGCAAAAAGTAGTAGCTGTAGTTGTGACATTCAATCTCAAAGAGGGTTTTAAAAATGAATGGATGAATGATGAAGAAACTCTAGTTTTGAGGGATTCTTGACTTCCAATTGGTGTCACAACTTGCCCATTGCTCTTGTAGTAGGGTTTGACCCAATGGATTTTTGCCTTTGATTGATAATTCTATTCTCGTACATCTTGAGTTCAAGAAAAGAAGCATTTGACATCAATCACTTCATTAGTTTTTAGGACAGGTTTCCGTGCAAGCATCGGGCCGGTAGATACAATTGAAGGACAAAAAATGAGGTCCCAACTTCCAGTGAACGCTGAAATCGGACTTGCAAAGTCACTCACATCACCATGCCATCGATGGGTTACATGATTGGTTGCTTTCTAAAGAGTTTCTAAATTTTGCTTTATTGCAGTGTGGTATGTGTTTTTTTTATCGGTTGAGAGCTGATTATGAGGACCGGCCTGACTCTTCATGGAAGGAGGCCCTTAGAGCATCTCCACTGGCTAGCACTCTGGACAACACTCTAACTATGGAAAAATAAATGAGACTAGGTTGGTGAACAATTTATTTGGCCCATGACATTGGATAATCCACTAAAATTCAAGGCCCTCAAAGTCACTCTTGCTAGTGTATCTCCTCTTCTTAGTTGCAGATTATAATTGCACAATCCATGCATGGTGACTTGTGAGTGGCTCACTTCCTATTTTCAAGAGTCTAATTCAGCGATGAAACCACATGGTGAGGTCTGACTTTTTGCGATGACCTGGAGAGTGCAATTCAGAGTGCTAGTGGAGATGCTCTTAGAGCATGTTGTTACTCTTGATTCAATCCAAATCATATCCTATGATTCCTACCCTCATACATCTAAGCAGAAAGCACCTCTGCAATCAAAACCTCCACTGACAGGATCGTCTGGATTGAGCAGGGAGGAGTTCCATACCATTGATGAATGAATCCAACTCATTTCCTGTTGATGAACAACTCAAGAATGTTGTGAGTGTTACATGAAGCTTACTTTGCTGCTCATGTGCAACTCGTAACAATTTGGTCGAGACCCTGTAGTAAACCCTAAATGTGTCGTGGGGGAAAGAAATGTTGGGATCAGTGAGAGTGTTGTTAAGTTACCATCCCCAAGAGCCAGGGCCGCCTTTGAAAGGGCCGACAACTTTGGACGTCACCCAGCCGCCATAGAAGCCGCCGGGCTGCGGCTGCGCGCGCTCGTCGCCGACGTAGCACGCGTCCATGGGAGCCGCGTAGAAGGCGATGTGGGACTTGATGGGGCGGAACCCCGGCGTGGGACTCTCGTAGCTCCATCCCACTTTCTCTGCGCTGCGGCCATCCACCTGCACACTCCAGTAGGTCGCGTTTCCTTTCCACTCGCAGAACGAGCTCCCCGCTGCCTTCTTCACAAATTCCATCTTCATGTCCTCTTGCGGAATGTAGTACACTGCTCACCATCACTTTTCTCATCAGAAAAACAAAAAAAAACACTTGCAATGCAAACACACACGCGCATGACTCTCTCGAAATGCACAGATTAGGTTTACGAGAACGGACGGTCCTCGTCTCACTCTGAAATGCCACAAATTAGGGTTATGAAATGGCAATTGATGCTCGTCTCTCTCTAAGGGATGTCATTGAAACTCACAACTTAGGGTTTAGGAAATGGCAATTGAGGCCATTTCATCTTGCACCTCTCAAGTTCAAGATGCCGCTCAAGACTCACTAATCTCTGCTCAAGTGCCGCTCAAGACTCACTAATCTCTTTTAGTCACGTCTTACTCATTGTTTCTGGAGGTTCCATACTAGGATTATGCCGGCAATTGATCATCGTTTCTCTGTGGAGAATGTCATTGAAACGCACAAGTTAGGGTTAGGAGATGGCGATTGATCCTCGTATCTCTCTATCTGTGGAATGTACTAATTGAAATTCACAACTTACGGTTAGGCTCTTCCGTCCCATAAAACTAGGGTTCGAAATTAAATGGCAATCGAGCTTTCACTCTCTCCAATTCAAAGTCACAGTTCAGGGTTAGGAAACTGGCAATCCTCGTGTCTCTGTCTCTCGCAATTTACACGGACACGCAACATGGCTGCGAATTCACCTGGCGGATGGCTGGTCTCCAAAACGCGGTAAGCTCGAGTGGTGTCGGCGATGGTTTGCGAATTGAACTCGATGCGGATTCGGTCCGGCACGGGCTCCAAGGCGGGAGGGCGAGGGTAGTCCCACACGGATTCCTGCCCTGGCCCGGGCTTCACTCTCTCCTGCCTGCCGCTGCTGCCCATGGCTCTCACACTACTACTCAAATTCTTCTTTGCGAACACACAATCGAAGCGAGAACGACGAGCGAACGGTGGAGTGAAGGAGGAGAATGGAAATTGAACTATCGTAGACATGCTAATCACCGTGCCACTTCAATGCAACAAAGAAAACGATGAGCAAATTGCACGGTCAGTACTGCGCCATAGCTGGTTCCTTTTCGTGCAACAATTGGAAACCTTGAAAGCAGCAAATCGTTCCTACAAGAACCTGAAAAGGCTACGCTAGGCTGATGACATCTGTGTTCTTTTGAGCAGTTTTGAGTAGGTCTTGTGATGTGGACCTCTTTGTTCCAATGGCCCTTTGTTTGGTTCTTGATTGATATATAATTTGGTTGCATTTCAATTGTATTTCTCATAATTGATCAATGGAATTTGTTATTTTAAAACCATGAATCCTTGGTCTTCTGGGGTTAACTTGATGGTTATGATGTATCAGTTAGAAGTGAGTTCAAGTAAGCTTAGAACTCTCTCTTGTGTGTACTTGTGAAGCTTTGTCTCCTTTGTCCTATCCAATCATCATACATAAACTTTATCTGTTCTAATCAAGATGTAAGTTCAAAAATCATAAATGTGTTTGGTTTCTTTTAACTATGGCACAAGTTCAATAAGTTATATACTCAAACCTCTCTTGTTGCATGGGAAATGAGGAGAAATTATGCGCCTATGGAGGGCAATAGGTGTGAAAACCCAAACCATTGTTTTGAAATGCATTTAACAATATTGAAAGTTACCAATACTCAATTCTTGCTTTTCAAAAGAACTCATAAAAAATCAACCAAACAAGTGATCCTCTTGCTTTATAATAGTTGATCCTAGTTGGAAGGCATAATATACAATATTATTGAAATGGATGGGAGTTATGTACTATAGTTGATCTTCCTGCTTTCTAATTCCTTTAGATTTTCAGCACTCCCCCACAATGACAAGAGGTTATTGTTTTTGACTTTATGCACACAAGGAGTATGTGAACAAAGAAAAACAAACAAGTAGAGAATTTGCATAATGAGAGGTTCAATTGTAATTGCATTTTTCTTTTTTAACCGAAGTATGGATTCAAAGGTTATAATCATGTTTAATCCTTGCAACCAAGACCTGAGCTCAAAAGTCATATTCATTCCTTTCAAATCAAGACAAGGGTACAAAAATTGTAATCGTATTCATTCCTTCCAATCAAGGCATGGGTTCAAAAGTCATAATCATGTTCATCCCTTCCAAGTTTCATCTACATATTGGATACCTTTTAATTGATTTCAGACAAAAACTCATCCCATTTCTTTTTAGACAGCTTGAGGACCTGCACACTAAATAGTGATCTCCCTGACAGAATTGCACCACAGCTGAAATTCCAGGCCTTTAAGCGTTTCCCTGCACCAAGAAAAGCTCACAATGGCAGCATTCACTCTCCCCGTCTGTTGAGAACAGGAAGGAAAGCCCTTTGACTAAACCCTAAACCCTAAGCCCAGAAACACAAGAAAGTCTTGAAATGGGAGCAATTCATTAATGCCAAAAAATGGGGTAAAAGGTGGGGAAAGCAAGAGGGAAGTAAGTTCAGCCAGAGCCCCGGGGACTTGATCAATCGAAAATAAATAATAAATACATGTATGGCTACTTGGCACGTCTTGCAATGTCAGAGTAAGGAGGGCCCATGTGCTCCATGACTTCGTTCCACAGTGGCTTTGGCAGTTGTATGCACTGCTTGAGCACAAACTTCTTGCTGCACGAAGCTAAGTACCACACTCCGGCTTCCACTTCCTGCTCTAACTGCCCTGGTCCCCATCCTGCACCAACACACAAACCAACTGTCAGAGCACAGCAGAAACCACACCAAGAAGAAGAACAAGCAGCTACGCTTCGAGGAGCTCTGACCGAGATAGAAAGGGTGAAGGACGAGAATGCATTTTCAGTGGAATTGTGGACGGAATATATTTGCTACAGTGGTATTTAGCCCAAAAAATTGAGTGTCCCCGCAATGCCTCTTCCCTACGGTCAGAGCCAATAAACTTCACACCTTCTCCTTCGATGAGATACTTCTAGGTTCTCAGTCAAAGATGCTTCATAGACATTAAAAATATTCATGGTTCAAGGGTACAGTCTACCCTCCATAGTAGAGTTATCCGTAAAGTCAAGCAAAAAAATTCAGAAGAGGAAAGATAAGCAAAACTGGTATTCTTGCTTGAAAAGTAGCGAAAACGAGTTTTGACTCCTATATATTCAACCAATCACAATGCTATGCGTTGTCAAAGAGATTCAAACCTTGCACCTCACCGAAGCAAGAGAGGCTCCCCCATAGCACAACATAATCTCTATGTGCCTCATGTGCCCCCACACCGGCCACCGAAGCAAGAGAGGCTCCCCCATAGCACAACAGAATCTCTATGTGCCTCATGTGCCCCCACACCGGCCACCAAAGCAAACCACTTGGCTCCTTGTGACACTGAGTGTCAAGGATTTCTATATAAACCTTGAAAACACAAGGCAACAGACGGAGTATCCTATGTTGACTTTACGGATAACTCAAATGTGACAATATTATTGTTTCAAACAATACAAATGTGACAAGTCGTTTCTATTACTAATCTATGCCTGCCACCTTGAAGTTGGGGTTTCCCAAACATGTCAGAATAGAGAGGGCCAACTGTAGTCTAAACTCGTGATTGATTGAGACCCTGTTATTTCTAACTTCAACAATTCATAACTTCGGGCTACTTCACACTAAGCGCAATTGTCGCAATTGTTGAGAGGACAAGAGATTCCAACAATTTGATTGATAAAGAGCACACTAGAGGCCACTTGTCATTTTGCTCAAAAGAACCTACAAGGCATAACTTTTTGGAAGTTTTGGGTTGAACATTCATTATTTTTATTCAAATATTCTAGTGAGACAACTGGTGTACTTGTCCTTCACACTATGACCGACCAAAGGACAAATTTATTATATTTTAATGGATTTCTACATGGGGTTGTCCACGGTCCGCTCAACCAAATAGACATTGTATGAACCGGCCCTTATCTAAACGATATCCAAACAACATACTTTACCGTTGTTTTGCAAGGACTCCGTTAATTCTGTTCTGTAAGAAGAGGTGGTGCATCTCTACTCAGAGGATAGTATTTATAGAGCTCAAAATTGAGTGAAATAAGAAATACAGTAAAATCTTGCACTAAATCAAATGGAGCCCAGAAAAGAAAGAAGAACAGTGAAATCTTCAGCTACTTGGAGCTAGTATTTCTAGAACGAGATGGTGCTGGGACTTGTGAGAGACCCACGGAATATGAGCCCCATATAGTGATGCCTCTATCGTCCCTCTATAGCACAATTCAAGGAAGGGCTCAGTATCCTAGATTGATGGACAATAATGATTACCCATGTATAGTTATTGTGATTGGTTCACGCCCTATATAGAGGGTGATTATAACGTTTCAAGGGTGTGAGAGGATAGCTTCCGACACCAAATCTTGGACGTGAAAATACTGCAGTGGGATGAATTGTGCATGTAAGAAGTGAAGGCATCAGTCACCTGCAAAGCGAAGAAACCAGCGAAAGTCATTGGGAGTGCTCTTGCCGCTTCTGACGCTCTCCTGAATGCTGGCCGTGCCACCCATGAACACGCCGTTCATAATTTCCCGGCTGTCCTCGAAGCCTGCCACGCCGTGGATGACTTGCGTGCACTCCGGCCCCACGTCGCCTCCGAAGTACAACGGACACTCTGCCATCTCCGGCATCAGGTCTTTGAACTCTTCCAATTGCCCCAGTGCATACTGTGTTGGCCTGTAGTAACCATATCATTCATTCCACAATCAACACCAACTTCCTTGGTCATGTGATTACGTCAACATAACTAAAACGTAGGATGTGCGTTTATCATATGTTCAACGTACTATTAGCGCATGTTTATTGTATCTTTAACGTATTGTTATTGTACGTGCAAAAACGTGACTTGCCAACATTGTGTCGGACATGGTTATCAAACACAGGATCTTGAAAATCATCGTGTTTTTCCTACCCTCAAGTGTGCTATAAGATCATCACAACCAACATTTTAGAGAAAAATCTCAACAGTGCACTTGGACTCGAGGGTAAGTTTGTGCATATCTTCCAAATCAGATACTCCCTCCGTCCCAAAGTTATTGTCATGTTTGAAAGTGCTTTTTTAAGTAGGTCAAAAAAATACTTCCTTGTGGCTAATTATATTTAGGTTGCAATGAACACATGCAATGTTCTTCAATCATTCTAGTGACATAATTTGGAACCTTTTTTAATCATGTTTCTTACAATATGATCAATGAAATTGGCTCAAAGAAATACTTGGACAAAAACTTTGGGACGGAGGGAGTATTTTGTAAGAGCAATTAACAAGGGTTAGGAATATTGGTTCTCATCTTGGGACTGTGCTTCATCAGGTTCAAAATTCTGCATTGGCATTATGTCAAAGGAAACGGAAGATTGACAGGAATTTGGTAGAGAAACATACCTGTTGAGAATTACACCAGCACTGCCACCCGCACTGACATGGCACACACAAAACTCCCCGTTTAGAACCTTGCGGCCTCAAATCAGGGTTGTCAAGATTGAGACATTAACCAAGTAGCAATTTTAGCAACCTGAAATTAGTTCCTAACGCCCACACTACCCAGGTAGCAAATAGGTGTAACTCCCACTAACTAACTTGCAAAAATTTACATTAACTCCCTCATTTTGGCAAGTGACTAATTGTGCATATACCAATCGTTTGAAGTGCTAAATCTGCCTGCAGCAAGAAGTGATTAACTAACTTGAAAGTAACTCGCAATACATTTTGATTCAATTCACTTAACTCCCCCATTTTGGACAAGTGACTGATTGTGCGTATACCAATGGTTCAAAAGGGCTAAATCTCCCTCGTTTTGGACAGGTGATTAATTGTGCCTAAACCAATAGTTGGAAATGCTAAATCTGCCTGCAGCAAGAAGCAATCAGCTAACTTGAAAGTCTAACTCCCCAGTTAGGTTAGTGACCTAATGAGTTAGCTACTTGACGATACTACAGAAACCACGTCACAGCCTTGGCAAAAAGTTTAGAAAAATCATGTCACACACAACCAGGCCTTTCCATTCTACCTTGGGTTCAAATTACACTACTAGAAACCTATCCAAGAGGTGTTCCAGAAAACCGAGCCGCATTACAATTGACAAGGTTTGCTTTAATCACGTCACAGCCATGGCAAAAAGGTTTAGAAAAGAAGGTAAAAGTATTGTCACACACTTGAAGCAGGCCTTTCCATTCTAAATTACACTACTAGAAAACCTATCCAAGAGGTGTTCCAGAAAACCGAGCCGCATTACAATTGACAAGGTTTTCTTTAATCACGTCACAGCCATGGCAAAAAGGTTTAGAAAAGAAGGTAAAAGTATTGAAGCAGGCCTTTCCATTCTAAATTACACTACTAGAAAACCTATCCAAGAGGTGTTCTAGAAAACCTAGCCGCATTACAATTGACAAATGACAAAGTCTGCTTTACAGATGGCAGGGTTAGATTAGGATTGCAATGGACATACTCGTGGGCGAAGATGAAGATGACGACGCGGTGGAAGTACTGCTGGCTGTTGGTGAAAGCATTGGGATGCGCGATTAGCAAGCATCCGGCCTCGGGTTTGACGAGGGGGTGCGCCCAGAGCTCCTGCTCCTGGTCTTGCACGGAATCCAGCCCTCCAGTGCCCAGCCCCGAGCGCACCAGCCGAGCTCGAAACGCTCGCCAATCGGCTTGCTCTACTTGGTTCAAAATCCCGTCCTCCTCAGACGATTCACCCCCTTGTTGTTCGCCCGATGCTCGAACCCTGAAGCAGCTGCTTCTCCTTCTTCTGGAGCTTACTTGCAATGACCTGAGGGTTTCAAGTTTTACAATGTCATTCAAATCATTTTGCACTTAACCTAAAAGTTTCGACTAAGGAGAGCTTTAAGTAGTTTTCAAAGTACTAGTTCTAGAATTTTACAAGTTTGCCGCCTCCGTTTTCACAAACTATGACCACTTAGGTTTACGCGAAGTACCTGCCGTGCCGTGTGAGGGTTTGCGCGACCATGTGCGTGGATGCGGAAGTCGAAACCTGAGACTGGAGGGAGAGCATTCCGGGAACATTGCACACCGCGGCGGTCACCATAGCTGCTGTCATCAATGGAAATCTGTTGCTCAAATTTGAATTGGAACCCCGACCTACGACTCTCCTCGTTGGCAACGCCTGTCCAATCCAGCTCACATTCGCTTCACAAACATGAGAGATACCTCTGGCTTCGCGAAAAACATCAAGAGCAGCTCAATTGAGAGGGTTTCCAGAGAATTAATGCGATTGCACTCACGCCATTGATCTCCTTGAAGCTTCGATTCGCTCAACCCGTTCAAGTTGCAATTGCTTCCTGCAAAATTGATGGAAAAGCGAGAACTACGTGGGCCACTCGCTCATCAGCCAGAGTGAGTGACGGGAACAAGGGTGACAATATGGAGGAAGATTCATTCCCATGGCACGCGGGTTTAGGGTAAGGATTCGGGTTTAGGGTAAGGATTCGGGTTTAGGGTAAGAATTCGGGTTTAGGGTAAGGATTCGAGTTTAGGGCCAAGTTGCATGGGTGAAGTATCTTACTAAAAGACAAGTTTTTAGGGAGTTTTGGGAATCAAGTTTCACATTTCAAGTGAGATTTTGAGTAAAAAAGAGGTAGAGAAGTTGTCGTGATGTATGGAGGGTTTTTAAACCCCAAGACTTTTAGGCAACTTCTTTTTAACCAATCAAATTTGTTCTAGTTTCATCCTAATCAACCAAATTTGTTCATATGCAAATTCATGGAATGTGCATACAACTTCTTGGCTGGATATGAGACAAATTCAAGTTTCATTTTTCTCCTCCTCTTGCCTACTTCTATGAATCTTCTCAAACCCATGGAACTTGGCTCTTACAATGATCATTTATTCTTGGTTGACATTTCAAGGCTTAGCTGAGGTAGGAACAAGGAGCTTGAATTAGGCTTCATGTTTTCTTAGTAATTTGGCTAGATTCTATGTGGAATTCTTTCGTTTAAGTTTATTTGTATTACAATTGCTCTACAAAGATATTTTTCCTCACTAATTTTAGTAATATAAAATTTGATCCCATCATATATTTTGCACAATATGATCAATTGAACTTTCCATTTAAAAACCATAAATCCTTGGTCTTTTTAGAGTTGATCAATTGAATGTAGTTGGGGGCACTCATTTCAAGGTAGAATATTTTGTAGTATTATCAATTTAAAATGATGGTTTCACAAGAAGAAGAAAAGATTGTCATTAAGCCTTTTGATTGCTATGAATTTTCACGTAGAAATTGCTTAGACCATGTAAACTGTTCTATAGAATTGTCATAAAACCAATACTTATAAAATCTATATTAAATCAATGAGAGTTAAATATGTAGGGGCAGTTCAAAAACACTTCATAGGGTGATTTCATAACAAGTCTTGTAGGAATGGTTGTAGGGTTGATTTGCTCGAGTGTTTCTATGTTAAACCGTCCTATTTGTGCCTCATTGTCTATCAATGTTTTTCGTTATTTTTTTATATGTTTTATTTATTTATTTATATAATTTAATAATTTAATAAAAAAATTAATGTTAAGATCTTCTTGAGCGTGCGCTCGTTGGCCGCGTACTTAGTAGCAACAAAAAGATTTGGACAACGAGGGGTACATGGAGTTGGTTTTGTCTTGTTTAGATATGTGGTGTGAAAGTTATGGATGTTTGATTTTTGTCTAAGTAAATTGAATTAAATTATGAAAAATGGGATATGGTATTATTCTTGGCATTGTAGGTAAACTCTTTATAAGTAGGGGTGTACTGAAGTTTTTTCATGACCAGTTTTTGAACCTATGGTGTAAAAGTTATGGATTTTCAATCAAATTTCATCTTCATAAATTGAATCAAATTATGGATAAATTATTCCTAAAACCAAAAACCAAAAGAAATTACAGGGGACACGGGAATGCATGGGTGCATGAGGACATGAAGAACATTGATGGAAGACGTAGAGCACGAAGAACACAGGGGACAAGGGAAGCACGAGTACATGGGGACATAGATAACCCATGGAACACGAGGAGCATGGGGGACATGTAGAACACGCGGAACATGTGAGCAACGACACAAAGCCACAATAGTTGGGAGTGATGTTACAAATGAATTTAGGTACAATTTTGGACTAAATTTACTATTTCAACACGCAATGAGAACATAGCTTTAGCTTACTTTATAATATTTTTTGACCATACACAATTCCATCCTAGAAAATTACCGTTCGGTAACAAATAATTATAAAAGAGAAGCTCAAATTTTTAGAAAATTATATTTCCAAATAAAATCTATTTTTCATGGTGAAAAGGAAAATCTCCATAGAATCTTAACCCCTAAATGACGGAGGGGGTAAGGGCAAAACATAAATGTGTTATAAAAAATTACTTCTTCATCTTTGATGAAATTTGGTCCAAAAGAGAAAATGAGGAGCATGATGTTTAGTAATTATTCATACGGTCAAATTTCAAAAAATAGCTTTTTATTCTCTCATAATGAATATAGAAGCCTTTAGCTTCAAATATTTATCAAAATTACAAATATTATTTTTAGAATTTGAAATTTGATATGATTGGTTAAAACTAGACATTCTATTGTAAAACTCAAAATTGCACATTTTTCAATGGAGAGAACATCATTACTTTCCCCAAATAGTAAATTTTCTAACACTAGCCAATGTAGAGGGTGTTTGTCTTTGAAAATTTCTCCCCGGTGGAGTTTAACTCGGATCGACATGATTCAAATTGGGTTGGAAAGTAGACTTGATTTCCTATTGGAAAATATTTTTTATTTTCTAAAAAAAGGTTTTTTCCATCTTGGGCAGCCCGTAAAAAAAGGGCAGCGACCATAAAATGGTTGATCCGTCACTTAGGGGTTAAAGACTATTTATAACATTTGGAATTTTTTTTGGCATGAGCCATTGACCCTAACAACCAGATACGACATGTTGCATTACAATAGGGCATTTCTTGCAAAATCAGAATTTAGTTAGCGTTGTGTAAAAAATATATGTTCTAACCTATTATATAGTGAGCATTGTGAAAAAGATGTTCTAATAGGAAATAAACTTTCAATTCTCAGGTAGTCTTTGTCCAAAGAGACAAACGAGAAACAAATAATTTCAAGCAAGTTAACTCAAGGTCAAGTTTTTTTTTTATCCATGTAGCTATATTCTACCCAATATTCTCCAAAGAAATGGGGATAAAAAGGAGTTATTGTTTCAAGTTGATTATGGGGCTTCGGCAACTTGAGAAATTTTCTAAAAGCATCTGCATCTTGATCCACATCCTACCTCTGAATATAGGAGATTCTCCTAAAAATTGGATAAAAAATGTGTGCATTTAATGTTGAAAATTCAAGGTGAGTGAGATAGCCACTGAATATGAGGATGATATTGTGATATTGGAATATGTCCCCTCTATAGTTACTTTAACTCCTAAAAGTCACATGTTGTCTTTGGAATTGATGATTTGAGAAAAACCACTATATAGTACTATTTGGAAGGGTTACTATAGTGCCTATCCTCGAAAGGGGAGAGTAGTGTTGTAACAGTAGCCCTCTGTCCAATGGACATTGCGTCACTGTCAGCACAAACATGCACTCCATTCATGCCAGCCCTCTCGGGCGGGGTGTTTATTATTATTTTTTTTTATTACTATTTGGAAGAATGTTTTGGAACTCATATACAAATGAAAGTTGTAGATTTTGAATTTTAGATTCCATCCTTACTGTTAGATTCATCAATAGATTCACCAATAAAAACAAAATATTAACACTTTTTGAGTAAAATTTGTTAAAATGAATTTAAAATTAGATACTCTTGATGTGGTAATTTTTTGAAATTTTTGTATACCTTTGATTTATGACTTCATTTTTGCAAGGCTACTTTTGAACTAAGGTCAATGCAACTTTGGCTTGGTCAAAAATTCACATACATCTATTTAAAGAAGAATGTACTCTACTAACACCAAATATAACCATTGGATATGACAACAACTTGATGAAGTATCTCCAATTTTTTTTTGTGGTGAAGACGTAAAATTGCCATTAACTTAAAACAGGTCGATTAACCCCTAAGAGTCCTTAGCTTTTTTGGGCTTAAAATCATCATTGCTTTTGATCTGTTATATGTCTAAATGTAAATGAGTTATAAAAATCTCAACCAAACAATCTTGTAATATACATGTTGTAGAACACGTGGATCAATTTTGGGGTCATTTGACCATATAGATTACAAGATCATAGTGTTTTAGTGTTAAAAAAGGATGTTGAAATTTTCTTGGCAACCCAGTTACAGGTGAAATTCGTTTTCAAAATTACTCAAATGAATTTTTTTTAACTGTAGAGTTGTTCAAAATCATCATGTAAACACATTGGTACCAAAAAATACTCATGAAAAAAATTTAATCTCCCTGAAATGGCCTTGAAATGTCAAAAAGTAGCTCAAAAAGTGACCCATTTGACCCAAAAAGCAAAAAGTGTCCAACCTAAACCCATGCACTAAAATGACTCACAAACATTCAAAACATAGCGGTCCAAGGGTGTGGAGATGAGAGCTTGTGACACCAAATTTTAAATGTGATTATTGTATGTGAGGGTCAAATTTAGACATTATTATGTCAAAATCTGATTTCCACATCATATTTTGAGAGGTCCACGTCACCATAAACCAGTCACAAGATGACAGGTGGCACTTTTGGACAAAAAGTAATTAATTAATGTCGAAACTGACCACGACTTGGGGTGTACTAGTAAAGGTGAAAAGGGTGCAATGCTATAAGAATGAGTAAATGTCCACGGCAAAAGGACCCCACGGGAAAGGGGGGTGCTACGACGAGGATAACACCCCACTCTGCCATCGAAACGCCATTGGCTGTTGCCCCTGCATACGCACGGCCATCAGCCAATTGGCGAGCCTTCGCCTTCAATTTAGAGCTCCGTCAGTCCGGCTTTTGATCCCCTCATCCATCTCGGGCTTGCCTGGTCCGTAGATTTTTGCGCTCATTTTCAATTTTCCTATTTGTTTTTTTTTTTTCCTGAAAATTCGTGTGGATATGTCGTCGTCCAGAATAACAAGTTAGTGTTCAGTTCTTCCTCACGTTCCAAAGTTATCGCAGTTTTCAAGCTTCTGCTTCGCCATATCTGCCATTGTTGTGTGTGAAGCATTTTTTTCCAAGTCGCGATGGCGTGCTCATCTTGCATGACTTCCACCACTGCTGTGGCGGCTTTGCCCCCCCCCCCCCCCCCGCGCAGCCGCTGCTAAGGCGCCCGCTCACACCAGACTCGCTCTCGCCGCGCCTCTGTCAAAGAAGCAGGTCACTCTCGACGTCTCCAACGGCAGCTGCGTCTGCATGAGGTACCGATCTCTCTCTTGCTTGATAGGAGCAAATGCGCGGCCTAAAAATATGCAAGGGAAGATTTTTCAGGTCCAGTATACTTTGATCAAGCATCTAATTCACTAGATATCAATCACTTTAGCCACTTCGCCGATTAGCAGAACAATTTCTTAGTCGCAGATAAGAGCAAAAGATTCCTTATTATGTGAGCTTCTATGTGGCTATGGCGACATAATAAGGAATGTCGCCATAGCCACATAGAAGCTCACATAATAAGGAATCCTTTGTTCATGATACATGTGAGCCGATTTGATCAAGCATCTAATTCACTAGATATCAATCACTTTAGCCTCTTCGAGAATTAGCAGAACAATTTTTAGTCGCAGATAAGAACAGAGTATTCCTTTATTATTGAACTTCTATGTGGCTATGGCGACAATCTTGATCTTGATTTACGACTTATTACTTGTTCGAGGAGTTCACTTTGTAATTCTCTTATGCTTCTGAGTTCTTTAAGTTGTTGTGGCTATGGCGGAAATGTTGATCTCAATTTACGAGTTGCTCTAAGAATTCTCTTGCAATCCTCTTTAGCGTTTGAGTTCTCTTTCTGTGGATGTCTGACTTCTCTAGCGGTCATGGCCAATGTCTACGGCGATAATCTTGATCTGACTTATTACTTGGTCAAGGACTTTTCTCTCGTGACCCTGCGTTCTCTTGTTTTAAAGCAGTTGACGTGAATGTACCTTTGACACGATTCTTGTTGCATGTTTTTTACAACTCTTTTGCCAAGGAACACAAAGTTGCTGGTCTCGCCGGATTGGCCTTGGTCGTCGCTTCCGTCGTGCCTGAAATCGCTGAAGCAGCGCAACCCGGTGTGTCCGACTCGCTCCGTAACTTGCTCCTGAGCGTCGTCGCAGGAGGAGTGGTCTTGACCGTCTTGGGCGTGGCCGTGGCCGGAGTGTCCACCTTCGACCCCGTCTCCAGGCGGTGAAAAGCTGCGTTCCATCACATCCCATCAAGGTGTGATTACAGCGTAAAATCATTCTCAGTATATGAAGCATAGTAATCTGTATAGTGCATTTCAATTGGAACCATTTCAATGGTGTTCGTTGTACGATCAGCACTCGGTGCTAAGATTGTTGTCGTTGCAACCTTCCCTTGATCGGCCTTGAAGTTGTGTTTCCTACTGCTTGCAACACCCATGCCTGCCTTTCTTGCAACCATGGCTTGTGTTTTTGCAGTTTTTCTATCTGTCATCGCTGTGGTATGTCCAATCGCGAGTTACTTATGTCAGTGTCTGTTGTCTTTCTCATAGGAGAATATGATATCATTTCACGTTATCGTAAACCCATGTTGTGTACGTACAACACCTTCGGAGTTGAAGGTGGTAAACTTCTGTGCAGAAAGGGGACAATTCACATGTTGATGGCTGGAAAGCGAGCTTTGGTCCCGTCTTTGTTTCGATGATCATGGTAGGGTATGTTGCCAAATTGCAAATCAGTGTCTAATCAAAACAATCATCTAATTGTTAATCTTGTCGTATTTCCTGCACGCCAAATGTGCAAACGTTCAAGCGAATTTCAAAGTGACCGCATGCGAATTGCAAGAAACAAGAATGTGCCCCATTAGCAGTCATTAGTCCTGCTGTCTGCATTGAATCTTCCGAGAAACAGTAAGTTGCCTCGTCATCAGCCTGTGTCTTTCTCTTCGCCTCTTTCCACTATCTCACCACTTCCATCTTTTGATAATCCTTTTAGTAGAAATTAATCAACTACCAACCAAATAGCAAGGAGAAGATCAAACCTGAACCCTGAATCTGGCTGGTGGAATTGAGTGGCAAATCTGCATTCTCTTCTATATGGACATGTTCCCAGACAAGGAGAAATTGACAACACAGATTCCTCTTGAAGATCTTTCCCCAACCGTAGTTGATGATAGCCAGGTGTTGCAATTGAAACAGAAAACTCATTGAACTTAAAACAATAGGAAGGTAGGAGCATCCACTTCCAACAGTATACCCAATGCCTTAATCAAACAATAAGGGCTCTACAATGCGCCTAAATTTGCGTTCTAAAATGACAACCTTGTGTAAAATTTATTGGTATTGGATACAATGTCGGAATTGGGTGCCCCTAGATCATTTAAGGAATTTGTGCCATTACTTCAAATATAATGAAAGTTGAAAAAATGTTGAATGCCAAAATTACAATACAAATTCATACAAAGTGGTATCCATTTAAAAAAATTATAGTGTTCTTTTAGGATTGTGTAAAAAATATGTGATTTTTTTGTAAATTCTCACACATCAAATTAAGCTTCTTATTGATCAATAATGCTTATTTTCATTCCCATACTCATCACAATATATGCCTCTCTTAAAAAAAAAACAAAACAAAATGCATGCCTTGATACATAGATTACGGTAGTATAACATGTGCTCATGTCACAAATGTGGTTGCAACTAAGCACTCTCAAATTCTATCCAAGGATGAAATTATGTCTTGAATGGAGATTCCTAAACTTTGACATAGAGTGTTTTATTTTCTTTTGGATATGAATGTTGTCATTTGTACATTATATATTTAGAAATCCTTGGCCAACAAGACAATCAACTCATTAGTATTTTGCAATTGTAATTTAGTCCATATCAAACACTGACAAATAGATGGGAGGGGATAAATCAACAAGGAGTGGCACATATTTTACAATTCACTCATATGTAATCATTTCTATGGAATAAGAGGGGAACAACCCAACTACCTTCAGAAACAAATAAGCTTGGACTCTATATGGCACTTTCAAACAAAAATTGCTTATAAAATAAACATAATTTTTCCAAGCGAAGATACAATTTTTCATGCTCTACTAGTCCATAATTTTAAACAAGAAACACAGGGAGCACAAAGAATACGGGGCACATTTGAATCATTTAGGCCAACTGTACAGACCATGCTAGTTGATAATGAAAGTAAACATGACAATTTTAAACATAATTTACAACAGAAGAATTCATGAGCATCAGTATGAGCATGAGCATTAGCATGACATTATCTCAGATTGTACCAGAGAATATAGAGGGGATTTTTGGTGCAGAAACTGGAGTTGACGCGCAGACATTTTGCAAAATGTGTCACTTTCAAGACATAGATGAAAATGCAATAGGCCGCTTCAAGAAGGTCGTTTCCAACATGACATATTCACAAAGGTATAAGCTCAATAAGTTCATGACCGACAGTGATTTCTTTGCTTACGAGCCTGTTACAATTGTGGGAGGCCCATTGACGTTGTCAGAAGACCAGTTGCTTGAAGCTTCCACTTGCTTTCGGACGATGATAATCCCAAACTACTCTAGCGATGTTATAATGGCTGCTAAGTTAAATTATGCATATGTCCATACAGAGTATAGGAATGCTTAAGTTTTTAAATCGCATTATCATATTGCACCATGCGATGGCATTTCCAGTATAGCCACTTCATTTGTTTACGGGGTGAAGTGGTACATTTCCCGATTGGCACAGTAGTATTGGGGCTTATACGTAGTAGTTGTGAATTGGGAATGGGACTAGTACCATCCTGTTTTTCTATAGGGAGTCCAGCCGATTGGTCGTTCCTATTTTTCTGGCACTAGTTCGGCTGCTGCTTTCCCAATTCGTGGTTTATTCATCTTTTGCAGAGTAGCCGGACATCCTTCTTGTCCGAAGTAAGATAATTTTTTGATTTCTTTTGCCTTGAGCAATACAATAAATGTTGCGAATTCTACTTGAATTCAAGCGGGAGTGATGTCCGACTTTTGTTTTGAACTATCCGTCGTAGACTGCGATGTGATGCGGGTTATAATTTCCAACATGAGAGCTTTTTGTCCTGCGTAATGCTTACACTGACTCAAATGTATTATTGACATGACTGAGAGGCTTGCTAGCAGCTGAATCTAATTGGAAATTTGATGCACACTCTAAATCGTATGCATATCAATGCATATGTTTATTATTTTGAAGTTTTGATCTACATCTAGTGTGTGGATATGATAACAATTGGTGTGTAGGAACAAGCACGCTTTGGGTATGAAAAAGGAATGTCTCAGCCTTGTTTCAGGGGACCCCCTTCCCTCCGAAGCCCCAAACAGATCCCTCTTGAGCCACTGCGGCATATACCAACATAAGTTTGAAGTTGTCATCCCCTGATGCACTTGTGAAACATCTGTTTTGAAAAATCAAAGGGCCATACAATGTCCAGGGCCATACAGTGTCCAGATTCATAGTTTTCTCCAAAATCCAAAATTGTCTCATTTTTGGGGAAATTACAAAAGGACTCATCCGGACAAGCATTTTATAACGTTTGGCCTCAAAATTTGGGCAACATATGTATATATATGTAAGTATTTATATTTTTGTCCCTGAAAGTATTAAACTTATGTACTTCATGCTACATGTGTCAAAAATTGACATATTTTTGCGCTTTCCAGAAATCGTACTTAATGAAGTCAAAGATTTTTTATTTTTTTTGCTTACAAATATTACAAATAATTCTATCTTGAAACCATGCCACAAAATTGTAAAATTCTTTATGGTTGATGTTATGTAGTGTTGATATAAAATGGTTCCGGAATGGATTTATTAAGGAAAGGGGTGGTTCTAAATTACAACCATGGTGTGAAAAGGGTACAAAATTGTCATCATTTCCGTGAAGGGAAAAGAATGGGAGGGAAAGATGATGATGATAAGAAGAAATGGTTGAAGGGAGAATTGGAGGGAAAACAATAATGATGGAAGAAGGGAAGATGGCATTGGTCCATGAGGTAAAGCAATGGAGTCATGCCACGTGGTTGTGCAATAAAGTGCGTTCAAGTGCTTGTACCATAGAAGTAACCTAAGTATACTTAGAGGGATGTCATTGGCTCAAAGTACTCCAAGCCAATGAAGTCATCACAATGGCATGTACATTCTAACCTTGTTCACATGTTGCTTTTGAATAACAAAGAATGTTGTTGTAAGGAATAATGAGTTACTAGAAGGAATATTGAGGGTATCTGTAGCCTTTCAGAGAAAACTCATTGTTTCATAAGGAATCTTTAAGGTTTGGAGGGCATATTCACGGTTAGGGAGGCATCTTCAGGGTTTTGGATGGAATCTTTAGGGTTTAGGGTATGGTCCCGTACACTCTCAACCACCCCGGTTGAGAATTACACTACATTAATTATTGCATTTAGTGAAGTATACACAAAATACGAACATGTACACTAACGATTGAGAGATAACAACAATTTGGAGAGAAAAAATTGGGAAAAAAGAACATAAATATGGAAGGAAAGTGAATTTGCAATAAAAATAAAAAATAAAAACCTTTAAAAATGAGACCCTTTGAAAAATTAAACTTTGAAAAACCAAAAAATTTGGGGCTCTTTCTTGGAAACTGAAAGAACAAACAAAAATAATTGGGAACTGAAAGAACAAAGGTACAAAGATATGAAAGAAATGAAAGATACAATAAAAACATATATGAGAGGACCTCTACATATAATTGAACCTACTTATACTTCAAATTAACTTTTAATTAGATTCAATTAAAAGTAAATTAGAAGTATAATTAGATTTAATTAAAAGTAGATTAGAAGTATAATTAGATTCAATTAAAAGTAAATTAGAAGTATAATTAGATTCAATTAAAAGTAAATTAGAAGTATAATTAGATTCAATTAACCCTAGAACGTCTGAGAGTGCCGCTGTGGCAAATGAAGACGTAATGAAGACTTAATTGATATCACGGCGTTGGATAACGGTGTTACAAATCAAAGAAGATGACGTCATCTATCCACTATAAATTATGAGTTTTTTCATAAATTTTGGTGAAATGTTGAAATTATTTAGATTTTTTTGGAGATAGTGATTGTAAAGAAAAGTCATAAAATAATTACTAACTACAATGGAGTTGAACCCCAAGTTGGGATTTGGACTACTTGGGAACCCGAAGCTGGGACTTGGGCTTCTTGGGAACTCCAAGTTTGAACTTGGGATTCTTGGGAACCCCAAGTTCGAACTTGGGATTCTTGGAAGCCCCAATTGTCCATGATTGGATGGAAAATATAACTCATAAAAAATTGTGTATGATATTGTTGCTTGGGTCCATCTGAAATGATAGACAAGGTTATAGACAAACAACAAGGGAAATTATGCTACTCCAGCAGTAACATGAGTAGACGAAGTTTGATAGGACATGCCGTCTAATTACAACAACAAACCCCCAATGTATCTATGCCTTCACCTCATTATACAAAAACTGATGCGTCCCCAGTCATGACTGCATCATGATATTCCTGGCACTCCCGCCACTTAGTTGCCACGGTGGGTGATCCCCCTACGCCAGCCGGAACATCCCGTGTTCCAGGTTGACCACCCCGTCATTGCTCCACCGTTCCACTAAACAGGTGGCAGCCATCAAAGCCCATTCCTACGCTCGTGGTCTTTGTGTGACACTCAACACTAGTAGAAATCTTGTCTTATGTGACAAGTCTTTAGTGACTAAATGTCCGGAAAGACTAGTCCATAATGACGCAAAGACCACTTTGTGTCAATATGGACTTGTCTTTCCGGACATTGAGTCATTAAAGACTTGTCACATAAGACAAGATTTCTACTAGTGCAATTGCGGCAAGCGTGGCCGTTTAAGATCGTCGACCCCTATGTCTCCCGGGTCACCCGACGTGTTCGTATGCAAACAGCAAGGGTTCCACACACGCAATCGCGTCGCCCGTTCCGATCACTGGGCCGGTCAATCCTCGAGCAAATTGGGCACGCAGGCCGCATTTCCCGAATATTTCCATCGGCACGGTTGGATTTTGCCAAGACATCCTCAATTAGTTGCTGCGAAATTTGCAGGCACTGTATCGCTAGTATATGGCGCTGTAGATACGACCCCCGTGGGACGATCAAGGATTAAAAGTAAATTTACTTTTATTTGAATCTAATTATACTTTTAATTTACATTTAATTGAATCTAATTTGCATTTGGGGACCCCAAGTTGTTGGAATAGGGCCCCAAGTTTTGCACTTGGGGACCCCAAAGTCCTTGGAAAGTATAAAGGGAAAGACGGGGGAGCTGTGAAAGAAAAGAGGGTAGGACATTTTAAATCTGCTTGTGTCCGTATGCAGGAACTGTCCACCGTGGAAGCGAATATCCTTACCACAAAACCCTCAAGGGCGTAGTCCAGTCCGACTTATCCTAAACAATCCGGCACGATATCCATATTGTGCTTGTTCACTCATGCATATGATAAGAATTGGTGTGTGCATATGATAACAATTGTCGTGTGTATATGATAACAATCGTAAACCTAGTAAGTCAATCTAATTTTCCATTCACGTTCCAGCATATCATTACTGATACATACGTGTGTACGTATGTTTCATACACCAGTTCCACCAAGTTCCAATGACGTCGACGTCGACGTCATCTACTCCTATGTTGTCTACAACCACGGCAACATAAACCAATAGCACGTCAACTGAAGCCCTTGAAAGCAATACTAAAACCTATCATGCGGTTTGGAGACCTATTCAATTCTAGCGTTCATTCACGCCAATTGAAAAAACATTTTTTCAAGTTCGGAGTTAGGTTTGGAGAACCCCTAAAATTTGGTTAGCTGCCCAAACATTTTTTCTTCAACTCACGGGTGTGACACATCACGCTTTGGTAAATTGTTCAAGTTCAAAAAACGTCTAGGTAAACCCAAATCGGCTTCATAATCCATAAATTCTTGTATTGGATGGCGCTAGACGTTTGTGTCTTTGTCCTATGGGTTTTCGTTCATGGCCAATAGGTTTTCGTCGCAATCCCATAGGTCTCTGTTGACGCCCTATGGGCGGAGGTCGTCGTGCACCACAACGAAGTTAGATTAGGAAGACAATGAGCCTTGTGTTTCTTCTGTTTAGTAGTGAGACTAGACTTAGAAGACTGAGATGCAGTTGGATTTCTTGCAGTGTGTGCAAAAAATGCCTTCTTTACTTCTACTTCAGTTTGTCATGCTCATTCTTTAAGAGATTGTTCTCTATTGATTAGTTTGAACTAGAAAGATTTAAGATTATGTTCACTAAAAGGGACACTATCCCAGGCTAACATGAGAGAATCGTAGGTAGGAGGTAATCCACATTTGATCTTGCTCAATACTTGACGCTTAGAGATCACTTGACCAAGATCGTATAACTGTTTGGTTAACTTTTCAACAATACTTATAAAGACAGCGATAGAATCATTTGAGGAGAGTTTACATTTGTAATACTTCTCTTGTGATGCGATAATGCATTCTTTACTTTTCTTAGAACAAAAGTTGATTTGCCAATAGTGTGTTGAATGTTTATCCCCAAGTTTACGTTGTAGTCTAAATTTAAATCACTTTTAGATTTGAGTGTCACTAAAATATATCTTGAATTTTATATTTTAGTTTAGATTTCAATGTCACACAGTAACTATTGTGATTTAACTCTAAAGGGACTGTTGGCATCTTAAAAGTTGAAGCATTCTAAAAAGAGCTATTGAGAAAGACTAACACCACTGCCAAAATATGAATATAATTAGACATATGTCGTTCCATCATGAACTCATCTACTTTGTGTAACAACAACAAATACAAACAATGCACTTTGATATGTAAGAAATATTGTATCATACAAAATAATGACGCACTAGTATTATTCCTATTATTTTATATAAATTCAACATAATATACTATTTCATATAACACACTATTATGCACTATTTTATATTAAACACTATGATACATCATTTTGAGTGATTCATCATGCTACACTATTTTATATAATACACTATTTTAGTACAATCGCAATTTGTACAAACTGCAAGCAAAATTTATAGAACAAGAAAATTGTTGGATATAAGAAAAATTCGTAAAGTAGTAAAAACTTTGGTTTCTAAGCATGTTTCAGCAATAAAGACGTTAAGAATCCACAATATAAAAATTGTGTTTCAATCTAAACACAAATGAAGTTTGAGATTTACTTTTGGAAATTAAAGTTGTATAATTGAGTTTCATATGGCGACAACACTAACACCGTATGGGCCGCATAGGAATCACCTACAGCTTCAGTTGCTATTTCAACCAAGTAAAGGTTCGAGCTCACTCTTTAGTACTAGTCTACTCAATGTAGTTTACTATTTCTATGTTATTTGAAGAATCTCAAGTCCTCTTTGCTCATGTCCACAACTTTGGATGAATACCGACATAAGAGTTGCACACCCAAATACTTTGTGAATTTCTCTATAATCTTTGGGGTTCTCTTTATTGTGAACGATTAATGTAAATTCAATCGGTGTTAATGAAAATACATCAATGCCATACCCTGTGAGTCCCTTTTTGGAGATTTCAATGTTCGTTCAATGTTAATTAGTCAATTACCATATCACTAACTAGTAACCCAATCAATCAATTACCACGTAACACATTCAGTCAGTAACCATGTAACACATTCAATGAATTACCATGTAATTAACAAGTAACTCAAAATTAGTTACAATGCAATAGGCCGTGTCACGACCATCAATGCACAATAAAAATCAACCTTTCCCAGCCGCCAATCCACTATACAGGGACATTGCAAACTTATATGGCCAGCAATCCCTACTCTTTACTCAAAAGATTCTTCAAGTTAAATCAATGAAGTGGCAAGGCATTGAGCATTTATAATTCACTCATTCACTCACTCATTCACTTACAAACTGTCACCTCTCATTCACTGAGGAATTGTTTCCCATTCAGTCAGGAACTTAGTCATCTCATCATCTCCCATTCATTGAGGAATTTAGTCATGTGATCATCTCCCATTCACTCAGGAGTGGAGTGTCTCCCATTCATTCAGTACTCTCCCATTTACTCAGCAGTCCTCTCTAATTTTTTGTTATACCAGAATTCCCCCTTTTTTTCTTTCCTCCCTTACACTCTCTTTCATTTGCGGACATTTTGGTATTATTTTGTCACATCTCTTGCAGAAAACCATTAGCATGGAGACTCCAAAATTTTTGTTAATGTATTAAACATTGTGAATGTATTTGTTTGTGTATAGTACCCGATCAAAAAATTCAACAAACCATAATTATATAATGAGAAGCCCAAATTTGTATGAAATTATTTAGTTAAAAAAATGTATTTTCTATAGTGAAAATACATTATGAAGAATATCCACATACTTGTAAAAAATAATATTATTTTGGGTCATTTTGATAAAAAAATTAAATGTTTGTAGGAACTCCAAACCTTCATATCTGGATAAAGAGTTTAGCATTGTAAACGGACTTGTTTGTGTATGGTATTGGGTCGTCATGATCAACAAATAATAATTATAATAGGAGAAGCAAATTTTTCTAAAAATAGTTTATTTGTAATTCTATTTCGTATGATGAAAAAAAAAAAAAAAAAAAACAAAGATAATATTGTCATCATTTCAATTCAACAATTAATTATTTGGTTGGAATTGTTGACCGTGATAGCCAGGTATGGTATTTAGCTTTGTCAATGTACTTTTTCTGTACCATACTACGATGTCATGGTCAACAAAAATTAATTATAAAATTAGAAGAAAAAATAGTCTGGAACTTTTTAATTTAAATAATAAACTAAATAACATATCTTCTACTCTATTGCACCAAATGGAGTTTTCAAAATGCCAAACCGAGTACTTTCGAAAGATCTATATGTTGTTGGTGATAAGCAGTTAACTGACTCTACATTTATGCAGATGTAGCGTAGTTAATAACTTCATGCTTGTGTTTAGTATCCACAGCAGAAAGAATTGCAACGGCAGCCTGCTTGTCTTTTCGTTCCCATCGCTTTCTATCATCCTCGGTTTCTTGATCCTCAAACTTAACGACTCCGCTAACAATATCAAAAAGATTGCGGGACTGAAAGATGAAGGACATGTGCATTTTCCATAATTGGAAATTAGTACCATCATAGCGTTCGACACTGGACGTTTCTTTAATCGGATCTCTATGGTCAGTCATCGTGACTGCAGACTACTGGACTCAACAACGTCTAAACAATTTTTTTTAAATGTATCACGTTTGCACGACACTAGCAAAGAGAACAATACAACACGACTTCGTTGTTGGTTCAACACCTCTCTGTTTTCTCTCGTTTTGACTAACTTTCGAGCATCACACACTTTGCACAATGTTCATAGCGTCAAGAATAAGGCCCATAACCGATTGTAAAAACTCTAAAAAATATCAGACACGCATACTATACTCAACTTACACGATCATGCATGTGTACACCTACGCACACAATTTCAGCCAAGAGCAGCATAGCTCAATATGACCATTACAAAGAGAAGATACAAAGAAAAGAATTGATCATCACCAATACGCTAAGGGCCTAAGAGCATCATCAATCGTAGCCAGCAAATGATCAAATGCCGCAGAACCGCTACTTTTCAAGCGGCGGGGATAGAAACGGTACTTTCCAATATCCAATGTAGTAATGGCACCACGCTTTTAGGAACTGGCCACGCTAAAACGTTGCTCCTGGCTGGTATTTTCAGCATTCTTCTTGCGCCCTGTAGATGGCCCCAGTAGATCAATCAACGCGATGACTCCGGACCAACTCTGGGGGCGTGGAGAGAAC
This sequence comes from Pohlia nutans, assembly GCA_022496805.1. NCBI lineage: Eukaryota > Viridiplantae > Streptophyta > Bryopsida > Bryales > Mniaceae > Pohlia > Pohlia nutans. Next base: position 23,671,425 of record CM040090.1, read on the forward strand.
TCTCTGGAGCAGCAAACTTGAAAAGAGGGAGTCCAAGGCGGCTATTTGCCCCGTGGCTAGATACCAATGACGTGGCAGTTTTAAGGTTGCATTTTCAGGGCGTCGACTGGTTCAAATGGCATGGCTCCTGGGACGGCACAACATAACATTCAGTAGTCTTTGAGCTTGTTGCCCTCCCTTGCATGGAACGATGTGGAATATCCCACATCATTTCATCCTTCCAACGAAATGATGTGGGATATTCCACATCCCATTAGTAGCTATGGGGGCACGTGGCATTAAGCAAGAGCAAGCAACCATGGTGCACAGTAATCAAAAGCACAATTCAACAATGTTTTTTCATTGTTTATTTGATTGATTCTCAACTCAATAGTGTTTTGTCATTGAAAGCACAATTCAACAGTGTTTTTTCATTGTTTATTTGATTGATTCTCACTCAATAGTGTTTCGTCATTGTTTATTTGATTCAATAGTTCTTTCAATTAGAAATCACTTGTCACTCTATATATAAAGGTGGATGAAACTTAAAAGGCAGTCTCTTTGAAGGCTACTGAATGTTATGAACAGGAGGCCCAAACCTCGGCCCAAACCTCAGATACCGTGCCAATATCTCAGCGCCTCGATTGATGATGCTCTAAGTACGGTAATCCTAAGCGCGGTAACGAAGATGATGAGAACATCTACGTTCATCCTGCTAATGTACAGAGATCATCGATGAAATCCATCCAATAAAAACGTTTGCTCTCATGCAGTTTAGGGTTTACGATTTCAATGCGTCCTGTTTCGCACTTGCTGTTTTCTACAGATTGCCGTCGTCGAGTGCATCTTGAGTTTACATCATTTGCTAATGGCTTGTACGCGTAGTGTGAGGTTTTCCTTCTTTCTTTGGGTATTTATTCGTTTAGGGTTTTGGTAATAACGTGGTTGTCTTTTTCGCAAGGATCCGTGTGTTGGCAAGCTGCCGTGGTGTATGCGTGACCTGCAAAGTCGCTATGTCCATGTTCAGTTTTGTTCGTCCGGAGAAAGAAGCAGTGTGACGGCCCTTCTTTTTCTTATTTTTTTCTTATTAGGGTTTCGGTAACAGCGTGGGTGTCTTTTTCTTTTGTTCTTCCGGTATCAAATTTGCCCTTAGCGTTCCACGCTCTCGAGAGTCACACTTCTCTCATTGTGTAGGATAAATCGTGAGGTTCGTGAAGGCATCTTGTACTTGTTAGTGACTGAAGCAGATTTTTGTTTTTTTCTCCTAACAAGATGCAAAAATATTTGTAATTGCAGCAACGGCGCATGCGAATATGTTGTTCTCATAACGAGCAATTGCCTCTTTCATCAGACGTCCATACATGTGTTGGTGGATTTCACTTCTTTGTCTGCTATTCATCTCGTCTTCAACCAAGTCTTTTGCACTTTTGATGCAGATCAGAAAGTCCGGCCAAATGTGATGATTTTCAAAGAAAGAAATTGGTGATCTCCAGAAGAAGAGATGTCCTCACTACTGTTGTTTTGTCTCGGAATTTCATGTGAGCTTCATAAATATCCGCCTGTTCCCCCTGCGAGACGGAAGTAGGCAGGCATTTATGTAGCTCGCATGAAACTTGATGATCCTTTCAATCGTGTGGTGCAGGTGAAGATGTCAGCCCTGCTTTATGAAAAGATAGGGACTGATTTTGAGTGATGTTGGAGAGCACTAGATACATTTCAACGCTCGAAGGAAAGACTCCTGGTTTGAAAGTAGAGATTACACATGAGTTGATGTGTACAGCAATGGTATGATCTGTTACGAGATTCCTTTCCATTTGTTGACCATGATATTTATCTCGCAACATGTCATACCATGGCTATTCACATGACTTATGATGTTGCAAAGACCAGAATTGTCCCATGATCTTGCATGAAGGAGAAGTCCTGGTGCAATCTATGTTGTGATTGACAACCACATGCGACTATTGTCCAGGTTCATACCCATCCCAGTTTGCTTGTGATTCCTTCTCAATGGGGAGAATTCGTTTGTTCGACTGACTCTTCAAAATTGCAAATGCTGATTGTGAAGGGATTTATAACCAGGTGCTTGTCAACCGTACATCTTTGTGAGGATCTAGGGAACAAACAAGAGGTATCTAAGCGCAATGGTACCAATTTGTACAATGTTCAAATAGCAGCTTGAAAAAACAATTTAAGGTTTCGGTTTTGGAGCTTCCTTTAGTAGTTTGTTCATTATTCATTGTTTGCTTTTAGGAACAATGACTGTACCTGTTGTGCTATTCTCTGTGTTGGTGTTTGTTTGGCAAACAGGTACCATCTGCTCATTGAGGGGACACTGAAAAATGGAGAATGCGGACTTTGTGCGGCGAAATAACAAGTGAAGCAATTTGACCCTATCTAATTTGTGAACCAGTGAAATGTGATGATCGGGTCTCCATAGCCTTTGTCTCTTCTCGTCAATAGGTTTAAAATGAATAGTTTTATCTTAGTCGATCTATCTCAAATAAAACAAGCCTTGAACCCCGGCTCAAAAGATATCACCGTCTGTGATGCAAGTCGGTATATTTGTGTGTTAATTCATGACTGATACTGCAGCATTATGGCATCCCCACCCTTGCACACATGCTGAAATTACAGATCTATGTTTGATGAGCCCTTCAGCTTAACCCCTAAACGTTCAACCGTCCCAAAAGTGGACGATGTACAAATCAAACACAGTTTTCTCATTCGTTGTTGAATTTTTGCAGTGTGGACTTTTTTTTATTATATATTTAATTTGTGGGAAGTTAGCTTCATGCATGTGTGATCTGATTAGAAAGGGGATGATTTGAGAAAATTTTATGTCTCATTTCATGTTGTAGTGATTCATCCAAAATTTTGAAGAGTTCAGTGTAAAAGTGCTTTAACACTAATTGAAATTGGGTCTTTTGCAGCTGGTCACAAACAACTCTTGCCGTCCAAAAACAAGTTGTTGTGGACAAGTTATTCCAAACGCCGTCCAAAAACAATTTTTATTTTTACAAAAAACAAGTTTTGGACGAGTTATTCCAGACGAGAATAGTTGTAAAAGACCAATTTTTTACTAGTGTTATAAAAGTCAACTTATAAAATTAAGCAACCAAAAAATCTCCAAAAATCAATACACGTTCGACTAAACTGAAATTTGAAAGGCCATTATCTAGCACAATAGGATTGAGACCTTCAAGGCCTTCGGCATTTCAGCCATGTGTTAAATCCTCCCAGTGCATGGTTGTGGATGCTCTCGTACAACAAACAGAAGAGCCATGTTGGAGCCCGTTTCGTGCAGCAGTTGTTCCGTAGAAGATATACTCGTCCAAAATAGGCACTTCTTTGAGATCCGGCAACTATAAAGAGGATTTCAGAAGAAAAAAAATGACATGAAGGTGTTAGCAAATAGAAGAGGATGCGAATACAATCGGTGAATCGGCCCTTGGAGTTATGAGTGTTTGAGATCCAGCAGCTTTAGATTACACTACTGTAGTGTCTATTTTAGGGCTGATTTTGCCTAGGGCCGATTCACGAAGGTCCGACTCTGCCAAGAGCCGATTCTGTTTTCTTTTTAAAAATTGAGAGCATCAATTGCAGAGAGAATAAATTACAGAGCCATTGCTGATCGATTCGCAAGGGAGGAATACGCAAACCTTCACCTGATTTTAACGGCACACGCAGAGTCTACGCTGAATCAGGCGCTGCGTCGCGCGGATCTGGCGGTGGCTGCTCTCTCTGGCGCTAGCTGCTGATTAACTTACTCTTGCGGATCTGCGCTTCATTGCGGATCCTTCGGTGAGTACTTTGCGCCGTGGACAGCATTGATCTTTTGTGTGTCAGAAGTTGGAGTGCTCCGCAAATGCTGCTGCATGTCGTATGCTTGGTTTTAGACCTTCCATCAATTGTCAAACTAAATTTTGCCGGACTGAGCTTGAAACCCTAATTGCAACAAAACCAACGAAGCTCTGTTTAATTGTGTGTGTTCCATTTGTGGCGTTTCCTCCTTCAATCCAATCGACTGAGTTACGCTCTCGATCTGTTTAATTGTGTGTGTTCCATTTGTGGCATTTCTTGTAGCAAGCTCAATTCCTCATTGGTGTGGGGTAATTTTGACGATCGGCACCGTTGAAATTAAAGAAGACTTACGTAATTTTTTTATGAAAAAAAGATCAACAAAATCGAATAATTTTTGAGAAAATGTCACCATTGAGAAGATTGATGGAACTTGTTTGGAGTACTTTGTACACATGCTGAAATCGGATTGTTCAAAAATGCTCCAAAATTTTTTGAAATTTTTACTGTGAGTAGAAATCATGATTTTATTCATGGGAATAAAATTTCAAGTAATGTGGAGGTGTGAGGAGGAAGATATGAGGGTCTGAAGTGACGCCTAGATACCTTGCTTGCAACTCATAAAAATCATCAAAAATTGATCACTTGATGAATTTCCGATCAAGAAGTACCTGCAAATTTGGCTCTCTAAAAGAGCTAGGGTCTTTATGTTGCTCATCCTATAATCCAAAGTCCAAGAACTAGAATTTCCTCACTTTCTAGTTCCAGAAGCCCGCGTGAGGGCCTTATTTTGGTCACAAGACATAAACATAGGTATAATATTTCGGTACTGTTCATCGTTACCACAAAGTGGAAAATGAAAAACGATACATCTGCCACTAGTGTAAATAGTTGCACTGGAATGAAAATGAATGTAGTGTTCTTGGCAACTTCATACTCCCTCCGTGCCAAAGTTATTGTCCAACTTGTTTGCTCGGTGTTTCTTTGAGCCAATTTCATTGATCATATTGTAAGAAACATGATTTAAAAAAGGTTCCAAATTATGTCATTAGAATGATTGAAGAACATTGCATGTGTTCATTGCAACCTAAATAAAATTAGCCACAAGGAAGTATTATTTTAGACCTACTTAAAAAAGCACTTTCAAACATGACTTTCAAACATGACTTTCAAACATGACAATAACTTTGGGACAGAGGGAGTAATAAATATGGCATGCCACCTCATGCCACTCTCGTTATTTGAAAAGAACATGGCACTCTCAATGAAAGAGGGAAAGACAAGTGGCAAACTCCTGCGTAGCATGAAGGGATAATATTTCTCTTCATCTTTAAACAAATTGTGATAAAAAAGAACATCAATTCTCTTTGGATACTAAATATGCAATTTAGTGTAGTATTGACCTTCATAACAACATCCACAATATAACCCGTCAAAACCATACAATAAAAAACAATTAGTAGTTTTTATTTACATCGAATTAGAACTTGAGACTACCTTCATTATAAGCGCATCAAATATCATACCCACATGGCATATTTGTGCAAAATAAATTACTAGTTTTACTTAAAAAAAACAATTCCGGGTCACATCTGGATTGGTTGTAACCCACAAAATAGTCTAGGTGGTGCAAAAATAATATATATATTTTTTTCCCACAACTTGTACAAACTTCCTATGTGCGTACAATAAAATCAAGAAAATTCAAAGTTGGACAATGGACTATTGAAATACACTCCATTGAAAATAACCATTCTTTGTAAACCAAAAACAAGGACAAAGTTGCACATGTTGAAGATCTTGAACCAATGGGTGACCGAACGAGCATTTTATGGCGGCTACCCTTATTTTATGCGTTGTCTAGGATTTAAGAAATACAAATATAAAGTAAAAAAATATTTTCAAATGGGAAATCAAGTCTACTTTCCAACCTAATTTGAATGATGTCAATCCGAGTTAAATTCCACCAAGGAGAGTTTTTTCAAAGACAAAGACCTCAATATTGTCCTAGTGCCCCAACTCTAAATCCCCCCTAGACGTTCACACAAGCATTGTTCACCCAAGGGTCCCATTTTCTGAAATTTCCATTTTGGGTGCCCTAGGGTCATTTTTTGGCAATTTTCTTTGCAGATTTGGGGCCTATGGCTCAACTTTGGTTTAGAGGGACGTCCTTGGGAATTTCAAACCTTTGGAAGAGGGGGTTATTTTTTAAGGTGGCCCCTACATGTTCAAAACAAGGGGTACTTTTTGTCATCTTGCATAATGTCCTGGGGGGGGGGGTGCTATAGAAATTCATCCTAGTATTATAAAATTTACTATTTCAGGAAACTAATGACGTTTTCTCCTTTGAAAAAAATGCTTTTTGAATTTTAGAAAAGAATGTATAGTTTTAACTAATCACACCTAATTTCAAATTCTAAAAATATAACTTGTAATTCTGATGAATATTAAATGATAAAATGCTTCTAAATTTATCTAAAACATTTCTTGAAAGTTTGACTGTAGGTAGGATTACTAAACATCATGCTTTTCATTTTCTCTTTCTAAATTTAACTTCATCAAAGTTGCAAAAGTAACATTTTGTAATACATTTAAGTTTTCCCTAGACCCCCTCTGTCACGTAGGGGTTAATCTTGTAAATTCACAATTATAGGTATAAATCATAGTTTCTTTTGAAAGGTAACACCGAGAATAAATCCCACACTATCCATGTTGATGAAGCAAAAGCATATATGAAGTACTATAGTACCATAGCTAGGTCGCCACCCTATGAACAAATATATTAAAAATGGCCCAAAATGGCACATAACGACTTTGAAATACCAAAAAGTAGTTTAAAATAATTTATTCTACTTTTGTTTTTTTTCCCTTCATAATTTCCAATTTTTTTACGTTTTTTAATTTTTTGAATCATTTTTTGACAACCCAACTATGGTACTACAATATCTCCAATATCTTCTTCATTCACGATGATCTTTTAGACCTAACATCAAAATAATAATTATAATTATTATTATTTACTTCAATTAAATCCGAAAGCTACTTATAAGCTCCTTAGTTACCTATGACATGTACATGTACAGGAAAGGTATCAGGCACTGGATTTCAAAGGAACATTCTCTTAATTCACTTGGGCCTCACGAGTTTTGGTTTCCTTCTTGGTCCCCACCAGGGTTTTTTTTTTTTTTTTTTTGTTTGTTTGTTTGTTTGGCACTGTTGCAGTGCTCCATGCATGCAATAGAAGATGGTCCATCCACATTTAGACCACTATGATTGTGTCACGACATTGGAGTCTAGCTTCAAGAAGCCAAAAAAAAAAAGCCTTGGTCCCCACTCTACCACGACATTCAGTAGCCTTCATGTCCACTGCCTTTTTTTCATGCCTCTGCTCATTTTGAGCCTCCGCTTGTTCACTTAGTTGCTGATGAAGTACTGTTGGGTGTGGAATATTCCACATCATCTACTGTAGAACCAAGGCAGAGAAAATGCATGCTACTGAATGTTATGTGCAGTCGGGTACAAGTTGCTTACAAAATTTTTGACTCCTTCATAAAAACAGAGTCCCTTCCCTAAATTGTAATGTGCTCGATATGGCACCCATGAACCTACAAATTAAAAGGGACATTCCTACTCTAGTTCTCTACTAGTAGGAATTTTTTCTTACTATATTTGCAATCTTCAGAATCAATGCGGCCGCTTGATATTGGATCTACCTACTTTCAATGCTTACGAAAAAAATTGTAAGCATTCTGTAACCGGCTATACAATAACTCTTGAGGCTTTTAGGCAAGCAATGTTTTTTAAAGATTTTGAATGATAAAGTGACTTGCCATCTTTGACGATCTCATATTCTCATGTGAGGATTTTTTTTGAATATAATCATTCATTTATTCATAGTAGAGCAAAGGGAGACAACACCCTTTTTGCAATGGGATTATAATTTAATCACAGTTAGAAACTAAGTTTATGTGGCAATGTCACGATAATTCCAAAATTCATGGAATACAAATGACGTTCCTTCATTATTCAAAAAAGTTGATCTCTATGAAAATTCTCTTTCGGTTTAGTTTTAAAAGGGTGCCCCATTGCACTGCTCTATTATGCTATGTTCACTCTCAACTATAACATTGTCAATTGGTTTGAAAAAAAGAAAATCTAAATTATGACAAATAATGAATTTCTTTTTCCGACAAGATTTTGACAATTTCATTCACATTTTATTTCTCATTTTTTAATGTATTAGTAACTAGTACCAAAACAAGGTAAGATTTGTGTCCAAATCTATCAATAAAAAAAACCATTGCTTTAGGTTCTTTTGGATACCTTTTCACTTGATATTTTCAGTCCGTAAGATTGAACATCCGCCCTTTGTTTTTGGTGGGCACAAAAGTGCACAACGTTTTAACCCTTTAGTGCCCATGGTGCTGTAGCTGAGAGCACTGGATTTTAATGGATTTTTTCAGTGCAATTGAGACTACCTGAAATAGAATGGATTAAATTAGAAAGTAACCGCACAATTCTACTCTCAACTAGAAAGCACACATTTTATTAAAATTTGAGAATCATCCAATGGTGGGATTGGAAGATTATAGTATGTATTTGAACTGCATAATGCACGCTCAAAAATGAGATTTTGGGGGGTGTGTGACTTCAAAGTTAAATAGAATTTGGGTTAAATATTCAAAAATAAAATTAAAGAAGCTCAGCTATGCCCTATGTCAACACCTCCCTGTTGCAATCTTTCATATCAAGAATAGACTCACACATAATTATTGTGAATTTTATAAGTGAGAGTGATTTATCTATATACAGTTTGGAACAAAATTTTATACGTTGAAAATTGGCATGAGTGGGTACATTAGTCAAGATCGGATTACACATTCTAATGAAAGATGAAGAAGAGAACACAATCCAAAAAATAAAACAAGATAACAAACTTTCAAGCACAAGAAATACTACATTGTACATGTGTTGTATTTGTAAGTATTTATTGTATTTTCAAGTATTTGTAGTATTTTTGCGTTTTGTTAATAGGTATTTTGATAGTTGTACAATTCCAAATTGAAAATTTCTTTTTCTGGAAGGTGTGTAATGTATAAGGGCAAATTTGAACTTCAAAATTGAAGTTCTAATTCTTCACGGATTCTCTGCTATTTACATTTCGGACGTTGTAGTGACCATAATGTGGTCACTACATAATGTGGTCAGCTGGGCACTAAGGGTTAATCCCTTGGAATTTTTATCAGGTCCTAACACAAATTCCAAAGAATTTCAAACTTTTTGTCTTTTTTAATTTTTAATTATCAGTATTAGTATTTTTTGTTTATTTTTACTTTTAAGAACACTAAAGGTAAGAGCTGCTTTAGTTTACGAAATGTAATTAAAATTTCAATAGTCAATTTTTGGCTAAGTCAAACTACATCAGAAACCATTCTTTGGAGCACAAGCCATGGACTCGGGATGCACTCTTTATTAAGCTTCGGAATCACGTGCGTTCGTGACCTCTTTTAAAATACCCCTTGTATAGTTAGAATATTACTATATTTGTTCATGTATATATGTATAATGTACATATCCAACCTTATTTTCAGCCCTATATATGCTTCTTGTATGTATACATAGTACGATAGTCTTCAAATTAAATAATCCCCCTCTTGTGCACTCACGTGATTCCTCTCACACTAAAAAGAGTGCACACCCCAAAGCTATGACGCTTATGAAATTTTCTTCATGGCCTCTCAAACCAAATGTAAAGAGGGCATCAAATAAAGACTACACGACTAGCCGCTCGTTTATACATACTCTATTTATTTTTGGTCACGGACAGGGATCCCATAAGGTTCTTTAGCAGTTTGTGGAGCTAGTCCACCTTTTTCAACAGTAGCACTATAGAAACTTTAACATTAAATACAATGTCTCACCACCCAATCTTTAGCTGAAGATGATGTGGACTTGCCCATGATTCCTAATCCGCTATAATGATTCAGGAACAAAGTAGAAGCACCAAAAACTGTTAGGTACCAATTGTGGTCACCTGTAAAAGCACATGTTTCAACTTCAAGAGTTCCGAATCTAGTTATCACAAGCATTAATTATGAATACCAAATTAGCAATTTGATTGGACTAAAAATGAAAAAAACAGTCATTGATACACCTGCTAACATCAATAATGGTATGTGCATATTAAGTTTGAAAATTTATAACAAAATCATACATTGTGAAAAAATTAATTAAAAATTGAGCTTGGTTATCAAACCCAAAATTTTATGTACTTCAATTTTTTATCATTGAAAATGAGTGCTCTATGTTGGTTGAAATGCTTAAATTGACGGCAATTATACCCCTTACATTAGAGTTATTTGTAAAGTACCTCAAAACCCTTCTTTTTGACCTGTAATTTGGAAAGGAGAGGATCGGCATGATCTCACTGTAGACCCAGAATAGAACACTGAATAGATTGAAATTTTTATTCATAAAAATTTGGAGGGAGGGAGAAGAATTGGGTAGTGGGGTGGGACCGTGAGGAGGAGTGGTGTCAGAATGCTCTGGTACCAGCTCTGGTCCATGAAAAATACAGGACAAAGGACCGGATGCCTTTACAAATAACTCTATTAATGGCCAAGATTATGAGGTGGAACACTAGAAAGTCTAAAGAACCTTATGCTATTTTGGGAGCAAAAAAACCCCTGTTTCATGAAAAGACAGCATGGAGCCCTATAATGACTCACAGTTATCTCTACTACCACGTACACTGACAAGTCATTTGCCTCAAAAATAAAAAGGCTGCTGGCACCGTGATCCAGTCACTCATCAGAAAGCAGCTTCCGTTGCGTTGAACAAAACAAGGCCGCCGTCATCACAACACCAGAAACTCACAAAGTTCACGATTTTCAAAGGAAATAAAAAAACAACAGGCCGTCACGAGGAGAATGCAAAAACCACCAGAAACGCGCTGGGCCGTGGGATGAGCCCCATCCAAGGACCCACACTGACGAGGCAGGCTGCCGAGTGCGTGTCAATCGAAAGACGAACCGATAAGTTAGCCTACTCCATCTCAGGGTCCCTCGACAAAAGGCCAAGCCAATTGATTCCTGGCAAAAAAAAACCAAAAAACAAAGGGTCATGCCTTGCCATGCAAGCGCGCCATTCCGCCTCCAAAGAATGAGAAGATTCACAGATTCTATTCCTATTTCTGGACATTCCCTGCTGAATCATTCCACCCACCAGCCCATATACAGTGAGTGCTATTTAAGTGAATATAATGCCTGCGTCTGTGCGCAAGTGCTCTCACTCTCTCTGTGTTGTCAATCTCTATCTAGACTCAACGGTTTTTCGTCACATACCTTTCTCGACAACTTAGTGTGCTCGCAAGTGCTCTTCACTGAGGCGGTACGTCTTGTAACCAAACTGTTTAATTTCGGTTTCTGTGACAAATGTTGCAGACGGGTCTCGAGTTAGTACCTCATCATGTCGGTTTCTTCAATAATTGAGATAACTTCATCTTCAAACAGATGAGATAAGGTACTAACTCGAGACCCGTCTGTTCAAGTACTAGTTTCAAGTACTAGTTTCAAGTATTAGTTTCAAGTACTAGTTTCAAGTACTAGTTTCAAGTACTAGTTTCTTACCTCATCATGTCGGTTTCTTCAATAATTGAGAGTAGAGGTCAGTAAGAGTCGGTAGCCATGCCGTTCTTTGCAATAAGAGTCGGTAGCCGTGCCGTTGTTTGCAGTAAGAGTCGGTACGTTGCCATGCTTTTGCTTGCAAGCATCAGTGTGTCGGAAAATCGAACTGTTGTCTTGAGAATCTAGATGGCGTTATTGTACGTGTCCAGGCTCTTGCTTTAATTCACCTTGGAGCTTGCATTATGGGCCACTTGCTAGTTTGGATAGTGGTTTTTTCACCTCTGATTTTACATGATCCTCGTACTGTGACAAACTGTTGCAGACCGGTCACGAGTTTCTTGCATGATCGTACAGTCGGTTTCTGCAATCACAGGGAACCTTGTCCAATTTACCAGGCAGTAATAATGGGTACAAGAATGATGGTGAATTCTTGGTAATCACTTGCCAAATTGTTGCAAAACTTGCTATAAACAGCAGTTTGGCAGTACCGTTTACTTCCCAGTGAATTGGACAAGGTTCTCTGTGAATTCGAGTTGAGGTCAATAACTAAGAGTCCATAGCCGCGCCGTTGTTTGCAAGCGCCACGTTGTTTGCCTCCCAGTAAACTAGAGAGTGAAGATGAGCATTAATTATGGGCCACTGATTTGCTAGTTTGGATACAGTGTTCTGATTTGATATCCTTGTACGTGATGAGTCCAGCAGATCAAGCGAGCTGCGTGATTTTCTTGAGCAGCTAGCTCACTCAAGGCCGTTTGCTGGATAGGCTCTAATTCTTCAGCAGGGCTTACGTACGTACGCCGTGTATTTTTGATTGGGTCCGGCTTGATCGAGCAGCTCACTCTCTTCTGTCAAGGCCAGAATTATGGGAAGGCAGCATTTTGTGTTGGTGCACGGGGTTCAGCACGGAGCCTGGTGCTGGTTCAAGACCAAACAACTGATGGAAAGTGCGGGTCATAGTGTGACGGCCGTGGACCTGACAAGCGCGGGCATTAGCACTGTCAGTGCCGACGACGTCAAGTCCTTCGACCACTACAACCAGCCTCTCTACGACGTCCTTGAATCTCTCGCAGACTCTGAAAAGGTGGTCATTCCTTCACAGTTTCCCTCGAGAAATTACGTTACACACTAGACTTTCGATTCTTCACCATTCTGCAAATTATGTTCTAAAACCGGTACCTTTCCTTTCGGTGATTGTGTGCAGGTCATTCTCGTGGGTCACAGTTACGGAGGCCTGTCGGTGGCGCGAGTCGCCGAAAGGTACCCTGACAAGATTCACGTCGCAGTGTACATTGCGGCGCCCATGCTGTGCAGCGACCAGTCCTATAGCGACATACACGAGGAGGTCAGTCAAATTGTGCTCAAGTTTAGGCAATTCTAAGAAGTCTGCTGAAATTAATTGGGCCGTTTTTGCTTATTGAACTTTTGGTTTTTGACAAAATTGAACTTCACCTGGATGCTGTGGGAAATGAGGACATTCTTCTGAGGTTCGAATTTCGAGTCAATCAGATTAAAACTCCACAAGTTATTAACAGGAGATGGTAGTACTGTTAGGCATGGCACAAAAGTACAGTAGAGCTCGCCAGTCACCGAAAAAACGTAGCACCAAAATTAACCCCTAAAGGACCATAAGGCCAGCAGGTGGCTCCTGTTTTTTTCAGTGATATTGAGTCGGCTTTATATAGATTCTTTTTTGTTAATTTTATTTTTATTTTTAATTCAACATATGTAATATTCTTCACTGATTCTAGTGATATAAAATTTGGTCCCATTCAAATTATAATTTTCACAATATGATTGTTTAAACTTGTCATTTTAAAACTATGAATCCTTCGTCCTTTTGGGGTTTAACGATTTTCATCGTGAGTCCAGGTGTTCGGCGAATACTCAAAGAATCTGAGGTACAACTTTGGCAATGGAGCTGGAAATTTTCCTACCTCTTGCTGGGTGGAAGAGGAAGCTGCAAAACGGGCGTATTTTAGCTCGTGTTCGGCGATGGTATATTTTGCCACCTTCCCTGTTTGTTTTTTCATTTGCTTGCTCCAAGGCAGTTCAGTTGTAGATCTTATTGGAACAATCACCGAAATGTTGCTGTGTCATAACAGGATGTGCAGTTGGGCATGATGCTGTTGAAGCCCATGCCAGTCCTGTGTGATGACGCCACGACGTTCTCAGCAAAAGGCTATCACTCTGTTCCGCGCGTGTACATCAAAAACTCACGGGATCAGTGCTTGCAACCCAAGTTCCAGGACCTCTTCATTTCGCGCAACAGTCCGCAGGAAGTCCGAACAATTGACTCGGGCCATGCTCCCTTTCTTGCGGCTCCCACGGAGCTCCACCAGCATCTGTTGGAAATTGCAGGGACTTACGCGAGTTGAAAGATATTAGATTCAAACTGCCACTACTACAAATCCAGGAAGTAAAAAAACACACTGGATTTCAGCTGCGGTTCTTCGAAAACAACTACAGAATCTTCTTTTGCTTGTAGCAATAGCGATATTGAGAATTAGTGAGAAATACTGGCCAATTTACCAACAGTGTCTCCTTCAGTTCAATTGCAAAAACTACTTAACCCCTAAACGTCTGAAAATGCCTTTGCGGCAAGTAGAATACAAGGTACATTTCTTGTATTTGGAATGGATACACACTTTTAATGGGTTTGAGTTCAACAAGGAAGTTGAAGTTTAAATCAATGCGGTTCTAGTGAGCTATTAAGATCTCAATTTAGAACTTGTTGATAGCAAATGCCAATTATACAAAAACGTATATACTATCCCCATGGGACGTTCAAGGGTTGAAAGAGTGAAAACCTTCTCTGTGTACGTCCATTCAATTTGTGAATTGGAGGCTGAGAAACACCTGAATGTGAAGTCATTTTATTCGTGAGGAGAGCTTGCAAACAAGGTCACCTGACTTGTAGGAAGCTTGCGAAATCCTGGGCAGTGGTTCATGTCAACGCTGCCACATACAAAGTGAAAAACGCAAATTCAAAGTGTAATCATTTTTTGGTACGAGGCCAGCATGTACTGATCACTTCGGTTACAGTAAAGCAATTGTTGTCGCACATTGTTGTGGATGAATCAGTTTGTGTTAACACTTAATCGACATATGCTTTCCTGATACCACACCCAAAATCTCTTTTAAATTCCATTTTAAGCATGATTCTGTTTCTAATTTACTTTGGCTCTATTCTAAAGAAGTATAGATCTCAGTTTGGCATTTAAAAAACCCCATTTGGTGCAATGGAGTAGAAGTTATGAGCAAGATTCTCCCAAAATATAACCAAGCCCGTGGGGCTTGCATTGTCCTTTAAGGGTTAAGAATATTTCTATGCCAAAAATGGTATTCAAATAACTTGCAAATGTTAAGAGTTCTTTCACTTACAGTATCTCAATCCTCCGCTTCTCTATTACCGATTTGTTTATAGATTCTCAAAATGTTTCACCACGCAGTTTCGCACATGTAAATTTACCTTCTCACATATACCACTAGTCCATGTCCCATCTTCAGCAAACCTGCACACGTTCAGGAATATCCCCTCACAAAGCCCGCACATGTGAAACAGTTATCTTCTATCACCAATCCAGAATGTCCACCAAAAATTGCATATCAATGGCATAGAACCAGCATGTCCACCGAAAATTGCTCAATTACAAGTACCTTCGATTCAATAAATTTTGTCATCATGAATTCGATAACTATTTTGAGTCGTGTGTAAAATACACGACATACAACTCTGCCTGGAGGTTCCGAGACAATCCACGGAACGCTGCAAATGTCCAGGTGCGAATATTCTACATTAGCAACAATTAGGAAAAAGTCCGCCTACAACATTGCGACTAACTTCGGCACTGAAACAAGCAAGTAAATTGAGGACGCTAAAGCTGCAAAAATGGTTCAACGTTCATTTCCACGGCTGAGCATGGATCCGTGATGTCAAAACGCTGCATAACCTGCTCAAAACATGCACGAGATTTAGTCCAAGTGCTGAAAGTATCAATGGAACTTCAACAACACAGATATTTGTTCATCTTGGGCACTGACCTCAGGGCTCACGATACCGAAGGAACCAATGCAAGAACCCCTGTAATGGATGTTGGCTTGCCGTCCTGAAAAATATTCAGGCTCCTGTCTCCAGCAAGGGAGAAAAAAACAATCAGCTCAATTATGTAGATCGTTCCTTCATTATGTCAAGAATGGAGACATCCTACAATCCAAACGATTCTGTTTTGTATTTCTGCCAATTTCCTGCTGAAGCTCAGGAGCCTCTCTGCTTGACCATGACATTTCAAAGAGGGAATTATAGAGTGTCGAACCTGGGATGGAGTAATGTAATAGCCATCCTCACTGTAGGTTCCGGATGCCTTGTCAAACTCAGCAGGCCGAATACCAACTACCTCGAACAGTCTGTCAACAAGGCCATGAATGACCTATTGCCATTCCCACAAAGCAGTCCAGTAAGGCAAACCACCAGTTCCCTTATGCTGGAGAAATCACCAATACCAGAAGCACTAGACCCACAATTAAAGGCCATATTATTTTAAGGGCTGAAAATATTCAAAGTCGTGCATCGGGCCCTGTAGAAACATTAGATAGAACCACCTGGTTTACACTTGACTTTTTACGCACCTCAAAACCAGAGTTCAAGTTCGAGTACACAGCAGCAAAATGCCGTCTGTTGGCGGCACCCACGTCCTTCTTGCTGTCCAGTCTTACAATGTCAGAGACCTCGAACAGCTGCAATCACATATACCACTTCATCAATTCTTAACCCCTAAAGGACCATAAGGCCACTAGGGGGCTCATGTTTTTTCAGTAATTTTGAGTAGGTCTTATGTATATTGTTCTTTTGTTCATATATTCTTATTTTTTATTTAACATATGTAATATTCTTCACTAATTCCAGTGATATAAAATTTGGTTTCATTTAAATTATAATTTTCACAATATGATCGTTTAAACTTGTCATTTTAAAACCACGAATCCTTGGTCCTTTAGTGGTTAACAACTAAAGCATTGGGTAAAGAACTCAAGAACATACAGAGAGGAAGAGTTACAAGGCAAACCTTCAGTGGTCGGGGTGCGTCTTTGTTAGAACCCATGGTCTTCAGCATCCCGGGAAGCAGACTTGACCGTACTACCTGCCATGGTGAAAGCAGCATCTGCATATAAGTATCCACTATAGAAAAGAGCTCTGTAATAATACCAGGTCGATTGTAACCATCATAGACATTAAGTTGCCAACAAGACACGCATATATATCAGGTCAACAGAAGTCACCTCGAAATCAGCTGACCGTGGATTGCCAATGATAACAGCTGTATTTCCATCATCACTACGATTCACCATCTTAAAATTCTCTTCATGAGAGCACAATATCCACGTCACTACTTCAGTGAATCCTGCCATTGCAACCTGAAACCGTAGCCCCATCCACAGCATCTTAAAATGAGTACACGAGTCCCAACCAGAAATCTTACCATATTCCAGGAACAATTAGATCCGACAAACAAGCATATACTTCAAAAGCAAAACCAATGCTACAGGATCTCCAGACATGGATACGACCATGAGAAACGACTCATACCTCTGCTCTTATCAGGTCAGTGAAGTGATTCAACGGCTGTTGTTTGCCTTGAGTATGTGACTGCGGCACGGTCCTTGTGATGTTGTTGTAACCATACGCTATTGCAACATCCTGCAAAGCGCGACACCTTCAGTACCTCATCCGCTCCCAATCAGCTGAATTACATCATGCAAACAAATTAATCTGGAAAAGGATGCTCACCTCGGCAACATCACAAGCATGCAGAACGTCACTCCTTGTAGGTGGGGCAGATACACGAATTCTCGACTCAGATTGCACCTCTGTTTGCAGCTGCATCTTGTTTAACAACTTTGCGACCTACCACAAAAAAATTTACCACAATCATCAGTGCTATTAACTCATGGCTGCTGTACACGACCCACCCAATAGTCACCATGTTCACCATGTCACAAACTCTTGGATCACACCTAGCGCATCCATCCAGACTACATCAACCTTATTGCAACCAAAATGCTTCACCAAACATTAGTTCAAATCAGATTTCGAAATCTTATTAGTGCAATATTTGACTCCTCCGTTAGCAAAGAATACATTCAAGTATCTAACTGCAAGCAAAACATTACCGCTCCGTCCTCCAGAAGAGCCTTACGAACAGTAATGGGATAGATCAAGGTCCTGATTGTACTCACCTCTTTCGCAGTCAATGAGGTTCCGATAGTCCGATTGATGTAGGCCATGTCCACCTCGAACGTACGAAGTGAAAGATCTGGGTAAAGCTTGGGCTTTCCATCAGCTGTGACCACCTCCACAGGCTCCACTTCAAACTGAGGACTGCTGTACTGCGAGAACATTGTAACCTATCCCCCATGTAGCATCACCGCATAACAACAGTTTCGTCAGGACCTCATCACTAATAGCTACAAATCAAGAACTGCGTTTCACACAAGTACAATACGCCAAAGCAGCGGAATGGCATACCATAGTATTGAGCACAATCTTTGCCTTGGTCAAATCCGTAGCTGTGCACTCGATAAAAACATTCTTCGTCTTCAGGGAAATCGCAGAGTGTGCTCCGTTGATGATTGGGGGTAAGGACAATACTCTCCTGGTGAACCACAGCCAAAAAGAAAACTCAGTTTTTTCTGATAAGAAACAACTCTGATTGCTTCTAGATCACCAAGTACAAGATCATCAAAACTGCAGAGTGAGATTGTATTCTAGCAGAAACTGGTTGATCATTCAAACAGCTCTATCGTCTATTCCAATATCTGCAACACTCGACGACAACCTCAGTTAATTACCTATTGCTGTCGAGGATTACAGGATACACGGGAGAGCTTTCAATGATGTGCAAAAACTTCTTCAATTTCATATCTGACTGTAAGGACAACACAACAAAATCAATTCTCATATCGTAGTGAATCTCTGTATCTTCAGTTTTAACTCCAAGAGCCATGAAATCCACATCCCCGTCGATTCTTCATAAAAATTCCAGCAACTACAATCTTAACAATGGTCTCCCAACTGCATTCTACACTCTAAACCAAAATAGAATCTAAGACTAGTCATGCTGGAGTCACCTTGTAGAACTCCATCAACTCCACGCCATTGAACTCTTTTGTCTGCAGATACACAAAAGCCAATCCATTGAACTTCTTGTCAACTCCCACATATCTAATGGACGATTAGCAGTAACCTTCCATTTATGCATGTTTATCTACGTCTGCACATAAAAACAAGCCCACCTGCTTCAGAGGAACGAATTTGATATCGGCTGGTGGAAGAGCCTGCAAAAATACATGTCAACACATTCAATCTATAGTAATACAAGTAGGCAAGCCGAGCTTTTTTGAAATATCATGGAAAAGTAAGCGACACGAAGGTAATCGCTGATTATGAGTTGGAAAATCACTATCATGTACTTAAGTTGTGCAACAATGGGACAACCACAAAAAGGGAACTTATTCAAAACTGAAACGAGACCGCACCTCATAAGTGAAAGGACCTTCAAGGGTATCAAGGTCATGGGTACCAATTGCAACCAACGTCCTCCTCCTACATGCAACCAAGATGACACAACTCTTTGAGCAGTGATCTCAAGACTGGCTAAAATTAGCTGAATTTCTACCCAAAAAATGGGCTGCTAAACTTACAAAGAAAGAAAATGAAAAAAAATTGAAATGTAGCGAGAATGCTCATCATGATATAAATATGTAGCAACTTCATGAGGTGATATCCGCGGAATTCATCATGGTATCACCTTAATATATCAAGGGTATTGCCGGATATTATAGAGGTATTGTAAGTATTGTATGCACTGGGTAGCAAAAGTAGATACCATTTATGTGGGAGGTCGCAAGATGTTCTAAATGTCATAAAGTGGTTCTGAGATCACTGTCTTTGAGTTACAGGTTGAAAGTCATCAGCAACCGAAGGATAAGCCACATCCAATTTCACAGGCCCAAATACGTGGCAAGAATATTTAAAGCGAAGGAAACAAAGTTATTTGCTCAGGTATTAGAACTGATGATTGATCGACCTCACTTACGACTACAAAAAAATGAGTGGCTATTTCAAACCTACCTGCACAAATTCTGATGAAGCTTATCTTGCAGGTCGATGAAACTGTTGTAACGCGCTTCGTCCAAAGTAACTCCCCGGAGCACAGCACACACAATGTGCGGTCTGATCAACGAAGTCTGCACATTCACGTCTGTTACATCATCATCACCAGTATTTTAGAAGTATCTCCACAGCAAGGCACAATCTTAAGAATAAAACATGTAGTGTTGCTGATTAGCTGATACACTTTAACTCCTAAAGGTCCAAGGATTCATGGTTTTAAAATGACAAAATTCAATTGATCATATTGTGAAAAATATAATTCAGATGACACCAAATTGTATATCACCGGAATCAGTGAAGAACACTGCATGTATTGGTCAAGCAAAAAATAAATTTGAACAAAGAGAAGTCCACACAGAACCTACTCAAAACTGCTAAAAGAAACATGAGGCCCAATACGGGGTTAAAAAAGACTCTAATAGAATGGAATAGATTGCTCAAACCGCTACACACCTCCGGTTTCACAACCATCCTCTGCACTGAATTCCTTGGAATATCAGACAACCGGAAAGTTGGAATAGGATCTTTCAATGTGAATATCCCCAATGCCTTCGCCAACCCTTCCAAGCACAGCAAGTCATACCTGCATAGAAACACCAAATTTCTACGTGAGGCTTCCAAGTCCCTGAAATTGGAGCACCTGTAACAAATTGTCCAAAGGAAATCTTTCAACAGGGTCGCATTACAAACCGGTTAGCAGGCACATCTATCTTGTAAATGATCTCCTCGTCTGCACCTGCCTCCTCGTCCACATGCTTCTCCTTCCGCATCACCTCTTTCTCAGTGGTCTGCACGAGGAGTCCAAATTACATCACAATTGAGCCGAATCCAACGGAGCGAGAATCGCAATGTATGAGAAATGATAGGCCGCATACCACATCGTCGAGCTCAATTCCGAACTCGAAGCAGAGCTCATCGAATTCTTGGTCAGCTGCACCAACGTCAAAGCAAACGTGAGCGCGTTGTAGCTAGAAGAGTGATATATAGAGCACAGAATTCCAAGGAGAGAACGTCGGCACTGTCTTACTGTAAGCTTGCTCCAATGCAGCAAACAAGCGATCGCGGCCCACGCTCACAGTCGGCATTTCGTCTCTCTTCGCGAGAGGTGGATGGCCAGAAGGACTGGAGACGAGAGCGATGGCAATCACAAAACGGATGCAGAAACGGAGACTCGCAACGAATAGAGCAAGGGACTAGGGAAGGAGGGGTTTAGGGTTTTAGGGTTGTGGAAAAACCCTTGCGAATTTTAGCCAAGTGGAATTAGTCACTACTTTTTAGCCAAATGGGTTCTCCCAAATTGGTGAAACTAGTCAATTTTATACTATATTCGTAGATATGCTAATTATCGTGCACTTCGATGCAAATGGGTATTATGTCAAAGGTGCAATTCTCTCCCTCTTTTTCACGTTGGCCCTTCGAGCCAGAGTTTCTCTCTCTCTCAAAGGTGCACGGTAATTGGTCTGTTTACAATATAATATTTTCTCCATCCCAAAGTTATTGTCATGTTTGAAAGTCATGTTTGAAAGTGCTTTTTTAAGGAGGTCAAAAAAATACTTCCTTGTAGCTAATTTTATTTAGGTTGCAATGAACACATGCAATGTTCTTCAATCATTCTAGTGACATAATTTGGAACCTTTTTTAATCATGTTTCTTACAATATGATCAATGAAATTGGCTCAAAGAAATACCAAGCCAACAAGTTGGACAATAACTTTGGGACAGAGGGAGTAATTTGTTACAAGTTTACCATACGTGAAAGGCAAGGTCGGCACTTTTATGTCAAATAATTAATAAAAGTTGAAACGGTGTAGGTCGGCACTTGCAAAAGTAATTATTGAGAAATTGGCTATTAATAGCTAACATTAAAAAAATCCGGCGGTTAAACGTTTTATTTTATTTTTGGTCTACGATTTTTGTTGAGAGTATTTTTTTATTATTTTTTTGGTTTTTTATTGACTTTATTTTTGTTGATTTTGACAAAATACTTAATGAATTTATTTATTTTTTCGGCATTTTTTTTGGAGAATTATTTTTTGCCAACCCTGCTTTCCACGCACGGTATTAAGAAATTTAGAATATATCGTCAAAATTGGCTTTCAAATCTTCACATCTATGGCAATTTTGCTAAAAAGGCTTAAATCCCTCTCCTTCACTGTCCCATATCATTCTTAACTCTACACGATTCTATCTTTATAGAAAATTACCCAATACTAGTATGCTATAAAGAGATCGTAGTACCATGGCAAGTTTGACAATTATCAAATTATTTCCAAAAATTTTGAAATTTTTGGAAATCACAATTTGTTTAAATATTTTTTGGAAAAATAAAAATATAAAGGAATATTTCTCAATTTTTGAGAATTTGGAGTTTATTTTTAGAAATTTATTAAATAATTGATTGGCATGAAAATGTTGAAGCTACCATGGTATTACACTGAAATTGTGATTTAGTGTTGGTGACACTATTTATCAATTCAGACATTGTTTGACTTTTTGGAGATATAATGTTTGTGTAAGATTTTAAATAATAAGAGTATCTCCAACGAGACGTGCCATAGGCGCCTCCAATGGCTCTAGCGCACCCCACAACAATTTTCAATTCCCAACGGTGCATCATTAATCATCAAGTTGGCCCAGGCTCTTCAAACTCAGCATAAGCATGGCCGGGTTCTCATCTATTGCGCGGCTCTTCATACCACACTTCGTTTTGTTCAAGTTTTTGGCTCCTTTTATTGATTTTTTTGGGTGATGTGGAGTGACATAGAAACATTGGATGGCATGAGGATGAAGTGGAAGAATCAACAATTGAAAACAATTGATCACACTGCAGTCACGTGGAAGGTGGAGTGGGGTTGTAGCCGATGCCGTGCACACACATGGCACGCCTAACAGGGACTAGCTAGGTATTCGCCAATTTGAAATATGGTCAAGACAATTGATGGCAGGCTTGTTCAACCTTTGACGGTGTATCTATAGGGCGCGTCACCATTGGAGATTATTTAATAACTTCAATTAAACCCTTTGAATGTAGTGTTTTAATAAAGAATGACAACTTTATAATAAATATTGCATGCTAACTGATGTTACCTAAGACGTTACCTTCATCACTTGAAAAGAACGTGGTACTCTTAGTGAATCTGGGAGTGTCAAGTGACAAGCTCCATTTACAAAACCATCTTCCTACCTGGATACTTCATCTTTCAATGATGAATCATAACCCAATTGTAAAGAAGGGCATTTTTTTTCTTTAATTGTGGTTGGAAGAAATAACTTTTAGCCCAACTTTAACGACTTGAGTTGTGTGACTCATTTTTTATAAGGTACAAATTCTTCCATTCCACAACTATGACTAAGGACTGAGCCAAAAACACAGATTTGTGAAGTCCTCAATACATAATACCATAAATACAAATCCAATATGTTACACAAGCAAGAATGCTACAATAGAAGTATTACCTTATGTGGATACACTACACAACTTTTTGCTAATAGTGAGGGTGGGTTTATAGTAAGAGAAGATAATCAAGTTCGTAAAAAGGGACCGGAGTTTCTATCTATCTATCTATCTAAGAGAAGATATTAGCAAAGGTGACACTAAAATGTAAAATTAATGCAAAATGAAGATTTCAGCCACTGAATAAAAATTTCAGCCCTCACCAATTTCATGATTTTGCAAAATAGAGCATATCTTTGGAATTAGTGCCACACGTCCTATTAGCAAAAAAATTAGTGTTTTACTCAATGGAGTTATCCGTAAAGTGAGCCTGTCTCTTATTGAGAAATGGGTGCACACTTCATCAAAATTTTGAGAAACACACAGTCCTGTCCATTTAATCCGGGGCTAAAGACACAAGCTCGATCCAGCCTCATAGGTGGTGCAACTATTTAATTTTGGAGTGGTTGTCAAGCAAACATGCTCATGATGATTCTCTTCGGCTCATCCCCCCAGCTAGCCAACTCATTGAGGCAATTGGACATCCAAGGCGCGCAAATAAAGGCGGGTGAGAAATTTCTTCTCACCATTTATGATGCTTGGAAACTTTGTTACCTGTGTTTTTTTTAGGTTCCAACACCTCTTCCACATTTAGGACTTGATCAGTGATCTCAAAACTGGCTAATATTAGCTGGATTTCTACCAAAAAAATGAGGCTGCTAAACATACAAAGAAAGAAAATGAAGAAAAAATTGAAATGTAGCGAGAATGCTCATCATGTTATAAATATGTAGCAAGGGTATCATTATGGTATCACCATGGTATCACCTTAGTATATCAAGGGTATTGCCGGATATTATATAGGTATCGTGAGTAGTACATTCACAAGGTAGCAAAAGTATCTACCATTTGTGTGGGAGGTAGCACCCTGTGCTAAATATCATAAAATGGTTCTGAGAGCACTGGACTTGATCCTCTCTTTTGTCAAACCCAGGCCCTAAACCCTCTCTTCACTTGACTTTACGGATAACTCAAATATATGAAACACAACCTTGCCAAAGATTTTTCCTTAATATAGAAACCTTAATTGATAGATTCTCAGTTACAAATCACACCACCGCGAGTGAATCGCTCTTCAGATGATGAGTTGTTTCACTTTGAACATCAGCTTTGCAGGCTGCCTCCACGATCCTCTCTAATCGACATAATTAGGGTTACAGCTCTCGATCGCTCTGCTTCCATTCCCATGCTCATCAGCTGTGTATTCAGAATTCGATCAAGACACGACTGATTCCAGATTTGAGTAAAATTGTTAAACCTCAGCAATTGTATTCCACAAGATTCAATGTATTTCCCTAATCGACATATATAATTAGGGTTACAGCTGTTGATCGGCGTTTCCCACTCTAAATTTGATCAAGACATGTCTGATCCCAGGTTTGAGCAATCCTGGTAGAGTTCTTAAACCTAGAACAGTCTTCGCTTTGATTTTAGGGTTGCGAAGAGATGAATCTGCTGTTTTCTTTTGTTCGTTGCATCTCAAACTCTCAGCCATTTTGCTGAAACGCCAGTCATACATACTCAATTGTCTAGTGTTTTGCTGAGGCTGCACATGATCCACCACTGTTATGACAATTGTAGAAGTTAATCTTCCCGATTCTCGTCTGTGAGTTGCTTGCAAGGCGACTCAAGCTTCCGAACAGACTCAGGTACAAGCGAGCTGGAAGATGACCAAAGACACAACTCAGAAATTACTCCGCAAAGTCTTTAAAAAGTGTTGCGCAGTCGTTGATGTATAATTAAATAACTCATGCCTAATTCCAGGACCAGCTGCCAGAATGCAACAAAGGAACGACTTCCGCCGGTCTTTCCGCCTTGATAGAACTAAGTTACTAGTGCTTGAAATCCGACGTACTCCTTTTTTCTATTCACGACAAGTAAGTTTTTTACCGTTTCGGCTTCAATAACTCCAGACATGCACGCACGAGGGCTTCGAAAGAAGAATCATGTTATGATTCGAGGGGGTTGAATGGGAGGTTTGTGAGTTTTGACTGCCAAATGAATTCGTGAACAGTTGAACACTGTGCAAAATTTTATTCCGGTGCAATGATCGAATGGTGGAGAAAGTCCATTTGGTCGACCAAAATAGGTCGACGACTCTACTACACGCCGACGTCGCTGATGATGCATGATTGAAAGGGGAACTGGGTCCATCCTCCCAACCTCTTCACCCTACCTAGATTTTAGAAACAGGAAGGTTCAGTTTAGGCTGTGAGGGTGAGCTGCTGGCTGCTGGGAAGGAAACTCTGCCACTGAGTGGCTTCCTCCGTTTGTTCCTAGGAAGCTTCAGAGTTCCAGTTTTCTGAATGCTGACCAGCGAGTGAGTGTCCATGCTTGTTTGAAATGTTCTTGGAGTGGATCTGGTTGCTGCAAGTCGCTGTCAACGGAGGGCGGGATGAGTTAGCGCGTTTGAATTTGCGCGGCGTGACCTCGGACAATTTTGGCGGCCATCTCCAAGGTTGTGTAGGTTTGAGGAATTGGTGATTTTAGTAGATTAATTTTTCCAGTGTAGTTGGCGTTTCGTGGTGGACCTGGATTTTGAGTTTGGAACTCGTTGGTGAGGATTTTGCATTTAGGGTATTATTTCAGGGTAATCGAGCGAGGGTTTTGGGATTGGTCCGTTTCCTTCGGGAGCGCTGGCTTGGCCAATGCTTGGCAGCTGCATTCATCAAGCGGGGCGCGAGGCCGCGAGAGACGCGAAATTGGTTTGGAACTGCGATCTTGGAGGAAGACGAAGGGTGAGTTCCGCACAGGATTTCGGTTTGGATCTGTCGATAGATGAACTGTCGGTAATCGGGCAACGGGAATTGCAACTTTTCTCACGAACGCCATTCGAAACTATAGAATCAGGACCTGCAAAGAGTCGGGACTGTTGTTACATGCAAATCGGTAGTGAGCAATTTTCGCCCCAAACATGGAGAATGGCTTCATTTACAAGTTTTACACAAAATTTCAGAGTTCTCCTTCAACTCAAAAAGTTTTGAACTCTATGCATGAAATTTATGAAATCAAAGTAGGGCTTAAAACTTTTGTAACTCTACTGTAACAAAGAGGTGGAGCTGGTTGCATTTTCATCAATGCACGATCGTAGAAACTGTGCGTGCATAGGGTTATTTTTAGGTCACTTTGAATATTGAAAGTTCTAGGTTTACACTCAAGCCTCTTCAATCTTTTCACTCTGACATAGTTTGAATCTGCTACAGTCAAGGATAGTCTGGCAAGTGTATAGGATATTCTAAAACCTAAACCTGTCTACTGAGAGACAGCACAAATATGCTGATTCGTTTCACGAATTATCACAAAAATTTAAAACAATTGGTCTGGGCTCACTAATCAAGCCACTGCTGTTGGGACTAGTAAAAATATGTTGATTTTTGCTGATTCGGGCTGTGTTTCCAGTAATGTTTAGAGAAGGTCATAATGAGTGTACTTTCTATGTGACTAAGACTTCTTCGTCATGTTAAATGCACTGCGTTTGCTGTCATGCTGAAGCATTTCTTAGTTTCTTTTTCACATGTGCTGATACATGGATGATTCCATGCAGGGAGCCAAAAGCAATGGCATTGAGATGCGGGTTTGATCAGTTCCTTGGATGAGTACCCAGTGTGGTTTCCAAAGCAGAAGAGGAGGTCGAGAGGATGGCAGGGGTGGGGACGGGAGTGGGGTGGGTGTTATCACCCCCGGCGAGCAAAGAGAATGGAGGAGCTGTGCATTGCAGTCCACACGGGCTGGTGGCTTACGGTGCAGGCAGCAGCGTGGTGGTGATGGAGCCGCGGTCCATGCAGCTGGTGGCTGTCCTGCCGATGCCTGCGGTGAAGAATGCTGCCTTGCAGCCTGCGCCCTTCGTGACGGCCGTGCAATGGACTCCTGAGGGCATTCCGCGTGACCTCGCGGCGCAGGATTTCTCCACTGCGCATCTGCAGTTGGCTGTGGGAGATCGACAGGGCCGTGTTGCTATTTGGGATGTGGCATCAGGAGACGTGTGTACATGGCTGGAGGTTGATGCAGAGAAGAGTAGACAAGGTATCCAAGACCTCTGCTGGGTGTATGGGCAGCCGTGGCTACTCGCGGTGATTCATGGTCCTACTTGTCTCAACATTTGGGATCCCAGCACAGGACGTTGCGTATGGCGCTTTGATTCGGGTGGTGAGCTGCTTGGATGTGTGAGGGCTGATCCCTTCGATTCGCGGCAGTTTTCACTTGTGGGACTTCATGGTTTGCTGTTGTCGATTCTTGTAGGCGGGGTTTCGGAATCAGATATTCTCACCAAGCAGTACATCATTCCTGGACAAGATGAGAAAGGCACAGTGGTTGAAAAAGCTAAAGACGGAGCTCCCTTGTCCTCTGGGGCGCCTGCTCTTGCCTCTGCACCCGGCGTTCTCGTCCGGTGTTTGTACTCCAGGACACGACGAGGGCTGCTGTATGTTATGATGCCCCGTGAGATCGTGGTTTTTGACTTGGCCTTTGGCATGCAATTGGCTTCAACATCCTTGCCTCGCGGTTGCGCAAAGCTCCTTGATCTGTTGGCTTGCACCGATGGTGATGTTCTTTACTGTGCCCACCAGGATGGCAAAGCCAGCGCCTGGAGAAGAAAAGAGTACGTTTTGGTGAATTCGTTGGGTCACTTTCCTCACTGATTCTGTTCAGGACATTAGTAACTCACGGGCGAGACTCCTGCTACCAATTTCAGTGTAGATCGTACATCATGCAAGGATGCAGTTTTCTAGGAGGTAGTCTCTGTATGCTCTTAAGTGTTTTTTTAATGACGATGGATTATGCGGGGGTTCTAATGTAGGGATCAGCAGGTGTTTTCGTTGTGCCATATGGGGACGTTGATACCATCCATTGGATCCCCTGTTCCTGCCCCAACTGTTCTTGCCGTTGTACACTGCCCTCTACAACTTCAGGTGGAGGCATCCTTGGACGGTGACCATTCTGGTGGTCTGCAAGTGAATTCAGCTTCGGAAGCCATCCCTGTCCCAAATGCATTGTCACAAAAGGAGAAGCATGTTGAAAAGATGGTTTCTTCTCCCGTAGAAGCAACGCTCTTGTCTATTACTGATGATGGTCGTCTATGGCGCTGGGTCATCAATGAAGACGACGCTGAAATTGAGTCTGCATCCTCCAACGGGATGAAGCCTCGGTCGCACAGGAATTCTGGAGAATCGAATTCAAGTGGGGAACTCGCGAACTCTTCTTCAAATGGCTTCAATTCTGATCTACTTTTCAAGGTCTGTTTAATTGCTGTCAAGTTGAGAAGGAATCAATCACATGTTCATTCTTATCTGTGTTATTCTGAAAAGAGCAGTTTTTGCTTTTCGGTTTTGGATTTTAAGAGTTCGTGGTGTCTTGTTTGCCAACAGCTTGATTTGACAGGACAATTGCATCTGCTTTCATCTGCTGTTACCACGCTAGCTGTCCCTATGCCCTCACTCCTTGCCATCAGCCCTGGTAAGAGACAGTTGTACCTATGGGAACGTTTTGTGTTATTGTACAATATATTTGTTGCACGTTTGAGACAAAGCTGAGTATTTTCAATTAGCCCTTGTTCACTGCCTCCAATGGGCTTTCGCTTGTTGTGAAACGTGATGCCATTTTGCCTTTTTAGAAAATATTTTGTTGTTTTTCTATTTGAATCCAATGGAATGTGATGCAGGGGCAGAAGGAAGTAATGCAGCGGCGGTATCAGTTCCCTTGGTGGCATTAGCCTGTCAGGGAGGGAATCTGGAGATAGTGGATACAGCTGCAAATACAATAACTGCCTCATTTGCTGTGCACAATAATCAGACTGTTCGGGGTGTACGCTGGCTTGGGAATACACGCCTTGTCTCATTCTCCTACGTTGAGGTTCTACATTTTCCTCTAGCTTGTGATGTATTTAGACTTGCTTGTTCATTTATCATCAGCTGGCGATGTTTATTATGATACTAAATCGCTTCCAATCTATTGTTTGAAATTCCACTGGTTCTGTTCATCTGTACCGTCCGTTCAGGCCAATGGATATACCTATTAAGAAAAAACTTCAAATGTTTTGATCTATGGAATGCTGGCTCTAAAGAGTATGGATGGGCCATACTTGTGCACTAGGTGAAAGGCAAAGGGGGCGGATTCGTGAACCGGGTGGTTGTGACATGTGTGCGTAGTGGCCAAAGCAAGGTTTTCCGGGTGATGCAAAAACCAGAGCGCTCTCCAATGCGTGCACTTCGCACGTCACCGTCTGGCAGGTCTGATTCAGTGTGCACTGAAAACAGTCTATTAGGATATTATTGTTGTGGAATTAGGTTGTAAGAATCAATTCTTGTATGGCTCGTAAGCACAGTTTGACACAGCTCTAGTTGAAGCTCTGCTTGATTCCAAGTGTAGTTGAATGAAATATTAATGTTTTATTATTCCTCCATCTGTTGCGGTCTTTGTGTTGCGAAGAACGGGACATCGTGATCAAGATCATTTGGTAAAATCTTTTCACCGTGTTATATCCGTTCATCTAGTTTTGTGCGCTTTTATGGTCTTGTTCAGACAGCTAACCAATGTGATGCATGCAACAGGTATCTTTTAATCTTGTTCAAAGAGGCTCCTGCAGAGGTGTGGGCTATGACAAGAACTCCACAGATGGTAAGTCTCAACAAACTCAACTCACGTATACAAACACGAGAGTTTATATACGGTATAAGAGCATTTCTGACGATAAATTTTTGGGTGTGAAGGTAAGGTCACTGGCTCTACCATTCACGGTGATGGAGTGGGCTCTTCCACCAGCCCCCAAGGCAGCCGCCGCTGCAGCCAACTCTTGGGCAAAAAAATCATCTATGATGAAAGAGCGCCCCACCATTGCCTCAGCTGTTGCTGCTGCTAATGCTCCTCCCTCAAACCCTGTTGCAGGTAACTTATATTACGTCGTGACAGTCATTAGAAGCCTTAGTCATGTTTGTACGAGCAGGGAATATATCAAGAAAAACCATGGATAGATGATGCACAAGCTGATTGATGCAGTTTATTCGATCTCTTTTTAAAGACGCATACTTGTTAAGAGGGTTATGGTTTTTCTGGAGCAGATTCACAAGAAGCTGAAAATGCGGAAAGTTTTGCGTTCGCATTGGTGAATGGCTCTCTTGGGGTCTTTGAGCTTCGAGGTAGACGAGTTCGGGACTTTAGGTAATGTTTTCCTTTACATCACGGAAAACAGCGTGTACTTGGCTCTTACGAAACTTTAGTGATTTCTTTTGCGTTGTTTGCTTATGAAACTGAAAACCAACATTCAACTCCAGATTATTTTGAGCTTAATATTCCTGTATGAATCTGGAGTAGCATTCTTAGCGTATGATCTTCCCAGCCTCGGTTACGAGATTTTCCATTACTTGGCCTATTGTCCGTTTGCCGCATCTGACTCTTAAATTGTTCTGAGTGTTTGCAATTAGAAGTGCGTCATCCTTGTATGCATATTTTACGGTACCATGATTCAAGAAGCATTGTATTGTATGGCTGTGTGAGGCTGAATTCTACTTTGTAACGTTGTAACCAGCGGAATCTTACCTTGGCGTTCTTGATATGAGTTGCAGACCCAAATGGCCTGCGGCTGCATTTGTTTCTGCGGATGTGCTAATCACTGCAATGGCTTACCGCACACCTCATGTGGTAAGTGCCTATGCATGTTCTTGGTTTCCCTTGTGCCAAGCCTATTTAATAGGCTGCGTTGTGCCGAAAATGTACAAAGCGTTTTTCCTTTCTGAATTCTCCGTAGGCATTGAAGATATATTGTGTGTGTCCTTTAAAACGTTGTTCCTTTGTTCCAGCATAGAGCAAATGGCAGTGTAATACAAATTGTTGGCTGAACTTAACCTTTGGGGGGGTGTAGCCATCAGTCAAACGTGTATTGGTAGTTCGGAGTATTTGGTATATATCAATGAATCTGGGCTGGATGCAGGTTATGGGAGACCGGACAGGAAGTATAAGATGGTGGGATGTAGTGACGGGATTGTCATCATCTTTCAGTACTCGTCGTGGGGCCGTTCGTCGCATCAAATTTGCACCTGTTCGGATTGGAGATCCGACAAGAGGTCGCATAGCTGTCCTCTTTAATGACCACAGTTTTGCTGTCTACGACCTTGTGAGTACTACACAGTGACTACTTAGGACGCACCTGGATGTGCCTATAGAGAAGTTTCTATTTGACTTTGTTACTCTTCCCCATTTACTTTTGCGTTCACATCTTTGGCTCTTAACCCCCGAAGGACCAATAATTCTTCATGTTTTTTAACAGTTCTGAGTAGGTCCTATTTGGACTTCTTCTTGTTCAAATTTATTTGTTTATTGTCTAACACATGCAATGATCTTCACTAGTTCTGGTGATATAAAATTTGGTCACGTCTGAATTATATTTTTCACAATATGATCAATTGAATTTGTAAATTTAAAACTTTGAATCCTTGGTCGTTTAGGGGTTAATTAGAAAAGTCGTTGTTGCTTAGGCGTGGTGATTGTGTGCAGGATACACATGATCCAATAGCTTGTACATTAGTACAGCCGCACCTTGGAGGCATCT
The DNA here is from genome assembly GCA_022496805.1 of Pohlia nutans. NCBI lineage: Eukaryota > Viridiplantae > Streptophyta > Bryopsida > Bryales > Mniaceae > Pohlia > Pohlia nutans. The sequence continues at coordinate 23,703,032 of CM040090.1, forward strand.
TGGTGCTAGAACTGGATTGGTACCCGCTGCGTCCAGACAAGAATGAGCCTTTAATCTTGTGTATAGCTGGTGCAGATGGTAGTTTCCGCCTTCTTGAAGTTCAGAAGTAAGCAACTTACAACTAGATTCTGGCATTCCTTTTTAAACTCAATCTATGGCGGTCCTTTGCATTTTGTATCTAACGTTTGGCTCAGCTCTTCTGGAACTGAGATGAAACACTTTCTATACCTTAAGGAGGATTCCTATATATTCGAAAGTTCTTTCACAACATCCCTGTGTTCCTAGATTATTGTCAATCTCTAAATGTTGTTTTATTAGTTTTTCTATCTGACAAATCGTGTATGGTGTAGTGTTTCGGGCGGCAAATCTGGCCAGCTGGCAAAGCCAACGCAATGGCAACGCTACCGACCCATGCCCTTGTGCTCGGCAGCCTTGCTCCCACCCCCTCATGCTTTGGTAAGATCTATTATGAATTTAAATAATAGATTATTGCAATGTATTAGAAAAATATCCTACCTACGTCTTCTATCCACGATGTGGATTGCCTTCATTATAATGTCATTTTGATTCTACAGATTGGCATGACCTCAAGACCTTGATTACCCCCATGATTGCTTTCCTGAGTTCTATGTTTGCATTTCTGCAATTGGTGCAGTCTTTGCGCGTTGTACTTCAGCAAGGAGTGCAACCTTCCTGGTTCACATTAGCAGTTGAAGGAGATCTTCAAAGAACTCCAAGTCGAGGCGGGGATTTGCGACACCACCTCCTCACGCCTCAGAATCCTATCATGGGAGAGACGGTTTTCGCTGAAGTTTTATTGAAAGTCTTGGAACCATATCGAAAAGTTGGTAAGGCTATTGAGCTCATCATAATATGCATGAATTCTTTGGCTTGGAAATTGGGGAATGCGATGCTGGTCAGTTGGGCTGAGCCCTGTGTGCAATTCGGCAGGTCGTTTGTTGGATGAGGAGAGGACAGAACAATATGCAGCTATATGTACGCAAAGTGTGGCGACAAGGTGTGCTTTTGCAGCCGCACAATTTGGAGAATACTCTGAAGCTGTGTTTTGGCTTCAACTTCCTCGAGCGCTTGCGCTGCTTAGTTATGGTTCTGCCGGTCCAACTGCATTCTGGGGAACACCGGCAACAGAGCAAAAATCTCAGGAATCACAAGGCAAAGATATTTACACCTCCGAAGTCCAAGCCAACAAGGATCGTGGAATGACTTTCATAAATTCTAAAGTTGCTACACCATATTCTCCAGAGGGTGTTTTGCCTGATGCTCCTTTTAAGCTGGTTAGTCTCATCAGTTTTCTTTTCAATATACTGGCAGGGTTGATGGTATAAGCCTGGGTAGCCTTTGTGACTTGTCATACATTTTTGTTTCGCCTGAATCAAAATGTGATCTTATGTTTAACGTAGCTGCATTGCTCATACGAAATGTCATTACTGCTGGGGATACAATTCTAGACATGTATTTATTTGTCTGAATCATGCATGTGGGAGCAGACACACGGGTGCATGGATACCATTCCTTCTGAGCAGTCCAAAGTTCGGTCAGTTGCACGGGAGCGGATTGGCTGGCATGAGAAGTTCACAGGAACGGAAGCCACACAAAGACGAGTGCACGAGTAGCGCTCACAACCTTTCTCTCTGTTTTACTATCTTGCAGTAGCTCAGTTCTGCTCCATCAAGGGAAAAGTACGTGTAGCTAATACCAAGCTTAGTATACAAGAACAGAATGTCGGTTTGGAGGGAAATAGACTGCCTCTATATCGAGTTGCAGAGAGAAAGAAGCTCTATTTAGCTATTATCGTGTTCTAACATCATTGATTACAGAACTATGTAGGCGAGTGGGTACATTTCTATAGTGTTTTCCTTCAAGTGCTGCACTCGGGGCTGCACTGATTGTGTAATATGGATGCTTGTTCCTCATGACTTGATTTTGGCTGTAGGTTGATTGCGATAGGAGATTTCGAGGCTGCTGTGACATTGTTGCTGGCTACGCCTCCAGACAATCCTCTGTTCTATATGGATGCCTTGAGAGCTGTATCTCTTGCCTCTGCTGTATCAACAGGTCTCCATGAATTAGCTGTCAAGGTGAGATATCCAACTCCTTGCTATTGGCATGGTACAAGAATCTTAACTAATAGACAAGTTAGGAATGACAATTAAACTGCTTACAGTGAACATTTCCCAAGCAGCATGGAGGTGAAACGTATTGCTCTTTTGCAGGTGGTTGCTGCAAACATGGTAGGAACAGATGATTCATTATCAGGAACACATCTTCTTTGCGCGGTGGGTCGGTACCAGGAAGCGTGTTCTCAAGTATGTGTCCAACTTCTGTGAGCTTATCCTCCAAATTGAATAATGCTAATAACGTCAACATCCTTAGTCGTGTTATGGAGTGTAGCAGGTCCTATAAGGCCAACTAAATTTTGGAAACCTAACGAGTGGACCTGAGATTCTGCTAGATGGTTGTGACTGATTATAGAAGCCATCTTCATGTTTAATATGCTCATGGTATATGGCTTTTCCAGTTGCAAGATGCAGGGCGCTGGATTGACGCTGCAACATTAGCTGCAACTCATCTGCAAGGTTCAGATCATGCAAGGTCTGTCCATGTGCCGTTTATCTTCAATCCGGATTTTCTGGCTCCATTATTGTTACAACACTATAACATTCTTGAGAAGCTCCTTCAACACCCTTGGAATTGTGAATAATCTTGATTCCTTTAGAACACACTCTGAGGCTCATGACAGTCCTTACAAGCCTCATTCTCAATTGCTGAAAACTTGCCTAGCTCCATGTGCCAAGTCTCAATGGTTACTAAAACAATTCAATTCGATTTTAGAGTGATCTGACAATTCTCCACAGTGGCGAAGGGTGTGCAGTTCTAACTGCTCTAGAATGTTATGACTATCTAACCATTTCGATATTGTTCCAGGGTCTTGGAAAGGTGGGCTCATCATGTATTGAACAGCGAACACAATCTGTGGAGGTACGTGGATTTACTCCTTTCATTTTTGTTTTGAGAGATGTAGACACCACACTAGCTATGGAGGCTCTTCTAATTGAGTGTGTTTTCTGCTTAGCTAGCATTCTAGATATATGAAGGGCATTGTATCAACAAAACCTGCAAATTGAAGATTTCTTAGCACTTCCTCCTAGAATTTATATGAGCTTATGTGTTTATGGAAATCGTGCCGAATTGCAGTTGCTACTTTTTTTTAAACATTAGTGACTTTCACTCGTCGATATGTATACTATTCACTCATTTGACTCGACTTATGCAATTTGTGCAGGGCAATGATATTGTATGTAGCAGCTGGAGAATTAGTCGAGGCCCTGGCCACACTCCGAAATGCCAAGCAACCTGACACAGCAGCCATGTTTCTCTTGGCTTGTCATGAGGCCAAAGTAGCTGCAAAAGCTTCTTTAGTAACAACAGCAGATATAGAGGAACCAGATACAACAGGGACTGAGGACTATTTTGATCTACCGGGAGATTTGAATCACCATCACGATGAGGTGCAAGCAGTGTGTGAGTACTACGGGGAGTACCAACGACACCTGGCACATGCTTGCACAGGCATTGGGGCTGTGGTGGATTGATTTTTATTGTGATCTTATTCTTCCAGCATTTCCCCGCTCGCTCGTGATTGGCAAGAATTTCATTTTTGATAGGAGGACTTGATATCGAAGACAGCAGTCTTCTGTTTTTCTGTCGGAAGCAGAACTGGATTCTTTTGTCCACACCCAAAACTTGAGGTTGGTCCCTCTGTTCTGCTCTTTTTACTTACAGCTGTAAGTCGAAGACGAAGGCTGTAGTTGCTGGAGTACATTGCTCTGCTTGGCAGCATATCAAGCTCTTTCGATGAATTGTTGAAGGGGTTGTAGATACCAACAAAATGGTAACTTAGGAAGGTAATGAAAGATTTGTCACTTTCCATGTGACACTGATTGTGTTGTCGATTGTCACTTTGTGAAGATTTTATTGTACAGGATCATCAAGCTACTCGATCCGGCAGTTCAATCATGTAAGCTATGTCATGTTTTCATAATGTCAATAATCATACTACTAAGCAAATTAACGTGAGTTTCTCTTCTCTTTCCTTCTGGTCATTGAATGTATGCTGTACACTACAGTACATATTGACCATCAGCCATGAGAAACCTATGTTGCAACATTTATGACCCACAGATTGAATGAGCAAGAAAGCGCTAAAAGCCGGTCAAAAGGTTGGATCGCAAGGTGCTCATGAAAACCATATTTACTGCAATCAAAGGACCACATGCAATTGAAGTCATATATCAACTGGACGTGTAAAGGAATGGCAATCTTTTGCTGCAATTTTCTTCTGTGAAGACCAGTCGTTTTCCCATTGAGCCATTACATAATTCCTGTGTGCCTCATTAGAAAGAATCTCCACCTTGAGGTAAGCTTTCCAGTTTCTTCTAACTACAGTACTACTCTCTTGTTGTTATTATTGGTTGTGCTGAACCTGAATTATCTCCTCTTGATCTCTTGAGGTTCGTCTTTCTTTTGTTCAACTGTGAGAAGTCTGCCTCATACAAAGGAGCCTTTGAGAATTTCCATAATTCAGTCATGTGTCATGAATGGTTGCCTGTCCTTGTCACAAATAGAAAACTTTAGGCAACACATTGACTTCTCCCTGTTCTGCACAGAGTTGTCCCTCTATTATGAGGGACTATCAACTTTTTCTGGCGATTTAAAGCTTCTGGCAGCTCATTTCAAGCAGCTTTAAATCGCCAGGGAAAAAAGAAATGAAAAGAAAACACTGGTTGAAGGTGTAGTAGGCATGGATCAACACAATAATATTGCTTGAAACAATAATATTGATATTTGTCATATTATGGAAGGTATACACCATGAAGCTCAATTATATTGAGAATGGGTGTGCATATGCTTCGTTGATCTGGTGATACTGCAATTGATCCATATAACTTCAAAATTTGCCTCCACCTTACGTTGAATTTATTCGCTCCAGTTTTCAGGCATGTTGGAGTGGAGTATGTCAACCAAACATGTCCCTTATTCACTTATTGTGAAAGCTCACCAAATTGTGGTTGAATCTTACTATTAACCCTTTAGTGCCCAGCAAACCACATTATGGTCACTACAACGTCCGAAATGCAAATAGCAGAGAATCCGTGAAGAATTGGAACTTCAATTTTGAAGTTCAGATTTGCGCACATACATTACGCATCTTCCAGAAAAAGAAATTTTCAATTTGGAATTGTGCAACTATCAAAATACCTATCAACAGAACGCGAAAATACTGCAAATACTTGAAAATACAGTAAATACTTACAAATACAACATATGTATTATGTAGTATTTCTTGTGTTTCGAAGTTTGTTATCTTGTTTTATTTTTTTGGATTGTGTTCTCTTCTTCATCTTCCATTAGTGTGTGTAATCCGATCTTGACCAATGTACCCACTCCTGTCAATTTTCAACGTATAAAATTTTGTCCTAAATTGTACATGGACAAGTCACTTTCACTTATAAATCTCACAATAATTATGTGTGAGTTTATTTTTGATATGAAAGATTGCAACGGAGAGGTGTTGACATAGGGCATAGCTGAACTTCTTTGCTTTTATTTTTGAAAATTTGCCTCAAATTATATTTAACTTTGAAGTCACACACCCCCCAAAATCTCGTTTTTGACGCGTGCATTATACAGTTCAAATACATACTATAATCTTCCGATCCCACCATCGGATGATTCTCAAATTTTGATAAAATGTGTGCTCTCGAGTTGAGAATAGAATTGTACGGTTACTTTCTAATTTAACCCATTCTATTTTTGGTAGTCTCAACCACAGTGGAAAAATCTACTGAAATCTAGGGCTCTGAGCTACAGTACCCTAGGCACTAAAGGGTTAAGGAAAGTAGTTTGTTTGTTTGTTTTGTTTGTAACTTTGAGATCTCTCCAATTGTGCGTACATCGGTTACATTCTTGGTACAGTCAAAAAGCTTTCGACAAGGAGAGGTGCACGAAAGTCATTTCGTCGCTTTTGATACTAAAGTGTGAAAGTTATGAATTTTTAATCAAATTTAATCTAAGGGATTTTTAATCAAACGTAGATTGAATTAAATTAATTTTTTAGAGAATATTAAAATAAAATAAAATGCATGGGTAAATCACAAAGAACACTGGACCAACTGGCATGGCCACACTAATCCTATCTAAGCAATGATGCATCAACAATGCCACTTTTTAATTATGCTAAGTTTCCAGCAGATTTAACGTTAATATTGGAAAATAATTGGCCCAAAAGTGACACGTGTCAGAATTTGATTAGGACAACCTTCAATCGTTACATGTCAGGTACCCAAGAAGGTATTGAAATGCAGTTGGATAGAAAGTCTCGAACAAGACACCCCATGATGTAACTTGTTACCGTAAAATCAACCCTTTCTTCTGGTTACCATGCAGTATATTAGAGGGTCAAATTCAGGCAGCCTGGTGTTGAAATTGAATTTCCATGTCGGATTCTGAAAGGTCCATGTCACCTTTAACCAATCTCAGGATTACATATGGCACTTCTTGACATTAATTAACCCCTAAAGGACCGCAGGTTTTTCCTGTTTTTGAGCATCATTTTCACATCTTTCTATTCATTTTTTTGGGAATATTTTTTTCTCTTGATAAAAAATACCAAATCAAACATTTAAATAAAATTTAAGAATTTTTTTTGACCAATTTAACCATTTTTCCTATGTCTTCAAAGACGGTAAAAAAATATTCAAAAAAATTGCAATTTCATCTTTTCACTTCAAATGCTCTAATCTTGCAATCTGTATGGTCAAATTCTATGAAAATTCTATCATGCACTCTCTTGGTAATTTATAACAAGATCCTACAGTTAAAGATAGAAAATAATAATTTCTGAGGTTTATTTATGAGTCTTGCCTGCACTGCCCATTCTCCCCAAAAGAAACCCCTTTTGCTCCATAACTTCCACTTAAAAAATTGAAATCTTAAAAATTTAGATCCCCATTTTTTTTTATTGATATACGAAATTCACGTAATTTATTTCAAAAAATAAAATTAGAAATTGACACCGTGCGAACCTACCTGGACATTGAAATGTCCTAGTTAGGACACTTGGTCCTTTAGGGGTTAAGGTGTATGACTTAGAATTCCTGTACCTGCAAATGATCATTTTTTGGTTTCCAAGGACACAAACAAAATATTCTTCCAGAGATCAAGCGAGACCACATGTACGTAAAGGCAAGCTTGAAACTGCAAAGCACCACTTTTGTTAAATGTGCACACCAATTTGCACTTAAGAAAAAAAATTAATTACCAAAGTGCACACACAATAAGGAGGTGGATGATCATCAACTTCATTTAATTCACAACATAAATTTCAAAAAATGGTATGATGGGAGCATTGGCTAGGATTGTCAACTCCATGAAATTCACAACCCAAATTCATAATCATAATTTTGTGTCAAATGCACTTTTCACATTAAACAAAAGCATTGTTCTACAGTAGTTAATGAACTATTTGTCATGCATTCAGCTTAGCATAACGTTTAGTAACCTTCATGCCCACTACCTTTTCCTTCATGCACTCTCCTAATTATCTTGAGCCTCCACCGGTCCACTTAGTTATTGATGAAATATTGTTGAATGTGGAATATTCTACACCATCTACTGGAGAACCAAGTGAAAGGCAATGCATGCTACTGAATGTTATGAGCTTGTGAGGATGTGTTCTAAGGTGGTTACCCCATTCCCAACTGACGCCTTAAACCAACAGCTAGGGGCATTTTCCACAATCAATGCTGCAATTATGTTGGTTGTAGCATAAGTTACAGTTGGTAATGGGTTCTTTCTTGTTGGTTTTAGTATATGTAAGTGTGGTTATGGATTCGTTGTTGTTGGTCTAAGCATCTTTAGTGTGTGCAATACAAATCTTCTTTGGACAGAAACAACTCTACCTATGTGGCTTGAATGGGATGTGTCATACTTCAACTTTGAAGATTTTTAACTAATTCATTCTTCATCCAAAATTTATGTTTCAACTTGTGTTGGAATCTATTTCTTCTTGCCTAACTCTAAAAAATACTAGTACTAAATAATATCAATGTCTCATATCCGTATTTCTTATTCAGTTGGGAATGGGGTAAGCACCTTAGTTAAATAATTATTTGTCATGCTTCAACTTGGTTTGTGAGGTCGGCATATATTAAATATTTTCTCACAAAAGTTTTAGTATGGTAAAACAGATAACTATATTTTAAATTAGTTATCTACCAAACCCAAGTTTGAATTTAAATAATATATTTGGCACACATGTGCCGACCGTACCTTCCACCTACACTAATTAAAAGGTCGCAAATATCACCCGATTCCTGCTACACTAAATAGGTAGATTAGTGTTAGATAATTATAAGATTTGAAAATATAATAGATTTTTACCCTCGACAAAAAAAATTACCAAAGACATTGATTTCAATACTATTGAAAGATCCCCATCTTGACCAATATAGAGGGTAAATAAATTGGTCAACAGTAAAAACTTACAACATGTTTATTTAAATTAGTGTATCTAACACTAATCTACCTATTTAGTGTAGTGCACTTGACACAAAATTGAGATTATGAATTGGGGTTGAGCGACATAATAATTCAGCCTCACACAAGTTGCAAAATCACCCAAATAAATCCCACCCACTCCAACCGCATGAACGTTGCTCAAAACGCATGAAAGCTTAGATGGTTTGAGTACATTACGCAATCAGCATTCACTAATCTACGTTACGCAATCAGCATTAATTCCATGAATTATAACTAGTCAACAATACAAATGTCAATATTGTGTCAATTGCACTGTCAGGAATCGGCTGAGATTATGCTCATGACCTTCTCGGGGACCTTCTTCGGTGCATAATTCCAAATTGATCGATCATATGATCACAAATCTTTGTACAAACTAATCGCAGCTTCCACGTCTCCAAAATGCCAAATTGAGCAGTCAAATTCGACAGAAGAAAGTTTTGTTGGAGCTTTACATTATTTAGATATGCCGTGACAGATTAGATGGGATCACTCTTTAGCAAACACAATTCCTTTTCCCCGTTGAAGTCGTCGACAGAGAGCAGACTTTCTTCCGTTGATAGATGAGCACCACCACATGCACACCTGAAACACTCCCATACAAATACTACAATCCATCAATCAATCAAACGCATGTCAAGATCGATGCATGACGACTCCAGGAGGCACCACTTTCTCATGCAAAATCATCGATCCTTGCATTAATATAAAGTCCGCCTCACGCGCTCGCTAGCTAGCTATGTCCACTCTTGAATGCTGCTTGATCTGATCTGAGTTCCTTCAATTGCGCGCACTGTTTGCGTGTTTACCGACACGCAGATTTTGCGCGCCTTCAAACAGATTGCCTTCTGGAGAGCAGATGGAAATGACGGTGGAGCACGCGCACACCGTCGACTATGGAGCCGTCGTCTTTCAGCAGCCAACCAGGTGTGTACGTAAATGGACAGATATTCATGAGTTGATAGTGTTTTGAGAGAATTTTGCTCATAATTTCGCATCAAATGGGGTTTTTGGAATGCCAAACCGAGCGCCTTCAAGGCATCGATGCCTCTTTAGAATAGAAGAAATGGAGAACTGTGCTGAATGTGGGGTTCAAAGAGATTTTGGGTGTGGAATCAGGAAAGCATATTAGCCTCATATTCATTAAATTGGCCAATTTTATTTATATTGGCCGCCACACTATTCAAATAAAGAGAGTAAATGAACTGAAATCACACTATTTGAGCGGCCAATATAGTCAAGATTGGCCAATTTAATGAATATGGGGTTATATACATGTGCTTTAAGGGTTACACTAGTAGCAAACCTGTCATTTTTCATTCCTCATTTCGTGGGAACAGTGAATAGTACCGGAATATTATATTTACGTTTCTATCTTCTTGTGACCAAAACTAGTCATCAGCATTATGCCTGCCGCCGTTTCATTTATAGTAAGTGAAAAATGACACATTTCCTTCTAGTGTTCATGGTGATGAATTCATTTGAATAGCAGTACTGATGGAGTTCCTGCTATTGTGGAGTTTCGGGACGAAGAGCACATGGTCGGAGGCTACAAAGTAGCAGCGCCTCAGGCCTCGCACAAACTCACGCGCTTCCTCGCGCTTCATGACTTCCGAAACGCCGAGGTACAATTCAAAAGCCGTTCAATTGATTTGTACGAGTACATTTTGCAATGGTTGAATTTGAGGGTGCCCAATTGACCAATTCGAGTACGTTTCGCAAACCCCGATCGAGTTGCATTGATTGAGAGCTAGCCAAGTCCCATGGGTTTGAGAACTTGTTGTTGACCATGGAAGTAGGCAAGGCGAGGAGAAAAGTAGAACTTGGGTTTGTCTCATGAAGATGTGCATGTTCCATGGACTTGATTGAGATGAAACATGAACAAATTTGATTGGTTAGGGAGAAGTTCCCGTGACGTCTGGAGCTTGAGAACCCTCCATACATACTATATCATTCAGTAGCCTTCATGCTCACTGCCTTTCCTCCATGCATCATCTTGGGACTCCACCCGTCCTGTTAGCTAATGATATGATCTTGTTGGGTGTGGAATATGCTGCACCATCTACTGTGGGGCAAGGCAAAGCCAATACAAGCTACTAAATGTTATGTACTTCATGACAACTTCTGCACCACTATTTTCTCCAATGCTCACTTGAAACTAATGTGGAACTTGGTCCTTGAAATCCCTAAAAACTTGTCTTTTAGTGAGATACTTCGCCCATGGACTCTTTTGCACTCTTTTTTTTGCTTGAAAATATTTTTTTGGTGGACGTTTATGATCGTTTCAGCCCTTTAATGCTTGCTCGAGGTCAGAAGGGCAAGTTGGTCCTTCTTTAATGGCAGTATCACTACCAAATATGACAATTCCTACATTCTCATTTTCTAGATTCAAAGCCATTCCTTTCACACTGCTGGCAAATTCAACCATTTCTCCAGCTTGAATCTTGTTTAATCCATAAACACGTGCAATTCCATCTCCAACTGATACCACTCGACCGATCTCATCCGCTTGCATTTTGGTGTAGTAATTGGTAATTCTTTGTTCTAATAATGTAGATAGTTATGCTCCAGCCAACTTAGGCACTACAGGCCTTGGTTTGGTGGTTGGGTTCATGGCCCCCAATGAGGAGGTTGTGGGTTCTATTCCCCATGCCGGCGTGGTGCTCACCACCATAGTCCACCCAACTATGGTGGGGAGTCCTTGGACCTTGTTGTATGGGTACCTCAAAGCCCTTTGGGGGGATACCATGTCCGGTGTCTTCAAGGCACTAGTGGCTAGCTCGGTAGTAGCATAGTGTGTCACTATAGTGTCCATCCTCGAAAAGGGAGAGTAGTATTGTCCCAATTTCCCCTTGTCCGGTGGGCATCGGATCATTGACATTACGAACGGACACTTCATTCACGCCGGCCGCTAAAGGGACCGGAGTTTCTATCTATCTATTTGCTCCAGCCAACTTATTTCCAGTTAATTTGTTCATGAATTAATAAAAGTACGTTTCGCAATGGTTTGGTGGCAATGGCGATGGTTCGAGAGCGTTGCAGGTGTGGAGGGCGGCGGCGTTTGAAGGCGTGGCGAGTTTCGCAATGACGTTCGTGGGCATCTTGACAACAGTGTCGACGCTGCAGTCGGAATTCAGCCACCCAGTGGTGGCGATCGCGCTGCTGCAAGCGCTCGTGCTGTCGCTCTGCATCCTGGCCGCGGCGCCCGCGTCGGGCGGCCACGTGAACCCCTGCATCACCTGGACGGAGACGCTCACGGGCCACATCACGCCGGCGCGCGGCGCGCTCTACGTCGCGGGCCAGATCCTGGGCTCCGTCGTCGCCAGCGCCGCCGCCAAGACGGTCCTCGGGGAGACGCTGGCGACCCAGTACTCGCTCGGGGGCTGCTACCTCGGCGGATTGGAGCCCGCGCGCGCGTTCCTGCTGGAGACCGCGCTCGCCTTCTTCGTGCTCTTCATCTCCTACTCCGTCGCGCTCGACCCGCCGCGCCTGCCCCGCACGGGCTACGTGCTGGCGCCGTTCCTCGTCGGCGGCGTCGTGGGCCTGTGCATCTTCGCGGCCGGAAACCTCGTCGTGGGCTACGGCGGCGCCGGGATCAACCCCGGCCGCTGCATCGGCCCCGCCGTCGTCATCGGGGGATCCATGTGGAACGGCCACTGGGTGTTCTGGGCTGGCCCCGGCGCCGCGGGTGTCATCATGGCCGCTCTCTACTGCAACATCCCGCCCTCCCATGTGCAGGTCTATTCCCTTCGGAAAGCGGCAGCCCGCGCGAACAACCGCAACAAGAATGTGATCCCGTTTCAACGAGCTCTCGGATCAACTGCTCGCATCCGGAGAAGTCCGGATCATAGTGACACTACTGCTGGATCGAAGACCCCGTCGAATCATAATTAAATACTGTACTACTTCAATCATGTGTTGAATTCCATGTTCGCATTCTTTTGCTGTTTTGCACACCACAACATTGAAATGCGTGAAGATTGTACAACAAGAAAGCGATATTCTCGACACATCGGGTCTTGTAAACACAATGGCGGGTACTTACACAATGTTTGTGGGATTAATTTCAAGGATCCATGTCAAGCATGTAAGCCATTGTGTTTTTCCTTCTTTTAATTGTCATGACGCAAGTGAAATGATGCAGATAAGAACCACAACTACAAACATCCAGCCCGCTCGAGTCAATCACAACAAGCAAGATTAACTAAAGATGATGAAATGAATCAAAGAACGGGACCAGTGAGGCATGATTGTCAATTTGTCATCGATAATGCACAAGGGGGTTTCTATCCCAGGTAAAAAAAATCAGGGGTAACTAAACAAATTGGGAGATAATAAGAACTCAATGCTACATATTAATTTCGTGTTTTTTCTTCACAAGAATCGGATCATGGCTTCAGATTTCAGTACTTACTAGATGGAAGAAACGTAACGATTGAAGAAACGGAACGTACGTACCTCGAGATCTGGGTGAAGAAAAAAGTTGATCACATGCCATGACGTGTGTCAGAACTTGAGTAGCGCGCACATCTATCTGTACCATTCATGCATGCTGGTCAAGATTTACACGACTGTGCAATTAAGTTATGCATCCCAGGGTTAATAAAGAAATTCCCAACTCCACTGAAATTCAGTTAAACAATGACTGACTGACTGCACTGGCTGGTCACTTGCAAAAAGAAAACGCAGAAAATCAGTTGAATTAATAACAATTTACGAACTGTAGTCTTGGGCAATACGTCCACGTACTCTGCAGCTTGTCAGATCAACGTCGGTCGCAGCAGTCGAGGACATGCACGTTGGTTTTCCAACAATTGTTGACACGGGTGATCTCTGATGACCTAACAACGAACGCGAAATCCAACAAGCTCGAAATCCAACAAGCTCATGCCGAAGACAACAATTAATGAATGAATGCGAAGTAAGTTAAGGATACAAATAATGACTGACTGCGTTTTCTGAATGATTCTGCTGAATGATCGAGCATGGAGCGAGTAGTTGTGGCAACAACAATGGTGATGATCATGCTCGTTGTTGTGGAAGCACAGCTGCAAATGGGGTTCTACAATGATACCTGCAAGGACGTGGAGCGCCTCGTGAAGGCCGCCATGGTGACCAAGTTGAAAGCGGCGCCCACCTCCGCGGCTGGCACTCTGCGCCTCTTCTTCCACGATTGCTTTGTCAATGTACTCCCTCCGTCCCAAAGTTATTGTCCAACTTGTTTGCTTGGTATTTCTTTGAGCCAATTTCATTGATCATATTTGTAAGAAACATGATTAAGAAAGGTTCCAAATTATGTCACTAGAATGATTGAAGAACATTGCATGTGTTCATTGCAACCTCCATAAAATTAGCCACAAGGAAGTATTTCTTTGACCTTCTTAAAAAAGCACTTTCAAACATGACAATAACTTTGGGACGGAGGGAGTAACAAACACATCGCCTCTTCTTCTTCTTGTTCTTGATATATCCGTGATCGGAAGCTTTTTGTCAGTGATTTAGCTGTTTGGATTTGGCAGGGTTGCGATGGCTCGGTGCTGCTGGCATCCACGGACGACAACACGGCCGAGCGTGACGCGGAGGTGAACCTGTCGCTGCCGGGAGACGGATTTGACGCCGTGGTGAAGGCCAAAGAAGCCGTGGAGAACGCGTGCCCTGGAGTCGTCTCGTGCGCCGACCTCCTCGCCATAGCCACCCGCGACCTCGTCGGCCTGGTAACAACAAAACAAAACCTCTCTCCGGTAACTTAGAATCCATCGGTATCATGGCTCATGGCTTGTTAGATGTGCATTGTTCATAGCGCGGGCCAGTAGCGGTGCTAACACAAGAACTTGACACACATCTCAAAAATCTTGAAGTGTAACTTGCACTATGGAAATCATGTAGATGTTACAAGTTGTAACATCTACATCAATACAATATACAAATCATGTAACATGTACATGAAATCTCCATATACTATTTAGGAATGTGCAATCTACACCCAAATCATGATGTTAAATGAAAGTTACACTTCAAGATTTTTGAGGTGCAAGAAGGAACGCAATCTTCGTGTAAAGAACCTAATCTTTGTAACATCCTCAGTGACATTAACGAAAAAAGAGATTAGTCACTTCCAAAGTCGAAAACACAATGAAGAAGAATGTATGACTCTAGAACCCTAGAACTGAACGCGAAAACTACACTGTGCCCTTGATGTACAGCCTTGAGATGTAAATGGTGGTATTTATGCCTTTCATTTGAACTGTCATCTGCGCGTTCATGTCCTTCCCAGAGGAAAACTCCTGAAAAATCTGCACGAAAAGAAGAAGAGTCTCGAATTCATAGCTATGAAAGGAAGCTCTGACAAATGAAGGTTTTGTGGGCTAAAGGTTGGAGGTCCGTTCTACGAAGTGCTACAAGGGCGACGCGACAGCCGAGTATCGGCGGCCGCCGACGCGACGCGGCAATTGCCATCAGCGCAAGACTCAGTGGAGCATCTGACGGAGATTTTTCTTGCGAAGGGTTTGTCGCAATCCGAGCTCGTCACGCTCTCCGGGGCGCACACGATCGGCTTCGTCCACTGCGCGCAGTTCCTCCACCGCATCTACCCGACGACGGATCCCGCGCTGGATCCCGAGCTCGCCGCGTTCCTGCGCGACTCGTGCCCGAAGACCCACCTCGACCCCACCGTTGTAGTCAGCTTCGACGTCGAAACGCCGAGAACGTTTGATAATTTCTACTACAAGAACCTCGTGCACGGCCGCGGCGTCATCAGCTCCGATCAAGCGCTCTTCTTGCATCCCAATACGAGTGCGCAAGTGAGAAAATACGCAGCGTCGAGCTCAAAATTCGCGCAGGAGTTCGTTGTTGCAATGCAGAAGCTCGGTAGCTTGGGCGTGTTGACGGGTAACGACGGCGAGATTCGTCGAGACTGCTCGATTGTGAACCCCCGCCCAATTCTCATCTAGGGCTTGAAACTTACACTCCAACACGTACACACAATTTCTGTATATAATTTTGAACTTGCCATATTGCAATTGATTTCCATCTCGCCAACCGAATCAAAATGCCCAAGATCAAGCAATCACGTGAATGTTTAAAGTTGCTCAATTCAAGGTTTCACGCGCCATGTTGCAATTGATCTGAACTCGCCAACAATCATCGTCAAGCAAATATTTGAATAACTTAGATGCCATGGACTGGGGACTGTTTTGGAAGCAAATGAATTTTAGAGTGCTTCAAATAAACTGAGTGAATGTACATACTCATCAATATTTTGTATCTCGCAATCTAGAAATTACGAACTCGACTCGCCAACAATCATCGGCATCTCACAAAATTTGAATAGGACTGATGCCGATGCAAAGCAATCATGGACTGGGGACTGTTTTGGAAGCAAATGAATTTTTGAGTACTTCAAAGAAACTGTCATCAATATTGTGTATCTTGCAGATATTATGATTTTACTTTTTTTAGTGACGTTGTTTTATCTCAACTTTTGTGCATAAAGTTTTTTGAACTTTGCCATCTCTCACATACAGAGCTTCTTGTTCTTCATTACCGTCATAGGTTACATCAACAGATGGCTAATTTTGAGTTAACTTGGGAAGAGATTCGGAGCCATTTGGAACCATTTGCATCCGCAGTTTTCTATTCTTTTTCGCTTTCATGAGGTGGTACGGGTAGTCATGGCGAGACTGGGTCGTATGGATTCTTGGTTTCGGTGCACAGGAATGTAGAGGAATGCAAAGGAATGGAATGGCGAATGTAGGTGCGGAAATTTAGTGTTGGGTTTTGCAATGCGAGGGTAATCAGTATGTCGGAGGAAGGGATAGTGGAGGACGGCGACGCGCGGCAGCAAGCGCCCGTGTTGTTGTTGCTTGAGCAGGCGGAGCGTGTTGTGCGAGCCAGGCCGCGCCACTCGCTGCCGCGGCGGCTGGCCCGCGCCGCGCGCGCGGCGCTGCAGTCGCATCTCCCAGCGCTGAAAGTGGCGTCGCGCATCCCGCTCGCGCCCGAGCGCGCCCAAGCGCCGGGGCTGTTCCGCTCCGGCGCGTTGGAAACCCACATCGCGCGCGCGTTGGGGAATACCGTGGGCTTGGATGCTGGCATCCTCGCCACCACCAGGGCTGCGAAACAGGACTCGCTCTTCTCGGCCGTGACCAAGAACCCGTCTCTGGCTTCTTCCGCGTTCCCTCCTTTGCAGCTTTCGGGAAAGCATCCGGTAAGCTTTCCAGCATTCTTTTTCCTTCTCCAAATGGCAATTCCGTGTTGAACTCTTGATTCTTATTACAGAGCCAAATTCACAAGATCTGCTGTACTTCGATGATCTCGGGTTTAGGGTTTAGAAAGTGGAGAATGAATACTGAGCATCAAAACATGGCTGATGGCTTGTTCGAACCGCATCGTTTATAGCTTTTCTCACTCGCCCAGAATTGAGCTCTTGTCTAGTTGCTTAACCCCTAAAGGACCAAGATGCCCGAATTGGGCCTCGTGTTTGTCATTTGCGGATTTTCTTTTTTCCTACTAACATATGCACTGTTCTTCATTGATTCTAGTGATATAAAATTCAGTCTCATCTGAATTGTAATTTTCACGATATGATCATTTTGAAACCGTGAGTCCTTGGTCCTTTAGGGGTTAATTGCTTGCTGTGATCTCAATACTTTGAGTTCCGAGGTACTCCCTCCGTCCCAAAGTTATTGTCATGTTTGAAAGTCATGTTTGAAAGTGCACTTTTAAGTAGGTAAAAAAAATACTTCCTTGTGGCTAATTTTATTTAGGTTGCAATGAACACATGCAATGTTCTTCAATCATTCTAGTGACATAATTTGGAACCTTTTTAATCATGTTTCTTACAATATGACCTACTTAAAAAAGCACTTTCAAACATGACAATAACTTTGGGACGGATTTGGGACGGAGGGAGTATATCATAGCTCATTAGAAACACCATTTCAGTAGCTTTTCAACAAGGTATCATTTCGTTGTGAATTGATCGCAGATTTGATGGTGGTGATGTACAGTTGGGGACTTCGACAGTGTGCGAGACAATGATCCAAGGCACGAAAGTCTCCCTGCTGGAGCTTCAGCTGAAGATGGTGCATACCCTAATCAACCCCCTCCAGTCTGGCCAAGCACAGCCCAAGTCCGCGGGCCGGATTGCCTTCATCACTGGATCTGATCTTCAGTCTCGCCATCGCTTGACAATGGAGGGCACGTTTGGGTATACGACTAAACACTACTTTCAATTTTTCCATGTCACCGTACCAAAGTGGAAACACTCATAATAGTTTTAACACAATCGTATCAGTTTCAACGTAACCATTTCACACTATGGTTGGTTTTCTTCCAGTGATCAGGTGGAGAAAACCGAGGATTTCCTGTTACATATCAAGTAAATGGATTAGGGTTGTAATAGTCAAATGCCTGGATTTAGTCACAATTTCATGCTAAGGTGGTTACCCCATTCCCAACTGGCGCCTTAAACCAACAGCTAGGGGCATTTTCCACAATCAATGCTACAATGATGTTGGTTTTAGTCTATGTAGGTGTGGTTATGGATTCGTTGTTGTCGGTTTAAGCATCTTTAGTGTGTGCAATAAAAATCTTCTTTGGAGAAACAACTCTACCTATGTGACGTGAATGGGATGTGTCATACTTCAACTTTGAAAATTTATAACTAATTCATTCTTCATCCAAAAATTATGTTTCAACTTGCGTTGGAATCTATTTCTTCTTGCCTACCTCTAAAAAATAATGATACTAAATAATATCAATGTCTCATATCCGTATTTCTTATTCAATTGGGAATGGAGTGACCACCTTACCCGTATGCTTGTTTCCAGGTGTGAGGAAGACAAGCACTCCCTGTCAACAGTTATCTCCTCCGACTTGCACTCGCGATTATCATGGGGCCTTGCTTCCTCCCTCAAGTAAAGCCCTCCACACCAATCTCTGAGCATGTCTCTGAGCCATCTGTTCTCTGCAAAAAATTCCTTGGAGTGAGTTATTTCACATCTGAGTTCATGAATCTTTGAAGACAGTTTTGTGCTTTTGTCTGTTCCTAATCATCTTTTGCGGTGACAGTGTGAATGAGAAACTGGTGATATTCTCACGATACAACAACGATGCATACGCTGGTCAACGAGTCGTTGTGCAGGTTAGTTTGATACACTTTCAAACCCGTGTCATCTATAACATTATATAAGATAAGCCACCGACCCTGTTTGTGCAATAAGACTATTTGTGATCAAGTGTCTTACATTTGAAAATTTGATATGTACACTATTGGCACAAATAGGGTGGCTTACCTTTCCTCTTAGCTCTGACTTCTGATTTCTCGGTGCTGTTCATCTTTCTAAAGCCCAACGTTGACCTACCAAGGTTTGTGGGATCCTTCTTAAGGACCAAGAAGCTTGAATTGGGCCTCATTTTATTATTCCTATCCAAACTTTCTTTTCTCCAAATTAATTTGTTTTTTCATCAACAAACGCAGTGTTCTTCACCGATTCCAGTGATACAAAAGTTGGTCCCATCTGATTTATATTTTCTACAATATGATCGATCATATTTATCATTTTAAATCCATGAATCCTTGGTCCTTTAGGGGTTAAAAGGTTGCGGCTCAGGCATCCCAGGGAAGCATATTCTTCCTCTCCACGCCGTCAGGAAGGGAGGAAATGTATATAATGTTATGGCCATCCCCATCAAGTTTGTGATACATTGGTGTCTCTTTTACCCTCAAACTCAATGAATGTTGTGCTCACCGTGCTTTGCATATCCTTGGATTTCATTCAGGCAGTCAGTAAAGTGGATGAGAGAAACACCGTCTCGCCAATCTGTGCAACAACACTGGGCAGTGTTACTCAAGGCGGCCTAAGCTGGACGCGCTCCTTTTCCCAGCATGGTAACTGTTCTTTGTTTTTTCCCTTTTTCCTTTTCTGTAGAAGAGAATGGCTAACTCGGTTTCTCTCAAAAAAAAATTGAGTGGTTCCTATGTGGAACTTCCTTTTGTTTGGTCCCATCTGAACCATATTTTTCACATTAGGATCAATTAAATTTGTCATGAATCCTTGGCCCTTTAGGGGTTAAGTTGATATTGCATCACGAGTCATATTCCTCTACAACCCTAACCCACCTTTTCTGCATTATGTAAAGGTGTGGGCGAGGAGTCAATTCAAGTGAAGGCACTCTGCAGCAGCAATGGATCCTATATGGTCAGCGTGAAAGCGCAACTTGGAGAAGTGGAATCTTAAGCCTTCATGTACCATTCCTACTTCATTTGTAGATTATCGATTTTACTTACAAATATGACTTGTATTCTTCCAATTGAAACGTTGCCAATCTGGTCCCTGAGTTTCGTTAGAACTGTTTGACCACTCGTGTCAAAAAAGTGACGATCATCGAGATTCAGATTGCTTGTGCTAACAAGAAATATTTTTGGCACGCAGTACATTTGTGAATAGGGGTTGTCACACCTCTTTCTTCTCATTCTCAATCTTCAGAGAATGGGGACATGGCACGCTCTCCTTGAATGGCGGAGGGCCAATTCTCTAAAGATTGGAGAATTCCATTCTTCTCCTCCACAGGTGAAGAATGGAGAATGGAGAATGGCCCATGCTTGGAGGATGAGTAACCAACTAACAACCTCTATTCTCCATTCTCAATCTCCACAAACCACAAAAGGGGTGTCACCCTTTCTCCATGGAGAAGCTATCCTATTGGCTCCTCTTTTTCCTCATCCTCCATTCTCCATTCTCCGAGGAGGTGTGACAACCCCTAATACCAAAATTATCTAATAGTGAACACAGAGAACTAAGACTATGAGGTTTGTTCTAATGAAGAAAAAGATAGTCCAAAAGGACCACTCAGGGCCTCTTTACACTAGAGGCAAGAAGCCGTGAGGAGAGAAATTTCAGCCAATGAGAAATCGGTCTTCTTGGTTTCTAGGCCTCCCATTGGCTGAAATTTCTCT
This sequence comes from Pohlia nutans, assembly GCA_022496805.1. Taxonomy (NCBI): domain Eukaryota; kingdom Viridiplantae; phylum Streptophyta; class Bryopsida; order Bryales; family Mniaceae; genus Pohlia; species Pohlia nutans. Next base: position 23,723,589 of record CM040090.1, read on the forward strand.
CCTCACGGCTTCTCGCCTCTAGTGTAAAGAGGCCCTCAGTGTATAACTCTTCCAGTTGCGGAATTGAAAAAAAAAGGTTTGTTTTTAGGCTAAGGGAGGATCCCCATGAGACCCGCGCCCGCTTTGCAGAGAGAGAATAAACTAATTTTACACCATGCATTGGATTAGAGGATGGGCGCTAGTGCGGTTGAACGGGTTTGGCACTTCCTTAAACCAAGGCCACTCTCTTTCACAATCATGCTCTCACTTTTATTAGAGTAGAATCAGTGGAGATTGACCAATGAACCGGTTGTCTATTTTTCTGCAAGAGCGGGGCTCGGTGCTTCATGGGGAGCGGCTGTAAACAGTATACTGCAGAATCTCAATCCTCTCTTACCATATCCATTGATTGTAGGTTCGTACAAAGACCATGAATATTTTCTAGTTTGACGAAACTCATTTTATCACGTGTCAAATAGACATTGGTTGTAATCCACACAAAATAGTTTTGGTGACTCCAAGGTATTAAATTATTTTCCGCCTTCCGTAATGTTTTTTTCAACATATAGTGTCTCTAGCAACCATAACATTCAACAGCTTGTAGATGCTTTGTTTGGCCCCACAGTACATGGTGTGGCATATTTCACTCCAAACAGGACTTCATCAATAGCTAATTGGACAAGTGGAGTCCTAAGGTGATGAGTAGAGTGCATGAACAAAAGGCAGAGTGCATGAAGGCTACTAAATGTTATGGACATGGTTTGACTAGTCAATGAACCTATCAATTACTCCCTCTTCCAAAATAAAACCTTTAGTTTTTGGCATTTTATTTTTTTTACAATATTTTTCTTATATTTTATACTTCAAACGTGAACCATGCCCACTTCAAACAGGATGAACAATGAGTGACACATAAACTACACTAATAGTGCAATTAGGTTGCCTAAAAACTTAGATTGCCTTACTCGAAGAAAATTACTTCACAAGCCATCAAAGTCAATAGATATTTCCAATTGTACGCATGGAAGTTCATGAGTCCCAATCACGACAGTCTCTAATTCAAAAGTAGTGTATTCTTGTATAGTAACAATAAATATTTATATAGTATCAATTGTCAAGAAGTTAATGAGAGATAATATTTAGTGTACAATGGGATCCAAAAAGTGAGTGTAATCTTTGTGTTTGAAGCCTTACTTCATTGACTGTAACTGATACTTTCAATCAACATTGCTCACTCTCAAGATATCTAATATCCACAAATCCAATTTTGCAATAGAGCACTAAGTGGTCTGCAGACCACAAATTACAGTTCAAGTAGAATCATGTGGAAGAAAGAGTAAAGCTCAACTTTTGAAGAGGGGGTCGGAAAGTCATCTTAGAGTGTACTAAAGTTGTGACCAAATATAGCATTTTAATAACACATTATTAGATCTTGACAATGAAGTGGGTTATTTCCCATGTAGTTTGCAATCCCTAGACAATGTGCAACATTCAGAAAGTGGTGCAAGAGATTGAAATAAAGTGTGTAACGCACATTTGACAATAATGAGTTATTTCTCAATTGTGTTTGTTCTTTACTAAAAATTCGTTGGTACTCCACCATAGCAAGAAGTGGAGACAAAATTATAGTATATTATATGATATAGCCAACAAATTCACCTAACCCATGCCCAATTGAAGATAGAGTGAGGTACTTATTGCGGCATGAGTCTAAATTAAGAAATAGAGAAGGATGGTAGAAATAATGCTACGACTATGCAACAAGTTGAGTGTACAACATCTACAAACTCGCATTTCTAACAAGCGTGCAAGATTGCAAGTTGTAATCAAAGCAAATGGTGGTAGTACTAAACAGTAGATTGTTAAATGAAATATTTGGTAGGAAACATCATGTCAAAATTGTTGTTTATATTTGGTATATTGAAATTGTAATAAAAAATTTATATCATCTATACACCCCTCTAGGCCAATTTTCTATTTTATATTTGAAATGCACCATATTGTTTAGCATCACAACCTCTACCTCGTACCCAAATTTTGTATTGTAAAAAGCATTTATGCAATTGCTATGATTTTTTACATATTAAAAGTTTTAAAAAAAAAAATTAATCATTTGTTTTCCCTTTATCTTCATGGTACCAAATTTTGCACATATGTTGTTCATGAAGTTGCAATGTTTTATTCAAAATTTCATGCTCGTTCAACCATTTATGTGCAAATGGAAAGTGTAAACATCAATGAGAGTACAAAAATTACGTGACTTGTTGGACCGCACTGTACATACTACTATAAAAATTTAAAAACCACTTCTCAAGTATTGAGACAACTTTTTTTGGCAAAAAAATAGTGTTAAGTTAGAACACGCCAAAAACCATGGGTTTTATTTCAAGACAAAGGGAGTACTAAATGGATTATTGCCATTACTATGAGTCATAGAATTAGGGCCGCTTCACACTATGGCCAAAAGTCGAGAGGCCGTCGTCCCCAATTCAGATTGCAAGAAATCAAGAATTCAACCTCTCAACCCTTCACACTAAAGGCCAAAGTCCAAAGGCCGTCGCCTTTCAAAAATGCCTACATGACAACACTTTTTCACCAAGGTTGATGGACTCTCGAAGGAAGTTTGGATCGAACAAGCATAGAAACCCAAACTATGGTCGAGAGGCCGTCAAACTTTTTTTTCATAAAAAATCAAAACTACATTTTATTGCCTATTTTCAGCCCATTTCTTTACAAAGTTTGGCCACTCAACCCCACGGCCTCTCGACTTGGACAGCCCTAGTGTAAAGCAACCCTTAGTGTGAGACTTTACACCAATACTCACTGATTTCAAAACATACATCTCAAACGTACATTGTATCTAGATTTTTTTTGACACTTCAACCAAGTCACTATCTAATGAAACGAGTAATAAAAATTTGAATGACATTTGCAAGATTGCAGAATTCTGCAGGGCGGCCAAGTGCAGAAGTTGTCCGTGGCGAGCATCATGACACTCCAATACGTGATGGGCCATGTCGACAATAAACAGAAGATTTTGTGATGGACTATGCCGGCCTGGCAGTGTGTGAGTGAAATAGCAAAGAGCAATTGCATGTGCAAGTTCAAGTCACATCTGTAGACTCCAGTTCAAAGTTGCCATTCCAAGTTATCAGTGCTCCATAACCAGTGAACCACCACCCAGCTGTGTCAGAGACAACAATATATTGAGCCCGTACGTGTCCGAGCCACATGCAATTAGCAGTTGCAACTTAGCTTTCAATCAGTTGCTTGTATTGCAAGCTTTGAAATTCTCAAGTTTTTCCACGGCAGCTTGCAATCATGATGAGGCCATGAAGAGGTGGTGAGAGGATGTCTAGATGTGATGAAGCAATCAAACCATTTGGCAGTCGACACCGATTGCCTGTGCCCTGAGCAGAGGCAAGCTGTGGTAACATGGCATGACCAATACTCCCATAGACCTGCACATGTGTCGATGAATAATGCAGAAACAAACTTGGGATACAAAGGATGTACAGAAAAAAGTTGTTGTACAGGCAAATAACAACGTTCATCATGAACCCAGCCATGACTGTTTCAGAAAGGTTTCTAACTCACCCTCGTCATGGGAACACAACGTGGTGTAAACAGATGCAGCCAGCACTCGAGATGGAATTATCTTCCGATTTTACTATGCCTGTGCAAGAGTTCATTCAACCTGTCAGTATTTCGTAAAAAGCCACAGCTCATCGGCTGCTGTCAGAATTGCTCCACACTCAACATGAGAATGTTTACAGAGTTGTCGGCTGCAAATCCTGCATCTTAACAGGCTTTCCGATGAGTTAACACCTCATCACTTAAAAAAATCGTGTTAGTAACAAAATTTCTGACCGATAACTCTCTCACAGAAACCATTGTTAACGCAAATAGTCTCAAGATTAAATTTAATCACAATCAAACGATCCCAGCTACCGAAAAAGGATTCACACGTGATGTGTGAAGAGCCTGAAGTGAGACAAATACAAATCGACAGTATACAGTACGATAGGCCAACAAACTGGGCCTCTTGTACAAGTCGGGAAAAGAACAAAAAATTGAGAAATCTCTTTTATTGCTAGTCCCAGAAGCGGAATACAGCATTCAGTAACATGAGACTTGTACTGCTTTATAAAGACGGGAATATGCTTCACAAAAATTAGTGTCTGCTACAAATGTCCGGTTCCTGAAAGTGGTTAACTTTCCTCCTCCACTTTAGATCCCAGCTTGGGGATGTCTTCAAACCGCTTCTGCAAAATCACAGCTCCACAAAATGAGAAATCCCAAGACAAAAATATATACATATGCATCTATAATCCTGCTCGGGAAGTTTGCAACAGACATCTGGACACCAGCTACTGAAAGTACTAGAAAGTAATAAATTCCCTACAAGGACTAAAGCGACTGAATCATTCAAGAAAAAGGTCCAGTCAAGGAACCGAAATTGTACCTGCCACCTAAAGTTATGAATAGCTTTCATCACTCTTCAATCTCCACAAAAACTAGATCACTAATCCGAATGGTCTTTAATCATAAACACAAGGGAGCAAAAATCCGATTACAGGGTGAATCAACTACAACGGTTGACCTATACAATGTACACGCATTGGTCCGGTAATACAGCTACTTAACTTGTGTATACAAAATTCTTAGTTGATGCTACTTGAGCCAGAACGATACAAAGACTCTGTCTCCATACATAAAAAAAACAAGCGATGGCTTACCCCGACATTGTTCCTGTCCCAAACCTTGTTGATGCCATAATCCACAACCTGCAATCAGCATAGCCGTCGTGTCAGGGATGTAAACTTGTACAAAACACCGAAACCCTATATCCTCTCCTCCTGCTTAAAACCCTAATCGATCACCACGACCCGAGCTCTCAATACTATTGAGGTGAGGTTCCCAATACTACATGTGTCCCGAATTTTCAAAAGAAGGCGTAAAAATAAAAACAAAAAAGAACAAAGATCGAACGAAAAGCTCCGCAGGAAATCGCGAGAATGGGACGTACCCGCTCGCCGATGATCGCCCCCGTGAAGATGAAGGCGATGTAGACGGAGTTCTTGCGCATGAGCAAGCGCATGGTGGTGTCCAACATGCCTCCCGGAGCCCGCTCCATGTTGCTTGCTTGCGAGGTTACAAATCTTCGAAACCCTAATCGGCAGGCAACCTGGAATGAACAAACAATTGCGAGCCTCGCTGCGGTGCCGGAGCTCTTGATGCTCGAAGCGGGACAGCCGACCTTTTCTTTCCAGTAGTATTACTTTTCCGTTTTCTGAGTCTACTTTTATGTGGAAATCGCGGATTCTTTCGAGCTCATTTCTTTCCTGCTCATTTCTTTTCTTTCTGGGAACATACTTTAAAAGCGTTTCACGTGCAGGTCAGGTCTTTACAGTCCACCCTCTCTAATGACACACTCTAAAGGCCGCGTCACTGGGATGGACCACAAGCGACCAGTCGCATAGTCTTTGCCTTAGTATTTATCCTAGATTTATTTTTACGGCTTCTTAATATTGTTCAGCATGTAACTCCTTGAAAATAAAGCACTTATGTAGTGGTAGATCAGAGACAATAAAGTGGTCAGGTTTATAGACTCAGTGAATAACCACTCAAAAAAATGTAATTTATATTTTTCTAATAATCTTGTAAAAGTACTAAAGTGAATGTGTTAACCCATTAAGGACCGCGCATCTAAATAAGGTACTAACACCTTAAACCGACAGAATAAGGGAATTGGTAACCGGGGAGTGCAAAAAGCATGAAGTGAAACCATGAATGTGTTAGCAAATTGGAGACGAAGTGTTGGGTCTTGGAATCAAAAAATTTGGACACATGAGCAATTTTACACAAATTTTTGAAGTGAAAGTGTTGTAGACACCTAATCAAAATTGTAGACTTACCCAAAAGAAACAGAAGGAACACATGGACAAAACAGGTCAATGCTTCCATCTCATTGGTTCTAGTGAACTTTTAGTGAAGTTGTGGTCCATTTTAGGTACACTCCCAATCACTTTGAGGTGAAATTATAGGAGGCGGGAACGGGTACTTGGCAGTTTAAGGTGTTACTACCTTAGTGGATGTTTGTTGGTCAAAGCCAATTTTGACCTTGAAGATGAAGTTTTTTGCTATTGCTTTCAATTGAGAAAATGAAGTTTATCGAGTTTAGTTTTCACTCCACTTTTCGGATCTTATAAATTTCAAGTTTTGAATATTTTATTTTTGTTGCAAGCTATATAACCAAGGTCTGAATTACATTACATAGGGTGTTCACCTTTTGCATTTTTCATTTTAAATTTAAAAATTCTAAAAAATATATATCATGTGATTCTCCGTTGTCATTTGCACATGTTCTAAAGAATTTATATTTTTTGAAGATTTTTTGTAATTAATATGAATTTCTTACAGTATTTGACCTAAAAATTTGCAAAAAGTCCATTTTGTATCAAAAAAATCAGAAAATTTTAGGACCAATAGGAAACATACAATCTCATGCATGAAAAATATTAAAAAGTATATTTTAACAAATCTTGAGAGCTGAACTGTATATAAAAGGGCATTTTGATTATTCTACAAAGGAATGGGATGTTAAAGGGTTAAATATGTGAGTCATGATTTGTGAAGCATACCGGTCAATCAACCAACAATAGTCCATGTCAATTTTCAAAAATTTGAAGCACAATAGAATTATACCTAAAGTCAAAGCTACTAGGTAGCCTATCTCTTGGCATGATTTTTGTTTTGTAAATAACTTTCATTGTTCATCTCTAACATGAAGCAATGGGCTTGCTTGGTATAAGTGAACATGTGTTTGGTGTAGGGGTACATGGAGATTCTTTCAAGTAGGAAACTTCTGTGAGGTATAGGGGAGCTTCTCTAGCATTGGGGAGGTTCAAGGTTCAAATCTCTCTAACAACGCAGAGCATTGTTATTGGTCAAAACTAAAGGAGACAAAACTCATTTTCGCTACTTATCAAGCTAAAAAAACTAGTTTTGCCTTGTCTTTCCTATTAAAGAATTTTTTTGCTCGACTTTCCGTAATAGCTTAAACAGGTTGTCTCTTAATAGCACTCTTGCCGATATTTCACATATAGTCACTTTTTTGCAAGATTTTAATGTACAAGTACTTTGGTTTACCCCTAAAAGTCCTCACCTCTTTTGCAAAATTCAAAGCACTATAATTTGCATACTTTAAATATCACATTGAATGATTTATAATTTTTCATAGATAATCATTGACATTATGAAGGTATGACAAAATTTTCAACATGATTGGAAGATATTTTGAATATTTACAAATTTTATGATGTAAACAAGGTAAAAATTCAAAATAAATATGTTTTTGTCAAATTTAATATCAAAAATTATATTTAAGGTAGATAAAAGTTATATTTACATGGAGTAAAAAATTGAAGGTGAAGAAATTAAAAGAGACTTATGATTGAAGCATCTTTAGAAAGCCCTTTGTATTTTGGACACTCAAAATTCAAAGTTCTCAACGGTGGAAAAACTTCAAATGAAGTTTATTCTCCAATCCCAACGGTCAAGAGATGTATCATAACTTAACTTAAACATCTAATGAAAACACCAACTATAATAAAGCTAAGACACTTGATTTTTGGGGCCTTTGACCAAAAATCAAGCATAATTGGGTTGATTGGTCCTTTAGGGGTTAAAATTCACAAAATCTTCAAAGTAATGATTTGTGGAATCGTGTTCAATTTTATGTCTGAATAAATTTTCTATTTAATGGTCACCAAAGATCAGGTTAGCATCCATTTCCATTTCCACCAGTGAGTATGTGAATGATATTTCAATGCCTACCCTACAGTCTCTTTGTCACTTTGCTGCAGACGGAATCCAAATAGCCGCTGCCAAAGTGTACATAAAACAATGACCTGCAATTGAATCGTACGTGGGTTAAGTTATACATACGATGGTAGTGTATTAAACATTGACATGGTAACGCATATGCCCTATACATATCTTTCACTGTTCCGGTACCATAACATGACATTAACCCCTAAAGGACCGCAGATTTTCCTGTTTTTGAGCATCATTTTCATCTTTTTCTATTCATTTTTTTGTTAATATTTTTTTCCTCTTGGTAGAAAATACCAAATCAAACATTTAAATAAAAAATTTGAAATTTTTGACCAATTTAACAATTTTTCCCATGTGTTCAAAGACAGTCAAAAAATATCCAAAAAAGACTGCAATTTTATCTTTTCACTTCAAACGCTATAATCTTGCGATCAGTATAGTCAAATTCTATGAAAATTTTAGCATGCACTCTTTTAGAAATCTATAACAAGATCCTATGGTTAAAGTTGAAAAATAATAATTTTTGAGGTTTATTTTGAGCCCTACTCGCACTGCCCATTCTCCCCAAAAAAACCCCTTTTGCTCCATAACTTCCACTTTAAAATTTGGAATCAAAAGAAATTAAATCCCCATTTTTTTTATTGATATACCAAATTCACATAATTAATTTCAAAAATTAAAAATTAAAAATAACACCATAGGAACCTACCTGAACATTGAAATGTCCTAGTTAGGACACTTGGTCCTTTAGGGGTTAACCCCTATAGGACCACAACTACGTTTCTGTCCAAATACTCCAAATTTGTCTTAAAATAACCCTTTTTAGAAAAAGTAAACTTTTTTTATCTAAAAACTTTTTGACTAAACCAACTGTAGGATATTTCAACTAACTTGAATTTATCTGCACTTACAAATCTTACTACAAGTTACTAGTAAGATTGTAAGCTACAAAGTTGGTAGCGCTTTCTTTATTCATCCATTCCCCGAGTTTGAAACTTTTTGAAAATGCCCAAAATCCAAACTTTAGTCTTAGATTTGATATAATGAATTTGGCAGTTGTGTATGTGGGGGTGTCAGCTCATTGTGTACGAAAATTCAAATGCATGACTCATTGTATGAAAATTTTCAGGAGCTGCCCACTGTAAGGTTTTTCACCTTTGTATGATTGTATCTTTTAATCTACACATCACCTATGTACGCAAATTACCATCCCATCTTCATTACTAAGAGTAGAATCAACACAAGAAATCTTAAAAATTGAGGAGCAATACTCATTCCACACTGACCTGACCAAACTTGAAAATTTAGCCTTGGTCCTTTAGGGATTAATCCCTAACCGTCCAATGGGGATAGTACATACGTTTTTGTATAATTGGCATTTGCTACCAACAAGTAGTTCTAAATTAGGATCTTAATAGGAACCGCATTGATCTAAATTTCAACTTCTTTGTTGAACTCAAATCCATTAAAGGTGTGGTTCCATTCTATACACAAGAATTATACGTTGTATTCTACTTGCCGCAAAGGCATTTTTAGACGTTTAGGGGTTAACCCCTAAACGTCTTCACCTTCCCCAGATTTTGCAAAGATGCATTATAATATACAACTAAGGGGATTTTTGGAACTTGATGTATGAATAAAAGTTGTACATTATGAATTTTAGATTCTATTCATACGGTTAGATCTATGATTGCTATCTCCAATATTTTTGTATAAAATTTGAAACTCAAAATTCAAGGTTCCTTTGTAATTTGATTACAAAAAAGATATTAAAAATCCAAGAATGAAATTTGTTGTGATGGGTTGAAATGTAATACTTTAACTATAGTGCTCTTGGAAGACTTTTTTTTGCTTGATTTTATGAGTTGACTTTTTCATAAGCACTTTTACATTGAAATATTCAAAAAAATTGGTGGAACAATGTGACATGAAATGAGGCATAAACGTTTCACAAATTATCCCCTTTTCAATCGGATCACACATGTATGAAGTTAATTTCCCATAAAAAAATAGTAAAAAATCCACATTGCAAAAAGTACATGATGGATGAAAAATTGAGTTCAAATTTGTTCATTGGACCATTGGACGTTCAGGGATTACCCTGTAAGAGACGAAGTTTAATTTTTGATGTTCACGTAAGCCATTGTGAAGGTAATGTCCCAAAACATGTTGTCTTTTGTGATGAGGGCAACTAAAGACTTCTTATTTCAACTCTGAACCCCTAAAGGACCGGGGGTGTTTTTAGCCTAGCTCTTGTTTTCTTGACTAGCTCTTATAACAAGCCCAATTCCTCATTGGTGTGGGATAATTTTGACAATCGGCACCATTGAAATAAAAGAAGACTTACATAGCTTTTGTATGAAAAAAAGATCAACAAAATCGCACAATTTTTGAGAAAATGCCACCGTTGAGAAGATTGATGGAACTTGTCCAGGGTATTTTGTACACATGCTGAAATCGGATTGATCAATAGTGCTCCAAAAACTCTGAAATTTTTACTATGAGTAGAAATCATCATTTTAAAAACGTGGAAAAATTTTCAAGTGATTTGGAGGTGCGAGGAAGAAGATATGAGGCTCTGAAGTGACGCCTAAATACCCACCGTGCAACTCAAAAAAATCACCAAAAATTGCACACTTCATGAAATTTCGATCGAGAAGTACTCACGAATTCAGCTCTTAAAAAGAACTAGGGTCTCTTTGTTGCTCACTTTACAATTCACGGTCCAACAACTCGAAATTCCTTACTTTCTAGTTCCAGAAGCCACGTGGTGGCCTCGTGGTCTTTTAGGGGTTAACCTTTAAAAGGTCCTTGGGGTCCCTTTGTATAAACTATATTTAGCCTAATAATTTCTAAATTGTGGCTTATTTTATGAATTGTGATATATTTTTAAATACATATTATCACAATTATAAAAAAGCAAAATTGCACTAAAAGTGTTTAGTCACTATTATTTTGATCAAATACCACCAAATGTAAAATATTTCATATGGTCGCAAGAGGCTTTTGGGCCGTTTAACCCCTAAATGTCTGAACGTGCCTTTGCGACCAGTAGAATACGGTGTATTTTGGTTGTATTTGAAATGGATCCACACCTTTAGTGAGTTTGAGTTCAAAATAGAAGTTGGAATTTAGATCAACGCGGTTCTAGTGACTTCTTGAGATCCCAATTTAGAGTTTCTTATTGGTAGCAAATCTCAATCATACTACTATGAATATACTATCCCCATGGGACGTTTAGGGGTTAAGGGTTAAAGGACAAACGATCCAAAATGGGTCGCATCAAAAATAAGAATGGTTGTAAAACATGCTAAAGGTGTTTAAATTGAGTGTTTCAAAAGCGGCTAACCTCTTTAAAATCAAGTTGACTATAAGAATATTTTGTTTGGATTAGCGAAAATATTTTTAATTGATTTCATAAACAATAAAGAAAGCTAGTGGTGAAGGTGACTGAGGTAGTTTACAAAGTTGTCAAATTTGTAAACATTTGAAAAAATGCATTGTAGTTTACAAAAACATCAATTTTGCAAACGGACGTGTGATTCTTGAGATAGTTTCCATGCATGTTGTATACAATTTGCATACCAATCTTGGAACAAACTTGCTTCATCGTTTGATCACACCCTCGGGGAGTTTACTAAACATGTATATATGTATACACGTGCGTGACAAAAGTATTTATTCAAGGGGTATTTAATTATCCATTCTTAATTTTTTGTACCGTATTATTATATAATTTGCTAATTTCTTGTTTTTGAAATGACCCTATAATTACTTTTAAATTTCATGAAGCTCTAATTTAAAGCTAAATATGTTCATTATACTTATTTGATTTTGCTCTAAAGGGTTTAGGAGCATTCAAAGTACTAAGTCACCAAAATCCAAATCACAACAAGGTCTTACTTTAAGAGTGTTCATAAACATTTTCAAACAACAAAATCAACCCATGTTCCTCAATCAATGTACACGCACAATAAAACACAACGAGTATTGAGTGTCAAAAAACAAAAACAAAAAACACACCAACAAAAGAGGAAGCAAAAAGAGGGTCCATGCAATAATGTAGAAGGGTATAGAGTTAATACTACAACAAGACATACACGAGACCAACCACAATTCCTTTAATTTATCTTGAGAAATTGTTTCTAGCACTTAAAAACATTCATTAGGAGAAATTTGGGGTCCCAAAGGGGCCTTCTGTTTTCGCACGTGCTGAAAATTCGAGGGAAAATCGTGCGCTTTACACGCTAGCACCAATGGTGCCACCGTGGTGCCAGCAGTGCAGTTCTGTGGGTTGACTCAATCGACGCTGCCAACACTGCCAGCACTGCGGCTTCCGATACTGTCAGTGGGCAACGACCTTCACCAATGGTTTTACAAAGAGAGAGGTGTTTAGGTAGCTAGTTCACCTAACACGGGCTGTCTTACAGAGCCCCTTTGGGACCACAAATTTCTTCTAATAAGAAAAACCGTTCATCGCAAATGAAAGATGTCACATTCATTTTGCAAAACAATTCCTAGCCTTTAAAAAAACTAGTATATAATCAACAAACAATACATGCCTTTGATATTTGATACGTCCCAACGCCCCAACTTCATCGCCATAGCCTTCAACGAGGACACCCTATTTCAAAAACAAACCTAGGATCCTTAACTCCTACGGTATATTTTTACAAATATTTTAAAAATATGCATTATTTATATCAAGCCTATATTATTATAATACACATTTTATCATACATACTCACCTATATTACTTCTAAGAAAATTCTAAGTTTTTCCTTTTGTGAATATAAAATTTTACCCTATATTTTCCCGCACGTTGTTTCATAATATTATTGCGGTGAACTCCCCGAGATCACACCGTCTGCACACACTTGTTTGCTAAAAGAAAACACCTTTGCGACAAAAAAACAAAATGCCTAATTGTCAATGAGAATCATCACTTGCACAAATCATTCCCACTTTCGTATCTGTAATTAATTTATTAAAATTGAGTCAATTCATTTTTAAAGAATTTTTTGTAAATGATGTGTTAACCTCTAAACATACCAATCCTTTGAACACAAGTAGATGCTACCCACAAAAATAGATATTAGCATGACTTAGATGTACATTAGGTGTACATAAGAGGACCATTGCATGCATGAAATCTACCCAACAAATTTGACATACTTGCATTTGGAGGCCTTTCCAATATTATCAACATCTCCCTATCACATGAGATTTACTATAATTGGCAGAGAATTTAATAGGCTTGTAAAGGTGACTTGGATGAAAGTCATCCGAGATTGTATGAGAAAGTTACAAGGGTTTTAATTCATTCGTGATCCAGTTTCTGGACGCTGGGACGTTTAGAGGTGAAGACATGATCAGTTAGGTGGCAGTGTAAATGCATGTATATGAGTCACCACCGTTAGAACATTTTAGCAAGTTCAAAAAGTTTAAAGATGTGAATTTCAGTACTTAACCCCTAAACGTACCAACCCTTTGAACAGAAGTAGATGTGAATCTTAAACATAGATATTAGCATGGCTCAAATGTACATGAGGTGTACATTACAGCTCCATTAGAGGGGTTTTTAGTTGTAGAAGTGGTGTTGATCCTAGAGACTTTGTCTGTTATGTGTTGTTGAACGGTAGAAACATTGTGTGTCTCATTATTTGTTGATCACTATTAGAAAATTGAGTGTCCAAATCAACAAAAAGCACTGATATTTTTAGTTGTCTTGGATGAGTTGTACAAGACAATAATCAATAGAAATATGTTGATTTTTTTGGTTGATCTAGTCAAATTTATAAAAAAAAAATTTAAAAATTTAAAAAAATTTAATTAATTTAAAAAAACATTTTTTTCACTACTGGGCTTTTTCGGGCAGAAAAACATTGTTTTGGCTACTCAGCGCATCTGGGCGGCCAAGCTTTACGCCCATGATTGCTACTCGGGCTCAAACTTGGAACCTCGCACTTGTGACTTGACACCCTAACCAACTCACCACCATTAGAATTCGATGACGAAAGCATTGTTTTTTTTCTTACACATACACTTACAATTTCTTGCGACATACTTTGAAACCATGGATTAGTGTGATAAAATGGTTCATTGGAGCAAAATTTAACATCTTTGAATTCATTTTTATATTATCTATGAAGAGCAACAAAAATATTTAAAAATAAACATAAAAATAAAACGAAAATATGGGAGCAAAACAAATGCTTATAAATGAAGAAACTTTGGACGTTTAACCCCTAAAGAACCGGGGGGTGTTGAACTTAGCTCTTGTTCTCTTGATTAGTTCTTGTAACAATGTCAATTCTTCATTGGTGTAAGGAAATTTTGACAATCAGCACTGTTGGAATTAAAGAAGACTTACGTAGCTTTTGTATGAAAAAAGGATCAACAAAATCGCACAATTTTTGAGAAAATGCCACCGTTGAGAAGATTGATGGAACTCGTTCAAGGTATTTTGTAAACATGCTGAAATTGGATTGTATAAAAGTGCTCCAAAAATTCTGAAATTTTTACTGTGCATAAAGATCATTGTTTTAAACATGTGATAACAATTTCACGTAATTTGGAGGTGTAAAGAGTAAGATATAAGGCTCTGAAGTAACGCCTAGATACCCTCCTTGCAACTCAAAAAAGTCACCAAAAATCGCACACTTCATGAATTTCCAATCGGGAAGTACCTAAGGATTTAGCTCTCAAAAAGAGCTAGGGTCTCTTTGTTGCTTGTCCTATAATTCAAAGCCCAAAAACCCGAATTTCCTTACTTTCTAGTTCCAGAAGCCGCGTGGGGGCCTTATGTTCCTTTAACCCCTAAAGGACCAGGTGGACACATTGTGTCCTCGAATAATTTCATTACTTTAATAACTTGTTTGATTTTCATAATTTTGACTCAAGGTTAACTAGAGAATTGAAAATGTTCGTTTCAAGAACACAAAAATCCTTCAAGATTTGCAATTACGCTGATTGATTCATCGAGAAAAATTAAAACGTTAACGTAGGTGAACTTGGGACATAGTAGTTAGGGCGGTTGATGACTTGAAGGGCGTTTTCACACTTGGATGTCACAATCATAAAAAAAAACAAGCGTCCAATATGTAAAATATTTGCCATTACTGCATCATTAACACCATTAAATAATTACGGAATTTTTTTTAATATATTTTAAATGGAATCTTTTCAAAATAATTGGAATCTTTTCTAGATATTTTATATTATTTTGGAATATTCCAAATATATATTTGAATTATTTAAAACATTTTTGCAATGTAAAAATTAATAACGATCACAAACACCGGCTCAACGAGTCACCAACAAGTCACTTCACACAAACATAAATCTTTGAGAATCAATCATCGTTGTTTTATTTAGTTTTAGAACATTATTTTTTGTGGGCACCTAGATATAGTACATCTTTGTATGCTCCTAAACTTTCAAATGCTAATCATGGTTTTTAAATTTATGAGAAAGTTTGCAATGAATGACCTGTTGGTTTTATTCAAAATTTTCAAAAATCAACTTATGATCAAACCTTATAATCTATAATATATACGGTAGATTGTTTTGAAAATTAATGTACAGTCTCATGACTATGAACTTCAACGGTGAAGTTTTCTACATGAATACCAATCAAGAGATACAATTGCCTTTCTGAAAGCATCACGAGAAAGTGATAAAATTTTAGAAATGAGCATGGTCCTTTAGGGGTTAAAGGTTAACCCTTTAGTGCCTTGAGTGATTCGAGAGAATCTAGAGTTATTTGGCGTTTTTTATTTTAAACTCCCTATGCTCAAATCATGAATACTATTAATTGTATTTAATCATGTAAATTTAATCATAGCTTAATCAAACAAGTGTCGGTTAAACCTTGGTAAGATTAGACTGTTGGATTGGATGATTATAATGTCTTTGAACCGTGTAATGCACACTCAAAAATGAGATTTTGGAGGGTGTGTGACTTCAAAGCTAGATAGAATTTGGGTAAGAGTGAAGAGGTTCAACAATGACCCATGTCAACACTTCTCCATTGCAATCTCTCGTATCAAGAACGGACTCACACTCAATTATTGTGAATTTCATAAGTGATAGTGACTTATCCATATACGGTTTAGGACAAGAAAATATACGTTAAAATATAAAAGGAGTTGGTACATTAGAATACATACACTCATAGAACATGCACAAGAGAACATAATTCGAAAAAATAAAACAAGATAACAAATTTCCAAACACAAGAAATATTGCAAATGTGTTATATTTGTAAATATTTACTCTATTTTCAAGTATTTGCAGCATTTTTATGTTTTGTTCAAGGGTATTTTGATAGTCGCACAATTCCAAATTGAAATTTTATATTATTTTCTGGAAGATGTATATAATAAGTCTCCAACTGTGAACATCACAATTCAAAATCCAATTCTTCATGAATTTTCCGGTATTTGAGTTTTCGGCACATCAGAGACCACAACGTAAAACTTAGTCTCCTGGGCACTAAAGGATTAACCCTTTAAAGTCCCGATTCAACACTGTTTTCAAAGATTCGTTATAAAATGTTTGATGAAAAATTAAAATGGAGTTGATGTACAAAGCAAAGTTATAAATGTCAATGTGAAGATAATATTGGATTCATCATATTTATTATTCATATTTTTTAATTAATTTTGCAAGGTTTTCTCTTGAAATTCAATTAAAAATCCAAAATTAACATTAAAACATTTAAAAATATTGTAATGAAATTGGAATGACATGCACTACAAGAGGGTATGGTTTTCACTATTTGATTCTTCTTATTATGGAAAATCATGTTTAAGGTCTCACTTTTTGAACTAAGAATGAAACTTGACATAAACCACTTTTGCTATTTTTCAAAAACTCTCAATATCTTATCTTGAAGATCCATACCGTACAAATGGTAATCAACTAGCACAAGAATTTTTTTTTAAATGAACATCCAATTGCGTGGTGAAGGGACGCGTCCAGAATCATCCATCGTCCAGATTCTGGACGCAGGCGCGTCTAAGGGTTAATACTTCATGCCTGATATTTTTTGTTTTACAGGGTTATAAATTTACTGTCACTGCTAAGGTAAACATACAACTTACCGTTTTTACCTTTTCAAAAACCACTTTGTCATTCTGACATCTGGTGTACCTTGCATAGATATTAAGTCTTGCATGTTCTGAATACAAAATTCAAATTTCTGGCGTGCTTGTTTGTTTTTACACACACTTAGAGAATCCAACATAAGCATGGGAAAGTCCTTTTGAAAGTCGGCATGCTGCGACATCCAAATAAGTACGGTGAGTACCCTTAAGCATCCACACTACCATTACCCGGTCAAACCTCGTCAATTCCGCATATTTGAAAATATTATATATATATATATATATATATATATATATATATATATTTGAATTTTTTTTTTTTTTAAATTTTAAATTTTTGAAACAAGAGTATGAAACCCCATTGAATTAACGAAGGTCACACAATTTTCTTTTGATAATTTTCTCATGCAAGGTATTGCTCAACCGATTAACCTTCATTTTTTTCATAATGATTTTATTATAAAAAAAAATTATAAAAAAATTCAAAGTTTTATTTCCTTGTATCAATCATAGTAATTACAAAATACTCATAATTAATAGGGAAAATGTAAATGATAGTGATGATCAACAAGGTATTGGTGGCATGCTTCTTGAGCTTATATAGGAAGAAATTCCATAGAAAAATGTTTTCTTCGGTGTATATTGGAATTTTAGAGTTTTGAGCTTTAAAGTGCTGTAAAAAATATAATTTTGAAGAATGGTAAATTGAACTAGAAAGTAGACAATAACCTCCACACTTTTTGAAATCAGGAATTAGGTGAAATTCATTGTTTGACTGAAAAACGATCAACCATGGCTCCTTGCATGCTTAGAGGTTAACCCCTAAACATCATAGCGTCTGGTTTTTGGACTACTAACGCATTCAAAATCTCCCTACGTCATGATCAATGCTTGAATGAAAGTCATTCAAATTTTTGGATATAATTCATCAAGTTGTTGTCCTATTCAAAAGTTGAATTTGGTGATACTAGAGTATATGTTTTTCTAATTACAAATGTAGAAGTATGTCAAGTCGTTGACCAAGCCAAAATTGCATCGATTGTAGTTCAAAAGTGGCGTTGCAAAAATGAGGGTCATAGATTTAATTAGCAAAAAAAATTCAAAGAATCACCGTATAAACCTCTAAGTGACCGATTGACCATTTTTTGGTCGCAACCCAAACAATAGTGACTGCCTATGGCCAAGAAATGACATTTTTTCCAGTTTTGATTTTTTGATTTGAAATTAGGGCACATATTGTGTTGTAATGTTGCTTGATGCATTTCATTCGCAATATTGAGGTTCACTAAGGATTTTTTCAAAAATAAAGACTTCAATATAGTCTTAGTGTTATAAAACTTTCTATTTTGGAAAAGTGATGATGTTCTCTGATTTGAAGATTTTGGCTTTTTTAATTTTAGGATAGAATGTTTAGTTTTAACCAATCATATCAAATTTCAAATTCTAAAAATGAAAATTGTAATTTTGGTGAATATTTATAAGGAAATGCTTATAAATTCATTAAATGAGTATCTAAAACTATTTTTAGTTTGATCATATATATAATTACTAAACATCATGCTTATAGTTTTCTCTTTTGGACCAAATTTCATCAAAGTTATGTGGTGAAGTAAGATATCATGATCTTCAATTTTTTTGATGAATCACTGCAACATAGAATGAGGCATTCACGAATTCATCCTCTTTCTTATCATATCACAAATGATAAAATGTTTGATAAGAAACAAGAATGGAGTTGATGTTCCCAACAAAGCTATAAATGTCAATGTGAAGATCACATCTGTACATTTAGATTTATCATATATTTTATTAATATATTTAGTTTGATTTTGCAAGGTTCTCTCTTGAAATTCAATTAAAAATCCCAAACTTACATAATTTAAAAATTTAAAAATCATAATGAAATTGGTATAACATGCACTACAAGATGGTGTGGTTTCCGTTATTTGATTCTATTCATTTTGGAAAATCATGTTTAACCCTTAAACGTCAACCCCTGCCCCATGGGCTGGGTTTCTACAGAATCTTCTCTGTAGCTCTTCTTGTACTCAACTTTTCACTTATTTTTTGATATCATTCTAATCACCTTCTTACGATGCATTCACAAAGTGCGATTTTACAATTCAAATCACAATTTGTTTGAGTGATTTGTGCTTTGAAAGGATTGTGGTAGGTAGGTTGGGGTTGCACATAACCTTGTAGGAGGTTGCAAGCTTATCATTGACTGGTTCATTCATGATGCCCAAGTTCAAAAAATGCATTATTCATGATGCCCAAGTACAAAAGATGCCGTGATCCAATTTCGGGCTGCCCGGCAAGTCCCCAAATTGTCGTTTAATCCCTAAACGTCCTCATCTATGTCCAGTTTAGGTGGTTTTTCAAAGATGCATTATAGAATGCAATTAATATGAATATTTAGAACTTGATGTATGAATAAAAGTTATACATTTTGAATTTTAGATTCTATCTATATGGTTAGATCTATGATTACTATCACTAATCTTTTTCTATATATTTTGAAACAAAAAACAAAAATTAATTTAGTAATTCAATTACGAATAAGATATTGACAATTTGTGGATGAAATTTGTTGTGATGGATTATAATGTAGTACTCTAGGTGTAGTGATTTTTGGAGATTTTTTGGATGCTTGATTTTATGAGTTTATTTTTTCAAGAACACTTTTAGACCAAAATCTTCAAAATTTTGGGTGAAACACTGCAACACAAAATGAGGCATAACTTTTTCAGAAATTGTTTCATTTTCAATCGGATCACACATACATGAAGCTAACTTCCCATAAAAAATTCAGCAAAAAATCACACTACAAAAAGTGCATGACGGATGAGAAACTACGGATGGAATCTGTACATCATGCAAAATATGCATGGTTGGGCAGTTAGGGATTAAGGGTTAAGGTCTCAATTTTTGAACAAAGAATGAAACTTGATATAAATTATGTTGTTTTTCAAAAATCGCATTATCTTATTTTGAAAATTTGTACCGTACAAATGATAGTTAACTAGCACCAGAACGAAGAGAAATTTGGATGGATGAAAATTGTCCTTGTATATAGTCATGATAATAGTTCGAAACTATTCATCGTCCTCTACATGGAGGCACGTAAGGATTTTATGAGCAAATATAAATCGATCCAAAATTGCCTAAATAGCTTGGGAATATCAAAATATAGCTCAAAGTAATTTACTTTTATTTATTTTTCATGTCATAATATCTGATTTTTAAGGGGTTTTTTTTTTAATAATTAGTTTTTGGCAACCCAGCTCTTGTACTACGGTAATGACTAGATCTAGATTACCGTACCAGGAAGGCATGGTCGGCACTTTTGTGTCGAATAATTAATAAAAGTTCAAAAAGTGGAGGTCGGCACTTTCAAAAATGATTATTAGAAATTCGGCTATTAATAACTAACATTGAAATTTTACTAGCGGCTAAACGTTTTCTTTTGTTTTTAGTCTACGATTTTTGTTGACTTCATTTTTGTTGATTTCGACAAAGTACTTTATAAATTTATTTATTTTTTCGGAATTTTTTTTGGGGAATTTTTTTCTGCCGACCCTGCCTTCCTGGTACGGTAACCTGATTGATTTTATATCGAGGCTCTGAGATTCCAGTGAATTGACAGTTTGATAGTATTGACCAAATGAAAAAGAAATTTTCATTGCAAGTCTCTGATTCTGGGTCCTAATCTCCATCACTGAGCTGATGAATTAATTTGACCAAGAAATGCAGAGTTTCTGACAGTAATATGTCACTGCTGATTGTACTTAAAACATGTTAATCAGCTTCATTAATCAGCATGAACAATCATCCTTGACCAGTTTGTGTGTTTGTGTACCATGAGTAGACTTTTCTATTCCCTTGTAGTCAGGACCAGCTAAAAAAATCCCTGGCAAATTTTTGCCGAAATCTTACCGTACCTGCTTTTGGCTCAGGCAAATTTAACTCCTAAAGGACGAAAGATTCATGGTTTTAAAATGACATATTCAATTAATCATATTGTGTAATACATAATTCAAATGACATTAAATTTTGTATCGTTGGAATCTATGAAGAATAATGTATAATTATGATGGTGAAGAAACCAAAAAAATTGAACAAGTGGAAGTCCACACAAAACCTACTCAAAACTGCTAAAAATTACAAGCTCCAATTTGAACTTCTTGGTTTTTTAGGGGTTAGGATTAGAAATTTTGAGAAATAAAATGGATGAAATCGTCAAAATCTCGAATTTGTGAGAGTTGTCCAATTTTTGGATGACTTTCATGTTTACAGATAAAGTAATGGATGAATGTGCAAAATGGTTTATGAAAACACAGTATTATCCATTTGCTTTTGACATGTATCAGTATGTCTTCTGAGATGCAACAGAAAAAAATAAATTATCCATTGGTCAATACATCAAACTTGGTTCTGAAACATATTACTCTTGTTCAAAGTTGTTCTAGACAGATGAATGGGGAGAAGCAACCTCTAGTTTATAGCTTGACCAATCAAACTTGACACTTTACCGGTTGAATTTCAACTATTAGCACTAAGGTCGAGCCACCCATAACCGACCACTTAAGGATTTTAGCATATGATATTAAGGTATATACGGTAGTATGCATCTTGTGCCTATGATGGAATGATCATAAAATAGAAGAACCATTTAATGACTACCAAATATATTTTTTGTATGTTCCGTATTATATAGACAGATGATAGATAGAAACTCTGGTGCTCTATTGAGGCTGGTGTGAATAAAGTGTTTGTTTGTAATAACAATGATCCAGTGCCCTTTAGACAAAGGGCCATTGGTACAAAACTACTATCCCCTTTCGAGAATAGACACTCCGTTCTATATACCAAAGCATGATCTACCATAATACATTATTGGATTCGGCCGCATGGTACCAAATATTTAATTAAGTCATTACAAAAAAATTTGCCACTTACACCTTTTGGAAAAAATCTTCTTTACATCTGGAGAAAAAAGTGAAAAAAAAAATTCCCCATATATTAGTTCTTATTAAAATAATATAATTAATGCCGAAACTCACCATATAGTACAATATATACTCAAATATGTCATATACTTCTCCATAAATATGTATTTAAATACATTGATGTAATTAAATACGAAAACAATCACCTACTTGTACACAAAAATTCAAAGTTGAAGTAGAGCTTCACTTCATTTAGTGATCACATTCCATCCTAATATCACCCCCTTCAAGCATGAGACATAATTGACATGCAAGAGGTAGAGTACCATTGCAGGACATGTTGCACACTCGAAGGTACACGCCAAAATAAACATTCATCACAAGCCAGATGTGAAATATTGCCAACTGGCAACCTCGGATTTTAGTTGTCCTATGGACGATCCTCTTTTTCACCATACAGAACAACATTGAAAAATAATTTCCACATTTATGTATATGTATATATATACACATACATACTCTTGAGGCACATGAGTTGTTTTTGGCAATCCGTTGCAAGGAAGTTTCCATCCAATAGAGTGGTGATTTTACAGCTGGAAATTCAACTGCCCACCCCGTGGACATCCTCGCAACACCTTATAGGTACCCCTCTTCATTATCTGATAGTTTAACCCCTAAATGTCTGAACGTGCCATTGGGGCCAGTAGAATATGTTGTATCTTAATTGTATTTGGAATGAATCCACAACTCTAATGGGTTTGAGGTCAATAGAAAAGTTGAAATTTAAATCAATGCGATTCTAACGAACTACTGAGATTTCAATTTAGAGTTTCTTGTTGGTAGAAAATCCCAATTATACAACAACGTATATACTATCCTTATGGGATGTTTAGGAGTTAAAGTCATTCTAAACCAAAATACTAGTATTTGTTTTCAACTAAAGTGTCTATTCTCGAAAGAGGTAAGTAGTCTTGTACCAATGGCCCTTTGTCCGGTGGGCACTGGCTCATTGTCAAGACGAACAGACACTTTATTCGCGCCGGCCTCGAAAGAGGACTGGACTTCATATCTATCTATATATTTGTTTTCAGAATCCTTTTTTTTGGGGTTGAATTTGCCGTGCACTTGAGGTACTTTTCTTCATCGAAGCTTTTTCATTTATATAATTGGATTGTCGAAAATGTTTTGGGTTTTAATGTATGTTTTTGAAAGAAAATATATGGATATACCATATATAGTATATAATAATATATTACACATACTTTTAATTTGAAAATTGGTTTGATTGCATAAAATAATGAGATTTATGACAAAGTTGAATTGTATTACCGTAGTAGGAAGGCAGGGTCGGCACTTTGGTGTCGAATAATTAATAAAAGTTCAAAAAGTAGGGGTCGGCACTTTCAAAAATAATTATTAAAAATTCGGCTATTAATAACTAACATTAAATTTTACTAGCAGCTAAACATTTTTGTTTGTTTTTTGTCTACAGTTCTTGTTGACATTATTTTTGTTGATTTCGACAAAATACTTGATAAATTTATTTATTTTTCCGGCATTTTTTTGGGGAATTATTTTCTGCCGACCCTGCCTTCCTACTACGGTAATATCTCGGGGGTGCACTGTACTAAACATGTACGAGTATACGTGAGTGCACAAAAGGGGTATTAATTTGAACACTACCGTATTACGTATACATACAACAAACACATTTAGAACTGAAAATATTCACGTATACTTACACTAAACATATATTTAAAATGGAATACATCTGTATACAAAGGTATTTTAGACATATAGCCTCTCGTATACAGGGGGTTTTTAGAAGAGATCATGAACGCACGTGATTCTCAAACATAATGTAGAGTGCACCCCCCGAGATTAATATTAAGTATCACAAGTAAAAAACATGGTTGAAAAAATGCATTTCTAAAAATGAATGCCAATTATTTTATCTACTAACCTTTTAAATATATTTGGCACAAGTGTGCCAAATAGCAGCATTTATTCTTCTTCTAAAATCCAAAAGTTATCTCACTCTGGTCCGGAATGACCCTAAACTACCAGATGATGGAGAGGGGTACCCTTAAGGTGTTGTCGGGGTACCCAAGGGGTTGGCGGTTTGTTTCCAGCCGTAAAATCACCACTCTACCGAATGGAAACTCCTTGGCAATGGGTTGCCAAAAGCAACTTGTCAGCTTGCCGCGGGTTGCAAAGCAACTCGTGTGCCTCAAAAAAAAAGAAAAAAAGAAAGAAAAAAAAGAAGTTGTCTTAGTCATTACAAACATAAAATCCTTTTTGTTTGAAGTTCTCGAATATCATGATGAATGAATTTGACAATTTTTTTGACCAATCACCGCGCTCTGCGTTGTTAGAGAGATTCGAACCTTATACCTTCCCAATGCTAAAGAACCATCCTATAGTCACACTTGAATCCCGATGGAGAAATTTCTATGTACCTCTACAACCACCTCATGCTCCCTCAAGAAAAGGAGTTTGATGTGTTGTGTGAGTGAGTGTCACAAAAGAGTATTTAAGGAATGAAAACTTAGTTCAACAAACATAGTAGGTTGTTTGTACTTTGTGGATTACTCACATATTTAAATTTGGAATTAGATCATTCACAAAGATTGCCTCGTATGACCCAATTTCTAAGAGGATCCGCACTGTTTATCCAGATCGGGGACTCGCCAAACACGGTTTTCCAGGGCTCGTGAATGACAAAGGGACGTGCTAGAAAAGTCGGCCTCACCGTTCCGCGCTATTGGAGCCGCGACAGCCAGCACACGACCGTCTGACAGCTGGGTGATGAGGGAAAGGGCCTTGACCGTAAATAAATTGCGAAAATAAATTGCGCCCAGCTCTCCCAAGACGTCTGAAGTCTCCGATGCCACCACCAAGTCCCCGTCCACGTTGCACTGCCAGCCCATGACCACGCCCTGCCAATGCCAAAAACACCCTAATACAATCCAAAACCCGAAATAGCACACAATCTGCCTTGCAATTCTCCGTCAAAAGGGCGCTCTAGAAAACCACAGCACTCTGGAGAATGGCGAGCCGAAGGCGATTTTTGACGAGCCCGTGCCCAAGCGAGGGGTTGAGCGTATGCCGGTGAGGGAGAAAAAGAAGCCCGAGCCTGCCAAACACTGTCGCGGCCTCCTTCAGCGCGGAACGGTGCGGATGCTCTAAAGTAAAATTAAATGCACTCCTTTTTAATTTTTTTTAATAAGCCTTGGAATCGTGAGTTTTTATTGTGCTAATATTGATTATCATTAAGTAATATTAAATTCTTAATTTTCAACAATTTAGAATGAGAGCGAAATTTCAAGTGTTAGGGGAATTTGTATATTAAAAGTACAGATTGAATGTGGTATATTTAAACTGATTCTTTGCTCAAGCGTCCTTTCAGTTTACTACAGTGTTGTCTTTAGAATGTTCGGTTACTTATAGTTTCAGGGTGGATTAATTAAGTAACTACAATTGAAGGGGATGAATGATCTGGAAGGAACGACGACGACGGATGAAAATCGTCGACGAGGAACTGCAAATTTGAGCGAACATCGCCGTGGCGCCAAAAGATTAGGCGGACTCGAAGGGGGATTTGAACGCCACCCGGGGCCCAGGACCCGCGCAGGCACATGACGGGGACGGGTCTCGGACTCCCCGCCACCGGGCGGGTCTCAATCACGGGCCCGAGCGGGCCGGGTTTCGCCCACCCGGCCCGCGCGTTCCCTGTCACCCTTGCCGGCACGCACACGCTCACCTGACACCCCCTGTGTACTCAGACACAACAGCCCCCCCCGCAGCTCGTCGTGCCTCTTGTTGTGTCGCCGCTCGCCGCTCCCCTTTTTCCATAGATCGCGTTGCGTTTCTGAGTTTCTGCATCGCCCAGGCCCCCGGTGCGCTTTACGCCGGTTTCTTGGAGCCATTTACGAGGCATTTTGGTGGAGTTTGGGCCCGTCTGTGGCGTTTTTTCTTCGTTCGGTCCGAGGCGATGGTGCAAAGGACGGAGGATGAGGACGGAGCGGGATGAGGGGATGCGGTTGCGGTTGTTGTTGACTTTGTTGATGATGCTGCAGGCGCAGCCTTGTCCGCCGTGGTTGTTCGGAGCAATGCAGGTGCAACAAGCCAAGGGCGGTGGTTGAAGAGCAACGCAATTTGGAAGGTGTGGCATTGGTTTGACGGTGTGGTGTGAGGTGTTTTAAACTAGGAGACAGTATGGCGGATTCTTTGAACAGTAGTATTTCGGAGGACAACGACTCGTTGGATGGATATTACGGAAATGGCAGACAGGGACTGGACTACGGCAATGTTCCTCAATTTGCTGGCCTGACCAGGTCGGATTCCAAGACTCGCCGGAAGACCTTAGTGCGCGCTTGTCCTGATACAGAGGATCTTTTGAACCTGTTGCATGGCTCCGATCCAGTGAAGGTGGAGCTGAACCGACTTGAGAACGAAGTCAGGGGTAAGAGCTCACGGTGTGGTGTCAATGCCTCTTGGTCTTTTCAGTGCGCACTGAAATTGAGCTTTGCGCTGTCTTAAGGATTCATGCAAGCTCTCTGAGTAGCCAAGATCCGGGAGGAGTGTGAAACGCAGGTGTTCCAGAAATGTGAAAGAAAATTGTATCGCAGCCATATTTGAGTGCTAAGAAGTTCCTAGTGGCGTTTATGGTCTCCATACGACTTTTGATATTGTCATAAGAACGTCGGCTTGTCATTTTTCGCGGCACGAAACCCTTTCTTATGGCTTAGCGGTTCTTGTTACCCCTTCCCTCGTACTTTCTGACTAGGCGTGCAGTTTGTCGAAATCAGATCTGTGGAGGGGTGCTAGCCAAGCTACGCATGAATGTAGCTAGTCACGTACAGAGACGTTACGTGAGACTTTATTGATTCTCTTTCTGTTCGATGTTTGGGTAGGAGGCTCCTTTATGTGAGAACAGGAAGGCTGCCAATCAATTTCTGTTCACATATTCGATAGTTCGTCGTACCTGCAAACGGTCTGGGGTGTCTTCGCGATAGTCTACTCTGTGATTATCATTAATATTTTTTAGTTAATTGTTCTTTGGAGTTAAGTCTTCTTATTTGCATGAGCGAATATCTTACATTGTTCTTTTGGTGGTGTAGATAAGGATCGGAAATTAGCAGAGGCTACAGCAGAATGTAAAGCCCTCAAGCTGGCTGAGCGCTTACGGGAGAAAGCTGTTGAGGAGGTAAGTCATATGTTTGTTCGTCTGGGGACGTCATTCTTGATACCTGCTGGCGTTCGTAACTAACGTCGTGGATACCGTTAGCTACCTGTACTTGTGACTGAGGATAACTATCAAGCAGTACGGAAACTTGCGAAGGATTTTTTTCTGCCTTTGCAGCTGCTTTTACCCGGGTTGCATCCGTTCCATGGGGATTGAAACGAGTTAGTGGAGAGCGAAGACGGCTTCATCTTTGAGTCTCTATATTTATATGAGATTGGTTTCTTTCTTGCAGCTATCCGAGGAACTTGACAAAGTTGATGAAAAGCTCAAGGCTGCTGAAGATCTTTTAGAGAGCAAGGTCAGTTTTCATGACATCACACGGTGTCGCTGATATTTCACTCCGCTCTTTTGCTGTGTGACGTTTCTGAACGATGTCTGCAACACTTTGCTGCAGAAATAACCGATATGCTATTTATTTCCCGATTATCCATATTGGTTGTCTGTGCAGAATCTCGAATTGAAGAAGCTCAATGACGAGAAGAAAGCAGCTTTGGCTGCTCAGTTTGCAGCGGAGGCAACTTTGCGGAGGGTGCAAGCAGCTCAGAAAGATGAGGAACTCCCGTCTATTGAGGCCATTCTAGCTCCTGTTGAGGCTGAACTGAAAATAGCCCGTCAAGAGGTAAGTCAGAGTGTCAGGAGCGCGCTGGTCTGGCATTTATAACGATATTTTTCTATAATATTGCTGGAAGTCCTACTGTACAGTGTAGATACACATTTGTTTGCTGTGAAGCTGGGAAACTTCTTGTAATCTTACTTCATTATCGTCATGACAGATTTCCAAACTTCAAGAAACCAACAGGGCTCTTGACCGTTTGACAAAGTCGAAGGAGGCTGCCCTCATAGAAGCCGAGAGGACTATAGACGCAGCTGAAGCCAAGGCGTCCCAGGTGGATGATCTTCTCAATCGGAACCAGGAGTTGGCGAAACAAATTGAAATCTGCCAGGTTCACACTCATCAGCATCCTTCATCGGAAATTTTTAACCTAGTGAATTATTCCTTCGCTTATTGCGCCGGATGGTCGTTTGTTTCCTCAACTTTAGTGCAGGAACTGTAGGTCTACCTTCCGGTGCAGTCTTTTCTCAAAGAACAAGGCCATAGTTGTTGAAAATGATGCCTCGCTCTGGATTCTCATTATTTTTTTTCTGGACAGGAAGAGAACAAAATTATGGATAAGATGCATCGGCAGAAAACTGCCGAAATCGAAAAGCTGAGTTCTACCGTGGCTGAGCTGGAAGAAGCAGTGCTAGCCGGTGGGGCTGCTGTAAATGCAGCTCGAGATTATCAACGACAGGCCCAAGAGCTGCTGGTAAGATTTATGGTTAGCAGATGGGGAGCCACGGCTTTAAGGAGGACCAACGTTGAAGCATATTCCGAAGAAATTTCTGTCTGGTCAGGAATCGATTCTGCCATTGCGATTATTGATGTCGTTTAAAAAAAATTTGGGTTGGTGTACGTTTGAAACAGGAAGGGAAGAGGACATTGGAGAGGGAGCTGGCACGGGCAAAAATCACAGCTAATAGAGTTGCGGTTGTGGTTGCAAATGAGTGGAAGGATGCGAATGACAAGGTTATGCCTGTCAAGCAGTGGCTCGATGAAAGGCGGTTTATGCAGGTTAGTTCAGCTTGCTCCTCATAGGTGTTTTTACTTGAGTTAGATAGTGGACTCATATCTTGTATTTGAACTGTTGAATGCGATTTTGTTCTTGTAGCTATTCTGACTATCAGTTTTGCTGAATGCAGGGTGAAATGCAGCAGCTGCGAGACAAACTAGCATCAGCCGAGAGGGCATCAAAGAACGAGTCGCAGTTGAAGGTATGTTTTATGAAGGTCATTCATGTTTTGTAATTTCTTATATCTGTGCAGCTTTCAGCTGAATATCCTCTTTGGCTACGTGCAGGAGAAGTTTCAAATGCGTTTAAAGGTGCTTGAGGAGAGTTTGAAGCCCGTCGCGAACGGTACTCCACGTCGGACAGAGGAGGTGAGAAGTGCTAGTGCTACTAGACGTCCTTCCTCTGGATCCGAGGAAGCGTCAAAACTACTCGCTAATGGCTCCAGACGCCAACGCTCTGCTGTAACTCAGCTAAGAGCGTCGATGGCAAGTCAGACACTCCTGAGAGCAACTAATGGTAGGTTGACTTCCAAATCTTTTGATGGAGGTAGATCCCTAGATGCGGGTACCACCAGGATGAAGGCATTTTCGAATGGGTTTGAGGAGCTTCGCACAGGCAGGAGGATGCCTGTTGCTGCGGAACCCAATCCCGAGCCGCTTTTTACTGCACAGAAGAAGTCTGAGGTAGGTGTAGTGAAGCCTGATTTAGCCGTAGACAACTCTCAGACTGGGATACCTAAGTCTGAGGTAGAAGAGGCCAAGTCTGCTAATGGAGGTACCAAGCTAGATGCTGGATCAGCAACGGCAGTGGAGGATCCTGTATCAGGTGTTCTGTATGACCTTTTACAGAAAGAGGTCGTCAATCTGAGGAAGGCAAGTCATGAAAAGGATCAAAGTCTGAAGGACAAAGACGATGCCATTGAGGTGCGTTTTGGCCGAATAATATATCATCAAATCAGGCGTATATTATGGTTTGACTTGTAATTTGCAGCGATGGGCGTTTTTCATGCATTTGTATTGAACTGAGTACCTTTTTTGATTTTATTTTTTTATCTACATGTCAAAGGATGTCGCTCATTTTTGGGTGGACTGATTTGAGTCACACGTCGGTTATTTTCATCCATATTATGATCTGAGTTTGTGCAGATGCTTTCAAAGAAAGTTGACACTCTATCGAAGGCAATGGAGGTCGAGGCAAAGAAGATGAGAAGAGAAGTTCAAGTAATGGAGAAGGAAGTTTCTACTCTGAGAGCTGAAAAGGATCAAGTTCGGAACCCAAGGAGGCTTACCACAGGGAAAGGAACTGTAAATAGTTCCTCTCAGTTACTGTCTGGGAGGTGAGATCAAATAATTGCTGACCTGCTTACTTATTGTATTGTTATGGGAATCTGATTCGCTGTCTATGTTATTATCATAGAATTCTCATCTTCAGTGCCCAATCACCACTCCCTAATGGAATGGAGATGTCCAATCATCAATAGAACTACTTTCCCTACTTTTGTTAAGGTGTTGAAAATAATTGAATTAGGGTCTAAGTTATACGTACTTGAGGTAAATATATCTCTG
Source organism: Pohlia nutans (assembly GCA_022496805.1). Taxonomy (NCBI): domain Eukaryota; kingdom Viridiplantae; phylum Streptophyta; class Bryopsida; order Bryales; family Mniaceae; genus Pohlia; species Pohlia nutans. The sequence goes on from CM040090.1 coordinate 23,753,889, forward strand.
TATTGCAATATTATTCTGAAGTGTCATATTGTACCATGAGCTAGCCAGTCTTTTTCTTAGAAGAGTTGTAATTATGATTGTTTCTCATAATCTGATTAAGTATTTCCAAGTTATTAATGTCTATTTTCCATAAATTAACAGTGTTACTGTCGCTGGTTTGCAGGAATGGGGAGAGGCCCATGGTCAGGAGCTGAAGCCTGCAATTTGTGACCTTGTACTCTGAAAGGAGCGTAATTCGCTGGAAAACATCTCTTCACTCGGCATGGATAGTGAGATGGGGTCTCTTGCATGTGTAGCATTAATATATCCTGATTTTACGAGATTGTATCTCTGTGCTGTGAACAAATTAGAGAGTATGCCGTGCGTCATAGGAGATGATATTCTTGAGCAAGATACCCCAGATTATGTTTAAACATAAATTAGGCATTTTAGTAGTCTTTATGCATCATGTCCACTTTCTGTCGTTACATTTGCATAAGACATTGTATGTTTATGGGTCTTTCTTATGGATGCACGTTGACTTCACACGAGAATGTGATGTGTCCATGGTAATCAAAGATTTTTTTTTTCAGTGGTGTGTTCAAGTTTTGATTCCTTAATATGAGATTCATGTATTTAGTCAGGATGATTGCCAAAAGAAAGTGTTTGTATGTAAAATGTTTTGTTTTTTATTGACATTTCCTTCAGTTGGTTGTGTAGATAATACTCATGTGGATGAACGTGAGGGCAGTTTACAATGCACTGTGCAATGCTCATTATGTGCTGAGCTGCGGAATGTGTTGGCATCTGACATTGGAATGATCATGGAATCCTTGTCAATTTACCTCGATGGGTTCAATTTCTCTGCCTTGATGTTCATGGTCTGCATTCAGTTTGTCGTGCCTTTCTTGGCCGTTGATTCTTTTTTTGCAGGGAGCTGCTTGATCCGCTCGTCTCTGGCGGAGAAACATTGGAATACTTCAACGTTCTCTTACCGCTCTTTCATAAGAGGTTCGCAATGGATAATCTAGCATTCTATGCATGATTCAAATTCTTTATACCGTTGACCTTGTCTTAGCCAATAAAGTACCTATCATGACGGCAAACGGGAACTGATGCAGTAGTGAAAGAAGGAGCCGCCGAAGTACATGCATCTAGCGGAAGGTTTGCAATGATATGTCTCTGAGCCTTTTCGATGAATTGTACTGCAGTACAGATTTGCCTTGGTGCTGGAGCGTCAGAGAAACGGTCACTGATCCAACCAGCTCCTCTTACAATGTCAGAAATAACGTAGGGGACGTTGTTCTGGACTCATGCCCTCATTATCAAGATCTGGTGGTTCCGAAAATTTGAATACATCTCAAATTATTGAACAGTCTACTCCACGAGCTATAATGCTCACTGAGCAGAAATGTTCTTCCGTTGAGCTGGGAAGTAAGTGGTCACCTTCATTGTAGTTGGCTGACATTTCGATTGAAGAGCATTCGATGATACAAAATCTGATTTCAAAAAACGATATTCGGTAAATCGTCACTGTCAATTGTTCGAAGACTGCAGATGGACTTGGAACTGAGAGTGGTGGCATTGGAAATGGAAGGAGGTAGGATAATCATGAGAATGAGACTACGCGAACTCCAAACAAGGCAGAGCCGTGCGAACATCCGTGACGAACATCCACTGCAATGCACTATGCCTATGGATTAACGCAAGTGGACGGGTGCGCTTTCGACCCAAGTAGAATCCTCACAGTTCCAGCCTCTGCCTAGCTCGCAGCTCCAGAGCTACTTGTTCTACGACATTGCTCAGCCTGCAGCGAGTACCGAGATTCCTCCCTTTTAAAGAACTCCGTAATTAGATGTGAGTTGAAGGTGGATCAAACAGATTCCTCCAGTGGAGTTCCTTTCATTCTGCAGTCAATTCACTACTAACAAAGACGTTAGAACAATGTCAGAGTTCACTGTACATACTTGTCCTACCTGACAAATTGCGCTCACCAAGTCTTGAGCGCCTGATCAGTGAGTGCGAAATGGTGCCATTTCACTCACCTACCGAGTGAAATTTAAAGCGACGCCTTCTCCTTGTAGTGATTGGTTTATCGCTCGCGTAAAAAGCATGAAGTAGTCCAAGTAAACCACGAATTTGGATCACAGGAGTTCATGCCGCTGCTGCTGACGATTGATCGTGTGTATTTGTCAATTGATTTTAGGAAGAGTTGGCCGTTCCGATTGCCAAGCCTGCGCTCTTAGGGTTTTGTGGCTTCGCCCTCACCACTTTCGTCCTCTCATGCTACAATGCCGGGATATTTGGCATTTCGTTGTCATTTCGTGTTGCTCACCATTGCCGACGACTTTCCGTCGCTCGCATACTTTGAAAAGGGTAACTACCACACATCTCTCCCTCCACAACTGAACTCCGATTAATTGACCAACTGCTTTGACTGGCGCTGTACGTGGAGACACGATCTGATTTGCAATTTCACTGTAGAAGCTCGCTCGCTCGAATGATTTCCAATTATGCTGGATGTGCACCTCGTGATGCGGGTTTCATCAATTTCACTGTTCACTAATGATTTGGGGTGCGTTGTCGGGCGGGGTGGTGGATTCCAGGCCAGTGGGTCCTTCGGTATAATGACGGCCATAATTGTGTGGTACATCGTATTCTGACACACGAGAACTCCTAGCTATTTCACCTTCCCTGCCTGTTGGAAGTCTCAGCGCCAAGCTTTAGTCTAGAGAGTCGAGCTGATGGGTTGAATTTGGAAGAGATTGAACCCTTTCTCTTTTCTCAATGCTTTGAAAAGACTTATTTTAGTTGAATGAAAGGTGGTCGGTACACAAAACTCTTTTATTATATCACCCCTTTGGTACATGAGTTCAGAACTTGGCAGGTGGAAAGTGTCCAATCACATGTGTACACAATAGCAAATAATCTCTCCAGATATTGGAATGTGATATTGCAGAGTGTGATAATTTAGAGTGTACCTCGACTATGCAACCATATAACATAGGCGGTGACACAGAAATCTCGTTTTCTGAAATTGGTGTACGTGACTTGCATCAATGATGGAGCCTCATGGAGGAAGATCTTAGCTAGTATGACCATAGCAGGAATATCGCATCGACTAAGTTACTAGTATTCAGACTCCACAGTGACGACGACTCTTGTATCTCCAGGCTCTTTTAATTTGCTACAAGCTAACAATATTACCTGTACTGTACAGGGTGTCAGTGTCAGCTTCGAAGCTTAATATTGTCACTGGGTGCATTTCTGACTTACTTTTGCTTCCAGTGTAAGTTCCATGTTGGTTCTCGAATTTGAGCTTTTCGCCAATCGAAGCTGGTATGTATGAACGTTGACCCACCCTGTTTTATCACTTTATGTTGATCACAAGGCTGTTCATTTGGTTTTGAAATGTACGAATTTGAATTTGAAATACTTTATTTGAATATATATATGCTTTAACGACATGCATCAGGAGGTGCTAATGATCAATTCTCGTTTAATCTGCATGCAGAAACCCAGCTCCCAGTGTACCCTATTCGCTTGAAAATAATAAGCCATGATTTCAGGAGTCTCATCCACATCAATACGACGGAACTGCCATTGTCAATCACTGCTCTAAATCCAAAGACCGTGCTCACTGCTCAGTGAATTGCACAATTCTCAGCAAGAAAAAAGCTATTGGGCACGTGAACGCTGTACAGTAAGTTATCCAGCCTCTATTATGAAATGTTTGGGAAAATGAAACTCCAATTAAAAGTTGGCTGAGCATGGAAATGACTTGTGACATTCATTCCTTCCTTCCAACAATAATATCATCATATTATGGAGTGTCGTTACCACAGGGAACCTTGACCGATTCACTGCCAAACTGCAGTTTATAGCAAGTTTTGCAAGTGGTTGTTCAATATAGCAAGTGTTCACCAAGAATTCACCATCATTCTTGTACCATTTACTACCTGGTGAATGTGTCAAGGTGTCCTGTGTACATGAAGGCTAGTCATTCTTTTTACATGTGTGCCCCAAAACAAAGTACCTTTCTGTAGTTTCGCAATTATTGGGTCTAATTAGATTACGTCCTTCCACCACTTAAATCTCCCTAGCCTGCTCATATTAACCAATGTGTAGAGAGGGTCCAAAAATGCATTTCCAGATGGACCTTTCACATGAACGATTCATGTGGGATGGCGTTTGTGGGAGATACTCACTGCTTTTGAAGATAGAAGAAACTCATGATCGTTTGCCAAATGCTCAGTCGGACCTGGCCCATCAGGACTACCTTTGCATACAAGTGGTGTCACTATTTTGACAAAAGGTGCAAAATGCGCGCTTCGGTTCAATACTGTTGCAATTGGTTCAACCTGAGTTTGGTGCTAACTGTTTTAGCTGCTGGCTTTTCACCAGGACCCACGAGTGCATACATGATCAGGTCTGGAATCTTCAGCTTCTTCTGAAAAGGATTATTCTCCAATCTGGAGTGGCCTTTTCTGTACGTGGCCTTCACTGATTTGATCTGAATAACAGGGTACTAGGCTATACTCCCTCAGTCTCATAATATTTGACCACTTTGAATATTTTTTGACCCTAATTAAATGAAAATAATCTTCAAATGCTCTTAGCGTACAAACCTTGTCACTTGAAATGTACTACAACATAGATTATTATTTTGTTTCCCTAAGTAGAGTTATCCTTAAATTTGTGCAAAGGGGGATTGTTGACCCAATATTAGGCAAGAGCACAAGTTGATTTGATCATATATACAGTAAAAAATAAATGGGAATTGGTTATATGATTTTAGGTTTTAAGGAAAATTATAATATTTTGCACAAATTTTCAACAAAATTTGATGAACAAATACATTATCTTTTCAAATAACCTATGAGCTCTAAAATGATGTATTTATCAGAAAAATTAAAAATCATCCCCTCCAAAATTTCCCAACCTATCTAGTGGAGTTGTTTAAAAAAATTGATCATTTAATCAATTAACCTGATAATAAATTACAGATTTTGTTTCATTTTGGTGTGCACTGTAATGTGCAAAAAGAAGTTTCTCAAAATAATGAAAGGAATGTTGTGAAAATGACCCTCACAAATGAGAAAAAATTGGCATGTTCTTTAAAGGTTAACTTTGTGTTCTATGAACAATTTGCCGAATTACCAATTAAGGTTGAAACACCCATTCCCGACCAATGACCCAAATCCAATTAGGCCTAATTCCTAGATTTTGAAAGAAAAGATGTACCTCATTTGTACGTTAGAGCATATGATCAGTTTTGGGTACACCTACAACTTCGCACTTTAAAAATTTGTACTTATTCAAATAATTATAAATTTTTTTTAATCAAATATGAAAACTTCTTAATTTTTGCAGTGCTAAAAGAGGAAAATAATCAAAATATCAATTCATCTATCCCAAGTATAGTACATGTCTTATTTGATCGGTTTTAGGTGTCTCGACCTTAGATGATCTGACAAACAACTAAAAGTCGATGTTCTTTTGCTTGTTATGGTTTTGGGAAAAATCCATTTGATATGAAATTGTGTGTACAAATAGTAAATTGGATAAAATTTCTTTCTATACTTGCATACAAATGAAAATCTTGCAACATATTCTTAATATGTTTTTTCCAGCTCAAAAGTGAATAGGCACAATGGATTATATGGAATATTTTATAATGCATGTTGCTCTTTGTATACTAGATTAAAAATCCCCATCCTATGTTCACTTCACTTTGATTGAAATTTGGTGTTGATTCATGCTTGTAATGTAGAAGCAAGATTACAAAATGACATGAGAGAAATAAGGTTGTAGGTAGATTAGGATTTTGTTAAATAATGCAATTTTGAAGGTGGGTTTATTAGAATTAGAACCTATCTTTTTGCTCCGCAATTTGATGCAGGCTATTTTTTGTAATCCACCTTCAAAATGGCATTACTAGTTCATAATGCCAAGTTTAGAATTGAAGACATGTGAACACATTGGATAATCAAAAGAAGGTTATAATCCATAATACTTGTCTCCTCTCTAAACCTTTAGATAATTATATGAATGTGATTGAGGTAACTTTTCCATGAAATTATTGTAGAAGCTATTTTCTCAAGAAAATTGTGCAAGAGACAAATTTGTAGTTAGAGAGTCACGATACTATTTCATTTTATAGAATATTTTGGATGGCAATCATTTTTTTTAATTTAAAAAAAAACTATCTAGTAAAATAGATTCATATTTACAAGGAAATTTTTGATTTATTCCATTTTTACAAGTGAAGTGAGAAATATGAGGAGTTCTTTTTGCAAATAGTCAAGAAATGTCTTAGAAATAACAACATACGAAGTTCATTTTTAAAATCCAAATTGTACAAATTTTTAAAATAGAATTTAATGGAGTATAAATGGCTTACTACAACATTTTCTCCATTAGGATTGATGTGTTACAATTATTAGGTGTGAAATTCATTATTAGTTTAGTTTTATTTTTCATCTTGTAACTCCTTCCGCTTAATGATTTGTTTTCAACAAAAAAATTGATTATTTCCTCTATTTTCTTTTCATAGATTATCATTTCAATTTTAGAATAAAATACCAAATTCTTCAAGATGTGGAGTATACACATTTTCTTTAAACATTTATATGTGAACACTGAAATCCACAAATTAAGCTTAATTTTGTGATTACAGAGGCAATATGTTGATTGAGATGCAAATCCAGAAATTGAGGATAAAAAGAGTATTTTGATTGCCAGAAAGTGTATACAGGATCAAAATCCATGACACTAATTCATTATCAGCATGATCAAAATCCATGATCAACATGATTAAAATTCATGGATTAAGCTGCCGACATTGTTTGCAATGCCCCGAAGCACTTATTAAGTGTGCGTAGCTTAATTGCCAGTAGTGAATGACTAAAATTGGAATCTATACTTTTATTTTGAGACAAAATATAAGTCAATATCATGGGTTTTTGTAGAACAAGGGAGTATAACTTTTTTTTAATGAGACTTAAGTATTATGACATCCTGAATTTCTACAAATTACGGGTTGATCTTTTATGGAAAACATCTTAAGGATTATAAATTCAAGATATTACAACCTCTTTTTGAGTTTTATTAAAATTAAATACTTACAAGATTCACTTTAGAAAACTTTGGTTAAAGATGAAGTTATTTGACAATATTTATGTAGCTTTTCATACCCAATTTAATTCAATTAGTGTGAAATAAGTACTCCAAAATTGTATGTCTTCCAAAAACGTTTTTATAATTTTTCAAATAAATGAGAATGATATGAACATTTATGATGTTTACATATTTTTCACAATAAAATGTTCCAAATACAATAACATTAATTTTTAATCAACTAACAATCAACTAGTCAACTTTGTATTATAATAAATGTAAATTCCGTTAGTATTACACTTTGGGAAAAATAGTGGATAGAAAACAAATATTTTGAAAAGATATTGTACTTTTTCTTTTAGTTGTTTATTAAATCGGTTTCATTTGTCATCTTTTACGTTAATTCACATTTGATTTTCCTTTTACATAATTTTTTTTATCCGCATTCAACATTTATTTTACTTTTACTTTTACTTTTGTATATATATTCGCAATGTAGTATATAAATTTCATTTAACTCTTCATTTCAATCATATTTATCTTTTCTATTATTTTGAAGCTACATATTATGAGCTTAAATGCGTTATTGATACAATATACTAACATACTCTCTTTGCCGTTTCAAGTTAGTATAAATTATTTGATTAACAAACTTTCAGAAAATCAATTTGATCATTGCTATGGAAAACTTGGCATTAAAAATGGTTTCCCTAAGTGATGAAACAACAATGGAGACAAAACCTTCAAGAAACCCTATTGTTTTAGAGCCTCAAGAATATGTAGATGTACTATCTTCGTATGTAAATGTACCTTCAAGAGACCATACTATTGTAGAGCCTCATGAATATGTAAATAGTGGATTTTTTGGTGATTTTTCATCCTATTTTGGTGCATCATCCATTGCTAATAGCTTAACAAACACTGACCTTGAAATGTTCGACAATTATGAAGTTACCAACAATGACCAACAACTACAAAGTTACGAGCTATTACAAAGTTATGAGCAAGATGTGAACAATTACGAAGTTACCAACTATGATCGACAATTACAAAGTCTTGAATTGTTACAAAGTTATGAGCAAGATGTGAACAATTACGAAGTTACCAACTATGATCAACAATTACAAAGTCTTGAATTATTACAAAGTTATGAGTTAGATGTGAACAATTACGAAATTATCAACAATAACCAACAATTACAAAGTTATCAGTTACAAAGTTATGAGCAAGATGTGAACAATTACGAAGTTACCAACTATGATCAACAATTACAAAGTCTTGAATTGTTACAAAGTTATGAGCAAGATATGAACAATTACGAAGTTACCAACTATGATCAACAATTACAAAGTCTTGAATTATTACAAAGCTATGAGGTAGATGTGAACAATTATGAAGTTACCAACTATGACCAACTATTACAAAGTTACGAGCTCTTACAAAGTTATGAGCAAGATGTGAACAATTACGAAGTTATCACTAATGACCAAGTTACCCGCACTGATCAAGTTGTAAACTATGACCATGCGACCAACGACGATGACATGTGGATGACATCATTGTTTAACCCCTAAAGGCCCTTAAAAGCCAAAATGGCTTTTTGCGTTTCTGGGCACCTTCATTGGAGGGGTTAAAAGTGGAATTTTTGCTTGAGAATTTTACTGAGTGTTCCCTATACTACAAGGTACATGTGGTAAAAAAATTGATCGTAAATTCCTATTTTAGAGTTTTTTAGACGGTTTTTCAGATTTGAACCCCAACTGGGGCAGAATGGGCAAGCTTCTACACCAATGGGAGGTGGGGTTTAGAGTTGGGCATGCCCGAGGGATAGGAGAAAAGAATTGTGGAGGGCAGGGGGTTTAGGAGGGGTTTACGGATCAGCAGGCTGAGCGGGTATCTCCGACGGAGCGGGAACGCGGGAACGACTGTGGGGAACGCGCACGGGAACGAAGGCACAGGCTGGAATTGAGTTTATGGAATTTATGGAATTTTTTTTTTCCTAAAATTTACAATCACACACACACATGTTTTCACCGTTCAAATTTTTTTGGATCTAATTTTTTTTTATTATATGAGCATTTCACACAATAAAAGCATCCATACATGTTTCCAACCCTTCTCCACTAAGTAATTTAAATGAAAGTTGTAAAAGCAAAATCCTTTCAAATTTTTTTGCATGGGCATTCAAAACTTAGTTACCTACATGGAAAAAAATATGAGCAAAATGTTTGGGGTAACAATGATCAAGTCCCCCTTTGCACAAAGTACACTATGTTTTTCGGGCAAGGCCCAAAAAAAAATTTGTATCAACTTTGAACGTTACGATCTCACAAATGGTGCACATCCAACGGTTCAAATTTGGCATAGTACTTATGAAGGTAGTGAGGAACAAGATCCTACGGTTAAAAGTATTGAAAAGGTAAAAATGTTTGACCCACACCCCCACATGAGCATAGAGGTAGAAAATCGCAGTTTTGAGTTTTGGAGCACCCAAAAACACAAGGAAATTTAGGGGTTAATGACAATGGAATTCCAAACGTCAATCTAATTGACTTTGATTCAATCATCAGTGAGTGTAATATTGAGTTGGAAAGCTTTGGAATGCAAGACTGGGTACAAGGACTCGACTTTTAAAGACCGTCCTACATCAATTCCCAAAATTCATACAATCAGCTATCACAACAATTAAGAAATAGAAGGATGTATATCATCGTGATATATTTGTTTGATATTAATAAAATGATGTTGAAAACAACAATATTTGTAGAATTGTTCTGAAGTGGAGTAAAAATATATAAATTTACAAAAAAACACAATAACATGTTAGGTGCTATAGTACCGTATGTGCGATATTAGGTTTGTCATTCTAGTATTGATTAGAAGTGGACGAAGTTGGTTTGGAATTAAAACATATAATTGATAAATACTTTGGGTTTTAAAATTTTAGAATATATATATATATATATATATATATATATATATATATATATATATATATATATATATATTAATTTTTTTAATTTTAATTTTTTGAAATGAAACTTGGTCATAACTAAGTGATATATCAAAGATGAATGAAAATTGATTACATGTCATGAATGTGGATTGCGGAGGAGGTAAAACCTTGTGGTTTGTACAAAATTGTGCATAATTTAAGCCTAATTAAATACTTCAAATCACAACATTCTATTTTAAGAGGTGAAGGATTGTTTGATTTTGCAAGTATTCTTAATTGAACAATACTCAAATAAGTTAATCTACTATGCACAATTGAGCCTCAGAAGTTCAATCACAATTCTAGTACAAAGGGCCGTCGGGATTTGAATAATGGGGCCATTACATATCTTGGGTAGTAAGAGATTAGAAAACCAGGTTAGTGAGACTTGAGGTGAAGAGATTTAAAAGACTTAAAAATTAAAAAAATCATAAAAATATTTGACTCTCTTCACAGTCTCTCCACACCTTTCTCTCACCTTTCTTGCAATATCTCCTCATCCCCTCTCATACTAGGATCACATTTTTTATGCAACTCATTCACAACTTTACTAAATTTTGTCTGTATCTTAGGCATAAAAAATCTCAAATCACAAAATTATTTTTGGAGGTGGAAGATAACTTGGCCTTCTAACTTTTCTTAGTTGATTTTTTTCAAAATAAGCTTTATTTAGTATGTTCAATTTTGCATCAACGTTTACTGAAAAACATGGTATAATGAGAATTCACATGAGATTGGAAGTTCTTCATATACCATTTACCCAAATATTATTAAGAATGTGAAAGATGATAAATTTTCTACATATTGACAATTTCAAAAAATAATTCATGTGAAATTTGGCAATGACTATCGTACTTGTAATTCCTAAAATATTCAACATGTTCTTTTTAAATGTTTATTGCCAAACATGGTGACATGAGTATTTTCCCAACGCCTTATTTTAACTTTTTAAAATTTTGATTTTATGGTAAACACATTGTGTAATTTTGAAGTAAAATCAATATCAAATGTATCAAAGGTGTAAAACATTGTGTAAAAAGGTGGTTGGGGCACAAATTGTGTAAAATTGTGTAAATTAGGGGGATCGGACTATTATTTTATAGAATAGCAGTTCTTGACACCTTTATTAAAATTTCCAATTTGTTTTGTAGTTCATTTAATTAACTTGAGGACTCAAAAAAATTCATAGATTGAATAGTGGCATGTACCGCATGGATAATTGAAAAATATTACACGAAATTTTATGAAAAGGCATTTGTAGCAATGTATTCACCCTAACTTTGTTATTTAAACCAAAATGGATCAAACTTGTACTTTATTTCCTTGATTTTTAGGGGTGATTCATAGAATTTAATAAAAAAATGAATAAAAATTTCCTCTATTAATATACTTTGAATTTTATAAAAAGTGACTTTGAATGCTACAAAAATTTGGTATCGCTCATTTTTCTAATTTTGTTTTGAAACTATTACTTCTCTTTATACATTTTTTGGGTTTAGGCTTTTTCATAAAGAATGGATGTGTGGGTAGAACTTTAATTTCTTCAATTTTTGGTTAGGGCTATGCTTTATTATCAAACTTGTTTTAAGATCCTGCTAATTTCTTTGTTTAGAGATTAAGAATGTACTTGATGTTTTTTTTAAATGATTTGAATGTGAATAATGTTATATGTCAAGAAATTTTAAAACCTATTTTTATGGGTCCTCCAGGGCACGCCTATGCTCCCGACATTGGGAGCGCCGGCGTTCCCGGAGATCCCGTGACACTTCTCCGTTCTCATCCACTCACAGTGAATTAGGATTCGAACACTTCAATCGAGCAGCTCATCTTAGTCCGCGGCGATTCGGCGAAGGCTCTGAAGATTTCGTGATCAGGAGCAGCCCCGTGCAATGTGAGTTTTGCTTTTGTTTGTGAGTTCATTGTTTTCTCAAAGTGGTTCGTTGAAGTTTCAAACCCTAGCTCTCTCTCTTTCGTCTTCTTGTCGAACATTGCGGTCTTTTCTGTGGTTTTGTTTGCTTTACACAAACTTGCATCCAATACAAGTACATCGCGTCTTGGTCTTGACTACTACAGTGCTGATAGACTGGTTAATTGAACTAGTTTCAACAGACTGGACTAGTTAGGGTTAACAATACAAAAAGATTTTTAACTAGAATTTTTAAGGATTTTGAGCGGTAGAGCAACTCACAATTTGGAATGAGATTACAGGACGCGGGTATCAATTCCAAAATCTGAATTCAAATAATATTGTCAATTGGTGTGTCCTTTGTAACAGAGCCGCTTGCACTTATTTGCGCAGATAGAGAGAACTTGGAGAAAATTAGAACAATGATCATGTAGAAATTTTCTTTGAGATGGGATCGGGCGTGAGATGGAAGTCACGAGAAGCAGCGGCAGTTGCATTGGAGGAGCCCGTATCTAGTTTTAAAATATAAATATGGTATATATGAGGTGCTCTTATGTTGTACAACATCACAAAAAAAAACTAATTTGATTTTTTTTACAATTTAAAAAATAAAATTAGAGGATCATTTGAATCTCGTGGATTTGATATGAGGTGCCTTTATCGTTGTACCAACATCACAAGAAAAAACTAATTTTTGTTTTTTTTTTACAAATTAAAAAAATAAATTAGAGGATCATTTCAATCTCATGGATTTTACGGGAGATTATAAGTAACAAGCATATTTCTAAAATATTCTGTACATATATTTATAATATTGTAAAACATTCTCTAAATATATTTGTACTCACTCATCCTTTTTTGCTTACATTAAATTTTTTATCAATTATTATCAAGGATTTTCCAACACCATTGATTGCTAATACATTCAAGCAATTTTGGAAATCCTTCATCCTTGGAGAGGTCACTATGCAAAAGTAGAAAACGACGTAACCCCTAAACGTCCTCACCCTGTCCAAATTGAGCCAAATTGAGCAGTTTTGCAAGATGCATTATAAAATGCAACTAAAAGGGATGTTTTGAACTTGATATATGAATAAAAGTTGTACATTATGAATTTTAAATTCTATCCATACAGTTGGATCTATGATTGCTATCACCAATATTTTCTATATAATTTGAAACTTAAAATTCAAAAATATCTTGTAATTCGTTTACAAATAAGATATTGACAATTTGTTGATGAAATTTGTTGTGATGGGTTGAAGTGCAATACTCTAAGTCGGTAGTGATTTTTGGAGATTTTTCGGTTGCTTAATTTTATGAGTTGATTATTTCAGGAGCACTTTTAGTGATAGATATATACGTAATGATTTAGCACCTAAAAAATCGTGATTTAAAAACTATTTTAAGGCCAAGTATTGTAAGGGGTATGCTATTAAAACGCACTCACGTGTATTCCTAATCCTAACTTTAAGTGCACTCCCCAAGTTTTAAATCAAATTTGGTATAAATTTTAGATCCAAAAGTTTTTAAATTTTAAAGTCTGGTATAAATTTCAGATCCAAAAGTTTTTTAAATCTTATAAAAAAATGATAGAAGTTTACACTAAATTGTGTTGTTCTTTGCAATTGCTTCAAAAATAAATAAATAAATATTTACAAGTGATTATTTTTTGAAATTTATACAACAAGAACTTTAGATTGTGTTCAACAACTTCATATTTTTTTTACAATTTTCAGATGATTTTTTAGTATATACATAGGGGGTCAAAAGTACGCACTCACGTGATTCCTAGTCTTAACTTTAAGTGCACTCCCCGAGGTTATGCATAAAAAAAAATAAAAAATAATGAAGGAATGCAAACACATTTCTTTAAACGAACACATTAGATATTCATAAGTCTATTGAACACTATTGTACACTCTTGATACTACATAGTGACGCAAATAGGGCGATTTGTGGCACAAATAGGGTCCAACTTACAATGCTAATAGACTTGGAACTCACAAACATTATGTGATAAATTTTTCTTGGCCCACAAATCTAGACACAAAGAAATATCCTATATAATAATTATATTGCCCAAAACTTAGTGATCTAAATTAGGGCCCGATTTTTTACCCGACCCGAACTTCACAAATTTCAACTAATAGATTCACTCAAATTAGACAATCAAGTTGAAATGTTTTGTCATCCAAACTTCTTCTCATCTTTTGTACGTGTCTCCAAAATTTTAGGTAGCTCAAAGAACTTGAATCAAGATTTTTTTTGACGCCAAGTTAAGTTTAGAACTTGAACCAAAATAGATAGACAGATGACAGATAGAAACTCTGGTCTTCTTTCAAGGACAACGTGAATAAAGTATGTGTTTGTAATGACAAGAACCAAAAGATATAACAAAGCAGTATGGGAACTAAGAAAGCTAATTTTATCATCAGAAAAATCAAGATGCTACACCCTCATAAGTGCAAGGACATTTAACAACAACCCATAAGAAAATACAGTTCCCATATGACTCCTACCTTGTACATGTAGACAACAAAGATGCCACTGTAACGTTAGATTCAAACCCAATCTTTTATATATTAAAGAACTTCCACACCAAAGTGTTCCACCACTAAACCTAGAAGACAACTTCATCGTACAAATTATTGAATTCACACACACTTATGACAGAATCTTACAAGATACAATAGATAGTAAAATGCAAAAATATCAACCATTAATTAATAGCATCATTCACCAAAGATGGAAAATATATCCACTTACGGTCATCTTGGTTGGAGTTAGAGGAATTACGTACGTCTCGTCAATGAAACAATTCGAAACAAAATTTAAATTATCTGAAACCTCTGTTAAATACACATTCAAAGCAATAAACACTATTGCTATATAATATGCCAAATTAATCTTTCTACATAAAAAACAAATAGAAAACAACCAATCAATACCAATAGAATAAAAATAGGGGTAGTGGTGAAGACCACTATTTATTTTAAACAGCTAGCACGGTGTCACCACTTGTCTTAGGAAGGTGGGTAAAGGCCGGTTGGTTGATACAACTTTCCTGCCTATGATAAACTCACTAGTAGCACCAAGTCATGTATATCAAACTACTGTTCAAACAAATCCAATGGGAATAAAATCCAAACCACATAGTATGATACATAGCCCTCCACCAACCAACCGCAGAATTCATGACTTGGCAATCTTACAGCTTACCAAAAACCAACTTATACTCAAACAATTATCCAATCAACAGCTTATGGTTATTTTTATTAGTTACTGGTAAGTAAAGTGCCTATTCTTGGCAGAGGAGAGACTTAGTTTTGTTTCAATAGCCTTTTGTTCGGTGGGCACTGGGCCATTAACATTACGGATAGACACTTTGTTCACGCCGGCCTTGAAAAAGGCCGGAGTTTCTATCTATCTATCTTCATAATGACAATGAACCAATGCCTAGCTACCAAACAAAGTACCATTGGTGCAAAACTACTCTTCTCTATTGGGAATAGACATTCGAGCCCAAACACCTCAAAAAGCACTTTCAAATGCATCCTCACTGTTGGATCTCTTGCCTCTCTACCAATCAGTAACCCTTTAAGGACTGCGCATCCAAATAGTGGATGGTTGTTGGTTAAAGCCATTTTTTTCCTTGAAGATGAAGTTTTTTTGGTATTGCTTTCAATTGAGAAAAGGAAGTTTGTCGAGTCTAGTTTTCACACCACTTTTTGGATCTTATAAATTTCAACTATTAATTTTTTTATTTTTGTTGCAAGCTATGTAGTGCAAGGTGTGAATTACAATGCACACGATGTTCACCTTTTGATTTTCAAAATTAAAAAATTCTACGGAAAATATATCATGTGATTCTCTATAGTAACTTGAACATGTTCTAAAAAAAAATTATATTTTTTGAAGCTTTTTTGTAACTTAATATGAATCTCTTGAAGCATTTGACCTAAAAATTTATAAAAGTGTATTTTGTATTAGAAAATTTGAAAGCTATTAGTACTAATAGGAAACGTACAATTTCATGCATGACAAATATTTAAAAAAATATTTAAACAAATCTTGAAGGCTAAATTGTGTGTAAAAGTGTAGTTTGATTGTTCTACATAGGAATGGGACGTTAAACCTTAAACGTTCTCACCCTTTTCATATTTGGCAGTTTCTCAAAGATGCATTATAAAATGCAACTGAGAGGGATATTGGTATAAATTTTGGTGAAAATTTGAAATTACTATGATTTTTTGAAGTGATTGTAAAGAAAATTCATATCAATTACAAAATGTATTAGAAAATTCTATTTTTTCTACCAAAGGTGTAAATTACAATGAAGAAAAATTTAGTTAATGAAAATCATCCATGTATCTAAATTTAGAATTTTTTGCTACACCTTGGTAATACCTACTGAAATTGTAACTACAATAAAACACTAGATTTTCAAATTTTTCCAAAAATTCAAAGCGGAGTAGAAATTAGACTTGGCAAGCTTCATTTTGTTAATTAAACTCAAATGCAATGGAACTCATTTTCATTGTCCAAATTTAGTTTAAGTAGAACAAGCAAAAAAATTCAAAATACACTACACAGTGAACTGTTTTAACGACTCTTTTTGTAGTTGGTTTCCCATGTAAAATCTAAAAATAGCTTGAATGATTTGAATTTAACTTGAAGGGGTGGCATCACCAAGCAAAGCCCTTCACATAAAAAATTGGATAGAAATCATACATGCACCAATTGGATTGGAATTGAACAGTTCGCTTCGTTCATAAGCCATTTTTTGGTCTTGCTAGCAGTTAGGGGTTAAACGTCCCAGCGTCCAGAAACTGGATCACAAACGGATTCAAAACCTTCTCACGTTCTCATCAATGCTTGAATGAAACTCATCCAATTTTTTGGAGATTCTTCACCAAGTTGTTGTCCTATCTAATCGCTGGATTTAGTCATACTAGAGTACATATTTTTCTAAAATTACAGATGTAGAAGTATGTTAGGTCGTTGACCAAGCCAAAATTGCATTGACTCTAGTTCAAAAGTAGAATTGTGAAAATGAGGTCATAAATTTAAGAAACACAAAAATTTCAAACAATCACCACATTTAAGAGTATCTCATTTCAAACTCATTCCAACAAATTTTACTCAAAAAATACTGAAATTTAGTTTGTAATCGAATTTAGAAGGAATTTTTAATTTTAACTTTCAAATTTTATAATTAAATATTGGTGATTGTATTAGTGAATCAAACCGTACGGATGGAATTTAAAATTCAAAATTTAAAACTTCCATTTGAATATCAATTCCAGAATATTCTTCTAAATAGTAGTTTATAATGCTTTTTCTCAAATTGTCAATTCCAGGACACCCTGGTACGTTTAGGGGTTAAAGGGTTAACCCAATCGAACAATCAGCTTCCATAGAAGCTGATAATGGAAAGTAATACAGAAAGAGCTGTGACCCTCATTTTTTTGTTTGTGAATTCTCCTTTTCCTTTGAGGATAGGAATTCCTTTTTGGCTGTAGGAATGATCAATGTGCATACAGCTTTGATTGAAGACTTTGTAAGAAAAAAATGAATGTGATCCATTGATCACACAACTGAGTGGACCTGAACTAAGATTGAGAAACCATTCATTGAAATCCGCTTTTTGGCTTCACAAAATGCGGCAACATTGAGATCAATGCGTTTGTGGTGTGGGCTGCATTGATCGAGAGAGAGCGATGGCTGTCATTCTGGGACGCGCTTCATGTCTTCAGGTACACCCATCGTCTTTGCTGGTGAAGTTTCAACTGAGGGCGTCTAGGGTTTAAGGTTTTTAGGGTTTAGGGTTTGCGCAGTCTGATGGACATTTGAGACTGTGCATTGGAAACCCAAACCAACGTGGAGGGTTTAGGGTTTTAGGGTTTGAGCAGTCTGTTTATTTGATGGAGTTCGCGAGGGTTTGCAGAGATTTGAGCCTGTGCATTAGAAACCCAAACCAACGTGGAGGGTTTAGGGTTTTAGGGTTTTAGGATTTGAACAGTTTGTTTGTTTGATGGAGTTCGTGAGGGTTTGTAGAGATTTGAGACTGTGCATTGGAAACCCAAACCAATGTGGAGGGTGTTAGGGTTTTAGGGTTTGAGCAGTCTGTTTGTTTGATGGAGTTGCTGAGGGTTTGCAGAGATTTGAGACTGTATGTTGGAAACCCAAACCAACGTGGAGGGTTTAGGGTTTTAGGGTTTGAGCAGTCTGTTTGTTTGATGGAGTTCGTGAGGGTTTGCAGAGATTTGAGAGTGTGCATTGGAAACCGAAACTAACGTGGAGGGTTTAGGGTTTAGGGTTTTAGGATTTGTTTGATGGAGTTGGTGAGGGTTTGCAGAGATTTGAGACTGTGCATTGGAAACCCAAACCAACGTTTAGGGTTTTCCACACAACGACGACGTGCTGCCTGAGTGCCGATGAGGGTTCGCCAGAAACGTGGGCGCCACCGCAAATCGAAAGGCTTTACGAGGATGAGTACATCGTTGGTGTGTCCAAGCCCGGCACTCTGCTTGTAAGTACTCTGCCAGTTATTATAAAATCATTGTAAAAGAAATTGGACAAAAAACGGAGTTCCCAGAAAGAACATGAGGTTCGATTTGGGCTTTTTATTCCTGCAGGGGTACGAAACCTGATGAGGGTTAACTTGCTTTTGAAGGTACACAATAACAAGGGATCAACCTTGTTGGAGAAGCAGCGGAATGCGTTCCTTAAGAATTTGGTGGAAGCACAACTCACTGCTGGTACTTCCACAAACAAAAACCTTTTCTGTCAGTAGCAAATTCCACTATATATAAAAGCATGATGCTAAGTAAGGTAAGCCACCCTATTTGTGTTACTATGTACCACTAATGCTCATATCAAAATTTTACACTGATACAATTAACCCCTAAAGGACCAAGGATTCATTCATGGTTTTAAAATGACAAGTTTAAACGATCGTATTCTGAAAATTATAATTTGAATGGGACCAAATTTTATATCTAGAATTAGTGAAGAATACTACATATGTTGAATTAAAAATAAAAATAAAAATAACGAAAAAGAATCTACATAAAACCTACTCAAAATCACTGAAAAAAACAGGAGCCTCCTGGTGGCCTTATGGTCCTTCGGGGTTTAAATATGGCACAAATAGTCACATGGCAGAAATAGGGTGGTTTACCTTACTTTTTTTTTAATTAGCGCCTACATTTGCATTTGCATCAGGAATCAATAGTCATGGAGTGCTTAGCTTAATCTGGTCTAAGGTAGGATGTCCTAAAACCACCATCACCCCTAACTATGACATGTAGACTTTTCTTGAGGCCACCACAGTTGAGACTCAAAACCGCCAATTTCACTATTCAAGTAGACCAATGGCATGCCAAGCATTGCGAAGAAATAGTTTGTGGTTTTGGGTATCATTATGAGTGAAAATTAGTACCACATGGTGTGGACATGATGAAGCCTAAATGTCTGACTGGGTGACGAAGTTCTCTTCACTTTGAAAATTTGTATCAATTTGAATTAAATTGCATTCCGTGAGAAATCTTCTTCCAAATGACTGAAAAACATTTCTCATAAATAACCTTGTTAAAATGAGGCCATATTTCTTAAGTTGGTGGTTTTAGGACATCCTACCTTACTTCTGCAACAGTCTCTCCATTATAGCGGTGTCAAACCTCATGATTTGCAAGTTTGTTACTCCCTCTCTGTCCAAAAATAATTGTCCTAGTTTTTGACATTTTTTTTGGGCAATATTTGTCCTACGTGAGCCCAAACAGGGCGGACAATGAGAGTGACACAAAAACCACGTGCTACTATTAAAGATAGACCATTTTTTGAGCATTGAGACGGAGTTAAAACACGCCAAAAACTAGGACAGTTATGAGATGAATGGTCTGTGTGGGTCTTGCAGGAAGGAAGGTGAGCCCTGTGCATCGGTTAGACCGGCCCGCAAGTGGTGTCATTATCTTTTCCAAGTCTGGTGATGCAACTCGAGCTGCGCAGGCCTCCTTGGCTCATCCCGCTTGCATCAAAGAGTG
Source organism: Pohlia nutans (assembly GCA_022496805.1). Taxonomy (NCBI): domain Eukaryota; kingdom Viridiplantae; phylum Streptophyta; class Bryopsida; order Bryales; family Mniaceae; genus Pohlia; species Pohlia nutans. The sequence continues at coordinate 23,773,936 of CM040090.1, forward strand.
AGCATCTTGTATGTACCTGTACCAGTAATTTTTTTTCTTTTCAGGTAGGAGAATAATGCAGCATTTTGCATTGAGCATAGTTCCTATTCCTAAGTTGATCAAATATTTATTTACTTATTTATTTATTTATTTATTAATTAGCAGGGGATTCCAACACACCTAAGTATGTAATAGTTATGCATGTTCAAAGTTGTGACCTAAAACCTACACAGGTGTAAGTTAGAAATTCAATAAACCGAGAAACTAAGAAGTTTTGTATATTAGAAATGGGAGTTATGGTGTAAGTTAGAAATTCAATAAACCGAGAAATTAAGAAGTTTTGTATATTAGAAATGGGAGTTATGGCAAGGGCTTATTTTTCATAGAGAGAGAAGGGAAAACCATGAAGAGGCAATCCGATTCCATATTTTTATAGGTATTCCCAATAGATACTTTTATACAAATTTTGGAAGTGAAAAGTTTGTGAAACCTTGAAACCTTTTCCTATATTCTTCAATAACCAAGTTTTATGAGAGACAATTTCATGCAAGGAATCACCCTAAAACCAATATGCCAACTGCGCCTATCCAATTCTCTTCCAATTCCCATATTAGCTCAGTTTTCAAAAAACATCACACCTTGCACCTAGAATTGTCACAGTTATCAGACATTCTCGAAAATGAGTGAAGGATGTCTCTGTTGAGTCGAAGTCTATAGTTTGGTTTGTGGGGTCCTTCGTATTTCTACCTTACATTCTCATAATCAATATGTATTTAGTGTCCAAGATTCTAGGTTGTCAAAATTAGGACATTGTTGAAATTAGGTTTTCCTACCTTAAAGCCCATGACCACCTCTTGTTCAATGTAGTCCCTCTAAGGGTTTTAGTGAACCCTAGTATTTACGACATTATCTTGAAACAAGGTTGGCATATGATGGATTCTAGTATGATAGTTTGTACGTGCGTGCCTGGATTTGTAATATAATAGACTAGGTGGGCCTGTATTGGAGTGACCATTTTAACGGCGGAACTGTTGTGGGGATTCACCACTGTGTATTATATAATAGACTAGAGCGGCTTAGTACGACTGTTTCGACGGCAAGACTGTTGTGGGGAGTGTGCGTGCATATAGAATCAGAATTTTTTGTTGTTAGTTTTGGGTGCCAGTTTGTACTTACCCTGGGTCTTTGGATGCAGATATGTTGTGCTAGCAAGGGGAAGTACTCCAGATTTCTTTGTTTGTGACGAACCGGTCAATGACGACAAGGTATGGAACTAGCAGCCAAATTGTTTTTGGCAAAATCTTACTTGATTTTGGGAGTGGCTACTTTACACTAGCAAATATGGGCAAAAAAGTGGATGAAATTGTCAAAGTCCTTGAAACAATTCTTAAATTGCTAGTACTTGGATGAAAGTGCCTTATAATCTACAATTTTATATGGATGAACACACAAACATATGGATGATTCTATCCATTTTTCCCTTGGTTGGCTACATTCCAAGGTGCGTGTTGCTCTACCAATGGAAAGCAAAAAAAAATTGGTTGTATGGAAAGGATCAAGGATTCATGGTTTTAAAATGACAAATTCAATCAATCATATTGTATAAAATATAATTTAGATGGGACCAACCTTTATATCACTAGAATCAATGAAGAACATTGCATGTGTTGGTCTAGAAACAAATAAATTCTAACAAAATAAATCTCACTTAGAATCTACTCAAAATTGCTAAAATCAACACGAGGTCCAGTTCCAGCTTCTTGGTCCTTCAGGGGTAATTAAAATCCCTCCCTAAGAAGAATCTAGTGTTACAGAAAGCTGAAGGGAGGAAATCTCTGGTTTATAGAATGTTATGAGCAGAGACATGTTACATAAACTCATGATTGTACTAGTGGTGGGCATGTATGGCATCTTCTACATGAAATGAACACAAGCCTGAACAGTGTTCTACAGTGTACTGTAGCTTCAAATCAAGATTCATTTGTTTTTTCTTAGTTATTTTTATTGGATACACGCCCAACTCTGGATTGTACTACATTTACAGAGTTTCAGAGATTTGGGTTAGTATGTGTATTAAACGTCTTGTGCTTGACAGGTAGTGTATGTTAATGCAAACTGTATTGGTGGTATGTGTTGGGACTGTAGGGCATTCCCAGGTCAGCAATTTCACAATGCGAAAAAATCCTTGATCTTCCTGAAGCACGCTGTTCCTTGTTGAAGGTACAGTAGCTCTTCTCCTTTTTTGGCCATCGATTGACTTTCCATGTAAATGTAAAAATGATTATAATGTCACTGGCATAATTTATGGTGATTTTCATGCTGCATTTCTATGATCTGATTTTCCTAGTCTCTACTAGTGTTGTATTGGTATCACACGGTTCTCAATGAAATGAATGAATTAGTGTCATTATAAAAAGTGGTGGACCTCAAACAGTTATTTAGAATGAACCATTGTCCAAGGTTTCCTTGTAGAAAGATGCCATACCAATTCAACATTGGTCTCTACCCCAAGGGAAGGGGAGACACTATGAAGCGATGGCTTGAAAATTTAGAAAACTGAGACTTCTTTCAACATGTCGGGCCCATCAGTCCATAGAATGAATTTCTTATGTCTAGTAGAATTCTAACATAGCATAACATTCAGTAGTCTTCAAGAAGGGTGCCTTTTTGTTTCATCCACCTTTATATATGGAGTGACCACTAATTTGTAATTGAATGGGCTATTGAATCAAATAAATAATTATAGAACACTATTGAATTGTGATTGAGGAGTGCTTTCGATTACTGTTCGTCATGCTTAGTTGCTCTTGCCCCCGTAACTACTAATGTGATGTGGAATATTCCACATCATTTTGTTGGGGGAATGAAATGATGTGGAATATTCCACATCATTCTGTTAGGGGAATGCAGCAGTCACAGAAGCTACTAAATGTTATGAGGAAAAAGTGGTCATTTGGTTTCTCAAATTTCAATAAGTTAGGATTATACTAAGAATTATTGTACTACTGAGGATTATCAGGAAAGAGGCATGAAAATTATACATAATATTTCTATTTGGAGTAGAGACACTTGCAATTGGCTGCTTGTTTTGTTTCACCTGTTCTTTCTCAACATGGGACTGTCATGGTGGGATGAGTCAGGTGATAATAAAGACAGGGCGCTGGCATCAAATACGCAAGCATCTCAACCACCGTGCGCACCATGTATAATTCTTTCCTCTTTGTTTTTATCACTATGTGATGATTTCTTTTGTTGCCATAGGAGGAGTGTTGGCTTTTATTGAAGTTAATGAAATTTCTAGTTGTTTTTAACATGCTACTCCCTCTGTCCGCAAATAACTGTCCTAGTTTTTGGTGTGCGTTTTTCTTGCCAAAAGCCATTGTCTCAGTACTCAAAAAATGGTCTATCTTTAATAATAGTATATAGTTTTTGTCACTTGCATTGTCAACCACGTTTGAAGTATAAAACATATCACCAAAAACTGAATGTCAAAAAAAGAATGCTAAAAACCAGGACAATTATTTCCGTACTGACAAAGCGAGTATTGATTAAGAACTGAACTGTAGAAATTATGAGCTCAGTTTTTTCTATTGCACTAATGATCCTTAATTTTTGAGCCTGTAGCACTAATTTGAAGTTGCATTTGTCTACATAATTGGATCTTTGCAGGTGGTGGGAGATGTGCAACATGGGAAAGGGGGAACGAACCGATTCTTCCGGGAGAATTACAAAATGCGCTCGGGCCGGATCTTTCTTCATGCTTTGGGCCTCACCTTTCCTCACCCTCTTCACCTCTCCAAAGAGCCTTGGACCCCGGCCGCCTCGAGTCCGATAAACAACCCCAGTAGTAGTAATAGTAGTAGTAGTACAGACAGACTTATGGAGTCCGATCGCACGGACTCCATATGGATGGGCCCAACTGCATCTCTCAGTGAACATCCAAAGTCCAACCATCAATTACTCACTCTTCGGGCCGCGCTCCCGCAGGATTTGCAGGAGGTACTGTATGCCATCCCTGAGGGCCTTGATCCTCAACAATTGCTGTCTCTTGGATTGATCTTCCCTTAGCAGCTCATAATATTTACTACACTACTTTTTTTGCTCATAATTAGTGAGGGAGGGTAATTAGTGAAGGTGATACTAAAATGTAAAATCAGTGCGAAATGAAAGATTTCAGTTATTCAGCCCTTGCCAATTTCTTGATTTTGCAAAATAGAGAGTGTCTTTGGAATTAGTACCATAGGCAGTATTAGCAAAAAGTAGTGTAGAAATTTTGGGAGTGTCCTTGCCCCAATGAAATGATGAGGAATATATCTCATTATCTCGTCAGCCCACATCATTAGCTAAGGGGGAGTAGGGGAGGGGGAACTCCAAAGATGAAGCTTGATGAAACTCTTGAATGTCATGCCTCATAGAGCTCCTTTCCTTAACCCTTAAACGCTCCTGCGTCCAATATCTGGATGATGGACAGATTCAAGTTATTCGATTCTCATCTGCATTGGACAGTTTTCATCCAAATAAATTTCTCTTGGTTCTTGTGCAAGTTCACTATGTATTGTACGGTTTGGATGTTTAAAATTGGTTATTATGATTTTTGGAAAAATCACACAATTGGTTTATGTCAAGTTTCATTTGTAGTTCAAAAAGTGAGACCTAAAACATGATTTTCCAAAATAAGTAGAATCAAATAATGGAAACCGTACCATCTCATAGAGCATGTTATTCCACTTTCATTACAATATTTAAAAAAAAAATTGTGTTAATGTGGGATTTTAAATCGAATTTCAAGAGAAAACCTTGCAAAAATAATTAAAAATACATAATAAAAAAATTGATAAATCCAACCGTACAGATGTGATCTTCACGTTGACATTTACAACTTTGCTTTGTACATCAACTCCATTTTTGGTATTCATTTAACATTTTATAACGTTTCTTTGAAAACAGCATTGAATTGGGACCTTAAAGGGTTAACATGAATGGACGTAAGGATTTGCTATGTGTGATCATTGTTACTATTTTACTTGGAAATGAAAGTAGATTCCTCAGGATTGAACCCTAAATAGCCTCCTCTTTGTTGGCTGGTTCATAACTCTATTAACACCTAAATGCTCATGGCATTCACAATAAAGTCAAACAACACTTTCATATGGAGTGTGCTCATCAATAACTTTTGAGATATTTTTTGAAATATTTTTAATAAATGTAATCATATGTTTCTTATAGATCCTCAAATTTTCATTTTTTTTTTATAATGTGTTATACATTTAATATGATTTTTGAGGTAAAACACACGAAGAAATTCATATAAATTACAAAATTGATCCACAGAATCAAAAATAATCATAAAAGGTTCAAGTTACAACAAAGAACCATACGGGAAAATTCAAATATAAGATTTTAATCTAAAAGTGCTCTTGAAAAAGTCAACTACTAAAATTAAGCAACTAAAAGATCTCCAAAAATCATTATAGTTAGAGTGTTACATTTCAACCCATCACAACAAATTTCATTATTAGATTGTCAATATCTTATTCATAATTATATTACACAAGAGTTTTAAATTTTGAGTTTGAAATTTTATACACAAATATTGGTGATAGCAATTGCAAATCTAACCGCTTGGATAGAATATAAAATTCATAATGTACAACTTCTATTCATTCATCAAGTTGAAAATGTCCCTCTTAGTTGCATTTTATAATGCGTTTTTGAAAAACTGCCAAATTTGAAGAGGGTGAGAACGTTTAGGGGTTATGGGGTTAAACATTTTACTTTGAAGTCTACTAATTTTGTAATAAACTTGGTTTTCAAGGCAGCTATACCAAATTAGATCATTTAATTCATCTTTAATCATTTCATGCATTTTGTTACATTCACTTATTAATGTATATTTACATTAAAAAATACACTTTTACTTTTACTTTTACTTTTTCTATTTTAAGTTTTCATCTTCAATCTTCATCTTTTACATTATCCTCAAAGTTTTACTTTTACTTTTACATCATGGTATAAATTTATATCACACTTTTTCATTTTAATCCAAAAACACTCCTTATAATATATATATTTTTAGATTTCTAAACAACATTTTTTTTGGCAAACTATACTCTTTTCTATTTTTAAAACTTATGAATTGTCTAGAATATTAATATATTGAGGGTTCAATTTGATCATCACCATGACAAAAAAGAAAGCCGATTTGCATAATCTGACATCAAAAATTGCTTCTCTAAGTGTATTAAGTGATAAAATAGATATGGTGAAGAAACCGTCGAGAAACCGTATGGCTATTGAGCCTCAAGAATATGTAAATAGAATGAAAATGTGCCCTTATTGCAAGTCAATAGATAATTGTAAATTTAAATATACTAACAATTCTAAGAAAGACCAACCTCGATATCAATGCATGCAAGAAAATTGTAAAAAGCACTTTAATATAGTTTGTCACAAACGTCCGATGGGGAGGACATATGGCAAGAAGAGATGTGAAGACCCAGAGGAATTACAACATTTGGATAGAACATGCCCTTTTTGCGGAGAAATCAACAACGCCTCTTTCAAGTATTTCAACAACAATAAAAGACATCTAGGCCTCCATCCTCGCTTTAAGTGCTTAAAATGCAAAAAAGAATTCCAAACACACAAACGTACACTTGAAGACGGAAAAATGATTTTGATAAATACGAGTAGAATCCAATCTTGCCAAGGACCATCATGTTCATCTAATGTTGACGCGTCATTCATTGCCAGTACCTCGACAAAAATTGATTTTGAACCTAGAATGTATGTGCCCGCAAATAATGGCATTCCAATAAATGCTTCCGATTTTGATCAATGGAACAATACACTGAATATAGGAAATGCAAGTATTGACAATAATGATGTTTGGGAGGGAATGGAATCATTGCTGAATGACATTGATTCTCTATGTTATCATTTTCCAAATTCTAGTGAAATGAACAACGAAGTAAATGTGGACACCTCATCAAATTTCAACACCTCAATGGAGGATAATACAAACATGACACAACTCTTGTTTGGGAGTGAAATTCCAAGGAATGATTTGAATCTTGATCAAATGAGCGATAGATTGGATGCCATTACCTCAACGGAGGGTAACACAAATATGCCACCATTGTTGCATGGCAATGACATTCCAAAGAATGATTTAAATCTTGATTAATGGAACAATGGGTGGGATGCCAACACTTCATTTAATGATACTAGTAACTCATTGATAGAATATGATATGGGTGGTGCTCAAATGGATGAACGTGCAAGTTATGATGAACAAAGTTTTAAAACAACACCATTTGAATAAATTGTAGCAAAGTTTTAAAACAACACCATTAGAATAGCAATGTGCAATGTACACATTATTTTGCAATCATGTAGCAAAATGCATTTACAAAATGAGCATAAATTCCAAGGTATTCACAACTGTATATTTGAAACATCATTGTACAAAATTTTGGTATTGAGTTTGTGTAAATTCATTTTAAAGAGGAATAAACTTACTCACGAGTAATCGCTTCATTCTTCTTAAGGCTATTCAACTTGTAAATTCAATTTGAACATAATATCATGAGCACTTTGAATTGGCTTCAAATATCCTTGGCAATTTGTAAATTTCATTTGAAATAATCTCACGTTTTGAATAGACGTTTTGAAGAGATTCAATGACACCAGATTTGAAGATTACATGTGAATTTTCATTAAGAGAACCTAGGTACAAAATTTAGAGTAAAATATGGTCAACATTCTTCCAACAATTATTGATCAAACAAGTCGAGAATCTTGTGAGAGCTTCACCTCTCAAATCTTCAAAGAAAACTCATACTTCTGGGGATCATGTCTTGTTTGAGGACGACGTTCTGATCTATCCATACTTTGGTTGAGGCCTAGCATGCTCAAGTAGTCAATTTCCGTCTCCACTTTCTGTGGTTTCCATTTCCAAAACTTGAGAGCGTTGAAAATAGACAGACTTTTAGATTTCCTGTTGTGCCTATTTGAGACTATCTCAGGCTTTGTTAGTGATAGTAACGAGCTCTTTTGAGTGCGTTCTGTGTCACTAACGACGAGCAGTAAATCGGTAGTGTCAGGCTCCTTGCCTACAGAGGTCCAATCAAAGATGAAAAACTGGACTTTAGTAATGTTAGACGTCATAACCTTCCCCATATACAATTCATATGAATGTCTACCTATGGTCACAGTGGGGAGGCATCTATATGATCATTGTGATCACAGGAAGGCCTTCCTATGAGAAGAAGATCCAGGTCGTTATGATGTTTAAGAAACTCCTTCCTGAAGCAGTCCACTCTTATGTAGCATAACAATGTAACTTCTTATACTGAAATTATTATTATTATTCAATAATTGGACACTTAATTGAGACAAACTTATACTCGCCTTGAGGAGGAAGAGTGCGGCGTCCAGCTGGTGCAGGCTCCAGTCTGAAGCACCGTGCTAAGAAAGCTTGGAGCTCAAGCCGTGCAAGCTTTGCGTCCCCGAGAATGTCTGGCTCCCGCCCCTCATGCAAGAGCACCTCCGTAAATTCTTTGGCACTTTGCTCTGCCGTTGCCATTTTATGGTCGGCGACCGAGACGATGTGGTGCACCAAGGCTTGCCAGAACTCTGCCGCCTCGGAGTCCTGCGCGCTCCTCAAAGCTTTAGCACTAACCAGCTTCGAGAAGCTCTCACGGTCAATCACCTGCAATTAATTTACTCCCAATGGATGGTTTGTATATCTGGCACGTCACAACATACTGTAAAATATGCCACAGTGCAGAATTATACAGGTTATCAAGCCTCCTTCAAGGGCATATAATTATGTAATCTTCTATGGGCACCTGATAAGATGATGGTATTTCTAAAAGGATAATCTCACTTTAAAACTTTGACTACCCTGGCTACATTGAAGTCATTAATAGATGCTTCAAGAATTGAAAAGGGTTTGACGACCCCTAGTTAATGATAAGCCGCAATTGGTACAAACCGAATTATGTTGTTGCAGGAACTTGGTGACAAAATGGTGGTTGATGAACGATGTGGGAACGAGTCTTTCGGGTGGATAGGCGCGCACAAGATCCCGAACAGCGCGGCAGCAAATGGCACGGCGGGGAACGCCTTGCACCCCATCCAAGCAGTCGAACAGCCTTCTCTGGCTCTCCTTGGCAGCAGTGAGGCTACTCAGGACGAGATCAACGTTTGCTGATGAGGTTATCTGAGTCCCGGCACACTTGGCCGGGTGATCCTCCCACAAAAACATCGTGTTGTTCAATATTCGCAATGTCGACAGTTTCTCCCCTGTGGACCAGAGCAGGATTTGCGTCCTCGTTTCTTGCCTCGTGATGGCCTGCAAATTGACTGCATCCCCGTCGACGTGTTCCTGCTGTGCCTGCCCAAGACGATCCTTTTCACCTCCGAAATGAAATCAACAAACTGACCTATCAAGCTATGCATGATCAAACAAAAAAGTGGGCTGCTTACCATGATTGTTGGTAGAAGAGAGATACTAACATATTACCTAGGTGTTTGTCTACATAACATATAATATGTAAGAACATAGTTACGGAGTAATTTACTTAGTATGCACCTATTCGTGAGTTAGCCCTTTAATCTTCTAAAGGGCTACCTCAATCCTATCTACATGGACTCTTAGTTGATTAAATGCCCATGGAGTGGCTTCATTTCAACACTCCCACTTAAGTGACAATAGTACATACCACTCTTGAATGACTGCAAGCGGGATCAGGAGTCTGACCTTCGAATCAGCGACATTACAACTGACGGACATCTCCGAGTCTGGATTGCTCTTGGCAATCGGAGGGCTCACTGATCTTGGAAGTTCGTGCACAGGGGTTCGATGAGCCCCTGCAGATCAAATTGTCAGTGGCCAAAAGATTCCGTCAAAACATGTCACAGAAAAAAGCCGTGGACACTAATGGATAGCTCTGGTCTCACCATCCTTACAAGTGTTTTCTGATGAGACACTTTCAGGAACGCTTTGCACTATAGCCGATTCCACAATCTCCCGGATTGATGGCCCATCAGCTACGTCGAGTCCATTATGAACCACAAGATCGTCAGATGGTTTCTTCCCGATGTTGTTGTTAGTGTTGTTGTCGCTCGGTGAGCTCCATCCACAACTGCAAGATCCAAGTGCAAGAAAACTTGGTACAATGAATCTTCATACTTCACGAACTTCTCGTTCAAATTCTGCACCTAAACTTGATTCAACCTCTGACTACTGGGATACCTGTTACAATCATAATGATCGACTACCTCGCTTCTCCCTGTGTCTTGATTGCTCATATATCATCACTGGAATCCATAGTAATTTCTTGCAGCAGTTACATGGTTAATATCACAAGCTGAGAATAAAAAAAACTCCACTAGCTACACTCAGGAGCTTGCCTAGCTCCATCTTCTTCTCGATTGCACGATGGCCGTGATAGACTGAAAAAGAGTCTTGAAAGTATACCTGCTTACACTGATTTCGTTGATCGGCCCACCGATCTCCCCAGCACAGGAGCCCCCTTTCGCCCTGCGTTTGATCCTCGACAGCATTGTCCTCGCAGAGTCGGTGCTGTTGCCGAAATGGTCGACGTCCAGTGAGATCAGCCGTGCACTGTTGGGCCTCCTGCAGGTGCGCCGGCTGGTAATATTCTCAAACTGATCACATTGGAGTTGAGATGGTTTTTGTTGAAGCAACGAAGCTCCCACCCCTGCCCCGGCCCCTGTCCCTGATAGATCAAGTCGAGGCACAAACGGTGGAGGTTTCTTCGTGACAGCTTCGGAGCCGCGAATGCAGGTTGCATTCACCGAGCCGGAGGACCTCGATGAGTCCGAAGAGGAGTCACTCTTAGCAGGTGAAATTTGCAAGGCCTTGTCGGTGTCTGCAAGCCAATTCGTGACCTTCAGTTAGATGGGCTGGAATCGGTGATTTGTTGCTAACTTTAGCCGAATTGCTACGGTCCATACAATTTGGACTCACCTGGCTAATTGATTCAAAGGATTTTGAAATAAGAAGGAATAATAATTATCCAGATTTCCTACGTGGAGTCAAGATGTGTAGCCTCTTTCAACCTAGGTATCACGCAGGTAAATATTGCCTAAGAAGCATCTAGGTAGCACATGTGTATTACCGTGATATCACCTATATATTAATCATCCAAAGAGCCTGGATTGCTCTTCAAGCCATGGAAAAATACTTAGCAAAAATGCTAAACTGTCTCCTGACCAAAGAAAATCACTGGCTGGAATTTCCAATTAGCTTGCGCTGACCAAGAATGAAACAGCTTACTTGTTATCCACGAACTTGATGTACCTGGAGAAGATGGATGACAAGCTTCTGCAACACTCTCAGCGACATTGCATGAACTCAATCTCTTGGGAGAGTTTTCAACACTGCGCAAACTCTTTGGATTCGTTCGTAATGCATTCACGGGCTTGGATCCTGCGCGCCATCTGTCCACACGGGCACACAGGTGTGTTTCGAACTCCATGATCATAAGAAAATTTGCCTAAATCTGAGTTGCATCACAGGATGCCCATCGTGAAATTGTACACATACAGAAAATCTACAGATTGGGGCGTAGTACTCCCTCCGTCCCAAAGTTATTGTCATGTTTGAAAGTCATGTTTGAAAGTGCTTTTTTAAGTAGGTCAAAAAAATACTTCCTTGTGGCTAATTTTATTTAGGTTGCAGTGAACACATGCAATGTTCTTCAATCATTCTAGTGACATAATTTGGAACCTTTTTAATCATGTTTCTTACAATATGATCAATGAAATTGGCTCAAAGAAATACCAAGCAAACAAGTTGGACAACAACTTTGGGACGGAGGGAGTAGGAGAAAAGTGGTGATGTGAAAATCGGCGCACCTGCTGAGGGACAACTCACAATACTGAGGTGAAGGTGAGCTAGAAGTCTGTGCCGACCTTGAGATTTTTTTGTAGACCTGCATGAATTCCAACCGGCAATTCAGTTACAGTAATTCTTAAACGAGGTTGTATTCAATGCACGCGCTAGCTGCGAAGTTTAGGGCACGATGGATCTCCAGATTAACAAACTTCGGAACCAATTGACAAACCTGGACAGTACTGTGATTACATTGATCATCAAGGAGCCGCAAAGCGTTCTGGTAGCGCGCATTGGCAGCCTCAGCTTTCTCGAGTGACCGCTCCATCTGATCAATAATCTCCTGATATTCGCTGCGAAGCAGCTCAAACCGTTCCTTCCGCTGCAGCCGTCGCTTCCTTATATCAGCATGGCCAGCTTCTCTGGCACCACACAAAATCATGTATCAACTTCGTTACCAGAAAACAAAATAATATTCTCGTTCGATTATGTGTTTTTTTTAATTCTGTTCTAACACATACAAAGATTGAAATACTTTTTTTTTTTAAAACGTTCAAATTGTTGCTGAATTAAAAACAGGAGAACGAAAATAATCCATTTTCCCGTAACAAAGAGTGCCGTTAGCTTTTTAGACACATTTGCGAGCTCAGACGCAAATTAGAGCCGAAAATTTCTACTGTACTGAACTTCTCAAACACCAGAAATCCTAATTCTCGACCATCGTGAAACCTCCCCGTTTCAACTCAAAATTCGTATTTCAAGTCGGAAAACTGTCAGTTACCAGAAAACAGAAATATTCCCGTCCAATTGCGTCTTACAATATGTTGTTTTCAAATCTGTTCTTACACATACAAAGATTGAAAAAGTTTTTAAAAACGTTCAAATTACTGCTGAATTAAAAATAAGAATAATCCATTTTCCCGTGCCATTAGCTTGTTAGACACATTTGCGAGCTCAGACGCTAATTAAAGTCGAAAACACCAGAAACCTAATTCTCGACCATCGTGAAACCTTTCTCCGTTTCAGCTCCAAATTCGGATTCCAAGTCGAGAAACTGTGAGCATCTGCGACTTAAATAGAAAATTTAAAACACGAGGTGATAAAAAATTTAGTGCTCACATGGCGGAGAGCTCCCTTTCGAAATCGGAGTCGGTGAAGTCCTCCCCTGCCGAGGAAGTATCGCCATTTTCCTCTTCTTCTTCTTCTTTTTCCTCTTCTTCATCGTCTTCGTCTTTGTCTTCCCTTGGAAACTCCGGAGGCGCCATGGCTATGGAGCTCACATGGCTACGGGGAAATTTGAAAGAGAGCAATTAACGAGGTGATCCCGCGAACTGAGTGTCGTGCATTACAGTACGGTTTGTTGCTTCATGGTTGAGAATGAATTCAGTTAATTGTTCAGTCCAATGGCAAGAGTAACTTATAGCAAGCCCAGTAGTTCCAAAATAAATATGTCCGCCAAGCATTGATTTTGAGGGCCATTTTTAACTTAGAGGAATGTTGAACAAGAAGTAAGGTGGTTACCCCATTACCAACTGGTTCCTTTCACCAACAGCTAGGGGCATTATCCGCAATCAATGCTGCAATGATGTTGGTTGTAGCATGAGTTTAAGTTGGTAATGGGTTCTCTCTTGTTGGTTTTAGTATATGTAAGTGTGGATATGGATTCCTTGTTGTTGATTTAAGCATATTTAGTGTGTGCAATAAAATCTTCTTTAGACAGAAAGAGGTGTACCTATATGATGTGAATGGGATGTGTCATACTTCAACTTTGAAAATTTATAACTAATTCATTCTTCATCCAAAAATTATGTTTCAGCTTGTGTTGGAATCTATTTCTTCTTGCCTACCTCTAAAAAATAATAATACGGAGTACTAAATAATATCAATGCCTCATATCCGTATTTCTTATTCAGTTGGAAATGCGGTAACCACCTTATATGGTGTGACCAGTTGATCTGTAATTGAATGGGTTATTGAATCAAATACACAATTAGAAGACAATGTTGAATTGTGATTGGAGGGCCTCTTTACACTAGAGGTGAGAAGCCGTGAGGAGAGAAATTTCAGCCAATGAAAAATTGGTTCTTCCATTGGCTGAAATTTCTCTCCTCACGGCTTCTCACCGTTAGTGTAGGACGCCCTCAGTGAGTGATTTCACTATTAGAAAATCCAAATTTTTTGCTTTTTGGTTGATTTGGTCGATTATAATGTCGATTTGGTCGCATATTTGTTCAAATCAACAAATTGTTGTTCAAATCCGGTAAAAAAGTGAATTAGATCAATGCGATGGAAACAACAGAAAAATTGGATTTTTTAGTAGTGTTTCGATTATTGTTCACCATGGTTGATTGCTCTAACTTGTTTAATGTCACTTGCCTCCATAGCTACCGATGTGATGTGGAATATCCCACATTATTTCATTGGGGGATAAAAATGATGTGGAATATTCCACATCATTTTGTTGGGGGAAGGCAACAATCACAGAGGCTACTCGATGTTATGATTTCATTGGGATGAAATGATGTGGAATTTTCTACATCACATCAATGGCTACAGGGCATATGGCATTAAGCAAGAACAACTAACCATGGTGAACAGTAATCAAAAGCACTCACTCAGTCACAATTCAACAATGTCCTGCAATTTTTTATTTGATTTAATAGCCCATTCAATTACATATCACCGGTCATTCCATACATAAATGTGGATGAAACTAAAAGTCAGCCTTCTTCAAGGATACTGAATGTTATGTAGGTTGAATCTAGATCTTTCCTTGATTTTAGTTACTCTTCTTCAAGAGCGGTTGTCTGAAAATTTAGAAGTAGTTTAGATTTCAGCTAATCTTTGATCATCATTAGTTAATTTTCCGTTTTGGTGTGTGGCTGCATTGAGGTAGAAATACAGAAAATCTTGAGGACACCACAAAGTAGTCCCTAAACGTCCTAGCATCCAGAAAACTGAATCACAAATAGATTCAAAGCCTTGCAACTTTCTCATACAACCTCGGATCACTTCATCCAAGTCACTTTTGTAAGCCTATTAATCTCTAAATGACTAAAACCATCTCCAGATTGAGCAGTTTTGCAAAGATGCATTGTAACATGTAACTAGCTAAGAGGGATATTTTGAACTTGATAAAGGAATAAAAGTTGTAAATAATGAATTTTAGATTCTATCCATGTGGCTAGATCTATGATTGCTATTACCAACATTTTGTATAAATTTTGAAACTTAAAATTCAAAATTATTTTTTATTTTGATTACAAACAAGATATTGACATTTTGTAAATGAAATTTTTTATGATGGGTTGAAATGTAATACTTTAAGTGCTGTGATTTTTGGAGATTTTTTTGCTTGATTCTATGAGTTGGCTTTTTTAAGAGCATTTTTGAACACTTTTGAACTAAGATTTAAGAAATTTTTGGTGAACTACTGCAACATGAAAAGAGGCATAAAAATTTCACAAATCATCCCCTTTAAATCACATCACTATGCATGAAGCTAACTTCCTATGAAATATATAGTAAAAAATTCACACTACAAAGAATGCATGACGGATGAGGAAAATTGGATGAAATTTGTACATGGTTCAAAAAAATGACACTTAGGCAGTTAGGGGTTAAATTCTCTACCAATTACAACAAATCTCTTGTAATGGGGAGTTATTGATAATATTAGAGAGGCCTCTAACTACAAGTATGTCAAATTTGTTGAGTAGATTTTATGCTTACAATGGTCCTCTCATGTCATCTAAGCCATGCTAATATCTGTTTTTGAGGCTAGCATCTGCTTCTATTCAAAGGGTTGATACGTTTAAGGGCTAAACTATAGACTTCTACAGAACATAGATATTTCTCACTCATTTTCAAAAATCTTTAACAATTATGACGATTCTAGATGCAAGGTGTGATATTTTCTAAAATTGAGCTAATTTGGGAATTGAACAGGCATCGTTTATAGGTAGAATGGTCTATTAGAATTTTCATATATAGAACTAGAATTCACTGTAAAATATACTAAAGTAGTTTGTATTGTTGGTATTAGTGATGTGCTAGGTATCCAATGACTAGCATTAGTTTAGATTTCACATACCTAGCTCTTGATTTCACATATCATGTTCTACCCTATAACACTCTTAGATTTCAATTATTCTTATTCAATGATAAGATATTTGAAATCTAGCACTACTAGAAAATCCAATTTTAATGTTAATTTGGTCGCGTTGATTTGGTTCACTTTTCTGTTGATTTGTACATCAATTTGTTGATTTGAACATCAATTTGTTGATTTGAACAAAAACGGGACGAAATCAATAATAAAAAAAAAGTGAACCAAATCAACACGACCAAAACAAGAGAAAAAATGGATTTCCAAGTAGTGTAAAATCTAAAAAATTCCCATTACTAATTTGCTACAGCAAACATTTTGTTCAAGTTGTATAAATTTTGATAATAGAAGAAGCTTTGCAATTCAATATCTTAGATTAAAGAGTTTGTAAAACTTTTAAGGTACGCATTCTTTTTGTAATACTATGAACACCCTTACTCCTTTGACACATATTAAGCTTCCTCAACCCTCAAAATAAAGTATCAACTAGTTCATCAAATATGGAGGCCTAAACTTTGTGCTTCGGCCCAAGTGCAATTTTCATTGATTTTTTTCTAAATTAATTTTTTTTCCCAAGGCTAATAATGTATGAAATTTCTGAAGAGAATGTATACAATGGGCTCAACTATTGGGTTCAACCCCTTTCACTTGTAG
Organism: Pohlia nutans; assembly: GCA_022496805.1. Classification (NCBI taxonomy): domain Eukaryota; kingdom Viridiplantae; phylum Streptophyta; class Bryopsida; order Bryales; family Mniaceae; genus Pohlia; species Pohlia nutans. The sequence continues at coordinate 23,790,543 of CM040090.1, forward strand.
TTGGGCCCGTAAATTCCAAAAAATGTAAACAATGGGCCCAACTCTATTCTTTTTATACACGGGGGGTTGACTCCTTGGGGAGTGTTGTATATCACGTGTGACCGAGGGGTATTTTTTGGGGGGGTATTTTGATGGCCTGGACTAATTAAATGGACCCTTCTATTACCTAATTTTCTAATTCTTCATGTTTTTAGGATCCATATAATTACTTATAATTTTTGAAAGGAGTAATATTTCAACCCCTTAATTTATTGTAACAAATTAAAGTAAATCAGAAAAGTGAAGTTTTGAGATTAAAGACAAAAATCGCACACAAAATACAAACACCATACAAACAACATACAAACACACATACAAACAACATACAAGGGTGAGCATAGTAACAACACTAACAACTAGGTTCAGACCTCACACATTCTAACTATGTTCATTCTAACCCCTGTTCATTAAGCTTAACAATGATGTCAGAAACTTAAGCTTAACAACTGCACATTCAACACAAACTGTATGCAAAACGTATGCAAAACACATGAATTCAGCAGAGAAGGAAAGTGGCAAGAACTTCAAAACAACATGACTATCACAACAACATGAACTTCAAATCAACATGATCATCAAAACAGCAAGAACTTCAAAAACAGCATGAAGAAGACAACATCACATTTACATCCATGAGACGAATCCCATATGAAACAAAGTGTATTTTGCAAAATGTGTTTAAAAACACAATACCTACAAAAGTTAGTATTTACGAACCAGAGTTTACGGTTCAGGCACAAAAAAGAAGCCTACTGCGTGAGGTTTTAGGGTTCTACAAAATTTATGTACAATGATGGCTAAAAAACAGTCACTTGCGCTGGCTTGGTGCAACCCAAACCAGCTCGAACTCCCGCCAATCTCCTCCGTTGGGGAAAGGCACCTTCATCAGCCACGCACGCGAAAGCTTGTCACAAAGACAAGATAGCTCTGGTGCAGAGAGCTCACACAATAGAAGAATTCGCATGTGGAGAGGAATGGGCTTCATCAGCGCCCACGTCACCGTAAACATCTCCAAAGCCGCATCAAACCGGTTAATGACATACCGATTTGCGGAAACCCACGGTGCACGCCACTCCCAAATGAGGTCGAACTGCGCCAATCGCAACGCCGAATGCTCCGCCGTCGCCCTAACCAGGTCTCGCCACTCCTTGCTCACCAACGTCAATTTGACAAGAAGTCGCAGCCCGCGTTTAGGCGCTCCACCTTCCTCCGAATCCGTCGCCCATCTTCAACGTCCCAAAAATCGAACGGCCAGTCGAGCACTTCTCCAGACTCTAGCCTAACCCTCAACGACGCAAGCGTCTCCTCTTCCAAAGCCTTGACCTTATCGAAAACTTCTGGCGCAGCAGATTCATCCTCTAAGGTCCAAATTTTTAACCGATCAGCCATAGTCTCAATCTAAACCACCTAACTCTCGCTTCAGAACCCGGTAACCACAGCAAATTCAAGCGCAAGAAACTATGGCGCTCAGCAGCTCAAGAAACCCACAGCGGCGCAAACCCTAGCCAGCATGACGTGAAGAAGAAAACCCTGAAACAAACTTTGCCAACGGGAGAAAAGGCCGCCCGAACTCGATCATCCGTCGTGACTCCCACATCCACGTTTTCATCCATTTTCAAAAGACGTACAAAGGCGGGAGTACAGAGTGTACCCCTATCTTTTCCCTAGGGTGCTTGTAATCGACCGTACATTATATCTAAAAAAGAAAAAGTAACCATCTTATCTATGACCATATATTTATTATAATCCACAATCTCCTATTTTCACAACAATACATTACCTCAAATAATTTTCAAAATTTTACCTGAACTAAATAAAAAATACCCTATCTTTGGCCACACGTTACAGGCTAAAATTTTCTAAGTCACCCCCCCCAAGTTTTTATATTAAGTGCTTGAGCCTGGATCTAAGACTAATATAGATTGAAATTTTGTTGCATTGGGCTCAAAAATGACGGATCCAACTCCTGAGTATAAAGTGGTCCTTATGCAGTTGATTTAACCAAAAAGAAGTACATCTAACCTTCAGTTTTTGGTTTACTTTTAACCTCTCTATTGAACAATTAAAGTATATTTTTGTAAAAGCTAGGAATCCGCAAACAACCAAAAGCCAACATGTAGTGAAAATGCCAGGCCATCAATAGGTAAATAAATGATTTGGGTGTCTCTTGCATCGAATATCTTTGGAAAATTACTGAATATAATTTGTGCAATATTTTTTGTTTTGAGTGATAATTTTTTTAATAAAATTAGTAAGACTTTTCCAAGTCTACAAACATCATAGAGATAATCTTGTTTGAGGCCTCTTTATATAGTAGGCTTCTCGCTAATCCATCAAAAGGCCTGTGTAATCATTGTGACACCCCAAGAATCGTGAGCGAGACTCTTTTATGCTATTGTCTATACGTAACATTCAAGAATAAGAAGTAAAAAATCCTTGTCTATCATACAACAAGTAAGCTAACCATGATCTATGCACGTCATGCAGATCCGTAACTATAGTTGCTAAACCAACTCAATCAACACAAATTTACACACAACCCTCCGTTAATCAAACAAAAAAAGCTTACGTTGTACCGAGATTCATAAATGTTGTATATCACGCATGTTACACAGGTTGAATTGTTTATAATTGAAGCATTTGAAAAGAAGTTTAACCAGAATTATTATAAGATCCGGACTTAATAAGTTGTATCGGAGACATTTTATTGTGATTCACAAAATTTGAATTTCAAGATTAAATCTTGTAGTACCATATGATTTTTTATTGTGGTTGCTCACATCGTGCTTGATTAATCAAAAATAATATTAGAATCCATCTGGCATAAACTGAGCAAATTATTGACGATGATGCAATTGTAGGATTGACAATATGTATTTATTATGTGTACGGTGAATATTCAATTATTATAATGTGCGCTCTATAAAGGTACCCACTTCGCATGTACATGATTGCCCAAACAATGCTGCCCACCGACCGTTGTCGGAGCAGTACCATATCATAGACAATATAATACAACAAACTGGGCCTCCGATGTCAGTGCACATAATCTTGTTGTGGTGCGTTGCCTTTCATGTACATATCAAATTCTTGTTCTAGTTGAAATTGAAATAACAACTGAAGTAAACAATTTATTATATAATATAGAAATTATAAATCAAACTTTAGTCCTCTATATATTCATACTAGCAGCACTATGCTAAAATCATGTTATGAAGCAAGTGTCACCTTAACAAAAGTATAAACTATAGTTCAATTTTTTTTCTAACTCTGAGGAGGCATATTTAAATACATAAATATTTGTACTGTTTACTTATCATAAGTTCCTGCCCACGATTAGCAGTCTGGCTACAAACTTCAAGTCCGTCAATTTGATTCTCAAGTCAGCATTCCAAATGCACAAGTATAGGTGTGTGTGGACCTTCTCCAAAACCACAGTCAATGGTATTATTGACAACGCCGTTGCAACAAAAATCTCGTTCCTTTTCAATTGGCTCATCGCAACAGTTGCATAGATAAGGAGGAGGTGACGATGATTTGTTGCAACACTTATCGCGCGAGTGTCGCTGGTAATAACGAAAAAACTAAGGTGCTTTACAACAAGTGCAAGAACGAGGTCTTCTATTTGAGAATGAAACTTGTCTTATTGCCGCCATGATGAACTGAACGAAGAAAAAAACAAGAAAAATTCCTTCAGTCTTTATTTGTCTAGATTTGTGCGGGAATTTCGAAATTATAGAAGGTCCTATTAAAGAGATCTGCTACAACACTCTTCAGCTTTTTTTATCTTTGTGTTATATACTCTAAAAATGCACTTAGCTCCTTGCTTCTTAAGTGCTATAGTCCATAGCTCCATTTACTAGTGTCCTTCTTTTAAAACTTGCAACCTGCTTATCACTAGTGTATAACAAAGTAGCTCACATAGAGTGGCTTCTAAATTGTCATCCACACATAGTATGTTTCCTTAGTATTGTGAGATGTAAGTTAACATAGATGTGTTTGTCTCTGTATTTAGGGTAAATGATTTCTCATGGCAACGTGCTGCACTCAAGGTTTGGAATATGGCCATATCAGCCGAGGAGTAAGGTAGTTCAATTATCCTCTTTCTTAATGGATTTTTTGTCTAATGTGCATACTTCAAGAAAATACTTTTGTTTTAAGACTTACTATGATAGTATTTTTGTTAATTTTTTTATATCTTCGTATGTTTTTGTTTTTAATAGCCTTTCAAATGACATGTTTTCCTTCGTTTTGTTACTTGCTTTTATAGGTGTCACAATGGGTAAAAAAAGACGAAGACCCTATCCACAGAATGGAGAAATTTCATCTCACACACACAAAGGGTCTGTGTTAAAAGTGGTGATAAATTCTACTGTTCAGTATGTAAAACAACCGTTACTGCTCACGGCATTATTATACATTTCTCTGGAAAAAACATAGGCGGTTAGAAAAGCTTAAAATCTATACGCCTTTTCTACTTGACCAAGGTTTAACATGGAGTGCTGACTCATCATTTTTTGTTTGCAATCACCCAGAGTGTGATCCAACGAAAAAGCTCCACGCAAAATATAGTTTGTTTGAGAACCACGTTAAAAATGTCCATTGGTCATCTCTTAAAATTGTACAACGAACTACACCAAACGTAGTATACAAGGGACCATCATTGCTAAGGATTATACATGGTGTGCAGTTGAGCGATCGTCCAAAGGTCTATTGAAAGAATGAATATAAAATAAAAGATCACAATTGGAATGAAGAAAAAAAAATCGAAACTCCAACGGAAATCCGAGGAATAGGATGTGATGAATTACTATTGTGTTATATTAATGCAAATTTTTCCGAAGATCACATCAGGAATTTTGGACCCCACTGATTCTGCACTGATTCAGTGCGATTTCCGATATTTCAAGGGTTCGTACGATTTTCGCACTGATTCCGCATCGTTGCGTCATTCATCGCAACTACACTGATATGACACGATGTTCGTACAAGCAGATATAGTACTGATTCAACATGATTGATACATCCATTGAAAACGTATGAATTCAACACTCTTTATAGTCGTCAAATGTCGTGTTTTAATCGTCATTAAAACTACACTGATTCAGTGCGTTTTTCGTGCGACATCATCTTTTTCATATCTAGATTTTCTTTTCTTTTTATATCTAAATTTGATCAAAATAGTATTATTAGAAAATATAAAATAAAATAAAATATTAAAAAATATAAAATAATTACTTTCCTCGCTACCCACTTCAACTACACGGAAATTGCCTTCACATGCGGTTGGGCCCACCATAGCTTCCCAAGCTCTATCGCCAACAGTGGGATTTGAACTCTCAACCTCCCGGTTGCTAATCAAGTTCCAAACCACCAAACCACCTCAAACTCTTCATGCATAGAATAGAACTCTTTTGGTAATTATAAAACTTTTTTTTTCAGCGGACTTTGAATGTTTTTAACTATGTGAAAAAAACTTTTTTTCCAAATTTTTTTTGCACTAGATTATGCAGGACTTTTCTATATCTAGGATTTTTTTCATAATTTTTTGAATTTTTTAAATTTTTGCCAAAATCATGATGGCAGATCATGGCTGTGAGTTGTTTTTTTTTTTTCAGCGGACTTTGAATGTTTTTAACTATGTGAAAAAAACTTTTTCCAAATTTTCTTTTTGCACTAGATTATGCAGGACGTTTTCTATGTCTAGGATTTTTTTCATAATTTTTTGAATTTTTTAAATTTTTGCCAAAATCGTGATGGCAGATCATGGCTGTGAGCTGTTTTTTTTTTTTAAGCGGACTTTGAATGTTTTTAACTATGTGAAAACAACTTTTTTTCCAAAATTTTTTTTTGCACTAGATTATTCAGGACGTTTTCTATATCTAGGATTTTTTTCATAATATTTTGAATTTATTTATTTTTTGCCAAAATCGTGGTGGTTGTGAGCTATTTTTTTTTGCTCCTATGATGAAAAGTACAATGATAACCAATAATTCCAAATTTGAATTCTAAAAATATAAATTGTTATTTATTTGAAATTTTAATGTGTATTGCTTCAAAACTCTATAAATGAAGATCTAAAAATGTTTTGGGAAATTAAACCAGAAGTATAATTTATAGAAGATTCTTGGAATATTCCAAAATATTTCAAAATATTTTGAAAGATTCCAAAAAATATATTAAAATATTGTACACGGATGTCGTACGAAAATAATTTGCATTATAATAGATACTGAAATCGCACGAATACAATAAATGGCATTAATATGATACGTATATGATACTGAATTCGCATTAACTAAAACCGCACGTTATCTGTGTCTTATCAGCCATGTGATGTAAATACACGATTAACGCACGGATTCCGTCAAGCACGACTTTCGTGCGGAAACAACACTTTTCTGATAATCATTGAAAAGACACTACATCGACACTCTAGTAATGCATGTCACTTCCGTACCGTAACGACACTTCTAAATGCACGTATGACGTGCAGAATCAGTGTTTAACGATAAACGCACTTAATCAGTGCAGAATCAGTGGGGTCGGAAATTCCTGATGCAATTGAAGGAAATGACACAACGAGCGTCATACATGGAAAAAAAAGGACAACAAGTTTTGGAAGGAGAACTGAACGCACGGACGAGAATGGTCGCTCACGGTTATAAATATGCGTACGGCAAAATTAAAAGGTAATATTTTTTTTATTAACTTTGTTAAACACTATTAATCTTCATTATTATTGTTTTTTCATTGTTATTTACATTGTTTATTCATCTTTATTGTTTCCTTTCATTTTCTTTCTATATATTATTCATTTGAGATTGTGTAATTTTTATAATTTATTTTTTGTTGAGTTCACAATTTTTGTTCTTTTTTAAGTTTACCAATTCCAAATATCCACTTTGTTATTCTTATGAGGAGAAGTTAGCTACAATGTTACGCGAAGTTTTAAAGAAGATATTTCCATCTATTTTTGAGCACTTGGAGGCGGTTTGGATGAAAGAAGCTATGCCAATTGATGTGGTTAGAGTGGGTGGTGCACCGTTCATCACAATGTGTATTACAAGAGATTATTCTTGTAACCCACACATTGATGAACACGACAATAGTTTCGGATTTTTCATTTGGATTGATTCGAATGGTGAGTTTTAATTCATTATTCAATTATTATTTTTCGTTATTGATTTTTATTTATTTTATTTATTTATTTCTAAATTGTATAATTTTAAATAATAAATTATTTTTGTAATTGCAGGAGACAGAGATGAATTTGACAATAAAATCAATTATAATCTTCCGGGTCTAGGTTATTTCTTTATCCCTAAAATTGGAGATTTTGTTCTATTAAAATCTTGAGACTTGTACCATCCGAAAGGACAATATGAAATTGCCTTGTTTCCAAATTCTTGCTTTTTTAGATATCACGCCATGTTAAGGGAAAATTTGTTCAAGGGGTTAGTGATACCTTAAAAAGAGTTGACTAAGTAGTGAAAAGTTTTATGGGCGCGTTTAGAATGTAGGGTCTAGAGATTAGAGTGTAGCGTTTAGAGTGTAGGGTTTTTTAAAGTTAGGAGGTTTGATAAGCCTTTGCAGATCATATGCAAAGATTATTTCATGTCAATGTGGTTTTTGTAATGAAGATTTGCATACCAATTTATAGACAGACAATAGAAGCTCATTTTAAGTTGTGTAAAAACTGGATACGTAAGTGATAGAAACCAATCAGTAGTAATAAGACAAATTAGAAGTTATTTGAGACTTGGGATTGTATTCAACTCGTGATTATAACTAGACAAAAAATTAGGTGGTTTGTACTTTGTAAACTTCACTTTCTATGTGTTTTTTTTGTTAGAATCAAAGCAGACGAGACACATGTTGAACACATGGTCCATGATGAGACGTTTATAATGCTGCAAATTCCTCCTTTGTTCAATCTCTATTTGTTCATTCCATCTTCTTGTTGGGCCACCTAATCTTTTGAATAATCCAATTAATTAATTATAGAGAAGAGTTGTGAGCACTTTGACCAACCGGCGGTCGAAGTATCACAAGTTGGGCCGAGAGGGGGTGTAGGGACCTCTAACGCCTTCCAAGCATGGACTCCTAAACCTAGAATTCGACTTACACCTTCACATGCACCATACATTCATAAGCATATGCACATGCACTTACATACACATTTTACTCGCATTCACCGCATGCACAAGGAACATAGGCATAGATAAATGCAAAATAGTGTTGAAAACAACACTTACAAGTTGGGATTCAATACCTAAAAAAAACAGCACACCCCATGGCACTAAAACAAATGTCATTTCCTACTAGAGACTTCAAATTCCACAAAGTAAATTTCTAATGAAAGCTAACTTGAATCTCTCTCCTCTTGCGCAAAAATCAATGAAAAATATTTTACCAATTGGGAGTTATGGCCCTCCAAAGTCGGTGCTTTTTAATCCTTGTTGTCGCCAACCCTCTCGCACTTGATCGGCTATCACTCCTACGTTGTAGCTCCAATCACCACGAAACTGAACCAACACAAAGTAGACTTCACCTCGCTCCAGCACGCGCAATCCACATTCAAAAATCCCTTACCAATCAAAAGTTTTGGGGCCCCAAAGCTGCTGACCTCCCATTCTTACGGCCGCCACCCCTCTCCTACGTGATCGGCGATTTCTCCCTCGTTGTAATTTCAATCACCAGGAAACTAAACCAGCACAAAGTGGACTTCACCCCACTCCAGCACGCGCAAACGACATTAAAAAATCCCTTACCAATCAAAAGTTATGGGACCCCAAAGCTGCTGACCTCCCATTCTTGCGGCAGCTGACCTCCTCGTGTTTGATCGACCACCACTTGTTCACCTTCGCTTCAAATCACACTTGCATGGTTTCTTTGGAAAGAAAACCTATTGATACATCAACTTCTCAAGTTTCGGCTCAAAACTCTAAAGGGTTAGAGAGATCTCGCCCTTCAAAGTTGCTGCCCCCAACTTGAATGACAGCGGTCTTTCTTCCACTCCGACGGTCACAACTTCCTCATTTTTACTCCAAACCTCTAGATTTTTGTGGCTATGGAAACTTTACTTGTTAGCCTATCATCTCCCAAAAATTCATTGCAAAATCTTTCCTAAGTTGCGAGCAATCTCGCATCAAAGATGCGGTTGTTTTTCTAACCCTACTACCTACTCTTTATCCTCCTCTCTGTCTCTCCTACTACCCCACACCTCAAAAGAACTCTCACCCTCAAAGTTTAAACGACCCTTAGGGGTCTCAACCATGGCCATCATCCAAACATCTTCATCTTCATCTTCATTTTCATCCACGCCGTCCATTCGTCCAATGGTCACACTAGATCTACACTAATTGGCATTGCCTACACTAATTCAACAACTAACACTCTAATTATCCTAATTTCTATAATTCCACATCAATTAACAATTTAATTGATGAGAATTTCTCCTATTTTGTACTAACTAAATAATACCCAATTTAATACTAAAGCAATCATAAAATATACGAAAACATCCAAATACATCAACCAATGCATTTTAGACTCAATGCAAATACTAAAAAGATCAATTTAATAATAAAAATGAGTAACTTAGGGTGTGAGCCATCTCGGTGGCTCACAAGAGTATAATAATACTAAAAACAAAATTTCAAAACATTTATAGAATGTATTATTGTTTGGTGTGAGCAGGATAACAAGGGTAAGAAAGGTTTGTCACGGTTGAAAGAACATTTTGATTTCGTTCATTGTAGGAAATGCATCAAATGCTCAGTCCAATGGGCTCAGCATTTGATATCAAAGTACCATAAGAAAGGTTTATTACGTTATTCTCTGAGCCATAGCATTCCACTTGACGAGGTGAGGATATTATCCTTTGAGATTATTGTCTCTAGATCCCCTGACGAATAATTAATCGATGCGTTTCGATCTTGTAGTGTCTCTATTCCTATGTCTGTTAAAGACGTTGCCCATGTACAACGTGTTAAAAAGACATTATTGATGCATCAATATGAAGAATTGCACGGTAGTAGTCTTCTCGTTGAAAAAGGGATCACTGTTGAATTGGTTATTTTGGATTTTTTTGATAAAAATGAGAATGACAAATACTTTGATACGGTTTACAAACTAATTAGGCAATTTGAGATTGTAGCTAAATCAAGAAGAAAAATGGAGGTTTAATGTTTATGTTTGGGGCGCGAATTTGTTTGAGAGTGTTTGATCGTTATAAACAAATCAAAAAACCTCTTGGAGTACAATTTGTAGAAAGGAAAAGGCTTTTTTTTTCCACGCTTTCTTTTGAGGAAATTCATATGATTCCTAACTTTTTTGCATCATTGGTTTATGCAGAAATGGAAAATAAATTGCCTTCATAGACAACAATGCTTGAAAAAAAAATTCCTATGGATGTAGCAACGAGCTTAGCAAGATTTGGGCGCTCTCTGTTCACAACGATGGAGGCAACGGTGAGCTATTGAGTAAGTAGATATGTAGATACAATTGATGTTGGATATGGGATAGTCACGTGGTTTGACGATAATTATAGAAACGAATCATGTCAAAGAATTTGTTTCGTTTATGTGATTATCGTTTATTATTTGTATCTCAACATGATACAATTGCGATTTTCAAAACAGGTGAAATTTTTCATCAGACTCGAAAAAATGCAAAATACACACAAATTGGTTTGGCATTTGCAATCAAGAAATTGATCTTGACTGGGTCCAAGAAGAGGATGACAAATTTGAATTTTAGAAGCAACAATGAAGCTTTGGAGACTTGGATCTAATTGGTATGTTTTGAGAATGATAAGTTCCTCAACTATGTTGTATTTACATGTTTCTACGTATGCTTGATGAATAAAAAAAATGAGCATTCTACGTAGTATTTTTAATTAGTAAGTTATAGTTTGTGTTCATTAATTAAGGGTATATTATAAAATTCATTAATTTTCTATTAATTCTTTTTTTTTTTGGTGTACAGAGGAATAGCACGGTTAGAATTCAAGTACTCATCATTTTATATTAGAATTTTATGAGCATCGGTTTTTAATTGTTTATTTGGAGTATTATATCACAGATGCTCATCATTTTATATTGTATTGTACTATGACATTTTTTAGGAATACATTATGACGGTATATTTTTAATGTTCAAGCTTTAATATGCTTTTAATTAAATAGGATGACAATGTGTGTTGGACAGGTTCTTCACATCAAACCTATACTCAAAGCCCACGCTGCGGCTGCGCCAACAAGTTCTTAACAATAAACTTACATTCGACGCTCCACGCTGCACTGACAGGTTCTTAACATCAAACCTACACTCGAGGCTCCACGCTGCTGCTACGCCAACAGGTACTTAACATTAAACCTACACTCAACGTCCCACGCTGCGCATGCGCAAGTTTTTGTACCGATACGACCCGAGGAGAATCAATACGTAAATGATTGACAATTAAGGAATTGTCGCGACCTTCGCTCCCCTTATAATAAGATGCTAGAAGAGAAAGAAGTAACTCACCCTCGAAGCACATAATAACTTTATTCCAAACTAGAAAAGTATACTAGCAAAAAATGCCTCAGGAGTTGCTGGCACCACGGGCTTCACTCCGCACCATATGGTTCTCTCCGTAGTTTCTTCCTTCTTGAGATTGAACACGGCGACTGCCTACTGCCGATTACGAAACAAAAAGATTAGCAAGATAGAGAGAAGGATGCTCCCAATTATCATGCTTATCAAGAACCAAACAAATAACCCCTTCATAGTGCTGAGCGAGATAACAGCAAGACGTTAGAAGCGGAGGAAGCGGAGATGACAGCAAGACGCACGAAGCGGAGGATGCGCGAGATAACACCAATACACAAGAATCGGAGGGAACGTGCAGGACGTGGAGAGGGCAGCGTTCAAAAAGATTTTTGAATTTTACTGGCTAATTTTCTTTATTTTCGCATAACTAATATGTTATATTGCAGACCTTTGTATGCTAATTCCTCCATTTATACTGAGTGTAAAATGTTTTTTGCAATTTTTATGGGTTTTTTTCCTACATTTTTGAAATCTAATATGCTATTTAGCCATTGTAATAGGTTGCATTTGTATTAGCCTTAGGCTCTTCCCGGACGCTGGGAGGGAAGGATCGCTGTATTTTGCCCCTATGAGCCTTTCTCGGTGGGTACTTTTATTACTATCGCATTATAATAATTGAATATTCACCGTACACATAATAAATACTTATTGTCAATCCTACAATTGCATCATCGTCAATAATTTTCTCAGTTTATTCCAGATGGATTCTAATATTATTTTTGATTAATCAAAAACGATATGAGCAACCACAATAAAAAATCATATAGTACCACAAGATTTAATCTTGTAATTCAAATTTTGTGAATCACAATAAAATGTCTCCAATACAACTTATTAAGTCCAAGTCTTAGAATAATTCTAGTTAAACTTTTTTTTAAATGAGTCAATTATAAACAATTCAACATGTGTAACATGCGTTATATACAAGATCTACGAATCTCGGTACAACGTAAGCTTTTTTTGTTTGATTAACAAAAGGTGGTGTGTAAATTTGTGTTGATTGAGTTGGTTTAGCAATTATAGTCACCGATCTGCATGGCGTGAATAGTAAAACAAATTTAATCCTAAAAGAACATAGCAATCCTAATTCTTACACCTAAAATCTCTTTTAAACTTTATTTTAAGCATCATTCTCTTTCTAATTTACTATGGTTCAATTCTAAAGAAACATAGATTTCATAATTATGTTCTATCTTATATAGCGGAATGAAAGTTATGACCAAAATTCTCCCAATAATAAGAAGAACCTTATATTTTTAAATTGTTTAATTTTTTCAGCAGTTTGAACATTTCTTTGGGATTTTTCTTTTTCTATTTTGGAAATAATATAATGGTATAATTTCACAGGTAGAACACAAAATACTTTTTTATAAAACCCTATTGTGGAAATTATGTAGAAAAGGTACTAATTACCCTTGGTAGATAACTTACAAATAAGGCCGTTGAGTAAAGCCCAAAGTCTCAAAAGAAACTTAATAATCGCTAAAGAGAAAGTATTAGTATAAATCCTATTTTGGATGGTGGTTTTCTTTTATTTAGTTAAAGGTTGAAAGGTGCACCCTACACCACTAGTGCATGAGATGCACAGGTTATAGCTACATTAGTTACACCCCTCCCCTTTTGCCTTACCATAGCTTGCAATCACCCATTTCAAAAAGGTAAAAAACGTTGCTTAAATATTAAGAATTTGTAATCAATGCGACTTTTTGCTCTATGATTCTACAAAGACATAGCTAATCAAGTGAAGTAAAAGATCATATGGTTGAATTCATTATACAAAATTAAGATTCAAAAATAAATAAAAAATGTTAAGATTATAACAATAGCAACATCATTGCATATATATAGTTATTCTTATTTTAGTTTGTGGAGAATAAAATGTTTTGTTTTGTCAATATGAATTGATTCAAATATTTATATCTTTTTCTATTTTATACAATTTGATATTGAAATTGTTCATTATCATAAAGAATGCAAAGATGTCATCATTGAAATAAACTCCGATTGTCTGAACATTTGAAAATTATTCAATAAATCTTTCACATTGAATACAAGCAAATCCTACTTTGTTGCGTCCAATGTTTACTTCAATATGAAAATGTTTTTGAGTAACACTTCCTTTGTATAATATTTGAGTTGAATAGTGTCGTGTCATAAATTGTACCTTGTGAGCCGTGGACTTGGAGTTTTGGTGGAAGGTGTGGGAGTCACAGCGAGATATGGAGAATAATGACAATGTCTTGTTTTAGATTGTCTCCCAACTCACCCTAAATTAGTTTTTGGTCTATTTATATTTCAATACGAGTTCAAGAGGAATTGGACACGAGTTTGCCAAAACTTTCCTCTTTAGGTTGTCTTTTCGGTTAACCCCTAAACATCAGAGCGTCTAGAAAGTGAACGTTTAATAGATTCAAACCCTTCTTTCTTTCTCATCAATGCTTGAATGAAAGTCATCCAATTTTTTAGAGATTCTTCATTAAGTTGTTGTCCTATTTAACAATTGGATTTAGTCATACTTGATTACATATTTTTCTAAAATTACAAATGTAGAAATATGTCAAGTCGTTGACCAAGCCAAAATTGCGTTGACTGTAGTTCAAAAGTAGCCTTGCAAAACTGAGTTCATAGATCTAAGAATCACAAAAATTTCAAAAAATCACCATGTTTAAGAGTATCTCATTTCAAATTCATTCCAACAAATTTTACTCAAAAAAATATTAATATTTTGTTTGTAATCGAATTTAAAAGGAATTTCAAATTTTAACTTTCAAATTTTATAATTAAATATTGGTGATAGTATTAGTGAATCGAACCATACAAATGGAACTTAAAATTCAAAATCTAAAACTTTCATTTGTATATCTATTCCAAAATATTCTTCAAAATAGTACTTTATAATGATTTTTCTCAAATTGTCAATTCCAAGGACACCCCATACGTTTAGGGGCTAACTCTAGTATCACAATACAAAAACCTTTTCTACTTCTTTTATTTTTTCTATTTTACGTTTTCGCTCTCTCTTCCCAGTATTTTTCATATTTTCTTATTTTCTACTAGTGGGACCCGTCCCGTTAAGCACATTGACGTTAAACTAATTTTGACCTTGGGTTGTCTCCTCGACGGATTCCAACGCGGAACGGTCGAGTGAGACAAAGCGAGCTGTATTGTGTAATAGACTAGTGGGACCCGTGTTGTTGAGCACATTGAGCTTGAGTTGTCTCCTAGATGGATTCCAGCTCAGAACGGTCGAGTGAGACAAACCATGCTGTATAGTATAATAGATATACCGTACTTCACACTCGTCTTCTCCACTCTAAAATGGCAAGCTCACAGGAGCCTTGAAATCCTTCGACTGCGGGATCAGAGCTCATTGAAATCGCACCGTGCCGGCCGATCGATCTGCTTTGCCTTAGCTTGCGCATTCATCTTCTATGCAAACCTTTTCTCATCAGAAGCTTGCAAGATCGGTAGCAATAAAACAATAAGCTGATGAGTTTTGCATCAGTTTCCCGGCGATGGCGTGCGACGTCTACGACGAACGAGCTCCTACTAAGTCATTGCCAGCGCTGACGGATGTTTTGGATTTTCATCAAAACCTAACCTAAATTAAGTTAGTCAGTGTACAGTAGACGACAAAGACTCAAACACCTCTGCGTCTGCCACGCGGAAGTTTGACGAAGCAGGAATATTCAGAACCAGATGTTCGGTGCTCGTTGGACGCGTATTTCGTGGTTTTCATTCCTCACATTTTGCCTTGACATTCGGAGCTACAGTATAAGTTAGTAGTAGTGTATTTAATTTTTCTTTTTACACAAACGATGTTTATTTCAATTTATAAAATCCACACTAACTTACTACGCAGCGAACTGAAGCCTTTTTTGAGAGAGTACTATAGAAGTTTTAAGGTTACGGAATTTGATGATCGTTGCCTGGTATTCGCTTCTGCTGGCGGACTATGTCGGTCGATTCGTTCAAGGCTTAGATTCGAGGGCAAATTATGATGGAAATTCTTTTTATAAAATAGGCATTTGAGAAAGAAGAGAACAGAGGACAATTGTAAAGTGCATCCGGGAGAGGACTTACTTCCTCCTTTCGGAGTTTATGATTTATGACGATGACAGGACGTTGTTGTTGTTGTGAGCAGTTTGCTAGCCATGGCGGTTTTTCTCGACTATCCCGCCAGTAGCTGCTGCTGCCGTCTTTGTTGGCAACTGGCCTCCATGGAGAAGCTACAAAGATGGCGTTTGAACCGGTTGAAAACGCTGAGGGTGTGAGTTTGCGTGTTTGCGTGTTGGTTGAGTAAGCGGCGAAGGTCATGTGCGAATTTTGAGAGCGTAATATTTTATGAGGTGTGAGCTCTTTGTTATCGGTTGTTGCGGAGTACTCGAAGAGTCCTGTTGCGTTCTCGTTTGCTTTTGAGGTTTTTGTTTTTTCGTCAGTGTGGTGTGAGTTGATGCCTGCTTTAGCCCTACACTTTGAAAAGGTCAGCTCTGTTTTCAGGGGGCGTTCCTGTTCCAGCTGGTGGCATGGTTTTAGTACTTCTTGTTGAGGCTCACCTCTGAATTCATTTTTGAAAGGAGAGGGTAGCACTCAGTTTGATACTGTTTCAGGGATTTGGCGTACATGAATTCGAGGAATTTGAGATTTGTGCGGGAATTTCGAAATTACTTGGAATGGAAAAGTTAGGAGGTCCTATTCTAGGTTCCAGATATGCGCAGTACACTCCTGCTAGCGTACTTCTTGTAGTAGGTTTTTGATAGTGGCCACATTCTTTTTACAGAATTAGGGACGATTCTTAGCTACTTTACAATTCTGCTAATGCAACCTCTGTGCAGATGGTGTAGCGATGCGTAGAGCTGAAATCAAGTCCAGCTATGGCGTACATAGGTATTTTTTGCTTCCCCGCGATATAGTCATCGCAGTCTTGTTGTGTGATCTGAAAGGCGAATGAACTAGTGTTTATTGTGGCCGGATCACTTTTGAACATAGAGTTTTTGATTGAGTGTATTGGTTTCTTTATGTAGAAATGATGCGCCCTGCTGCACTGGAGATGGGACCTTATATTTTCACTGCTTGGACGACAGCCTGCTCAACACCAGGGACTAACAATACATCGTCCTGGATAAAGTTCGTCCTGTTTGCTGCATGTCCTCAGCATGTTCTCATATCGTCTCTGCACCTTATGTTTGTGGCGCTCTTGGCTATCTATGCAGCCGATCGCTTTATCATAGTTTGGCGAGCAAGGTCTTCAACTTTGCATCAGGATGGATTTTGCGAAACCTCTGGGAGTACAGTCCATGTGAGCCCAATCTACACAGTCCAGGTTGCAACCATCGTACTGGTGATGGTTTTCCAGTGGTGTATAGCCATTTGGCGCGTTGCCTACGCGGTTCGGTATGGTTGGCGTCGTGTTCCTGCTCAGGAGCTTTTATTCTCCCTCAGTCAAGCGCTTGCCTGGACAGTCTTTGCAGCAATTGTTGGCCATGAGAAAAAAATTCGTGCAACGGTGCATTCAAAACTCTTGCGAATATGGTGGATCGTGAACTGCTTGCTCTCACTGTTGACACTGTACACCAACATTACTTGTTACGTGAGGAATGATCGGCGTGACGTTCATCTCTGGATCGATGGAATTTGCAGCATTGCGACTTTTCCTGTTGTGGTGTTGCTTGCATTGGTTGCTGTGGTGGGACGGACTGGCATTAGAGATGAAGACAGTGACTTGACTGAGAGTCTATTAGGCTCTGATGGACTGCTGGAAGGATCCATCTCGGAAGATGATGTTCTATGGGTCACTGAGTTCGCTTCTGCATCGTTCATTTCGAAAGCTTTATGGCTATGGTTGAATCCACTGCTCAAGAAAGGGAAATCCAAGGCACTTGAGCCCAAAGATGTTCCTTTGCTCTCGCCAGAAGATCGTTCTGAAGTACTGTACTCCAGGTTTCTCGTCAATTTGGAGTCTCAACCGACGCCAGCATCAGTCAGGAGTGCTTTGCTGCTCACCTTCTGGCCGCAGCTTGTGTTTACTGCCTTTTTGTCAGTATTAAAGTTATCGGTTATGTATGTAGGGCCAATTCTCATCACGCAGTTTGTGAGTTATGTGGCCGGGAACGAACTTTTTCCCCATGAAGGTCTCGTTCTTGTTGCTATTCTTTTCACTGCGAAGGTGGTGGAAGCTCTCTCGGTGCATCAATTTAACTTTTACAGTCAAAGATTGGGTATGGTGGTTCGGTCGACCTTAATCACGACAGTTTACAGGAAAGGTCTTCGTCTTTCCAGCTTTGCTCGACAAACGCAGGGCGCTGGCCGAATTGTAAACTACATGTCAGTAGATGTGCAGCACATTGGTGACCTCATGTTACAAATTCACAATTTGTGGGTACTACCTCTCCAGGCCGCAGTGGCTCTTGTCATTTTGTATGCGGTTGTTGGAATCTCGTGTTTTGGAGGCATATTTGTAATGTTATGTATTCTATTCGTTAGTTTCAATGTATCCAAGCTTCACCGGGTTTACCTTGCCATGATTCTGAAATTCAAGGACCAACGCATGGGGATTACCACCGAACTCCTCAACAACATAAAAATCATCAAGTTGCAGGTATGTCTTTTACCGGTTGAGATCGCTTCATGATACAGCTTTTTTTTTATGGCTGGTTTCGAATTCTCATATCTAAGTAACACTCAGACAATGTTGAGCAGGTCCGAAGTTTTGGGTCAAGATTATTGAATGAATTCGCAGCCAACCCGTCCAGATGTATTTCCAACATTACCTTTACTCATCTGATTTTATTTTTTTCACAGGCTTGGGAAGATATTTTCAAGAAGAAAATTGAGGATGTGCGACACTTTGAGCTGACCTGGTTGAGCAAGTTCGTGTATGTCTTAGCAATGAACATCTTCTTCCTGTGGCTTTCACCACTTGCTGTCTCGACTGCCACGTTTGCGCTTTGTGTCTGGCTCAAGGTGCCCCTCACCCCTGCCAAGGTTTTTACTGTTATTTCAACTTTTCGTATCATGCAAGAGCCCCTCCGATTGTTCCCTCAGTCTTTGATGGCCATCTCGCAAGCCATAAGGTCCTTTAACCAGCTCGACAAGTACATGTGGAGCAGGGAGCTAGATCCTAACGCTGTTGAAAAACTTCCTCTTGGTGGTGAGTACGATGTCGAGATTAAAGATGGAAATTTCAAATGGAACCCGGAAAGCGAGAGACCCACTTTGAAAGATGTAAACGTGAAAATTCCCCATGGATCGTTTGTCGCCATCGTTGGTATGGTGGGATCAGGAAAATCTGATGTACTTTCAGCTGTTTTGGGAGAGATGACAAACCTCTCTGGTTCGGTGCGTTACCTGACGCACTCTTCTCTATCCTGAGTCAGCTGCTTGCATATGTCACACCAGATCGTTCCTGTAAGGAAATTTGTTCATACTGCGGGCATTTTGCAGTGGCCTGTCGTCTCACTGATTTTTTTTTTGGAACTATCTGTGTTAAATGAATATTGATCATTAATAATTCCTCTACCAACGCGGCAAAACTGGTGTGTAGTTCTCACGCTTGCGCTCACTTGTCCAGGTGAAAGTCAGAGGACGTACAGCCTACGTTGGGAAATCAACTTGGATTCAGAATACGACTATCAAGAACAATATTTTGTTTGGCAGAGAACTTGATGAAGCTAAATATCAAGAGGCGGTTCGCGTCTGTTCGCTGGCACAAGACCTCGCACAAATGTCCTTGGGTGACGAAACGGAGATTGGTGAGCGTGGAATCAACCTTAGTGAAGGGCAAAAGCAAAGAATTCAGCTGGCCAGGGCTATGTACGAAGATGCGGATGTCTACCTTCTAGCTGATGTCTTTAGTGCTGTTGATGCCCACACTGGCAGTGATATTTTTAAGGTACAATTTCGAGGCCTTATTGTACGATCTAGAAAATCTAAATTTGATCATGGCCTCTGACATACGTATTGGTAGCATGCAAGATTGAAGCTCTGCGACAACAGCTGTATAGGATAGAGAAAGTTCAAGTCAAATACAAATGTTGGTAGATGTTGTTAAGTGCAAAATTCACACTAAAATGGGAATCCCTAGCTGAAGGTGGCAGATAACGTCTCTAGCTTAACGTGACTGCTATTGAGATTGCAGGAATGTATCATGGGTGCCTTGGGGAAGAAGACAGTGTTGTTGGTCACTAACCAAGTCGAGTTTTTGCATGAAGCTGACCTTATCCTGGTACGAAAAGACTTGCCCACTTGAACTTAAATTTTTAATGTTTTACCTTGATCCTAGTATTGCTCTCTTGTTTTTAGAGCATTAAATAATGTCTGCGCTTCTATTGTCTCAGGTAATGCGGAATGGTGAACTATTGCAATGTGGCAAGTATAACGATCTTCTGGAGGCGGGTACTGACTTTGGAGCCTTCACAACCGCGCAAAACGAAGCTAAGGTGCTCGTTGAAATGAAATCAAAAAGAGACTTGGCTTTGGTCGTAGTGGACTCTTCTGCTAATCTTCTAGCGAAGCAAGCGCCAGAAAGTGAAGAATTGTCGAAGCCTATTTCCAATGAGAAATCTTTGGACAAGACTACACTGGTTGGCAGGTAAATCGATACACTCTGACGGAAAGAAGTTCAAATGAGCATGTGATGATAATGACCAGCATGGGGGGCCTATCTGTGCTCCCGTGCACATGGAATCCTGAGGGATTTACGCAATAGTTGAAAATAGAGATTCCTTGTGATGAGTGATAGGACTAGCTTGTATACATATTAGTCACACTATTTTCACAGGGTCATTTAGAAACTCTGACTTGTTCACTCAGATACTGAAGATGCCAGCTTTGTGCGTGGTTATAACCGACTTGTTTTTTCATGCAGTGGCAGGAAAAGTAGCAAAATGATTCTCGTAGAGAGTGATTCCAAGGCAGCACCTAAGAAGCGGAAGGCTGTTCTTATTGATGATGAGCAGCAGGCAACCGGTCAAGTCAGTTTTGGTGTATACTGGTTGTATGCAACAAAAGCATTCAAAGGATCGCATGTTATTGTCCTCCTTATTCTTCAGACTTGCTGGCAAGGACTGCAGGTTGCAAGCGATTACTGGCTGGCACACACAACCGCAGACCCAACTAACTTTCAGCCTGTGCAGTTCATTACAATTTACTCTAAGCTTGCGATTGGCAGTGGACTCTTTGTTCTTTTAAGGTCCCTGCTTACAGCATATGCAGGTCGGGTGACGGCGCAGTCATTCTTCGTCTCTCTCCTCAGCTGTATTGTGCGGGCACCGATGGCCTTCTTCGACACAACGCAGGCTGGAAGAATTCTTTCTCGGGTATTGTGATTTTTACGTAGTTATTTCATGTACATGAAAGTAAGATGATTTGTTAGAACCGTGAAACTTTTTTAAGGTCTCGATCAGTAACAACCTTCAAACGTTATCCAGTCTATGATTGCTACTTTTAACCATAGCCGGAAAGTGCTTATCACTGATTGGTGTGGTCTTGGGTGGCAGTTTTCAATTGATCAATCGAACGTGGACTTCTTGTTGCCCATTCTAGTGGGTACTGTGCTTAGCCAGGGCTTTCAAGCCCTTGGTATTCTCGTTGTTGTTTGCCGAGTCACGTGGCAGATGATCTTCCTTATCGTGCCACTTGCTTCGGTGTATATCTTGTTCCAGGTATGCATCCCATTTCTCTCTCCTTAATGCTGAAATGCGTCTCCTCATTTGATGGATGTGGAGAAGTATTTTAGGGCATGTGAAGCGCTGACTGAGATTTTAAAGCATTGGTCGAGTGAATTTCGGTATAACGTATTTGAGCTTTTCTATGCTTCAGTTGCCTTCCAGTTCACGGATTTTCTGCCCAGCTTTATTTGCACATTGAAGTCATATTCTGAAGCCGGGATGGGTTTGTTGGTTGGTGCAGCGCTACTACATTTCCACGTCCCGAGAGTTGACTCGTATTTCCGCCATTACAAAACCCTCTGTGATAGTACACTTTGCTGAAACCATATCTGGATTTGTTACAATTCGAGCATTTGGTGGGCAACCAAGATTTGCCAAGGTGAACACGGAGAGGGTGAACGCCAATCTCAGGATGGATTTCTACAGCAATGCAGCAAATGAATGGGTTGGGTTCCGCATGGAGATGATTGGGACGGTTGTGTTGGCATCGTCGGCTCTGTTCATGGTCACCGTAGGACGGAATACCATTGCCTCCGGTAAAATGCTTTGGACTAGCACAATGATGACACACTCGTTTATGTTTTCAAGGGACTGCGTTTGATATCAGCGGTCATGGAGTAGCATGTCATTTGACAAGGCAATGTGATTGGCCGAGTTAATTTGTTACATTTCTGATAGAACAACTACGGTTGCATGTGTTCATCTGCCCATCTTAGTGGGCTTCAGTTACGTTTCAAGCTTCTCGTTTCATCCTTGCAGTTGTTGTTGATGATATTTTTCCATGGCCCTCACTCAATCTCAATTGTGGTTTCAGAGATGGTGGGATTGTCCCTCTCGTATGGATTAGCACTTAATGGATGCCTCTATGGGGTTGTCTATTTGGCTTGTCAACTTGAGAACAAAATGGTGTCGGTGGAGCGTATCAACCAGTACTGTGGAATCACAAGAGAGGCACCCCCGGTTATCGAGGACAGTCGGCCAGCTGAGAGTTGGCCTACTCAAGGCAGCATTCAATTCCAACGCATTCAGGTCTGTAATTCTCATTCTTGAGTTTCGAATGTGGAAAGATTCAGTGCTTTTCCACTTGTATACGGTCTGAAGTGCAGTTGAAAATGGACTTGGTGTATTGTCTTTTACTTGGAACCTCAGTTAAGTTGAGCACAACTGACCTTGTAATACCTGCATGGGTGCAGCTTCGCTATCGACCTGACTCCCGACTAGTGCTCAAGGAAATCTCTCTAAGCATCAAGGGTGGTGAGAAAGTGGGAGTGGTTGGTAGAACTGGTAGTGGAAAAAGTAGCTTGATCCAAGCTTTATTCAGACTGGTGGAGCCTTCAGGTGGACGAATTGTGATTGACAATTTGGACACACGACTGATAGGAGTGAAAGACCTTCGCTCCAAGTTTGGAATCATCCCCCAGGAGCCGACGTTGTTTGAGGGCTCTGTCCGCAGCAATGTCGACCCCCTTCAAAAGCACTCAGACCCTGAGATTTGGGAGGCCCTTGAAAAATGTCAGTTGGCTGAAATGATCAAGGGCAAATACGGCAAGCTTGACTCTTTAGGTAAGACTGACTGATTTATTAAAAGGTTTCTACTTTTATTCACTAGTATCTCTTCTGAGGCCTTAATTATCGACGTGCTCACTCAGTGTTTCCTGGTTGTCATAGTGGTTGAGGATGGTGAGAATTGGAGCGTGGGTCAAAGACAGCTCATCTGTTTGGTTCGTGCCTTGTTGAAGAAGGCCAAAATACTGGTTTTCTATGAAGCCACTGCATCCCTGGACACACACACGGACGCTATAATTCAGAAAATTATTCGCTCAGAGTTTGAAGGATCGACCGTCATCAGCATTGCCCACCGCATCCCCCGAGTCATGGACAGTGACAAAGTCTTAGTTCTCGACTCCGGTGAGTTTTCTTTCCGGCATTGCTTGCGCTGTTAATTATGGATATGTTAGCAATTCTTGACTTCCACTGGCCCTAGTAAATTCTTCAAAACATATCGTGTTCCTGATGTCTCACCTGTCTCTGCAGGGGTTGTGAGAGAGTTTGACGCACCCTCACGACTACTAGAACAGCCGGACTCTCTTTATGCAGCATTAGTTCGGGAGCACTCGGAGCGCTCAGAGCCCAACGAGTAGCTGATTCAAGTGTACATATGTAACCTTAATTTTTTTCTCGCGTCCAGATCACTTTTAGGAGCACTTACATTCAGGTATAGTGTACCATTCAGATGGCATCATTCATTTTATTGTATGATACATTGTAACATGTAGATTCTATTTGACAAGGATTTTCAAGTCGCAGGCTTTGAAGGGAGACACCAAGTGATCAAAGCACGCTCGTGTTTCTGAAAGACCCTGCGAGGATGCTCATCTTGATACATAGTGATCACAAAGTGGCACAAATTGTCTTACGGCACAAAGTCACAAACACGGTGATTTACTTAAATGAGATCCTATTTTTCAGAGATTCATGAGTTCATGCAATTAGTTCGATTTATAATTTATTCTCATTTGGATGAATAGCTTTTGTTTGGTCTTTCAAATGACAATTAACGCTTTAGCGCGCCGGCGTCCAGATTCTGGACGCCGAATGAATTTGAGCAGCTCGATTTCTGTAGGTACCGGATGTTTTTCATCCATTTTTTATTTTTTTTCATTCTTGTGCTAGTTGAATACCATTTGTACGGTATGGATCTTCCAAATAAGATAATGTGAATTTTTGAAAAATTACAAAAGTGATTAATGTCAAGTTTCAATCTTAGTTCAAAAAGAAAGACCTTAAATATGATTTTCTATAGTAAGTAGAATCAAATAATGGAAACCATACCATCTCGTAGTGCATGTCATTCTAATTTCATTACAATATTTTTAAATTTTTTTGTGTTCATTTTGGATTTTTAATTGAATTTCAAGAGAAAACCTTGCAAAATTACTTTAAAAATATTAATAATAAATATGATGGATCCAACCGTACGGATGTTATCTACACATTGACATTTGTAACTTTGTTTTGCACATCAACTCTATTTTCGTTTCTCATCAACCATTTTATAACAAATCTTTGAAAACAGTGTTGAATCGGGACATTAAAGGGTTAAGACAGAATGTTAGGTTCTCCTGATATTTGAATATTGAATTAATTGTATATATTTTGTACAAATAATATTTTGACTTTTTCATAATGTAAGGATCTAGATGTTAATTTTTTTTTCAAGTTCTTGACATCAAATTGTTCTTTAAAACTTAATATATTGTAATCTAATATAACATTCTTCAACCCTTGCTAGACTACACCCTTTCTCTACAATGTCGCTACAATGTAAAGTAATAATAAGATAATTCAACTCTCTAATCCTTGTTGTTTGGCCCAGCTAAAGTTAATGAAGATCCTCCAAGATGCTTGTGATTTCAAGGCACTGTAGATGCATATTCTTTACATGCCACAGGTGCAGCAGTGGCCTGCTTAAGAACATTATGAAACTTTTGAAGTACACTTACACCATGATCTATTATAGTAATATTGTAGAACAATTTTGTTTTTTAATTGGTATACTAAAATGTTCTCAAAATTATTTTACTAATTCATTTACAATTCCGTAGGTATAGAAATGAATATTTTGCCTATTAATTGAGACAATTGAAGGATAAATAAGCTCGGGAAAGCCACCTCCAAAAAATTACAATCGGCCTGCAAACAAATATAAGATGCAAATAAATCCTTAAAGCTAATTTTTGTAAATGAATCACATTAATGTAGGATGCTCGAAATGTATTACAAGAATAAAAATGAGAGTATTCTTGTAATAATTATTATTATAATTGTAATTATAGTAATAATTACTTTTATTTTTAAGGCTACTCTTAAATACCCTATTATCGTAGGTGGTACCGAAAAAATACATATAGTGATTTCTGTGAGTAAATAAGGTAATTTGATTCAAAAATTATTTCTGAGAAATCTAAATCTTGAATCTAAATTACCTTTAAAATAGAAGAGACCCGATTTGAAAACAATACAAAAATTAAATTGTAATTTTGAAAAATATTGAAAAGGTAATTAGCATGAATGGGAGGAAATAGACTAGATAATTTAACCCTCAATTTCCTGAGCGTCCATTTTTAGGACGATGTATAGATTTCATCCATGTTTTCTCATTTATTGTATGCTTTTTATAGTGTGGATTTTTTACTGTAGATTTTATGAGATGTTAGCTTCATGCATGCATAGATAGATGAAAGCTCCAATTGATTAACCCCTAAACGTCCCAGCGTTCAGAAACTGCATCACGAACAGATTTGAAGCCTTGTGACTTTCTCAGACAGCCTCGAATGATTTTCATCCAAGTCACCTTTGAAAGCCTATTAAATTCTCTACCAATTACAACAAATCTCTTGTGATGGGAAATTGTTGATAATATTGGAGAGGCTTCCAACTACAAGTATGTTTACTTTGTTGGGTAGATTTTATGCTTGCAATGGTCTTCTCATGTACATCTCAATCATACTAATATCTACTTTTCAGGCTGGAATCTACTTCTATTCAAAGGGTTGGTACGTTTAGGGTTTAAAAGAACACAATAAAACTTCACTTGTATTATAAAATACATATTTACATATAACATCTCATATATATAATATATCATGTATATATAACTATAAAATATTGATGAGCAAAAATTAATAATCTATTAAACCAATCATACCCTACAGGCCTAGTTTTGAGAGAATAATGGGGAAGGCTTTAGATTTTATCAACCAAAAAAGGAAAAGATTGGTGCATTGAAAAGTTGATGAAGAAACCAGGATATGGAAAGTTTGTAATTTCACTTAAGACAACGTTTGTTGATTTGTTGAACTCAAAAATCTATTAACTTTCAAAGATTTGATTATATATTGAAATGCACATACTATCAAATAATCCTTAATCAATAAATATAACCAAGTGTCTCTAGAATCGAAAATTTGAGAAAAATTGTTATAAAGTACAATTCGGAGGAATATTTTGGAATTGATATACAAACAAAGGTTGTAGATTTTTAATTTTAGATACCATCCACACAATTAGATTCACCAAAGCTCTCACCAATATATTTTTTTATAAATTTTGACAATTAAAAATAAAAAATTCCTTCTAAATTTGATTACAAACAAAATATTTACATTTTAAGTAAAAAAAAATTGAATGGATTTGAAATGAATTACTCTTGACAAATAGTAATTTTTGAATTTTTTGTATTCCTGTACCCTATAATGTCCTTGCCCTATTATAAAATACTACCTAAAACCCATGATTTTTTTTTATCAGGCACGTGCTCTGTGCGAGCATATATTTTAACGGTATCGTATTATAGTCAACCCATATATCATGTTTGCTGCACACAATTAGCTTCCATCCAACCAATGGATTTTGTTATTATAAGATGTATCTGCATTGTTTGTTGGATTGCAAATTTATGCAAATTTCGGAGTGCATTACTTCTAGGATAAACAAAATCTGCAATAAATTTTTATGAATAGTAAATTTGAAGTACAACTTATACCTAACTCATTACACTAAATAGGTAGATTAGTGTTAGATACACTAATTTACATAAACATGTTGTAAGTTTTTATTGTTGACCAAATTTTTTACCCTCTATATTGGTCAAAATGGGGATCTTTCAATAGTATTGGAATCAATGTCTTTGGTAATTTTTTTTGCCAAGAGTAAAAATCTATAATATTTTCAAATCTTATAATTATTTAACACTAATCTACATATTTAGTGTAGCTTTCTAATGAATCCATAACCATATCTACATCATGTAAGAAAAATTTCCAGCAATTTTGTGAAGCAATACATACACTAAATATACAATGAAGCACTAATACCTATACTAACGTATGTATGATGTATACAATCAATCATAAGGAATAAGCACATAGAAGTATCACATTTCTTCTAGAAGTACATATTTAGAGGAAAAAAGACAAAAAATTCTGAAAATACAAAGTAGAAAACATCCCAATTCGAGAATTACCATATAGTATATGGTGTTGTATTTTTCTTTTTCTAAACCATGTGTACTATAAATCTCCAACTCTAAACCTCACAATTCAAACTCTAATTCTTTATTGATTTTTCGTTATTTGCATTTTTGACATAGATAGATAGAAACACCGGCCCTATTGCAAGGCCGGCGTGAATAAAGTGTCCATTCGTAATGTCAATGCCCCGATGCCCACCGGACAAAGGGACCTTGGAACAATACTACTCTCTCCTTTCAAGGATGGACACTATAGTAACCGAAACAAAGTAACAGTAACAAAGGATAAAAGCGAAGTAATGATGGTTGAATGCTAGTTTGTATAAAGGTATGTCTAGAGTTAAGTATTATCACCAAGTCATGAGTTCTTTGGTTGGTTCGTGAAGGGCGTTGTATCACATTTATGTGGTCCGGGTTCGAAACCAATTGTGATGTTGAGAAGTAGTGTGATGCGCATGGCTTGGTGCTGCTAGTGAGTGATCATGGCAGGAAAGTTGTACCAACCAACCGGCCCATCCTATCCCCTGAGACAAGTTGAGCTAGTTGTTTGAGAAGAGTGGCTAGCAGTGGTTTTCACCACTACCCTCCCTCTTTTACTGTACTATCCTGTTGGTATTGGTTGATTATTTTCTATACGTCTTTTATGTAAAAGGATAGATCCGGCATATTGTATAGCAATGGTATTTATTGCTTTGAATGTGTGTTTTATGGAGGTTTCACAAATGTTGAATTTTGTTTCTATTTATTTCATTGAGGGGACGTGTGCGAGGACGTGTGTGGTTCCTCTGGCTCCAGCTGTAATGACTATGATAGGATCTACTTTCCAACCTTGTTGTATGATGTTATTAATTAAAGGTTGGTACTTTACAATTTTCCTGCCAATTGTTTCAGATGAATATATGTCGTTTGTGTATGTGAATTCTATAAATTGTATGGTTAGGTTATCATCGGGGTTTAGAGGAGGTGGACTTTGGTATGGGAGGCCTTTAATGCATAGTATATCTGGTTTGAATCTGGCATTTTATTGACACCTTTGTTGATCACAAGTACATGGTAATAGCCATGGAGGAACTGTGTTTTCTTGTGAATTATTGTTGAATGTGCCCGCATTCATGAGAGTGTAGCATCTTGATTTATTAGAGGATAATATTAACTTTCTTAATTCCCACACCGCTTTGTTGTGTCTTTTGGTTCTTAGCTCGGTTCTTAGTGCGTGTATATGGTGTTGTTTGCATAGTAAGAGTACATGTAGCCATGTATTTGCATCTTGTGAGTTACAGATGGAACATGTTTTTGAGGGGAATCTTTGTATGCCGAAAATTAATTGCTTTCTGGCATTACCCATGTATTGACCGGTTCTAAATTATAGTATGCTTGTTTTTTGTGAGTGTTATTTTTGGATTATTCCAAAAGTCATTGGACATTTCGTTATCTATGATGGAGTTCATTGTCCATTTGTTAATGTTGGGAAAGTCTTCTGCCAGTATTTCTAAGTTATTTTCTCGGTCATATTTCTTTATGTATTCATCCAAACATCGAACTGGACCTTTGTCTGGTCGTTTGTTACGACCGGGCCATGTGTCTTTTTGGAAATAGTAAGGTGTGGTATGTGCAAATTCGTGTGGATTTGCTACAAATTGATAGCTTCTTTTCATGGTACCTTCTTTTGCGAGTTGATCTGCATGTTCATTTCCGTTGATTTTAGCGTGTGCTTTTACTTTGTATATTGTAGTGGGTTGTGTTCGCTTTTTTAGCATTTCTACTATTTCTTTTAATATGGTTTTATCGGCGTGGTTGTTTTGTTGGATTGGGTGTTTTAGTTGTGTGTTTAGAACGTGTATACAGTTGAGGCAGTCTGTAAAGATATGTGCAGGTTCGTTTATAAATTTAGTGGTAATCAGTGAAAGTGTTTCATGTATGGCCATTAGTTCTGCTCTGAAGCATGTTTGTAGTCCAGGTAGTCTTTTTGATATTTCTACATCTAGCTTAGATGGGTTGTATATTCCATATCCTGCTTTTTCTTTTTTCCAATGACCATCATCAGCTTCTTTAGGTGGTAAAAAGGATCCATCTGTGTAGTAGCTGTATTGTAATAGAAATTTTAGTGTAGTGTTTATTTCGAAATTTGGTAGGCAAGTTATGTCAATGTTTTGTGGATTGTTGTATGGTGGGTATATTAATTTGTTCCATTTTGTGCTACTGTTAACTTTTGTGTTCGGTGGTGTAGGTGGTGTTGTTTGTGTATGGTATTGCAAGATTTGTAAATTTTCAATTATTGTGTTTATGGTGTTTATTTGGTTGATTGTGCCTATGTTATTTTGATGGTGAATACACCATGTGTATTGCAAGTGGTTCGGTTCGGGTTTTGTTGGGTTCTAATGGTATTGTTGGTTCTTCATATGTAATTGTATCAGCGGCAAAATGTATAATGGCGTGTGTGTCCAGAAAGGGTCCATTGTATGGTGATAGATTTTGGTACCAGTTGGTGTCTGGTATTGCCAGAATGGTGATAGTTTCTGGGTCTTGTTTTGCTGCTAGCCGAGCCCAATGTATTGCTTGTTGTGATGTTTTGGACATCGTTTGGATGGGCATATCCAATACCTTTCCATTTATGTTGAAAGGTTGTTCCGAGTGAGCCAAAAGTCTTGTCTCTGGTGAATGTTGAGTAGAATTGTGTGATTTTTGTGGAACATGTTATTGGTGAGGAAAAGTATGAGTGTGTTATATTAAATGTTGTAATTAGTGTGTCTAAAATGCTAGATGAAATGGTATGATGTGGTGTTTTTATTGAATTCTTTTTGTGGTTTTTGTGTTCGTATGTTTGGTATAACCAAACTACTTCTGTTTCAAATGTTTGTATAGCAGGTGTTAATCTGTGGATGCTGTATTTTTTGTTGTTATATTGTTGCCATAGCCATTTTATTCTTGTAGTCGGAAGGTGGTGTGCATTTTTTACACATTATTGACCTGAATGTAGTCACTCGGGCCCTAAAGGGTTAAATCTATGACTTAATATTTGCAGTGCCACTTTTGAACTAAAGTTAACGCAATTTTGGCTTGGACAAAATTTCTCATGCTTCTCAACATAATTCGTTTATAATTTTCAAGAAGTATGTACTATAGTAACACCAAATCCAAGTGATGGGTGGCACCAAAATGATTTTTAGTGGACACGTCCAAGAGGAAGGAGAAAAACTAGATGAAGTATCTTCAAGAAAAATTCATAATGAAGAGGTCCATTAAAGAGACATAAGAAAAATATAACCTATCCAATACAGGTCGGTTGGGCTTTTAGGGGTTAACCCCTGGGTGACTGAAAACCATTTTATGGCTGCTACCCTTCATTTACGGGCTGCCCGAGATAACAAAAATTATAAAATTAAAATGCATTTTTAAATAGGAAATCAAGTCTACTTTCCAACTCAATTTGAATTATGTCAAACCAAGTTTACCTCCACTGGGGAGAATTTCTCAAAAACAACGACTACAATATTTTCTAAGTGTGATAAAATTTACTGTTTGGAGAAACTAATGATGTTCTCTTTAAAAAAAAATCTTTTGGAAATTATAAAATGAGATTCAAGACTTAGAAACATATCACCCTTAATTCCTCAAGAGACTATTTCTGGATGATGTGCAAACGTTTTCTCATCAATCATGTAATAGTTGCAGTTTACTGGAGATATTATGGGAAGTTGGCTTCATGCATGTGAGAACCGACAAACCGATTAGAAAGGGGGTGATTTGTAAAACTGAGTGATTAGAAAAGGGGATGACTTACGAAACTGACCGAGAACTTTGATGAAAAATAAAGTGAAAAGGAAAGTGAGATTCCCTCACTTACTGGTACAATAATCAAATCAGTGAAAGAAAAAATAAATAAAAACAAGGGAAAGTAACATGTAATGTACACAAAGACCGACTAAGTCACAGAGCGGCGCACTCAGATTGAAATCATTCGAAAAAGCACTATGGTTCACTGAAACGCCACACCACAATGAATCAGCGTACGTGTACTAAGATC
This sequence comes from Pohlia nutans, assembly GCA_022496805.1. Taxonomy (NCBI): domain Eukaryota; kingdom Viridiplantae; phylum Streptophyta; class Bryopsida; order Bryales; family Mniaceae; genus Pohlia; species Pohlia nutans. Next base: position 23,821,902 of record CM040090.1, read on the forward strand.
ATGTACAAGCATTCCCGCTACATCTGACAGCGCAAACTCAAAATCAAGTGACTGGAATAGGATGAAAGTAGAGAAGGAAAAAAACGATGGAGTACTAGACTGAATGGCTAAAGTGTAAGAACCAAGCTATTCTGCCTAAGGAAGGAAAAACACTGTATGATAATCAACCTTGAAAATCGTCACTGAAGCTAGCTAGCTACTACATTGATTTCATGCATAACTGGAAGGTCGGGTACGTGACGCACTAAAAAGGAAGAAACTACCGAGGAAATGATTCATTTCGATACAAGAGAGAAAGAGAGAGAGAAAGAGAGAGAGAAAGAGAGCTATTGCCAGTCTGCAGATTGCGTAATGGTAACAGATTGTCTGATTTAAACAAACACGCACCTAAGCCACTAGGCATAGGTCATATGTATATATATTTAAGGCCACCAAGTGAATTCCAGTAACAGTAGAGCGCTTCTCACCCCTCTTTCTTGGGCTTCGATACCAACCACACCCACACCTCTGCGTTATTGCACGGAATCTCAACATAGTGGTCTGCAATACCCAAGACCAACTCATCTGCCTTCCGCAAATTTGTTGCAGACTCCATCCGGCAGCCACCTCAATTATAAATTTTTACAGGTTTTTCAAAGTTGTGACGATTCTGCCACATTTGCCAACAGCAACGTCAGTTGCACAGACTGTAACTTTAAATCAAATTCTTTCTTCGCCCTACACCACAAGAGTCTTCTCACGTCTGAAAAAAAACTAAAACAGAATCATAAACATTGACTGTCACTCACCTGGTTTGTGGTGTGCGACCGTTTAGGGGCACTGTCCATGTGTTCCAGTCCCAAATAATGTTCCCATGCACCATAGGTGTCTCGTTTCTGTAAAATATCATTAATGTTCGACAAATCAATATCCTTCATGTTGTACAACGCAAAATGATCAACGTAAGCCCAGTCCTTAGAAAGCCTTGAACAAGAAGCGGAATCGAACGAACAACTGAACATTGAAAGAGAAAATTAAGTAAGATTCGGAACATAATGAATCAACAAACCTGGAAACGAGCTGCAACAACGTCACCATCTTGAAGATATTCAGGCCGACCCAGTGAAAGAAACGCAAACTTCCACTGCACAGATTGACAATTCTTGGTTTAGAATACCTTGCGTGTATCTTCACCATAACAATGATGATTGTTGCACATGCCATTCTGTTAGTTTGTAAACATAAGACTAAAGTCCATCAAGAAATGAAGAGGGATTAGGAAAGTTGCAAGAAATACGACCAACGCTTACCTTTGAGAATTCCGTGTCAGAAATCACCAGCTTTTTCTGTATGCGTAGCTTCACTTCTGTCAAAGTCTCATTCTCACGGACCACAAGGAAAAAAGGTTCTCCAAAATTTTGCACCTGGATATGAAACAGTATGTAAATAGTAGGTATATCATTACCCAAAGATGAACATATCCAGATACCATATCATGAATTGGATGTAAAGGTAGGGCAGCAGCAGTATTGAGCTGGCATTCATCGGAAAACACAATAACTACAGAGAAAACCAGAAATTATTCAAGGGAAAACATACCATGTGATTTTGTGATGCATCGCGTGTGAAATGGTACACGTGAATTAAACGATCCTGAGGACCAAGCTCTTTCTCTTCTTCAGGAACCTGCCCCCACAATCACGTTAACCATGACAGAATGAGCCCAGTTGCTCCATACACAGGAAATAATTATACTAAAATCAATCATATTCATCGATACAGGTAATCAGATACTGTCCTCTAGCATGACCTCTATTGTCCTCTAACTATGATAATATCGGTTAGAAATAGCAAGAAGATTTGAGAAACCTATCTCGTACCTCCTCAGCTCGTAGTGTCCAATACTGGTCATTGATATTCTCAATCTTTTCATTCAAAGGGAAGATCTACAAAAGCCACAAGAAATCAGCTGGTCTGAGTAATTATGTGCATAAGTCCTATTAGCAGTGATCCCAAGACGAACAATTTTTGAAGAGTAAAATACTTTGATATTCTACATCGCTTTGTCGATGACCCTTTGCAATGACCAGACCAATCCAAAAATGCATGTTCAAACTAACCTTGTATATCTTATGATAGAACACTTCAAGGATGCGGAGCTCTGCTTGTGGATTTGAAAGATCAAGCTTCATCAATCAACACAGTACAAACAAAAATATGAGTGTTTCAAAAAGCATGTAAGAAATATCCAATTGCTGCTGCGATCAGAAATTTTTGAAGGTTGGAAGGTATTATAGTATGAGCAAGACATACCTTTCCCTTCAGTTCATTAACAACATCCCCAACCGTACTCTGCTTGGGAAGTCGCACGTTGTGTACTGATACCTGTGTATAATCGAAAGTCGATTAGATAAAAGAACGAAGCAAAGAAATCACTTCTCGGTTGTCCAACGTCGAAACCAGAGTTCACCTCTGGAAAGCATCCAATAAAATCCTGGGATTAGTAATCATACCTCTTCTGTTTTTGCATTGTGGAAGGCAACCTTCAAAGTTTTCAAGCCCTGAAGCTCAGGAAGTGGCAGATCCAACGTTTCAAAATATAGGATATCTGACGTCTGCACACACAATGGGTCGCCAGTCAATTTATATAATCACAGCGATGGAAAATGCAGTAAGCAACATGTTCAAGAATAGTAATGAGGGCCTCTTCCGAACCTGGTTATAGTGGACGAGCATGTCACTTAATCTTTCTACTCCACGGTACTTTATAGGTTGTGGTTTTGGTTGCTGTGAGTAGCAATTGTGCGACGTAAGTCTGATTTTCGATGCATCCTCCAGGGATATTTTTTCTGCTACCCTCTCGACCACATCATCATATGTGTGCTGCTTTGACCTACATAAGACTCCCAAACTCAGTTTCTCAGTCCAAATTAACTGTTAGAAGATATTTTCGTTCTCAAAAAGATGTCATAGAACTCTTGCCTGATGAGAGACTCGAAGCTAAGTGCATAAAACCAGGTCAATAATAATTTTGCATTCCACAAACAACCCAACCCAAATGTTCGATGGGATCATAACCAAAAAACTTACAATTCCAAGAAAAACTCATCATCCTTGGGTTTCTCCAGTCGTCGAAAATGTACAACCTTCACAATTCTCACCCAACAACCCACCGTAAGAAGGTGATGAGAGGTACAATTATACACAATTATCATAAAACTTTTAAAAGCATTAAGACCACCCTCTTTAATTCAATGTATGAGGGGAACCACTGTTGAGATTGAAATTATAACATACCATGATGGTTATTATAAAATTTCAAAAGACCCTACTAAAATTTATGTAGAATCAAGGTAAGGGTTGAAGCTTAAGTAAGTGGGCTCTCGTTAGTGCTGACTGAAGTGAACCATGCTCGTTAATGTGCCGTACCTGTCGGTTACGCACATACTCCAGAAAGGAAGGTACGTCTGGATACCGGTATTGCTGCTCATCCTCCCTTGTTAGAGCTCTCTGATAGCAGATAATATCACCATCCTCTAGCTACACAGTGGTAAACAATACAGAGTCAGAAAGTCTCCAAAACATAGCTGAGGAGCATTTAATATCAGTGCTCATCATCAACCTCAGCAGCAATGGTTGTAAGCTCACCTGGCTAGCCTTGAAGGTGGACTTCTTATCAATATGCTCACACATAACATTCGGCTCAAATTTGATTTCCTGCACACAAAGTGTATCCCATCAAGAACAGCCTCGTCGAAAAGAGCTAACAGAGGATACATTATCATTTTGGACAAATACCTGATGATGGGACAGATTGAACCTACACCACAGTCGATGAAATCTAGAAGAGAACATACGATGATAAGTTGAAATGGAGCTCAAAACCATAATACCTCATACAACTGAATCTCCTCGTTGGGAGGAAAACCAGCCATCTCATTCAGTTTCTCCAAAATCTCAGCAGGCCTGCCACTTGCCTTGACATATGATCTACCAACATAACTGCAAAGCAACCTCTGAAAACAATCAGTATGTAGATAATGGTGAGGGTAGAGTATCAGGGAGCCTCTAACCCAGTGCCAATGTACATAATCAGCAATTCATAAGTAAAACTAAAGAAGGGAAGAACTCACCGCAATTCTTCCTTTTGAGGATTGTACAATTTGAAAAACAAAAGCACATCCTCTTTTGTTTTGAGTGGAGGCGGAATAGGAACTGAATCCTGCTTGAAAAGAAAAAATAGGACAGGCATGCTTGAGGAACATACACATTTATAATGCAGACTCTAGATAATCAACCAGAGAGAAGAATAAACAATTATCGATAACAAAGGAAATAAATGATTGAAAGGAATCTTCCATTCAACATAAATAAGAAAACTCCACAAGCCACTCAGCACGTATAAAAGAAACTTACTGTGCCAGGCATGCGCTGCACTTCCAAGAAAAGCTTCAGCTCAGCATTGTGAGCCTTGTTCGAGGCTTCTTTCAAATGCCCCACCTGCAGATCGAATCAGAGCGGAGTCACATTCTCTTTCACGCTGACACAACTACAAAATATTCGACGACTGCTCGCTGATCAAGCAAGGCACTGGTGATGTTCTCCAAAAATGAAGTCACTTTACATTCTCTAACAGGAATGTCCAAATACAGTGCTCAAAGTCGCAATTGTTACCGTTTGAGCCTCTTCTTGATCGGTGAGAGGTCTATTAGGACGATACGTGTGGTTTTGCCGTTTCGCCCAAAGCCAAAATCTTTGGCACTCAATGGGAACATTCAGTTCCTTTGCTACTTCTTCCTGTAAATTGTATGAGAAAATTCCAAAGATGTTAGCTTTAAATTTCTGGTGATTAGGTATCACCAACAATTCTACACATAGTAGACAACGTTCAACGAGGTCATGTACCAACAAAACCGGCTAGATACACAGACCTTGAACTGTGTGAACGGCGTTTGCTTTTGGATGCGGAAACTGCGCACTTTCTCATGATCCACCAAATCAAAATGGATGTCCTTTCCAATCTGGCTCTGAAGGTCTTCATCCCGTCCAACCTAAATCGCATGAAAATTAGGCCATCTACCTCTGCAGTTTTACAAAACAACAAACCAATAAACCGATTTTATAGATACATACCTTAATGATGGTGTAAAGATGAGCCTCAGCCTTCTCTTTCCTCTTCCTTTCTTTCTCTTCCTGTTCTTTCTTCAACCTTATCTGAACCAACCATCACATCACACAAATAAGAAGGATAAGTATTCAAGGCTCTTAAACCAAAAGTACAAGATAACTAGCTCCTAGAAGTAACGCAAATGAATAATGATTCTCATTACTATATAATGACCTGTGATGTCTCAGGCAAACCAATCTGATAGGGATTAATAATATGGCACTATTTTCCCGAGATAAAAAATGACTTGGAGATAGACATCAAAAGGAAAGCTCATATGTAAGCTCATATCTTGCATTTCAAAGTCACCTGTAGATGTTCTGCGATGTCTTTCTCATCCACATTGCAAACAATCTTGTCCTTATCAGCTTCTCTGATATAAACCAACATGTACGCGTTTGAATACTTTGTGAACTTGAAGGGCGTGTTGTTGAAGCCTGGATTGGTTTGTGGCAGCTGCAGGGAAGGATGTCGCAGCAAATATTAAAGCTCCAGCGTAAAATCCTTCACTACTGCTTGCATTTTGGACGACTTCATTGACTATGACCCACTTCCACCATCATCAACAGAAAAATTGTATAAAAAGATAACTACCACAAGCAGCTAAACTTTTATCATTAGAAGCACATCATGAAACGTACTTCCTCTTCCCCTCCATATTGCTCCTCTAGAGCTCTCTTTGGTTCCTCCTTTGTCACACGCTCATCATCAAACTTGAACCTGTCCATATTCATGTATGTTAGCAAGCAAGAACACAAGGACAGAAGTTATAGAAGTCAGAACTGGTCTATATTGACATCTTTGACCAGAAATTCTAGGATGAAAATTTTAAACCTATGGCCTACATTTACATGCAATTGACTTACAACTTCCACTCATCATACAACAATATTCAAACTTGCACCAGCAAGATCAATATTAAGATTCAATGCTGAAAAATTACCACTGATCGGAGAGCGTGGGCCTGATAAAAGCGTAGTAATGACCACCATGTACTCCACCACTATGAACTAGTACACTGCCAGAAAAAGCGTATGAACCACAAAGTTACTACGCACCTTACATGGGCATTGCAGATAAAGTGTCTAATACAAGAAGTAAACTTGGAACTTCATGAAAGAGGAAAACCCCTCAGAAATTGAGAATAAAGAATAACTGGAAAACAAAGAGAAGACAGCCCATGTCTCCAACCTGTGCAAAGTGTAGAGATTTCGCACACTCCGATCAGCATCTGGAGAGAGGTACTTTCCGTTCTCTCTGTCTAGGTCAAGTTGCAGAGGAAACTCATAGCGATCATTGATCTGCAGAGTACGTATCATAATTAGAAGCAGACATACTGTGAGAATGACACAAGAGTCACTAAAATCTGACCGTATTTAGATACTTCAACATCTTGTAACTTGGATTAATTACAAAGAAGTTTTGACAGCCAATTGCTATAAAATTGCATCGGATCACCCTACCTTCACCATTGTGTCTCGCATAAAGTCATACTCGAACCGTTTCAATTGTAACTGAAGAACAGGAGGGAAGTCTATGAATAATACTCCCTTCTTTGCATCCTGCAACATACATACACCAAATTCAGTCACAAAGAAACTAGAATTCAACTCTGGCCTAAACCTAAAGTTGATGAAACGAAACTTGAGGCCTAATTCAAAGGGCTTAATGAATTGGAACCTGTAGTCCGAATTGTTCTGCATGGTATTTATTCTCGCCCTCCAACCTTTCTACTTCAACATACTTGTCAAAAGATTCATAGACATCTTTGCATCCTTTGACATCCAATTGCAAATCTGCAGAACACATCAACATAATCCATTCACACTGCTCAGTATCTCAAGCAGATTCCATGCTCTTCCAATCAGAAAGTGTAAGTGAAGCAACAGTTTTGCTCAAATAGCAAACCTTCTCCATCCTCCAACCAATATCTGCTAAGATTTCCAACTAAGATGAAAATAATGTACTACCACTTCTCAAGTCTACCACCCCAACCTTAAGTAACCCTTAAAGGTCCAAGGATTCACGGTGTTGAAATGACAAATTCAACTGATCATATTGTGAAATATGTAACTTATGTGGGACTAAATTTTATATCACTAGAACTAGTGAAAATCATTGCATGTGTTGCTCAAAAAACAAATAAATTCAAACCAGGAAGTCCACCCTACATCTGCTCAAAACTGTTCAAAAGAACATGGTAACCATTCTGGTCAAAGTGGACGCTTAGGGGCTAACTGCAAAAGCATACCATAAAAAGACTCCTTCCGTGTTGACTTGTAATCAACGTTGATGCACTCAATATAGTTCATGTGATGTCCTTCGAACAGTTGCTGGATTGTTCCCTCGACAGCGGTGCCCTGCCAGACCCAAGGAAACATCCATCAATGGAACCCAAACATTCAATCACCAACTATAAATAGAAAGAAGAACAAAGCCAACAAAAAATATTTTCCTCACCTTCATTTTGTCTTCCAACTTCTCACAGAGAACCCGATTCAGCTCCTGAACATCGTGTTGCATGAAGGACTCATAGGTATCCCATCCAAACGATTTGGTGAGATCCTTTGTTGCAACACTCGTGTCACTATACTGTATTTTGTAAAATAAGCTCTGTAGAGCTAAGGGAATGCTGTTGGATGGAACATCATTCTCTGTTGTTGGCATATGATACACAGCCTGCACCAAAATCAATCAAAAAAAACTTATTTTCTAGTATTCCTTGAGTAGAAAGATACCACCAATCCTGGGTTTTCAAACGCAATAAGTTTGAGTAACTTCTACCACACCATTCTAGTGTGATCAGAATTCAATATTAAGATTATATTTCTAAGCCTTACATGAACTCCAATTATCAAAAGTGAGACCAGGAATATCGAAGGCCTTATTTAGCGCCAACGGTTCCAGTCTGTAAGAGAAGAATGCAACCGGACTGGTCAGACCAACACACTGAAACAGAGTAAATGGTACGCCGGGTCTTCTGAATGTCAGATGCACAGTGTGTTCGCTGGAGCGAAAGCCTCTATAATATCTGTTGGCAGGGAACGTACCTTCCGGAAGTAGGGCAGATGATACAGTGTTTGGAGAAGAGAATTCATGTAGCATGTAGCCCCTTGATTCTTCAAGCCAACAAAACCTGTCTCCTTCTTAGAATCATACGCCCAGTAATCAACCACCTTACGAACATTCACATCAGCTTCTACGATAAGAGTATCGTTCACCAAGAAAGCTCGTGATGGATCATACAAGTCTTGTAGAGGCATGAACGATGTGAATCCCCAGTCACTTTCACGTACATTGAACTGATGCTGTGTATCTGCAAAATTTAGCAGGCATACTCTTCAGTCCCTATTACACAACGACTGCTCGAACATGCACGCTTCCACACGAACGTAAGGATGAACAAAATTAAAGATGTTAATTCTGGGGACAACGATCTAGCTTATAGACATTAAGAGCAAAAGATCACAATGGACGCGATAAGTTAAGGAGCGCTGTAACGTCCATGAGATGTGTGCAATTAGGTCCTAAGATGAACACAACTGTCCTCGTGTCGCCCTATCTCTGAGAAGAAGACCAGGTAGCTTGAAGCCAGGACTTGCCGATCATTGTGCATCTACCCAACAACTCAAACAGAGCCTCAAAACAACAACAGATAATGAGCTACACTACAATAGTTTGAAACGGGCAGAGAAAATATCTTGTGGAAGTCGGAGCCAGTACATTACGAACCTTTCTTGACAGTCAACTTTGGGTCATATTGATTTACAACTGCCAGAGTAAAATGCGCAAATCTACTCCAGCCATAAGGAAGCTGTGCGGAATCCGCAACATCCAAGTAAACCGACAGGTGATCCACATTATTGCCTTTGGGAAACAACAGAACCCGCCTGCAACAACAACAACAACAACAACAACAACATACGAAATGCTCGATAAGATATCCGCCCCGTAGTACAGTATTTTCCGAATCCAGCCCCCATGTCCGCGCACCAAGACACAGATAAGGTCAAGGGCTAACCATTTGTAACCACCGACAGTAAATGTTTCCGAATAATGCTTTCTCAAGTTAATTTTCGAGAAATTGTCTATAGTCCAAGTGAATTTCCCCGTCTGAGGATCATCCACAAGCTGATTCTCGACAGTCGCAACACCTTCTCCTTGCCCTACCACTGCACCAGCACCACTCAAAACAAAACCACGCGATTCAACACTCCACATCCGAAATAACATTCCTCACAACGGATCGAAATCCAATCGCCATTCGATCCATAGAATCCACGACATTATCCATCTCTCCAAACCCTGAACTATTGGATGCCACTCGCAACAAGGAATTTTCCCTAACGAGGAATCACGCTAACCTTCCATCGGTTCAATCACGTCGTTGAAGTCCTGAGGAGGCACCAACATTTCATCGTCCTCCTGCCAACACATAGAAGGAACGGTAAGCATAACATCATCCCGATCCCGGATGCAAACCCCGTGTAATATTACAAACCCTAACGAAGCGTTTTGAACGAATCATGGCGGGGGAGCGGAAACGTACTTCGGGAGGCGCCGCAATGACAGTCATCCTGCCCGGACGGCAGCCGCGCACGGCTCACCGATCGGATGCGGGCAATAATCCTAGGGCCAGCGAAAACCTAAGCGAATCGTCAAACAGACAAACAAGCGGACAAACAAACAAAAACACGCCGAGTGACACGATCTACGAGGGGAGAGGCGCGTGGAATTGTGGGAAGGAGCAGCGAGAGGGGCGTTAGGCTGCGAAAACGAAGAAAAGACGAGGAGAGAAGAAACTAAGAAGGTGTAGTGGCGATGGCGATGGCGACGTTCTTGTCTCTCTCTCGTCTCTCTCTCGTCTGCGACGAGTAACTTAGCCAGCCAGCCAGCCAGCCCGCCCTGGAAAAAGGAAGGCAGGCCAAGTGAAGGCGATGAGAGAGAAGCTTCGCCCCTCACTCGTTGCACTAGTAGAACCCAAACCAAACCCAACAAAAATCATTATTATTATTATTATTATTATTTCCTATGAGGCAAAAAGTTATTATTATTATTATTTCCTATAAGACAAAAAGTTATTATTATTATTATTTGTTCCTATGAGTTAAATAATAATGATAATAATAATTCAACACCCTCTATCTACTTAAAATCCAAAAACCAATCATTTCTCTATGTAATACTTAAAACATACAAAAATTCAACAAAAATGACACTTTACTATGTATCAAAAGCAATTCAACACCCTCTATCTATTTAAAATCCAAAAATACAATTCATGTAAAAAGCAGTTCAACACCCTCCCATATTTTCTCTATCTAAAAATAAAAATGAACCATATATTTTCTATGCAAAAATACAATGCAATGCTCTTACATCTCACTCTCTTTATGTAATACTCAAAACGTACAAAAATTTAACAGAAATAACACTTTTCTATGCAAAAAAACAGCTCAACACCCCCCCATGTTTTCTCTATTTAAAAATAAAAATGAACCATAAATTTTCTATGCAAAAATACAACGCAATGCTCTCACACCTCACTTTCTCTATCTAAAAATCTCCAAAAAAAAAAAGCCAAATATTTCTTAAGCAGAAGAATAACTCAACGCCCTCACTCACTTTTTGTAACTAATTTTTTCTTACCATATATTTCCTATGCAAAGAAACAATTCAATGCCCTCTGTCACTTTCTCTAAATAATAATTTGAAAAGACATAGACTCCCGATGCAAAAAAAAAAACTCAGCGCCCTTATTTTTTTTATCTACGAGGCAAAAAACTAAAATATATTCTAACTAAAAATTTTAAAAACAACAAAATTCTCGATCTAAAATTCTTAAATAGTGATTTTGCAAAATTGATTCAAATTCAATCGAGTTGATAAAAAGCATACCTTATTTATTATATTATTTCAAGGCATACCGTAGTAGGAAGGCAGGGTCGGCACTTTCATGTCGAATAATTAATTAAATTTTGAAAAGTAGGGGTCGGCACTTTCAAAAATAATTATCAAAAATTCGGCTATTAATAACTAACATTGAATTTTACTAGCGGCTACACGTTTTCCTTTGTTTTTTGTCTATAATTTTTGTTGACTTCATTTCTGTTGATTTCGACAAAATACTTGATAAATTTATTTATTTTTTCGGCATTTTTTTGGGGAATTATTTTCTGCCGACCCTGCCTTCTTGGTACGGTACAATATATTTTGCATTGAAACTCTTATTACACAAATCCATCCAAAAAATTTGTGGTAGATTAAAATATATGTATTATTATTATTATTATTTCCACATATGTGATGTATTTGGCCAGCCTATAGTAAGGAATGGATATTTTTGTTAAACAAATGCAACAAATGATATATGTACGCTATATACACACAAACGATATGTATACCATTTTACTTTGAGTCTTTTGCCTTTATGATTAGATATTGCTTACAACTCATGATATCAAAATTAATGTATTGTTTAATTTATTGAATAAAACCTTTGCTCCAGTCTATTCGTTAAAAGTAATATTGTGAGTGTTTATATACATATTAATTTTAATTGACTAACTCCCGGCGGGTTCACTAGGCGTAGGAAGTAGTGATATAGGTGAGAGCAAATATAGGGTGCTCTAAATTTCTTTAGAGTAAAAATTAGAAAATTATTATTTATACTACAGAGAGCATAGAATGTGTTGTGAGGGATTATAAGTAACATAGTATTATCCTTATGTAGTCATATTTGGGTTTAGGTATTCATAAGATATCCTCCTTTATATAATTTTTTTTGGCCAAATTTTGGGGGCCCAATACAAGTACCATGCCAACATCATACTAGGTGATGTGAGGGGCTTGTAAAATCATACTAACCTGCCACATCACCCGCCACATCATGAAGGTGACCGACTAGATAGGTTTAGGCTGTGTGGAGAATCGTGGACTGTAGATCTTCATGGGAGATCAACGGTTTAGGTTCTTTGACGAGTTCGAGCTTGTCTCTTCCAATTTGCATGAAGCTCCCGCCTTAGGGTTTCAGTTTCTCCTATAGTCGCCTGAGTGTTGCACTTTGTCTGCATACAATTTTTGTCTACTATTGTGCTTCACCGATGTTGATTGCAGATACACGAAGAAGATTTAGGGTGCTGCAGGTGTTTAAGGAGGCCCTTGAATTTATTTATTTTATTACTATAAGTGGTTAAGCTGAAATTAGAAGCGTGTTTTAAAATCTAACACCTATTATTGAAATATGAAAATTTTAATTAATAATTAATTAAAATATGAAAAGATAAAACACGTGTATATTAAAACAGCAAAATATTTTATATTGTGTGATTCCAATAAAGAGATTTCCAATAATGTAGATAAATTAAAAATTATTAGAGCCCCTCAATCTTTTTGTTGTTTACTCTTGAGTGGATAAACAAAAACGGAGTCCTCACTTTGAAACTTGACATTTGTCATCTAAGTATAATGAATAAAACAAACGCTTAGTGCACAATTACTAAAAACAATTTAACATATAATTTTATTGAAGAAATCATTGCGATGCGCTACAACCTTCTCCATTCTTTATACAAAGTGGTTAAATGGAATGAAAAATTAATGCGTAAAAATAAAACTTTTGAAATCATTCAAGTAAAAAAATAAATAAATTTTATGATTACAACAAATATATATTTAACCTTTTGCAAATTTATGAATTATTATGATGTCTTGTAAAACAATCTTAGAAAAAAATTGTAACAAGTTTTGAACAATATTTGTAAATTAGGAACCACAAATTTCATCAATTTAGTTAAATATTCAAATATCATCACCAATAAATATACATGACACAAATAAACTTGAGAAAGTACTTACATATAATTTTTACTACACATCAAATCTTGATATTTCAACACTGATTTTCATTAACAAGCTTGTAATAAGAAATGATACATATGCAAGTTTTCCCAAATTTTCACTTGTAGCCTAAAGATTCTCTCTTATATTCAAAAAAAATGCAATGATATACTTTCAGGGCACATTTATTTGAAAAAATTGTACAATCTTTTTATAAATCCATATAGTCAAAATGTTGTTCAACCAGGTCTCTAATCAAGAAAAAATTTAGTGAATTTTTTTTCTATGTGTTTAAATTAAACATAAAGAGTCTACTTTAGAAGCTAACCTCTATTATTCAAATAAAAAATAACAACACATGATTATCATTAAATGATATTAAATAATAAACATCATATAATTTAAATTAAAAGTCAATGCCCTTCAATTCCTTCCTTCTTTATCCTAGGTTATCGAATCAAGGCTCAAAAGTATAGTTTAAAAACTAATTTTTATCATTTAAATACCAAAGAAGAAGAAAACAATAAAAAAAAGAAAAAAGAAAAACACTTACTATACAAACACAACAAATAATATACACCATGTGATTTTGATTAAGAACTCAACATCTTTCAAGTTTTAGTTTTAATACATTATTTATTCTAAGTGGACAAGATCAAAAATAATTAAAATGCACTTTCGAAGTTAAATTTTATTATTCAGATCTCGGGGAGTTCACTAAACATGTATATATGTATACACGTGCGTGACAAAGGTATTTATTCAAGGGGTATTTAATTATCCATTCTTAATTCTTTGTACCGTATTATTATATAATTTGCTAATTTCTTGTTTTTTAAATGACCCTATAATTACTTTTAAATTTTATGAAGCTCTCATTTAAAGCTAGGTATGTTCATTATAATTATTTGATTTTGCTCTAAAGGGTTCACAAGCATTCAAAGTACTAAGTCATTTCATTTTTTCAATTGAATCAACGTAATTTTTCATTCAAAATCTTCCCGCCTCTAAACAGAGAGGACACCCTATTTCAAAAAAAACCTAGGATCCTTAACTCCTACAATATATATTTACAAATATTTTAAAAATATGCGTTATTTATATAAATCCTATATTATTTATAATACACATTTTATCATACATACTCACGTATATTACTTCTAAGAAAATTCTAAGTTTTTCCTTTTGTGAATATAAATTACCCTATATTTTCCCGCACGTTGTTTTCTAATATTATCGCAGTGAACTCCCCGAGATTCAAATAGAAGAGACGAGACAATATAAGATGTACGTAATAGTAAGAACTTTGGCCTTCTTTCAAAGGTTGGCATGAATGAAGTGTCTATTCAACCCATTTATTCAACCCACCCATTGGACACATGACCGGCGGTGCATGTCTACTTCCCCTCTTAAAAATAGACACTAAAGTAACCACTAATATAGTAACCAAGAAACCAAGTTATTAACCCTTAACTCTTTAGTGTTTAGCCATGTTCCAAAGATTGAACAAAGTTTTGGTAATGTTTTAGAAAACGCTTTGTGTTGAAATTACGATATTAATAGTACTCAAGCATATAGATGCATGCATAGCTTCATCAAACAAGTGTTGATTAACCCCTAACTGCCATAGCAATCAAATATGGTCGTTCAAAATTTTTAGCTGAAATATGTAAGGGCAATTTAATTCCCCTGACCGGTTTACATTTTTTTACGGGCAATACTAAAAGTTAAATTATAGATTTTTTTATTTTCAATCAAAAAAGGTAAATTCTTTATTTTAGGAAGAGACTTAAAGGCACTTATGTCTCAACCCCTAGCTGCCTAACCGACCATATTTTGTCCATCAAAATTTCAAAATTATCAAAATTTCAGCCAATTTTAAATGTCCATATCTTATGCAAAAATAACAATTTTTTTAGCATGATTTATTCCCTTGTACACATTCAAATTGATCAACCTTTCCAAACAAAAGACTTTAGAAAATGTTTATTGATATCCTCTAAAGCCCTCAAAGTAACAAAATCTCTAATTGTCACAAATTTGAAAGTTTCCTCGGAATGAAGTCTTTAGGTTTTTTATCATATAAGATTAGCTCTAACATGAACAAAGTAACCACCATGTAAAACCAATGTTTTTGACCTATCATACTTGATTTCAAGTCAAAATGACTAAACATGCATTTTTTAAGAATTTTCAATGATAATTCTTATAAATTGATTATTAAACAATTCATAGCATTTTCTCGAAATTAGATTGTATGGATGTTGTTTTATTGTTGTGCTCTACATATATTTAAGGTTTTTAAGTCATAAAAGTTGAGTACGATGAACATTATAACACATCTAGTTTCTTAAGAAAACCCTTGGGCACTTAAGGGTTAAACCATCATAAGATCGGATTGTTGGATTGAATGATCATAGTATGTCTTTGAACCGAATGATGCACACTCAAAAATGAGATTGTGGAGGGTGTATGACTTCAAAGTTAAATTGAATAGGGGTTAAATTTTCAAAAATGAAAGTGAAGAGGTTCAACAATGACCTATGTCAACACCTCTCTGTTTCAATCTTTCGTGTCCAAAACGGATTCACTCATAATCATCGTGAATTTTATAAATGAGAGTGACTTATCTATATAGAGTTTAGCTAGAAGAATCTTTTTTTCTTACAAGACAAAAAATTATTTTAGCTAAATATGGAAAATGAATTGGTACATTCATTGATCAACATTGGAATAAACACACTATTGGAATAGATAGATAGATAGAAACTCTAGTTCCTACTTGGAGCATGCGTAAAGTAAATAAAGTGTCTGTTCGTGATGAAAACGACCTAGTGTCCACTAGACAATGGGCCATTGGAACAAAACTAATCTTCCCTATTGGGAATAAACAATCTAGTGACGAGTAACCAAATAAAAGTAGCTAGTGACATGACGTCATGAGATTTTGAAATTTCAAGCGCAGATAAATCTAATCTAGGCACACTCGCTTTAGTGGACTTCGAAACCAAAAAATGAAGTTGAAATGATGTTCCAATTTTTACCATTCCCGAGAGGATGTAGTTAACAAGGGGCATGACTCAGTTTGACAAGAGACTCAATTTGACAAGATGTTCAATTCAATAGCAATTGTTTAAAGACCTTGTAATGGGTGGGGGTATAGATGGAGGCAAGAATTTTTGGGTAAATTAGATTATCCCTTCAACTCTCATCCAATTGAAAGCGCCCACAATTCATGGCATGCAACCCATGTAAGGTGGAAAAAACTCCTTTGAGGTGTGCAATGAATCTCATTGGCTTAGAGTTTTTGGCAAGCCTATCGAAGATAATGAAGCTGCCTTTCACCATTGAGGTGTTTCTCTTCAAAAATTCCCTCGAGTAGAGTTTTGATTGGATGAACATAATTCCAATGGCATTGGTAAGAAGACTTGTTAACCTATGACATCAAAATTTATTTATTTATTTATTTTCGAGCAGCTCAAGAAAATAGGCAGGGACTAAAAAATGGGCTCTTGAAAGCTTAAGGTTGAACACATTAAATTATACACAATTGACTTAGTAGTCATGGATTATGAGATGAAATGTATTTTACAGAAGATGTTCTAAAAGTTAGAGATGTAGATTTTTTTTTAATTACGTGTAATTTTTAGAATCAAACTATAAAATCATTTAATTAAGTCTTTGAAGTACGAATTTTCCAAATTAATTCAAAATAATATACTCCATTGATTGTAAGATATTAATTTCTAGTGACCCAACGTTCTATTTTATGGATTTTAGTTTTCAAAATGATATTTTTAGGAATCAAAATTGTATTGCAAATTTAAAAAGAACATTAGAAAATAAATTTTGAATGTCAAAATCAATATCAAATCATGTATCATACACCTTGCCCCTGAGTCACGTTCTTTAGGCCGATACAAAGTAAATTTATTTCAGAGATATTTTTCATTCATTAAGTGAAATTATATTTTCTTCAAGTTTAGTTTATTTTTATATTTAATATTTCTTTGTGACGTTTGATCCTAAGCTTTGTTTGTTACACTTTATTGAGTTTTTCTTTGTGTAGAATGTGGACATTAATATGGCACAAAATAATTTCATAATCTTCTTTTAGCAATTTGTGATAATTTTTTGATGGAAAGTGTTGTAATTTGTGTTGACGGTAGGATTTTCAACAATTTTGAGCATAGCATAGGGTATCCGCATAATTTTTTTATAGCATTCTAGTTCATTGTTTTTAAAAATGTTTATCTTAGTTGTAAACCATATAATTTATAGAGAAAACTTATTTATTAACTTGTAAAACAACAAACTATACTTTCAATTAGTTATGTAATAAATAACTTAAATAAAAGAAATGTCCAAAAATTCAATAATTCAATTTTTTAATAAAATACTTTGGACTATATGTATATGAGATAGTAATTTATATAATCATTGAAATTATGACTATTGATCCAAAATTTTAATCTAAAAAGTGAAAAAAAAATAATTCAAAGTTTTATGTGGTTTTGTTTAAATATTTTAAATAACTATTAATACACACAATATCTATGAGAATGAAATATAAAGAATATCCTTACGATGCAATTTTATGTTTTATCTAATTGTAGAAATTCAAATAAATTTTATTTATATTTTTTAATTTTTTATATTTTTTATATATCACAAATCACAAATGTTGAAATAAAAAATAAACAAAAGCATTGTTTTATTAATAAATATAAATTTTCATCTTTAATTTTTTTATTCATTTTGGATATTTATAGACAATACATTAATAAATAATTATAGACTTTAACTCCTAAATGATGCATAAATCCAAATTGTAATTTGTGCCTTTTAGAGGGTTTGAGTTGGTTACATGGAGCCTATTCTTTTCATTTTTAATAATTGTTTCCGCAAAAACCATTTGCAATTTAATTCAACTGCTATTAATAAAATTAATATAATAATTAACTCGTATTTAATAAATATTAAAATAAAAGTCATGTTCATAGAAGTGTTTGAATTAAAGAAAATAATTCACATGAAAATATAAACATTCTAAACTTTTTTGAATATTGTCTACATTCTTATCGTATAAGTACATGTAATTTTCTTATTCAATGTTTGAAATATTATAAAATTACGTTTTTTTTGATAAATCACTAGAGCAAATACCGTGGGAAGTTCAAATCATATTTAACTAGAAATTGGGTGGTGATATATTGCATTTGATGTCAAACCATCTACAATGTTACTATTCAGTAGAGAGAACTCCACCAATTAAAAATCCAATTTTCTATTTTTGCACTTGGCCATATAATCATGTACTTGGCTCCTGGGCGCACTAAAAATTCATTCTAGTAGAATTTTCATGAAAATTTTGGCCAATTCATATTTTTGCTAAGTCATGGTTCCTAAGTCGGTTGGTGAAGGACGTCTATGTTACATTTATATGGTCCGAGTTCGATTCCTGATGGGGCCGTTTGAGCAATAATGTAATATAAATGATTTGGTTTTCCTGGTGAGTTATCAAAAATAGGAAAGTTGTACCAACCAACCAGCCCCGTCCCACCTTCCCGAGACAAGTGTCTATGTTGAGCTTAATCTAAAAAGTACAAAAAGAAATAAATATTGGTCTTAACTATTACCACCCTTTTCTTGCTTTATTTATTCTATTTCTATTGGTAGAAAATTCACATACTCTATTATGTTACAAAGGCTAATATGAATTGAAATTTTGTTGGATCGGGCCCAAGAACAAACTGTCTTGGACCTTTTTACACTAGAGACGAGAAGCCGTGAGAAAATAATTTCAGCTAGTAGAGTTATTTGTAAAGGCATCCGGTCTTTTGTCCTCCTTTTTCATGGACCAGAGCTGGTACTAGAGCTGGTCGTCATCAATTTGACACCACTCCTCCTCACAGTCCCACCCCACTACCCAATTCTTCTCCATCCCTCCAAATTTTTATGAATAAAAATTTCAATCTATCCAGTGTTCTATTCTAGGTCTACAGTGAGATCATGCTAATCGTGTCCTTTCCAAATTACTGGTCAAAAACTCAGGTTTTGAGGGACTTTAGATAAATAGATAGAAAGAAATACCGACCCTATTGCAAGGCCGGCGTGAAGAAAATGTCCGTTCGTAATGTCAATGACCCGGTGTCCACAGGACAGGGGGACCTTGGAACAATACTACTCTCCCCTTTCGAGGATGGACACTATGAGGGACTTTACAAATAACTCTATTGAGAAATCAGTCTTCTCAGTTTCTAAGCCTCTCATTGACTGAAAATTCTCTCCTCACGGCTACGAAGCAGAAATACCGGGACTCTTAGTGCATGGACGGGGATCTTTCTCGGGCCGGTATTCCCCACCCCCAGCCCGGCACCCCAATATCGGGCCCGGTGGGCATGAAACCCTACCCGGCCCGCGATGTCTCCCCCAGCGTCGTGACAGCGTGCTCGCTCCGGTTCTCGTGAGGAGCATCCCCCTTCCCAATGCGTTCTGTTTCTTCCTCTTTCGTCGTCGTCGTCGTCGTCGTCGTCAAGCTTTGCCAAGGTTTTCCATTTCCTCATAGCCTCACTCATTCCTACTGCCCCATTCAAACCCTCTTTTGCTGCATTTTCGGGATCCGTTTTTGCTCACCAACGTCGGAGGAGACCCCAGGCTATGGCGCAGTAAGTGATCTGTCGGTATGATATTGGCGGACTTCTCTTTCCGGATCCTCGGATGCCAGAGAGCACAAAATTTGATCAGGTTTGGCATTTTTCCCAAACTCTTTCCCAGGGTTTCGGTCAAATGGTGTCACTAGACAGGTTGATTTCTAGGTGTTTTGCTCGCTCATTTTTTCTTTTCTTTAACAATAACAATAACAATTTTTATTTATTCCCGGGTGATCGGGCGGGGAGAAACAGGATGTTATTAGTCGCGAGAAAAATATAAAATGGCGTTGCGATCTTATAATCTTGCGAGTTCGTCCATAGCCATCACTGTTCATCAGTGATCGTGGATTTTTTTTTTCTTAGGCCGAACCGTTTTACGAAATTAGCGTGCAGCTAGATAGTGAGAACTACAGGATTCCGATTGAAAAGCATTTGTTACTTTGATGGAGAAAGAAGCCAGGCTCTGAGAATAATAAGGGTTTGATCAACGCAAAGTTGCATATTTTAGGGAAGAAGTACACTACTTCTAGGTCTCTTGTTCGCCATAGTCTCGAGGCCGCGAAAATGACTAGGTTACCGCCAAAATTAGAGTGTGATTCTCGGGGGTACTAAGTAGCCAGTTCTCGGGGGTACTAAGTTGGGATGGTGTCCCTGACTGAGCATGCAATCCCTTATTGTTTTTTCAATACTGTAGTGCCGAGGAATTTGATGGAAGTGGTTTTCGATGATCAGGTATCAGATGTCACGTAGATGAGCGAGATCGCGAACAAGAGCCCTTGTCGGTGGGTTGACTGACTTAGACTTCATCCCAGTGACATTGAAATTGTTTGAATGAATTGTGCTTTGCTGGTGTAGGGAAATTGTCTACAGTTAACAATCGTGAGAATCATAGATAGTAGCAATTGCCATGCTCCTAGATGGTTTTGTAATTCATATGTAATGATATGAGAGGTGTATGTAGCTGCAGAGCGATAATTGGACTTGTTGTATTTCCTTTTTCAAGAGGTGACAGAGCTAAAGATGCTTGCTTATTGGGATGGTGGAGTTTTGAGGAAGAGCAGGGGTTATCACTACACTAACAAGGGCTATGATTTTCAGGTGTGAACAGGGGTGAGGAGAACGTGGCTTGGCGAAGACCTAGAGATGGCTGTGAAATTGGAGGAAGCTCTATTGAGCATCAGACTGCCCTGGGACCTGTCTACACCTGCGAAGGAAATCGTGGAGAGAGTTCGTGAACAGGATTTGAGTTTGATACAATCTCTGGAAGGGAAATGCAAGGAGCAAGTGCTGGCACTGGCATTTAAACTGGCCCGGGGTTTAAAAATTCCGGCGGTGGTGGCGTTATTACTACTGAATATGAATGGGAGAAGCACGAACATACTGAATTCGGTGTTGAAAAAGGAAAACAACATCAACAACAACAACAGCAACAACTCGGCTATTAATGCTGCTATTCCCATAAAGAAATCTGAAGGTGGGGTGAGCTTGATTCCGAAAAAGGTAGACAGCAACAATGTGGTTAATGTAGTTTATAAACAACAAGGTGAACCTGTAGTCACAAACCATCTTTTGGCTAGAAAGGTAGACTACGGAATTGTTGATTCTTCTCCGGAAGGGACGATTGTGGATTTGGTGTTAGGAATGGCTTTAGCACACTCAAACTCATGCATTTTGAATAAGCTGGGCGCCAAGTGTAAATCATATGTAAAGGAGGAGTCTGGCGATTTATGGCAGGGGGAAGGCAGCAGTCTGAACGGGACTAGCTCAGGCGAGATTGATGGATATGATATGAAGTTAAAGCGGCTGAAAGACTGGGACAACAGTGGGACTTCGGATAGTAGCCTGTTGAAAGACTTTAGCAAATGGGACGAGAGTTTTCAAAGCCTTAATCCTACTACTACTACTACACTGGACTCAGGTGAATGGGAGGAAGTGACCTCCAAGTCTCGAAAGAAGGCACCCGTAGTTGTATCAGCTAAAGATACCGACAGCAGCAAGCTTAGGAAGTCCTTGAGTGGCAGCAGCGACGTTGAGAAACCATCAGCAAATTCTAATCCCCCAGAGTGTAATGTCACAATTATGCCGGCCGGAGACGATGGGGAGTATACTTGTGAGATAGCACGGAAACTGTTGGAGTGTTTACTTATTTTTGGCCCCCGGTTATCAGGTCATACACAGAGTCCGCATCTTCCCCCACTCTTACGAGCTGCCAAAGAAAACGATGAAGCCCTCGTCTGCCTTTTATTAGATGCGACGGCACCGAACAAACTGCAAACTTTTGTTAATGAAAAAGATGCAGATGGTAATACGGCCCTCCACTGGGCTCTGCGTCAGGCCACGCCTGTAAACAGACGGACTGTAAATAGTCAGGTGGTTAGGAGATTGCTCAAGGCTGGAGCCAATGTCATGGCTGGCAACAAGTTGGGTGCCACTCCAGTACATACAGCCGCTGGTCATGGCCATTTTGAGGCTCTCTCAGATATACTGGAAAAGGATTCAAGTGGCGTCAATGTCTTGGCGCTCACCAAAGAAACTCCCCTTCATTATGCTGTCAAGAACAACCACATTGCCTGTACGTTCCTATTGCTCAAACATGGAGCCAATCGCAATGTTGCAAGCTCCCGGAACCAGAAACCCCTGCAGCTGGCTCCGTCCGTGGAAATGAGAGCTCTTCTATTGCAAGATGACAAAGTTTTGAAAGAGAATACATGGGAGAGCTTCAAACCTATACTCATGAGTGCTGCTTCCTCTAGTTCTCTCTATTCCTTGGCCATGCAATCGCAAACTCAGTATCCCTCCATTGGAGACGCTTGTGGATTTCATCAAACCAATCAGGTGTGATCTCCGTAACCCCTAAAGGATCAATGCTTAACGGTTTTAAAATGACAACTTCAATCAATCATATTGTGAAATTATAATTCGCATAGGACCAAATTTTACATCACTAAAATCAGCGCAGAACATTGCAGGTGTTGATCAAAAAACAAATTAATTTGAACAGAAGAAAGTTCACAGAGGACCTACTCAAAACTGCTCAAAAAACATGAGGCTCAATTTGGACTTCTTGGTCCGTTAGGGGTTAAAAGCTTTTTTAACTACTCAACTTGAACTTTCATGCCTGTTGCAATTTCAAGGCTTAGAGGGTGTGACTCAGCTCTCCTACATTTCATAATTTTTCTATGCATCAGATATTTTGAATTTATTCTGTTTATGTATCTTACTGCTCTGCTTCTGCAGCTTCTTCCAGCTTTTGCGATTTCAAAGATAATGCTTGATCACGTATAAGACGCTATTTTCTATTTACTGATTGCAGCGTAGAAAAAGGTCCCTGTCAGAAACCATGTTAGTCAACTGCCACATTATTGTGTTTTTTTTTTCAAGTAATTTTTTCCCCCTACTACACTGCAGGATGGAAGTTCTATGGATTGGTTATCTGCTCAAACATTAGCCATTAACAGCCGGGACTTCAATCTAGGAGGTGAGATGGACATGTTTGGCGGAAGAGAGTCGGTAAACCTGCCTCAGTATAAAACTGTGATGTGCCGTTTCTTTGCATCCAGCGAGGGTTGTGGGTGGGGCACCAAGTGTCATTTTGCGCACTCAGAAGAGGAACTAATAGGGGCGGAAAGAATCGATGGTCAATTAATGTTTGCTGGAGGGAGTCAGAGCGACGATGGGAGCGACCAGTCGATTAAGAACTTCAAAACTAAGCTGTGCACGCACCATGAAAAAACAGGCAAGTGTCCACACGGAGCGAAATGCACATTTGCGCACGGGATGATAGAGCTCCGAGGGGCTCTGTCATCAGCAGCCATATGCATCCGGCCACCGATTGGAATCGACACACGGCCATCTAGCGCGAATTCATTCGGCTCGAGTACAGGCAGTGAGAAAGGGGACGACTACATGAGCGCCCGCAAGGTTTTTGTAGGAGGTTTACCGCACTTCATTCAGTCGGATGAGCTGTGGGAGTTTTTTGAAGCTGAGTTTGGGAAAGTAGTGGATGCTGTAGTGATTTGTGGCGTGGATGCGGATGGCAAGGTACGTTCTCGCGGGTTCGGCTTTGTTGTTTTTCATGATCCAAGACATGCGAATGTTGCAGTGAAACGACATTACTTACCATTTCGAGGGAAGAAGGTGGAGGTCAAGCGAGCCATGGCCCGGGTGGATTATGGCGAGGATCCTATCAAGTTCAATTCGCTGACATTTCCGTCAACCTCCAGCTCACATTCACCCATCTTTGGACCCTCCAGCCCTGTTATTTCCAAAGAGAATGCGCAGTCGTCCTCAGTTCCTTTGGCAGTCCCCCAGCAGCAAGCTTGGTCGTTACCCCCATTGGCGGTGGAGTCACTCAGAAAGGAAGGTACTCAACCCTCAACCCCAAGTAACAACAACAACAACAACATTCTCTCTTTATCTGAGCGTGCATCGTCTCTCGGTTCCGAACCGAATAACCATCTCTACAGTGCTCCTCCTCTTTCCCATCTTAGTTTGAACAATTCACAAAACAACAGTCACAGGAGCCAGTTTGCCAGTTTTGGGCCTTTTTTTTCCCAGACCAGTAGTTTCTCCTTAGACTCGGGGTTGGACAGAAACTTGTACTTGTTAGATTCTAATGCCGCAGCTTTCTCCCCTTCTAAACCTCACAACAACATGACGGGCTCGTACTCGAATGGTACGTCTTTTGAGCCTGGCACAGGCACTCGTGTAAATCATGATACCGACCACCAATCCTTCTTTAGTAGTACTCCTGGGCCTCCGTTGTTGTATCCCTATGGATCCGACCCTGTCGTAGCCGATGAGGAGGAGGAATTCTCAGAGCTTCTTGCCATGCTTCAAGGGGAAAAAGCGTAGATTCTTTTCTCTCTGGTCTTAATATTGGTTAGCACCAGAGTTGATTGATGGTCAGGATGGACAGGTTTCCCTTGTATAGTCATAATGTGCCTTGTGTATACGTTGTTCTCATCACAGGGTGCTACTCTCTTAGGTCAGCATGGGGGCTGACAGGTATTAGTTATTGACAGCAGCAACTTCCAGTGTAAACCTCAAAACATTTGGAGATTACCTTTTTATATTGGCTTGTGAGTGGCTTGTTGTGGTTTGCGAAGCTTTTTCTGTTCAGGTAATAAGGTAAGGTAGGAGAATCTCATTCCAACAGGGTGCTCACTCATTCGAAAATTGCTTTTTTTTTTATCTCACACTTGCATGGTGCTCGAATTTGGGTTTATTTTCAATAAGGTCCTAACATTGGTTGGTAATTGGATATTACGTGTTGTGTGGATTAGGGCAGTTTGTAGTAGGAATGGGTTTTGTTTTTATTGGGTTTTTGTGATCGTACGTGACGTTTGGAGCATCTACAGCTTATCGTGATATAATGTACCGTATGCAATAAAGCTCCTAGATTTTGATTTCGTTACAAACAAGTTCCAATTCGGTTTTTGCAACAATACAATACGTTTGATTATTGATTGAAATTTTTAGTAGGGCACAATTCTCGGGAGATGGCATGGTGCAAGTTCTCATGCAATTAGTCATTTGATCATATTTCTTAGACATCTGTATGGTGCGAACTACTCTTTTACAGATGATCGTTTGAACTCTAAATGATCGTTTGAACTCAAGTAAATTTTAGCCTCAAAAATAGATATTAGCATGAGTCAGATGTACATGAGATGTACATGAGAGGACCATTGCAAGCATAAAATCTACCCAACAAATTTGACATACTTGCATTTGGAGGCCTCTCCAATATTATCAACATCTCCTCATCACAAGAAATTTACTTTGATTGGTAGAGAATTTAACCCTTTGACATGCCAATGTCCATATTCTGAATGTTGGATGATTTTTGGTGTGTACCTTCACCACACATTGTGATGTTTTTCGTCCATCCAAAATTCTCTTGATTCTTGTGCTAGTTGACTACCATTCATACAATATGGATTTTCAATATAAGATAAATGTGAATTTTTGAAAAAAAACAAAAGTGGTTTATGTCAAGTTTCATTCTTAGAGTATGGCCACCCATGGCCTCAGAGGGTCTCTGACCTCAAGAAGTGGATGAAAAGTTTCAAGGGGCCTTTCAAAATGCTTCTTGACTCTGGATTCTAGCGTGTTAGAAATTGGGCCTTGAAATCACCATTGAGTTGACTATTCGATGATTATTCCTCTCATTCTACTTGTGATTGGTCCATTCACTATTTGATGCGCACTTTTGATACGTGAAGGGTGTGCAAGGGTGGGGGAGTGTGAGTGCAAGGGCCCTTCACATGTAGATGAATAATTTGAGAGGGTTAGTCCTAGCGTGCATGGGTGGGAATGCTCTTAGTTCAAAAGGTGACATACAAATTTAGTATTGGATAGCAATGACTTGACTAGATTCTATAATAAAGTTGGAATGTTTTTGTTCGAGGTTCTATGTTAAAGTCTAAAAGATAATAAAAGTGACTCTAAAACTAAAATACTATAGTCAAATAAAAGGATTCATTGGTGTTTGACAAACATTTCAATGCAAATATAAAACAATGCCATTGAAATATGCGATTGGCAGTTTTTGGCATACGCTTTGAAAAATTATCCATAGAAATTGTCATGTATAAGTCAATGTTCTAAATAAATAAATTAGTGTCGCGTTACTCTCCACATGATTAGTGACGACGTGGACACGCTGTGCAAGGAATGTAGACATGTCATTCGTGTGGCATGGAATTCACTGCTACTTTCACAGCTGTATGGCTATATGTTGATATCTTTGTAAATTTTGGTGCACATCTATTTTGAACTACCAAATCCACAATGGAGCCCACTGCTCGCATTAAATGTGCACGGAGATGCGCATCATCGTTTTTAGAAAGAACACTAAATGCGCATTCTTGAGATAGATGTGGAGATGCTAACGCATTTCCAAAGCCGTGGTATACGTGGATGATTTCAGGTTGATTGTGGCGGCGATGTAAAATTTTCAAAATAACAAAATATCTAGAATTTAGCCATAAAACTCAATCACTTATAACTTCCCACATTGCCTAAAATTTCAGATTTAGTATATTAGGCTTGACCATTGAAAATCCTTAAAAGGGTAGAAATATGGTCTTTCTACTATATTGTCCTTCCACGAGACATGTCACCAAAAACAAACAAAAGAGTTGGAAGATTTTAATTATGTTTACAGTCAAATGTAAACAATCCCAGTTCATGGATTAACCCCTAAAGGACCAAGTGTCCTAACTAGGACATTTCAATGTTCGGGTAGGTTCCCATGGTGTCAATTTTTATTTTTATTTTTTGAAATAAATCATGTGAATTTGGTATGTCAATACAAAAATGGGAATCTAATTTTTTTTTGATTCGGACTTTGTAATTGGAAGTTATGAAACAAAAGGGGTTTTTTTGGGGAGAATGGGCAGTGCGGGCAGGGCTCAAAATAAACCTCAAAAATTATTATTTTTCAACTTTAACCGTAGGATCTTGTTAAAGATTACCCAAAGAGTGCATGGTAAAAAATTCATAGAATTTGACCGCACAGATTGCAAGATTATAGCGTTTGAAGTGAAAAAGATGAAATTGCAGCGTTTTGTATATTTTTTGACTGTCTTTGAAGACATGGGAAAAATTGTTAAATTGGTTAAAAAAATTCTTAAATTTTATTTAAATGTTTGATTTGGTATAATCTATCAAGAGGAAAAAAAATATTCACAAGAAAATGAATAGAAAGAGGTGAAAATGATGCTCAAAAACAGGAAAAACCGCGGTCCTTTAGGGGTTAAACATTATTGTAGGGCTAATAAACATAATGGGATTGTTCATGTAATAAGAATGGTTTTTCCTCTTTCTGCCACGATGACGTTCTAGATGCCTGGAATGAGCTCCTGTCCGTCGAACCCTTGGTCTGGTATGTAATCTACCTCCCCATTCATTTGTTTCACCATCTCCTCCTTGCTCAACATCCTAGATCCACTAAATATTTGGTACTTGTGACCACATTGAAGCATCATTCTACCCTTTGAGAATGTGGCCTTGAAGTTCTGAACTTCGTCGTTACTCTTTCGTTTACTCTACAGCGGATAAGCGAACATTGCGGAATTAGAAGTATAACATACTAGATCTCTTAGTTGTTTTAACGTATTATCACACACTGTACAACTAGTGTACTAGTGAACACATTTAGTACGGCATGTCCATCTACCAGCAACTTAACACCGCTTACTAGTTACTACAGCTTCTTTGTAGAAAAGAAGTAACCAACGTGCACGATGGGAAAAAAATGAGCATATACCCAGATGCTCATCACTTCCATTCGATGTCTATACAATGCTAATGCGCTCATCTTATAATTACCCTGTTTTGCTTGACCGGTATAAGGTGACCGGCGTGGTATTAAAATAATGCACCTTCTACTTCTCCATATATTGAACTAACACCTACCCGACCCTCTATTTCCAATATCGTATATATCTGAAACAAACCCACGCCATACTAGACATATAATATTAGTAATC
Source organism: Pohlia nutans (assembly GCA_022496805.1). NCBI lineage: Eukaryota > Viridiplantae > Streptophyta > Bryopsida > Bryales > Mniaceae > Pohlia > Pohlia nutans. The sequence goes on from CM040090.1 coordinate 23,850,038, forward strand.
TCAAATTACAACTACTTAGAATTCTCAGTGCACCATTTGTATTCTAACCAACATGACCCTACTAAAATAGTTCCTACACAGTGAGATCTTGGGACAACCTGTAAAAACGCCATCACTAAATAATGGAAATCATGAGAAAACCTTACCTGAATTTGTTGTATCGAGGCGCTGTGTGTGATCGTCGTAGTAGATCGAGTGGTCCATGACAATGATAGAGACGTCTCTTTTATTGTGTAAAAACACTGGCTACTTACGGTCTTTCCAACTCTCCCACAGTATCTCGCCACTTGCCTGCACATTCCGCCTCCTAAGTACATCCATTCAGTTGCCGCCTTCCAACTGCATATATGGAATTCACTTAATGCGCAGGTTTCTCGGCCGATGCTAGCCAAAATCGACTTACACGAGGCTCCTCGTCTTCTAGCTTGCCGTCGCTTTCAATATCATGAAGCTCCGATATTAGTAACTTTGGTACCTCTTCCCGTGTTCGAATATGTAGATGCTGCGGAACAGGGAGTCTTCCTACTCTGCTTCGTCATCGTCCTCCGAATAGAAGTCACCGTCATCATCGGTCCCAACATCTAAAATGACGAAGCCGCCTCCAACACGCAATTCACTATTTATGCACTTGGTCAAGTGCGCTCATTTCATAAACATATTTGACTTTAAAAAAAACCGGTGAAAAAGTTCTCTAAAAAACATCAATGTTGTCTTTTCACAATCACTTAAATTGTAAATAAATAATTATTTTAATTATTTTAATTATTTTTTATTCTTATCTTTATCTTTTCTTTTATCTTTTCTTTCATCTTTTTTTCTTCAACTTGATTTCTTTCTTGTCTCCCTCTTGTCTTTCTTTTGTCTTTCTTCTTGTCTTCCTTTTTGTCTTCCTTGTCTTTTTTTTTCTTCTACTACTTTTTCTTCAGTTGTGGCCGCTAAACCCGAAACAATGGGAGCAAACCCACAAAATAAATTTAAAAAAAAAAAAAAAAAAAAAAAGTTTTTTTTTTTTTTTTTTTTTTTTTTTTTTTTTTTTTTTTTCGGGTTGCCTATAAGGTGCTGCTGAACCCTAAATGACAGTTGCCAAAAAAAAATTAAAAAAAAAATTTCTTCTTTTGGTTGGCCGTGAGGTGTTGCTAAACCCTAAATGGCGGCGCCCAAAAAAGAAAAAGAAAAAGAAAAGAAAAATTGACTTTTTTTTACTTTTTTCAAAATTTACTATTTTTAGGCTCTGGGTGCGCGGCCGCGCATCCAAAGACCCTCCCATCTCCCTCCCATCTTCTTCTCCTCTCCTCACATATATAGAGGAGAGGAGAGGGATGGGAGAGGGAGTGGAGAGGGAGTGGGAGAATAATGAAAGAGACCCTCTCCTCTCCCCTATATATATGAGGAGAGGGGAGAGAGAGGGGAGAGAGATGAAGAGGAGATGAATGTAGAGAGGGAGATGAAGATGGAAAGAGAGATGAAGATGGATAGGGAGATAAAGATGTAGAGGGAGATTGAGGGTCTTTGGGTGCGCGGCCGCGCACCCAGAGGCTAAAATTAGTAAAATTTGAAAAAAGTCAAAAAAGTTAAAAAAAAAAAACTTTTTTTTTTTTTTTTTTTTTTTTTTTTTTTTGTTTTTGTTTTTGTTTTGGGGGGGGGGGGGCGGCCGCCATTTAGGGTTTAGCAACACCCCACGGCCAACCAAAAGAAGAAAAAAAAAAGTTTTTTTTTTTTTTTTTTTTTTTTTGGCGGCTGCCATTTAGGGTTCAGTAGCACCTCATCCCCAACCCGAAAAAAAAATAAAAATAAAAATAAATTATATATATATATATATATATATTTTTTTTTTAAAATTTAATTTTGTGGGTTTGCTCCCATTGTTTCGGGTTTAGCGGCCACAACTGAAGAAAAAGTAGAAGAAAAAAGGGAGACAAGAAAGAAGACAAGAAAGAAATCAAGTTGAAAAAAAAAAGATGAAAGAAAAGATAAAAGAAAAGATAAAAGAAAAGATAAAGATAAGAATAAAATATAATTAAAATAATTATTTGTTTACAATGTAAGGGATTGAAGAAAGGCAATAATCGTCGTTTTTTAAAAAAAAAGGTTAGACCAAAAAAATTATGCGCCTGAGAACCAAGTGCATGATTATATGGCCAAGTGCGTAAATAGCGAATTGTGTGTTCTCCACGATCCACAGCTGCGCCTGCGTAGTCGTCTGCCTCGATGGCAACTAACTCTCTTTGCCTCAGTCTCAGAATCACACTTTCCACATCAACAAACTCAACGGGGTTTTCACCGTTTCCTTCTGATTCACTTGTCTCCTGTTCTAGAGGTCCCCCGCCTTTTTCTCCAAAACGCTTGTACACTACGAAATTAGATCTTGGGTCTACCTTTACAATCACTTTCCATCCCTCGTTGATTGGATAGTCTACATAAAATACCTGTGTTACATCTTTTGGGAAAACAAAGGGTTCATCCTCCGGCTTCTCATCGCTTAAAACCACAATTGTTTCACTCGGGGAAGCCCACACTCGTCCACCAGTACTGTGGCATTGGGGCCATGATGCCGAATTATACTATCCCAAAACTCTCCTTTGAAGAACACTGTCTCAAAGCTGTCAAAGCTCAGCCTTATAATGCTATCTACATACCCATAATACTCAGTTTCATTTCCTTCCACTTCAAACCAGCTTGACAGTCCAGAGTCCATTGTTTATTTTAATAAGTCTCGTGACAACACTCAAAATGACGGCCAAATGCCCAACACATGTTATAAAATTCTGCCTTGTCTCCAGGTCCTACTGCTATGTCGAGTTTCATCTGAGAGACGTGTCTCTCATTTGCAATATCAGATTGCACAGTTGGGAGAATCCATTTTGTGAAAAATGGTCTCAATGTCATGTTAGTCCACAACATTTCATATCTTTCTCTCCATTTCTCCATGCAATAGGCATTTAATAGTAAGAAACGACGGCCTTTGAACGTGTAGTATAAGAGAGGATTCATCACGCAGAGACGGAAGAGGCCAGCCTAATGCAGTTGCCCAGAGCAGCAATGCAGCATTGGCACCTACGATTGCGGAGCCGCGACACTGTCAGGTCTTTGGAGAACACTTTGAACGCTATGCCGGCTACAATTTCGAACGGAGAAGACGACGCAGCTGTGGAACAATCGCGCCGTGAAGATTCGCCCTCAGTAGCTGCTGAGGAATTGCCCACACTAAACTCCGAATTTGCAGTTGCTGAACGTTCAGTCCCTGTTCACTCGCAAAGTGCTGAAGGAACTGGAGGTGGTGAAATGCCCCATATACACTAAACACCGGCAGTCCTAGGATCACAATGTATGGTCAAAGCCCATGAAACTCTGTTCCACTTGCCAAGTGTACAAGCAACTGAAGCTGTTCTTCCTCAGCAAACAACTGATCCTAATCCTAGGATTGCAAGTGCGCCACTTGATATCCACCTTGCAGGAACGACTTCAGAACTGGAAATTGGGTGTGGTAAAAAATTTCCTCCCTTTCCCCCAAAAACCCCAACTTGTTGAATATCACGCCTCGCGTGCCACCAGTGGCCAAGGAAAATGTGGAGACTGCCTAGGAAAATTGTGGCACGAAGAATGCACTTCCAGTTCCTCTAACACGGACGCATGAGGAAGTGAGGAGGGATCTGGAGATGATGCTTGGTGAACTACCACCCTCAGACCAAACTAATTTCCTACCAGGGAAATCAAAGGTACGTATATTTATTCATATTAGTTAGTGTAGTTGCTGAACAATAAGTCAATGATCAGTAATTCGATTGAAGTTCAATGTCCATTTTCTCATGCAATGCACAGAAATGAAGCTTCTAAATGAACGTACTAACCCCAAGAATGTGAAGTGAAGCAAAAGATGAGTGTGTGCATGTAACCCCATGGGGGACGTAGTGCACTGTGGATTATTTTTAAGTGGCAACATTCTGAAGGTTACCATATGTATGATAACCACCAACAGAACTGTTTATTTGTTTTTAGTAATGCAATGCTGTCATCTAAAAGTATCCAGAACGTACCAACATATTAGAGACGTATTTGATCAAATTGCATGTCCCAATTAGTAATTTAATATGTCTAATTAATTTCCAAGGGTGCTTTTCTTATATAGTAAATTATATCCCTACTTTCATTAGACTGCAAGACGTCTCTATATTTTTATCTTTTAAAATTATATATGTACTTGAACTGAGAACCATATTATCCACCAACAAAACTGTTTAGGTGATACAAATATGTGCTTGACTCTTAACCCCTAAGTGACGGATCAACCATTTTATGGTCTCTGCCCTTTTTTATGGGCTGCCCAGAATAGAAAAAACAATTTTATAGAAAATAAAAAATATTTTTAAATAGGTAATCAAATCTACTTTCCAACCCAATTTGAATCATGTCAACCCCATCTTTGGATTTCATCCAAAAAGAATTACAACGTATCTTTGAAAACAATGTTGAATCGAGACGTTGAAGGGTTAAGCATCACATTTGTCCCATCCCAGTTCAGATCTCCACACACAAAAGGTAACTTATCAGCTAGCCATCACTCACAAACACCAGCTTGCACATTATTTAGCTGAAATTGATGTCATGGTAATAAGGTAGAGGCACCTATACACGTTGGTCTGCTAAAATGGCAACGGTCCCATCAGATCAAGCATTGATATCAATGTGTTACTTCATATTGTTTATAAAAACGTCCAGTAGGTGGTTGCAAGCAAGAACAAGCTGGATATCAGAGTGGATATCAATATCAGAGTGGATGTGTATATAAATTGAACATATGTGTTAGTTCATATGCACTTTTACAAAGCGTCTAGTGGTTCCAGTTAACTTGGACTGGAGATGGAGTGACTGGACCATCAGAAGCACAAGTCCCCGCCTAGCCTAAGTTATAAAAGCCCCATTGCTCCTCAAGCATTTTGCATTTTGCAGATGCCTGGGAGCTGGGCAGTATGGGGCCAACTTATGGCCTCACCTCTCTTCCATGGAGAGGTAGCAATTGGACTGAAGGGGGCAGGACGGCCCTGCCAAATTTTTTGTAGATAAAAAAAAATAAAAAATTCAAATAGGGAATCAAGTCTACTTTCCAACCCGATTTGAATCATGTGAATCCGAGTTAAACTCCACCGGGGAGAAATTTTCAAAGAAAAACACTTCTACATTGTCTAGTGTTAGAAAACTTACTATTTGGGGAAAGTAACGATGTTCTCTCCCTTGAAAAATTTGCAATTTTAGATTTTAGAATAGAATGTCTAGTTTTAACAAATCATACAAAATTTCAAATTCTAAAAATAAAATTTGTGATTCTTATAAATATTTGAAGTTAAATGCTTCTAAATTCATTATGAGATGATAAAAAGCTATTTTTTTATGATTGACCGTATGAAAAATTACTAAACATCAAGCTCCTCATTTTCTCTTTCGGACCAAACTTCATCAAAGTTGAAGAAGTAAATTTTTATAACACATTTATGTTTTTCCCTTACCCCCTCTGTCATTTAGGGGTTAAAAGTCCCATGGGTAATGAAGGTACTGTATACATTAAATTTGGCCTAGGTATTTCAATGGAAAGATTCTTTAATTTGTAAATGGAAGAAAGAGTAGTAGGCTACATGCAACAAAGATGTGTGACCTGTGTTTTTCTATAAGCGTGAGGCATGTATTTCCTATACTAAACTGGGGTATACATTGTTATATTAAAGTGAGAAAGAAGTTGTTGAGTTTGTAGCACCTTTCAGTTTCTTTAGTTACAATCACTGATTTCTATAAGTCGTTTGTATGACCAAGACATGTTGCACGGGGCGAAAGAGAAGTCGAAGTCAAGGCAGATGCCAAGGATCCAGAGCCTTCAAGAAAACAGTTAAAAAGTAATGTCAAGGTTGATGAAGGACCAGAGTTAGAGGTCGAAGTGCTCAAAAGGAAACTGCTGGTGCTAGAAGAAGAAAATAAGAGGTTGCTATTAAGAAGCAAGGAAAAGCGGCATGGTGCTGCTCCTTCACCAAAAGAGGGTTCAAAAGGCCAACCTTCTAGTAGAGCAGTTGAGACTGCAATTCTTCCTACACTAAAGAACGTCATCAATGGTAAGACAGGCAATCCTCAAACATCACCTTCCATTGATTCTTCTAATACCATTGGTGGCCACACTAGTATAGCCGTGTCAGATCCTCACAATATAGGGACTTGGACACGGTAAAGGATGTGCTACTATGCAAAAGAGGTTTTGGCAACATATGCAAAGCTACCTTTTTGATAGAGCGCCATTGTTGTTCAAGTGGCATCTACCATGGCCTCAGCAAGACCCCCGAATGGTCATATTATTTAAGCAGCGTGTCAGGCGTTTGTATCCTGGGGAGTATGAAGAGAGCTTTGTGCTTTCAAAAGTAGCGAATAATATTAGACAAAGGAGGGTGTGAATAAGGAATCATATGAAGAGAAATGGAGGCAAAGAAATTACAGCCATTGCCCATGGATTAACAAAAGAATCTTGGAATGTTATTTAAGATTCTATTACTAACTCAAAATACTTGGAAAAATCTAATAAATGCAAAGTCTCTGCGGATGAAAGGACCAAGAGGATTGCCTTCACGCATCGACTAGGCCCATAATGAGTGTCTCGACTCATGAGAAAGTTTGTAAATGAACTTTAAACCTTGATTTTGTTTATATAATGTCATCTGTGCAGCACTTTTAGTTGTTTTCATATTTGTTCCACTTGCAATTTTGTATGTATTAGGCTGCTCAATTATGTAATTTTTTGCAACATCTGTGTATAGGAGGCAGAGTTTCAGCGTGCAGTTACGAACGAAGAGGTGGCTTTCGCAAAATGGGCAGGCGTCCCAGCGTTGTTGGAACGCACACACGGCTGTTATAAGAAAAGCAAGAACAGTGGGCCGGTGTCAAGGCCAGACACATAGAATGGTAGAGGGAAAATCAATAAGTACATCAGTAAGAAGCAAGTTACCAGAGAGGGTGACAAAGTCAAGGAAAATGAAAGGAGCAACGACGAGGATAGTGCACGATCATCTTCAAACGGTGAAGATGAGAGACACGAAGAATATGTTGACACAAATAGCGGAACTAGTACAACGGCCAGTGCCCATTCAAGGTCATGCGAATCTGAGAAATCAGATACCAAAGCACAGGAAGGTGAAGAGGACGACTAGGATGCTGGACATTATGAGCATGATGATGGGAAAGGGGACAAGTATCGCAGTGTTGGGACAAAGGAGATTGAGAAGGAAGGTTGAGAGGACAAGGTGGAACGTAGTGACGACGATAACTCAGCCACGACATTAGAGTCAGAATATTAATGGAGAGTGCTTTACATGTGTAGATGTGTTGTATACAGCAGGGGCAGAAACTTGTGACGCTCATGTCATTTACATTGATGTTTACCAACGTAGTATTTGCAATTTTGGGTCACTAGACGATACATGATTCTTTTTGCAAATGTTTGGAATTTAGTGGAGGCCTCTATTGAATGACATTAAATTGACGGAAGGGAAAACATGTTTCATTGAATATAGAATATGTATGATTTTTATAATACACTATTCAATATTAATGTGTACAAGAAAAAAGGTGAAGGGCGTGATGTGGCCATTAAGTAGAGCCAACAGACTAAAATAGAATTGTGGCGATTAACATGGGGCCAGTGGCACTGGGATTCCCTCGAGCACAAATCATAAGGCGGATTCAGTGGAGGAAGACATGGGACTGTTTCACAAGTGCGTCGAAGTAGATTACAGTCAAATATAACCGAAGTAAATTCCAACTAAATCACACGTAACGGTCCATACATAGTAAGGAATGTTGGATAAAGTAATAGACATTGCACGAATGTGAACATGACATGTGGCACACATTTTATGCCGTATGAATTGGATAGGCCCTCCTTGTGACGATAAAATCGGTGCACCATAAGTCACAATGACGTAAATGCACAGTTACTGATTACATAATTTGCTATTTACAAACCATTTACAATCAATTCACCTTTTTAACATTTACAACAAGGGAACGTCATAATAGTAACAATTCCAAACCGTAAAGTAAATATATAATATTTTTTTCAGAGTAAATACCCAAGTATAACCATCGTAATGGCAAACTATAGTCTTTCCACATAAAAGACATGGGTAAAGATCGATTCGATGGAAACGCATGTCGCACGAAAACATCGAAGTTCTCCACCAAAGTGACAACATAGTAAGCGTTACTCCCCTGCCATAGCTAAATTTATAGCTATGTTATGTGTAGCAAACACTACCCACGCAGGTGGAATTCTAACGTTCCCATAGTGTATTTAACTACGTTTCAGCCGTAGGACCCAGTGTATCCACCTAGTAGTGTAAATGAGTCAGTTATTGCTCAGCAATGGATCGAATGGACAAGATGAAATGTGGCCACAAATCCCAACTACATCGCATATAGAAAAACAGACGTTGCAAACGGCATTGGCAACAAGAGTCCTAGCACAACAAATACTATGACCAACAACTAACGATGCAACAATTGAACTAGCCGATGATGCTTTTAACTCAAAATTTAAAACGCGGTTTGATCCAAACAAGAGTGAGGCTTTGATTGTGATCATCAACATGGATTTGGAACTTGTGATTCTCTGCATATCATCAGGAATTTCGGACCCCACTGATTTTGCACGAATTTAGTGCGATTTCCGATATTTCAAGGGTTCGTACAGTTTTCGCACTGATTCCGCATCGTTGCGTCATTCATCGCAACTACACTGATATGACATCGCGTTCGTACCAACGGATATAGTACTGATTCGACACGATTGATACATCTATTGAAAACGTGTGAATTCTTCACTCTGTACCGTTGTCAAATGTCGTGTTTTAATCGTCTTTAAAACTACACTGATTTAGTGCGTTTTTCGTGCGACATCATCTTTTCTGTATCTAGATTTCTTTTTCTTTCTATATCTAAATTTGATCAAAATAATATTATTAAAAAATATAAAATATATAAAATATAAATAAATATAAATAAAAAAATATTTTCCTCTCTACCCGCTTGAACTACACAACAATTGCCCGAGTACACGGTGGGGCCCGCCACCGCTTCCCAAGCTCTATCGCCGACGGTAGGATTTGAACTCAAGACCTCCCGGTTGCAAACCAAGCTCCAAACCACCAAACCACCTCAAACACTTGATGCAAAGAATGGAACTCTTTTGGTAATTATAAAAGAATGAAACCATTAGCAATTTTTTACCATGTGTATCTAATTCTTTTTTCAATTTTTTTTTTGCACTACAACATGTAGGGCTTTTTCTACATCTACAAAAAATTTCAGAATATTTTGATTTTTCTTTTGCTGAAATCATGATGGCAGATCATGGCTGTGAGGTGTTTTTTTTTTTTTTTCCAGCGGACTTTGAATGTTTTTAACTATGCGAAAAAAACTTTTTTTCCAAAACTTTTTTAGCACTAGATTGTGCAGAACTTTTCTATGTATAGGATTTTTTTCATAATATTTTGAATTTATTTATTTTTTACCAAAATCATAGTGGCTATGAGCTATTGTTTTTTTAAGCAGAGTTTGGATGCTTTTTTGCGATGTAAAACAAAATTCCAATTCTTTTTTGCAATAGATTATGCAAGCATGTTTCTGTATCTAGAAAAAATTTCAATTTTTTTTTAATTTTGTTTTTGTTTTCCCAAAGCTTTAATGGCTCTAAGCTCTTTTTTATTTTTAGTAGATTTTAGACGTTTTTAGCACTGTAAAAAAATCTTTTTATTCCAAACTTTGTTTGCACTCCACTATACAAGCTTTTTTCTATACCTAGAAAAAAATTCAATGCTTTGAATGTTGTGGTAAGCAATTGAGAGCTCATGCAATTTTATTTTTGAAAAGTTTCTCAAATTGAGTTCAAAGAAAGTCTGTTTTGAAACCCAATTTAACTCGCAATGATTTAAGAGATCATATTTTGATCGATGCCCCCTTTTATGAGGTGCTGTTACCACTAGATTTTTCCTTTCTACTTTACCTTTTTACCCGTGTAGTTCCTCCCTTAGTACTTAGCTTGCCACATCACACTCTTGGCAAGAACCAATGCAGTTATTAGTTCTTCCTGTTCCTCTCCAAATTACAAGTTCCTGTTAACCACCCGGTTAGAGAACTTGTTCCCTAGAGGGTACTTATTCTTGGCCTCAAACCAAGCCAATCATCTCTTTCCTGGCGGTGCTACTTGTTTAGTTTTGGCTGGGAGCTTCTATGTGCTGGAACCATCTCTCCAGCTCGCAGTGTACTGTTAGCTTCTTTTCTGAATAAAGCAGTGTTTTATTTCTCATAGATCAGAGTACTTTGGAGTCAATAGTAAAAATCTTCCAATCTCAATGCCCAAGACTAAAAAATTTAAAATTAAATTAAACTATAATTTTTTTCTAATAGGAAATCAAGTATGCTTTCAAACCCAATTTGAATCGTGCCAATCCAAATTAAACTTTGCTTAGAAGAAACTTTCAAAATAACAACACCTCTACATTGTCTTGTGTTACAAATTTTTCTATTTTGAAAATGTAATGTTGTCCTTTTCTGTACAAATTTTTTTGCTCCTATGATGAAAAGTACAATGATAACCAATAATACCAAATTTGAATTCTAAAAATATAAAATGTTGTTTCTTTGAAATGTTAATCTGTATTGCTTCTAAACTCTATAAATGTAGATCTAAAAATGTTTTGGTAATTTAAACCGTAAGTATAATTTAAAGAAGATTCTTGGAGTATTCCAAAATATTCCTAAATAATATAAAATATTTTGAAAGATTCCAAAAGATTCCAAAAAGATTCCAAAAAGAATATTAAAATATTGTTCACGGATGTCGTACGAAAATAATTTGCATTATGATAGATGTTGAAATCGCACGAATAAAATAAAAGACGTTGATATGATACGTATACGATACTAGATCCGCATTCAAAGCAATTGCATATTATCCGTGTCTTATTAGCCATGTAATGTAGATACACGATTAACACACGGATTTTGTCAAGCACGACTTTCGTGCGGAAACAACACTTTTTTGATAATCATTGAAAAGACACTGCATCGACATCTTAGTAATGCATGTCACTTCCGTACCATAACGACACTCCTAAATGCACGTATAACGTGCATAATCAATGTTTAACGATAAATACACTGAAATCGTGCAAAATCAGTGGGGTTTGAAATTCCTGATGCAGTCATGGGCCCCGACATTGGGAGAGAGCATTGTAAGCGTCCTAAATACGGTTGAGCCGGAACCAAAAAATCAGGATGCAGCTACTAACGACAAAGACTGCGACGCTTGAGCGGAAGGACAGTCATCATGAATTTCAGACCCCACTGATTCTGCACGATTTCATTGCGTTTATTGTTAAACATTGATTCCGCACGTCATACGTGCATTTAGAAGTGTCGTTATGGTACGGAAGTGACATGCGTTACTAAGATGCCGATGCAATGTCTTTTCAATGATTATAAAAAAAGTGTTGTTTCCGCACGAAAGTCGTGCTTGACAAAATCCGTGTGTTAATCGTGTATCTACATTACATGGCTAATAAGACACGGATAATATGCAATTGCTTTGAATGCGGATCTAGTATCGTATACGTATCATATCAACGTCTTTTATTTTATTCGTGCGATTTCAACATCTATCATAATGCAAATTATTTTCGTACGACATCCGTGAACAACATTTTAATATTCTTTTTGGAATCTTTTTGGAATCTTTTGGAATCTTTCAAAATATTTTATATTATTTAGGAATATTTTGGAATACTCCAAGAATCTTCTTTAAATTATACTTACGGTTTAAATTACCAAAACATTTTTAGATCTACATTTATAGAGTTTAGAAGCAATACAGATTAACATTTCAAAGAAACAACATTTTATATTTTTAGAATTCAAATTTGGTATTATTGGTTATCATTGTACTTTTCATCATAGGAGCAAAAAAATTTGTACAGAAAAGGACAACATTACATTTTCAAAATAGAAAAATTTGTAACACAAGACAATGTAGAGGTGTTGTTATTTTGAAAGTTTCTTCTAAGCAAAGTTTAATTTGGATTGGCACGATTCAAATTGGGTTTGAAAGCATACTTGATTTCCTATTAGAAAAAAATTATAGTTTAATTTAATTTTAAGTTTTTAGTCTTGGGCAGCTCATAAAAGGGGGCATCGATCAAAACATGATCCCTCAAATCATTGCGAGTTAAATTGGGTTTAAAAACAGACTTTCTTTGAACTCAATTTGAGCAACTTTTCAAAAATAAAATTGCATGAGCTCTCAATTGCTTGCCACAACATTCAAACCATTGAATTTTTTTTCTAGGTATAGAAAAAAGCTTGTATAGTGGAGTGCAAACAAAATTTGGAATAAAAAGATTCTTTTACAGTGCTTAAAACGTCTAAAATCTATTGAAAATAAAAAACAGCTTAGAGCCTTTAAGGTTTTGGGAAAAAAAAAACAAAATTCAAAAAAATTTGAAATTTTTTTTAGATACAAAAAAATGCTTGCATAATCTACTGCAAAAAAGAATTGGAATTTTGTTTTACATCAAAAAAAAGCATCCAAACTCTGCTTAAAAAAACAATAGCTCATAGCCACTATGATTTTGGTAAAAAATAAATAAATTCAAAATATTATGAAAAAAATCCTATACATAGAAAAGTTCTGCACAATCTAGTGCTAAAAACGTTTTGGAAAAAAGTTTTTTTCGCATAGTTAAAAACAAACAAAGTCCGCTGAAAAAAAAAATAACACCTCAAAGCCATGATCTGCCATCATGATTTCAGCCAAAAAAAAAAATCAAAATATTCTGAAATTTTTTGTAGATGTAGAAAAAGCCCTGCATGTTGTAGTGCAAAACAAAATTTGAAAAAAGAATTAGATACACATGGCAAAAAATTGCCAATGGTTTCATTCTTTCATAATTACCAAAAGAGTTCCATTCTTTGCATCAAGTGTTTGAGGTGGTTTGATGGTTTGGAGCTTGGTTTGCAACCGGGAGGTCTTGAGTTCAAATCCTACCGTCGGCGATAGAGCTTGGGAAGCGGTGGCGGGCCCCACCGTGTACTCGAGCAATTGTTGTGTAGTTCAAGCGGGTAGAGAGGAAAATATTTATTTTATTTTTATTTTATTTTTATTTTTTATTTTTATTTTTTTTAATAATATTATTTTGATCAAATTTAGATATAGAAAGAAAAAGAAATCTAGATACAGAAAAGATGATGTCGCACGAAAAACGCACTAAATCAGTGTAGTTTTAAAGACGATTAAAACACGACATTTGACAGAATTCACACGTTTTCAATAGATGTATCAATCGTGTCGAATCAGTACTATATCCGTTTGTACGAACGCGATGTCATATCAGTGTAGTTGCGATGAATGACGCAACGATGCGGAATCAGTGCGAAAACTGTACGAACCCTTGAAATATCGGAAATCGCACTAAATTCGTGCAAAATCAGTGGGGTCCGAAATTCCTGGTGGTCTGACTTGCTGGAGGGTTCTACATCTGCATTAGAAGACATCGACAATCTAATGGAGCTAGAAGGTGAGATAGACGGGGCGGAAAGAGAGAGCTACGATGAAGACGGCGACGACAAAGATTAGGCAACTGGTCACAATGGCGAGACAAGCGGGCACAACAAAAAAATGGCAGCAGGACTTCAGTACGGTCGAGCATCTTAGACAACAAATTCATCGACCTATTCAAAGAACTCCTTCGAGTTTACTGGTGAGTTACCGGGTCATGTCCCTATTTTTTGTGAATGTCCATCCCCAATTGAAATTTTTGACAAATTTTGAACATTCAAAACACAAAAATTTGTAGACGAGAGTAATAGATATGCTACAACTGTGAAGCAAAATGGTAAGACATGAAGAGGTGAAGAATGGTGGAATTGACCATTGATGAGTTGCAAGCATATATTAGGATATCAGTGTTGATGGGTGTCAAATTTCTTTCCAATCATAGAGCATATTGGAGGAGTTCTATGCCCTTCTTACATTGTCAGACAATTTCCTCTTGCATGTCAACGCAAAGATTTGAGAGTATAACGTCATGCTTGCACATTGCTTATGACCGATTAATACCTACCGATCGTAGAGATGGTAATCATGACAGGTTGGGTAAGGTAAAATGGTTGTTGCAAAAAATACGACGCAAATGCCAAGAGAATTGGCAATTGGGGCAAATGGTAACCGTTGACGAAATGACCGTTCAATAAAAAAGGTAAATATTGCCCTTTTCGACAATATATGCCAAACAAGCCATGTAAGTGGGGGATCAAGGTATGGTGTGTGGCAAATGCTTTGCGCAAGTATGTTTATGACTTTGAAGTGTATATGGGTGCCTCTGTACGAGATAGCTTGAAAAACTCTATGCCAGGGGAAGCAAAGACTGGTTATTAGGTAGTGATGAATTTGATGCAGTCATTACATGGTCGTGATCATATAGTCATCATCGACCACTTCTTCACATCTGTGATATTGTTGATTGACAGGCTAGCGCGATGGATTTTTGGTACAGGTATTGTACGTTCTTATCGGGTTGGATTACCAATTGCATTTAGTGACAAAATTTGTGGGAGAAAAAACCACAAGAGTGACTTGGTTGGTGCATGCATAATTCTCGTGAAATTGCTTGTGTTACGTGGGTGGACAACAAGCCCGTGCTTCTTCTCTCCACCCACGCTACTCCATTGCCTATAGACTCTAACAATCCAGACATAGTGCCAAGAAGAGTTGAGGGAGTGAAGAAAGATATACCAACATCCCCAATCTACAAAGCCTGCACCAAATAGATGCAAGGCGTTGATGTATTCGACCAATTGAGAGGTGAGTATTCATGCCAAATTCGTAGTTACAAGTGGTGGCATCGGTTTTTTATTTTATGATTGATACTACACGTGTCAATTTGTGATTCATTCACAAATCAGTGTCCAAGTGTGGTGCAAAA